>CM031233.1:186821796-187568462 GCA_018340775.1 Taxus wallichiana var. yunnanensis | reverse complement strand
ATAGAATCCAAAATGGAGACCCCAAACAAGCACCAAGCTTCCACATGTCCCGGGCACGAAAAGGGATAGAGTGTTGAGTTGTGGAGCTCAATTACTTCAGTTTAACATATAATGGAAACTTGCTTTGGAAAATACGATAACAAACATTGGTTAAGGGGGAATTGACATCGATCACTCAGATCGGCAGTGGTTAGGTTTGATCGGCATTAGTTAGGCAAGGAAGGATCCGAGAAGCGATTAGGGCTAAGCGACATCGGTTACTGTGCGAGGACGTTTTAATTAACTCTCGGGAATTAGATCAATTTTTAGCATTAAAGAATTTCTATTTATTGCAATTCCATGGCTAAGTGCCCTAAGTCTATAAACGACTATATAAGCATAAAAACTAGGGTTTAGAAGTAAGAAAGAAGATGATTAACAAGAATTAAAAAGAACTTGCAAAAGTTTGGTGAGAGAGAATTCTTGGTGATGGAGTAAAAGCTTGAGAGAAAGAAAGCACTTGTACATCCGAGAGGTGTGGAAGATTGTAAATATTCATTTGTATATCTTGTCAAAGCTTTGGATAATAGATTGGATTGTTTCTTGGTGGACGTAGCCTACTTTGGGTGAACCACATTAAATCGGTGTTGATTTATATCTCTTGTTTTGTATATTTCTTCCGGTAGAATATACGCTTCTATTTGCATGTATGCTTAGATATGATATATTGTCTGCATACAACCAAAGTATGCTAACCCCAACAACTAGTATCATATCTTTGTTTGAGGGTTTTGTATGTTGTGATTTACTCAAAGGGGTTTTGATTGAGTGGGAGCTACAACAATGGCGTAAGATAATAAACTTAAGGTAGAGAAATTTGATGACCAAAATGATCAATTATGGAAGATGTAGATTGAGGATTATCTGTATCCAAGAGATTTGTATTGACCGTTGGATGAGAAGTCTAGACCTACAAAGATGCCTGATGAAAAATGGAAGATTCTTGACAGAAAGGCTTTAGGATCTATAAGATTGAGCTTAACAACATGCGTGGCTTCCAATATTATAGAAGCGACTTCTACGGTAGACTTAATGAAATATCTTGCTAATTTATATGAAAAACCTAGTGCTTCAAATAAAGTTTATTTAATGAAGAAACTATTTAGTTCTAAGATGCATGAAGGTGAATCTACCTCTAGTCATTTGAATGATTTTTGATCTATTGTAAATCAGTTAAAATCGGTTGCTATACCATTTAATGATGAAGTAAAAGCACTTTTATTCTTATGTTCTTTTCCTGATAGTTGGGATAACTTGGTAATGGTTGTTAGTAATACAACATCTGCTAATAATATTTTGAAGTTTGATGATGTGGTTAGTATAATCTTGAATGAAGAAATTCGTAGGAAGAGTACAAAGGAATCATCATCTGGAAATGCTTTGAATGTAGAAAGCAAGGGTAGGAAGAAGGAGAGATCCAAGAGTAAGAGTAATGGGAAATCAAAGTCAAGGGATAACAAATCTAAATCTATAAGTAAGGGAATTACTTGTTGGAAATGTGGAAAGAAAGGACATGAAAAGGAAGATTATTGGTCAAAGGAAAAAGAGAAACAACAACCAGACAAAGGTAAAAAAGAAAATCTTCTTTGCATCGAGGTAATGCAAGATGCTCTTATTCTTTCTTTAGATAGTAGAATTGAATCATGGGTTTTAGATATGACAATGGTGGTGAATACCATAGCAAAGATTTCAATGATTATTGTTCAGTGAATGGGATACGTAGAGAAAGAACGGTTCCAAGAACACCACAAGAGAATGGTGTTGCAGAAAGAATGAACAAGATAATCATAGAACATGCTAGAAGTATGAGGATACATTCTGGATTACCCTTGCAGTTTTGGGTAGAAGCAGTTGATACAATGATTTATTTGATTAACCATGGGCCTTAAAGTTCACTAGATGGAGGAATACCAGAGGAATCTTGGATGGAAAAGAGGTAGATCTTTCTTTTCTTAAATTTTTTGGTTTAGAAGATTTTGTGCATGTTGATAAGGAAAATAGGAAAAAGTTGGATGCAAAATCCAAGAGGTGCACTTTCATTGGTTATGGATCTAGTGATTTCGGTTTCCATTTTTGGGATTTAGAGAATTCTAAAATTATTAGGAGTCATGATGTTGAATGGAATGAAAAGAGAATGTACAGGGATCAAATTTTGGTACCCAAGGATGAACCGGTGAGAAGTTTATGGATGAAAATAAACTCCTAGATTTTAAAGTAGGGTTACACAAGAATCGGTGTCGATTGACCCCTAACCGCACCGGTCCGACGAACTAATACCGGTTATAGAGGATTCAAACAGTCCTTTGTTAGTAGAACCAACGTTGGTTAGAGGTGACCAACATCACCAATGTCGATTTGGATAGGAATGTCCAGGAGGCCCATATTGAGTCTTCGGTACCCCAAACTCTTGTGAAAAGGTCACAAAGGGTAAGTAAACTTCCGTAAAGATTTACACCTTCTCTATTTTATTTATTCTTGATGATAATGGTGAGCCGAGAGCTTTGAAGAAGTAATGTAAGATAAGACTCATGTTCGGTGGGAGCATGGCATGGATGAGGAGATGGACAACTTGGAACAAAACTAGACTTGGGATTTGGTCAAGTTGCAGTGAAAGTAAGAACATTTTAGAACAAGTGGGTTTACGAGAATTAAGGAAGAAAAGGGTGGATAGAAAAGGTTAAAGGCAAGGCTTGTAGTAAATGGATTTGCACAAAAAGTAGGTATTGACTATAGTGAAATATTTTCTCTTATTGTTAAGATGAATTCTATTCGTATTGTATTGAGTTTAGTTACAGTAGAATATTTACATTTAGAGAAACTAGATGTGAAGACGGCTTTCCTTCATGGTGATTTGGATGAAGAGATTTATATGCAGCATTCACTTGGGTATGAAGTCAATGGTAAGGAGAAATTAGTGTGTAGGTTAAAAAAGATCCTATATGGGCTCAAGCAAGATCCAAGGCAATGGTACATGAGGTTTGATAGTTTTATGCATGAGCATGGTTACTTGAGATGTGAATTTGACCATTATTTTTATTTCAAGAAGCTCGAAAATGGGAGCTATATTATTTTTTTACTGTATGTGGATGATATGCTTATTACAGGATCTAGTATGCATGACATTGGTGAGCTTAAGGGAAAACTAGCTCACAAATTTTCTATGAAGGATTTAGGAGCTGCAAAAAGAATCCTTGGCATGTAAATACATAGAGATAGGAAAAACAAAAAATTGTATTTGTCTCAAGAAGATTATATCTACAAGGTGTTAAAAAGGTTCAACATGTAGAATGCAAAACATGTTAACACACCTATGGCTGGACACTTCAAATTGAGAAAATATCAGTGTCCTTCATCACATGAGGAGGTCAAATACATGACACGAGTACCATATGCTTCAATAGTTGGAAGTCTCATGTATGCTATGGTTTGTACAAGACCAGATATTGCACAGGAAATGAGAGTTGTGAGTAGATATATGGCTAATCCAGGTAAAGAGCATTGGAAAGTAGTCCAATGGATACTTAGGTATTTGAAAGGGACATCTAGCATGCATTTATGCTATGGAGGTTCAAATATTTCATTATGTGGCTATGTTGATTCGGATATGGCTGGAGATATAGATGGTAGGAGGAACACTACTAGATATATTTTCATAGTAAGTGGGATGACAATTAGTTGGATTTCAAGATTGTAAAAGGTTGTGGCTTTGTCTACTACAAAGAAAGAGTATGTTACAGCTACAAAGGCTAGCAAGGAGATGATATGGATGAGTATGTTCATGTAAGAGTTGGGAAGGAGCAAAGTGATTGTAAACTGTTCAGTGATAGTTAGAGTGTAATTCATTTGGCAAAGAAATCAAGTGTTTCATTCAAGAATGAAGCACATTTAGTTGAGGTATCACTTCATACAACATGTATTGGAGGATGGACAGTTGAATCTGGAAAATATTCATACGAGCAAAAACCCTACAGATATGCTAACGAAGCCATTAGCAAAAGAGAATTTGGAGCTACACTCCACTTCTATTGGTCTTCGAGTTTAAGACTTGAAGAGGAAGAAACAAAGCTAAGGAAGGATCTAAGAATAATTTGCATATATATGGTACATTAATTAATCTCCAAGTGGGAGATTGCTAAGTTGTGGAGCTCAATTACTTTAGTTTAGCATGTAATGGAAACTTGCTAGAAAATATAGTAACCAACATCAGTTAAGGGGAACCGGCATTGGTCACCCGGGAATGACAATGATTAGGTATGACCAGCATCGGTCGGCAAGGAAGGGAATGAAAACAGTTAGGGCTAACCGGCATCGGTTACTGTGTGAGGATGTTTTAATTAACTCTCGGGAATTAGATCTATTTTTAGCATTAAAGTATTTCTATTTATTGTAATTGCATGGCTAAGTTCCCTAAGTCTATAAACGACTATATAAGCATAAAATATAGGGTTTAGAAGTAAGAAAGAAGATGATTAACAAGAATTAGAAAGAACTTGTAAAAGGTTGGTGAGAGAGAGAATTCTTGGTGATGGAAAAAAATCTTGAGAGAAAGAAAGTATTGTACATCTAAGAGGTGTGGAAGATTGTAAATCTTCATTTGTATATCTTGTCAAAGTTTTGGATAATAGATTGGCTTGTTTCTTGGTGGACATAGCCCACACTGGGTGAACCACGTTAAATCTGGTGTTGATTTATTTCTCTTGTTTTATATGTTTCTTCTAGTAGAATATCCTCTTTTATTTGCATGTATGCTTAGATATGATATATTGTCTATACAACGGTATGTTAACCCCAACACAAAGTCAATAGTTGAAAAGTATCAGTGTGACAGAAGTCGCCACGTGTCTCTTTGGCGCAACACCAAGGCCAAGTCCAAAGAGCGGGTTCCCAAATGAGCACGGGCTCACCACGTGGTCAAAGTAAAAAGAAGACAAAGTCGGTTTTGTTGAAGAGTCCAAGACCGGAGGAAGGAGTCATGCATCAACTTGGATCAACTTCAAGGTTAAAATCGGGAGCGGAGTTCTCAAACCCGTGCTAGCTGGCCATCACATAGTCGGGGACCGATAAAGTGAGTAGGCTCGAATTGGCTAAGTATGGAAGGTAAAAAGAAGATGCCATGTGCCTTAACGAGGCAAATTAAAAAGGTGTGGCCAAAAGGTCAGTCCCAAACTAGCGTAGGCTTGCCACGTGTCAGAGCCCGAAAAGGTAACATGTGTCCATGCAAATTCAAAAGAAAAATCTAGAGGCGAGTCTCCCAATATGTACCGAGCCTCCACGTGTCCAGTGGTCGGACATATGGCCCCATCAAACAAAAGGGACTTAGCCAAAACATAAAGAGACAGAAAAGTTACGGAAGGAGCCATGTGTCTCTTCGACACAACTTCAAAGGCGAGAATCCAAAAGCGGTCCTCAAACATGCATCAAATCTCCACGTGTCTCGGGTTAGGTACAATTTCTCTACCAATAGGGGCTTGGGCAGAATATAAAGGTAATAGAGTAGGCCTATGAAATCCATTGCGTGTCTCTGAAGTGCAACTTCAAGAGTGTAGAGGAGGGGGTGAAACCTTGAGATGCGCGGGGCCACCACGTGGATACACGTGAACAGACGCTAGACTCTAAGTACCTTTAAGTGGCCATATATTTCAATCAAAAGCTCGAGAATCGAGCGAGAGGGGACTTTTAGAGAGCTCTCGGCACCTACTACCCACCTGTCACCATTAATGTCTCAACCTGCCATTTCTGAGGCTGTCGATTCTCCCACCTGCCACCATGATGAAGAATGGGGTTCCTCTCTTGCTCAGTAAGGAACAATTATGGTGGCATGGGTCTTGTAGTAGGACTCATCATTGTGGCAGGGGAATTCAATGCCCCTTCAGGGGCGGTTGGAACATGGTTGGATTTTTCCCTCCTTTCTCTCTCTCATTCTTCCTATATATTGTACAAGAGGGAAAATTTCAAAGCGTTGGACATTCTTGCTTTGTGCCCTCCTTTTCTCTTCTCTGCAGGTGAATTTTAGAGTCTCAAACCCATCCATCCAAATTGTAATGCAATTTATGCCTCTTGGCTATTGTAATGTACTGTATCAATTCTTAGAGCAATAGAATAAGTCTGTGGATGATTTCAACCCTCTCTTATGTTTTATTTCTTCTTCCTGATCCCTCATTGCAATCTTGGTCATCTGTGCATGGATATTATTTCACATTTTAATGGTTTGTGTTTAAAGGCAATGCAAATGTTCAACATTCCTTGGTGCATCACCTCTGTTAGATTAGGTTTTAATTCTTGCATTCTCTTAACTCTGTCTCCTTGGAAAATTAGAATAGGATTTAGGATAGACCCTCTACAACCTAAACATATGCACCTGAACAGAGGAATAGGAGTCGGCCTTCATCCGGAGAGCTCTCTCAACTTGCAAAGTCCCACACTTTGAGAGATGCTCCATGTTGTGCGATCCTGCGAGAATCTCAACCCATAAAGTTACATATTTCGAAGTCTTTGTGATTCTGCAACACAAATTTTGGCATGCTCGGTGGGACAAGAAGTCTTCATTTTACTACAACAAGATTGATGTGCGCTTGTTGTAAGTTCCCAAACTTATAAGAAGCTCTAAAATTGCACATCTGGAGACTCTAAAAGAGGCAGAACCCACTTTGGTTTCAGTAGTCCAACCTTTCCAAGTTCATGAGAAGAATACAAACAAGGTCAAGAACTAGAGAGGAGGGACTATTTGTCTATCTACATTTATCCCCGGAAAGAGTACATAAAGGAAGAAGAGCCCAAAGGTCTCCATCTCCGCTAAACAAGACATTGTCAACACCTCTACCTAGTAGGCCTTTTGTCCAATCAACTAGAGTCCTTCGACCAATCAGGATGGTGTAGCCCAACCCCTACGTCAATTTCACTGGCGATAACTGCTGGCTCTCAATGCACAAAATCCGGTCCCATTTGCCTGCAACACCGAAAAACATCCCATATTTTACAGAGATAACCAGACGACTCAATTGACCACATCTAGGATATTGCAAATGTCTATGTAATTCATGAGATCATTGAAATGGATGTTGCGGTCAAGTTGTTAGCTTCATATTTTAAGGGTAAAGCTTTACAGTGGTTCAAGAGTCTAACCGCATGATCCATCCATAATTGGGACCATTTGTGCATGGCTCTTCACAATCAATTTGGAGAGAAGGGAGATAATCTATCCTTATTGGAACATTTGAAAACCATCAAGAGGGCTCCTAATGAGCTAGTTGACTAATTTCAATTTCAGATTCTAGCGTACATGGGACAAGATTCGGTGGCCATGAGACCAACAGATGAAGGTGATTTTCTATACTTCCTTAGAGATTTAAATTATGATATTGCCATGATGATTCAATCAATGGGAGGTAGAACTTTACCCACCTCATATAACATTGCTATTAGAGATGAAAATTTCTTAATTCAGGCTGGTAAACTTGCACCTAGGCCACCCATGCCTCTATATCCAGAACTAGGAGCTCCAAGCACTAGTCAAACACCCACATTAGCTCCCATACCTACTCTAAGGAATTAGAGTTCAGTTGAAGCTTCCACCTCATCTTCTAGCACTTCAAAAGAGCTACAAGAGGTTATGAAACAACTGCAGAACCTAGGAAATGAGCTAGTGACTATCAAGAGACAACAAGCTTAGAGTTCTAGGCCGTATCAACCTCAAACTCAATATCAAGCTAGACCCCATATCAGCAAAATAGACCACCAGCTCAATCTGAAAATAAAAACTAAAACCAAGGAAAACCTCAAGCTGCTAGGCATTTCGACCATATGATCCAAATGCAACTTTGACATCAAGGGCCTTGGTTCCAACAAAAAAACATGGCTTAAGAATATGATTGGTGTTTCCCATGCAATCAGCCCCATAACTGTCAATGTGTTTCAATGGTGCACTAAACTAGGCCTTGATGGTATAGACCATTGGTGTGTCCTAAGAGCCTAGTCAAGAGGAAAATCAGCAGCAAGAAACCCAGAAAGAGGCACCTCTAAATGAGACCATGCTTGTCACAATTAGCGAAAGTGAAGATTTCTATGGTATGAATCGAGCACCTCCTCATAGTGTGGCAGAAAATACATGGTCCAAGAAGAGGAATATTGGAGAGGGAAAATCCTCCAATTCAAATGGTCCATAACCCTCTGTTTCCCCGTAAAGTGCAACTCCCAATGTGTAGAGTTAGCCCAAGCCACCTTCCAGACCCGCTCAAGCACCGGTTGTAATGACCCATGTGCAAGAGAAGAATGCGTAAGGAAAGGGATAACAAAAAGATAGCTCATCCCAATTTAACATCATTGAGTAGATGAAGAGGGAAAATGTAAACATCTCAATGGGGGAGTCATTGGCTATCCCATGACAAATAGACCGATTTGCAAAGTCTGCTTATGGAAAATTGGTCAAAATCAAATTAGTCACCCAATTAGCAAGAGAAAGTGCTTACAAGTGCGAGTTCAACTTTGAAGGAAATCATAGAGGACAACAAGGTAAGAATATGAAGCCCCCTCCCTTCTATGTCTCATTGATCATTGGAGACAAGCTAGTGCATAATTGCATGATTGATTTGGGAGCAAGTAGCTCAGTCATGCCAAAGAAAATAGCCGATCAGTTGGGTCTTCAATACAAAGTCATCTCCAAGGGCGTAGTGCAATTGGATGGGACAATGGTAACAATGGTTGGAGTCATCAAGGATTTTACCCTCACATTACATGTATGCCCCAATGTGATTGTATTGCAAAATGTATCAGTCATAGACTTGCCACCACATTTTGCATTGTGTTTGTCAAGAGACTTCACTACTAAAATTGGAGGTTATTTATCTGCATTGATTGGTCACACATGATTTTTAGAACAAGGTATGGAGCTAAGGCTATGATCAGATCTAAGCCCATTACAGATTTCCATATTGATCCTCATGTACCCAACCTAATCAATGTGAATTGTTCAGCCTTTGATTAGGAAGACCTCCCAAGCACTTATGAGGTAGATACCAAGGTTGGGTGTATTCTAGACTTGACTCTTGATGAATGGGCAAGCAAGAGGCATGATTTTGACCCTTACAAGGAATGGAGGAATATGAGCTAGGATTTTATTGTTTGCATGAGGAGAATCATCCTCTTCCTAAAATACCTAAGCCTGAGCCACAAAGATGATAATGAGGTATGACAGTTATTCTTTGACAGCTCAAGAAGTAGACAAGGAGTCGGAGGAGGAGCTATGCTTGTTTCACCTCAAGGTACGAAATATTACTCAGCCTTTCATTTCCAATTTGCTTTCTCAAAAAACACAACAGAGTATGAAGCCTTGATCCATGGGCTGCATTGGGCAAGAAAGAGAGGGATTAAAAACTTACAAGTGTTTGGCGATAGTGAGCTAGTTGCGAATCAGTCCAAGGACAAAAACCTGCCAAGAAAGATCTGTTAAAAAACTACAAGAATTGGGTATGGGATCTCATCAAAGATTTTGAATATTTTAGCATCAATTCCATCCCAAGGAAGAAGAATGAAGAAGCAAAACAGATTGACAACAATTGGGGCAGAATTTGATGTAGTAGAGAGTATCAAGAGTGAGAAATCTCAGCCCCATATTAAAGTGGTTGTGAGACCAGCTATTCTAGATAACAATAAAAGTTGGCAAGTCTTTGAGAATTATCATTTTTTTACAAGAATAAGTTGAGTTCTCTGCTAGAAACCAAGACACATTTGAACATCGGTATGGTGACCAAGTAGTGCAGCTGAGAACCAAAAAATTACCAAAGGGTCTTGTAACTTTGGAGTCAATCTTCAACCCAAATGATTAATTCCGAAAGGAGAAAGAAAATATTCAGAGTAAAGGGTGAAGATTCAGAGCCCATTTCCATAGAAGAAGGCAAAATGTTGCGAATTGGAAAGGTAAGTACTCAATAAGAAAAATATGAATTCGTCAACTTTGTCAAGAATTCCCATATGTCTTTGCTTGGACTTACAAGGATTTAAGAGGTTTCAACCCAAGGTTGGCACAACACACTATCGAATTGGATCCAAGATCTAAGCCTTTCAGATGAAGCAAAGGCCAGTAAACCCTCACATTGAACCTATCATGAGGAAAGAGTTGAACAAACTAATTGAGGCCAACATCATCTTCCCTATCAAGCATTCAAGTTGGGTTGCAAACTTGGTGCCTATGAGGAAAAGAAATGGAGAAATCAGATTGTGTGTGGACTTTCATGATCTGAACAGAGAATCACTCAAAGATCACTACCCACTTCCATCAATGGAGCAAATCTTGTAGGTTGTAGCTGGTCCGAGAAGTTTTCATTACTGACAGAGATACTCAAAGCTATAATCGATAATGGTGAAAGAGGAAGATTAGTACAAGACGACCTTCACCACAAAATGGGGCACATATGCTTACAAGAAGATGCCATTTGGATTGTCCAATGCCGAAGCAACATTTCAATGAGCTATGGATATGGTGTTCAAGGGCTTGATCAACAAGATGGTGCTAGTATATCTAGATGATATCATTGTCTTCTCAAAGAACGCAGCAAACCACCTCTTTTACCTTAGGCAAGTATTTCAAAGGTGTAGAAGGTTCGGAGTGTCATTGAATCCAAAGAAATGTGTATTTCTGGCACATGAGGGCAAGTTTTGGGACACATTGTCTCAAGAGAAGGGTTGACAATCGACCCTGAAAGAGTTGAAGCCATTAAAACACTACCACTACCACATCACAAGAAATCCCTCCAAATATTTTTAGGAAGGATAAACTTTGTCTGCAGATTTGTGCCTAATTTTTCCACTCTTGTAAAGCCTTTAACGATGATGCTAAAGAAGAGTCTTGCATTCAAATGGACAATGAAGGAAAAGAGAGTTTTGAGGCCATCAAGCTCGCAATATCACAGCCCCAAATATTATTAACCGAGAATGTTCAAAGGACTTCTGTTGTATGTTTTGGAGGGTCAAACACAATCTCGGCTATCTTGGTTCAAACCCTAACAAGGAAGGTTAGAATAACCCATAGCCTTCTTTAGTCGAGATCTTGGAATATTATAAAGTAAAGTATTATTTCATTGAAAAGCATGTCCTTGCTATCATTAGGAGTTTGAAGAAGTTTAGACTTGGTCTCAAACAACAAAATTCAATTGCTAGTGTCTCATGTTGGTGTCAAGGACTTTCTCCTAAACAAGGATTTGAATGGGAAGAGAGTAGGTTGTATCACTCGTGTAATGGAGTATGATATTGAAATTAAAGTGACCAAGCTAGTTTGAGGCAAAATTATGTGTGAGAAACTCACTTCAAGCAACAACCGAGTCAAAAAGAGAAGAAGAGGCTATCATGCTATTGCGAGAATGATTTAGAGTAGCTAGCTAACGATACACCCATTCCATGTTGGACTCAAGCCTTGGTGCATTATCTCCAAACAAGTTTGTGCCCTCCAGAATGGAACAAATAAAAGAGGAGATACTTTATGTTACAAGCCATCCCATATGTGCTTATTGGTGGTGTCTTCTTCAAGAAGGACATCAATAGTGTTATATTGAGGTGCATTGGGACAGGACAAATTGAGAGGGTGTTGCATGAGTTCCATGATGGAGAAGCTAGAGGCCACTTTTCTCCATGGGTAACAATGCTCAAAATTATGAGGGCTGGTTACTATTGGCCTACGGTGTTTAGGGATTGCTACTCATGGATCAAGAAGTGTGCATTTTCACAGGGAAGGAAAGACTAACAGCCCTGCCTCTTTTCTCAATTTCGGTAAATCAACCATTCATGCAATGGGGATTGGACTTCATTGGAGTGATCAACCCAAATTCAAGCTAGGGCCACAAGTGGATACTCACAACACGGACTCGACTATGACACTTAAGGAGGAAAACGAATCCAACATCTTGGATTTCTATGAAGGGATAGTCACAAGGTTTGGTGCCCCTGCTACTATCATATTAGACAATGCATTGGCATTCCTTGGCATAAAGATCACTAAATGGGCTGTCAAGAATGGTGTATATCTCAGCACCTCTTCAAACTATTACCCTCAAGGTAATGGCCAAGCAGAGTCCACAAATAAGAACTTGTTGAGAATCATCAGAAGGACTCTTGATGAGAATCAGAGAACTTGGCACACAAAACTCAAATCATCTCTTTGGGAAGGTAGTGTCACCCCGAAGAGGTCTACAGGCAACTTTGAATTCAAGCTTGTATACGGAAAGGAAACATTTCTTCCTATATCACTTGAGTTGCCAATATTATAACTCATGAAACAACTGGAACTAGCTGAGTTTAAGCCTATGGAGATCAGGTATGCAGAGCTGATGGAGTTAGAAGAAACAAGAGAACATGCAGTGCAGACCATGGAGAAGGATCAAGCTTCAATTAAGAGATGCTTTGAAAAGGGAGCTAGAGCCAGGATATTCCAAGTCGGAGATTTTGTACTGAAGTGGGATATAGATCAGGAAAAACGGGAAGGCATTCCAATTTTGATGCCATATAGAGTGGTCCATACATGATCACCGAATGTAAAGGTAGAATGCCTTCCTACCGGGGCTAAGTTGGACGACGAAGAATTACAGATTCTAGTCAATGGGATCTACCTCAAACACTGCTACTAAAAGGAGAGTTTCTCACCCTTGTAAATATTAGCCTAGGTTTTCAATTTCTCCAAGTGCGTATGCACATTGTCTTGTTATAGTTTAGGTTTCAATTTCCTAAGTGCTGGTGCACATGCTCTATTACTTCTGGTGTATGCTTGTATACAATTCATCTCACTCATGGAAGAGGCTTGTGGCCACAAGAAATTAAATCCATAGAGTATCCATATTGGAGTAGGTCTGGATGTTTTCATTGCACTCCAACAGATTAGGTTTATAGAAAATCAAATGAGGGAGAAGTTTCTAGGTTTCAGACAACTCTCTACTCTCACAAATATTGAATCCAAGATTTTCTTGCAAAGATAAGAGTGCATGCAGTGGAAGGTAGTTCTAGACTAGATTTGAAATCACCAGGTAGACTCCATGCCCAATGGATGCTTCAAGGCCATGGGTCATCTCATCTAGCAGGTAGATGCCCCTTATGAGTCACCAAATTGTTGTCTAAAATAAGCTCACTCTTATTTTTGTCAACCGAACCCCCTTTCCCCCTTTTTGTGCTTCAATCTGATTTTTATATATTTTAAGCACTCAAGGTTTCCTGAAAATATCTTCATCAGATAGGAAATTTCTTCCCCTTTCCGAAAATGTAAAGAAGTCCTTCTAACTCTTCATATTTTTCAAGTTACGGGCTAACGGGCTTGGGGAGATTTTTTACCAATGGGAAAATTGTGGACCGATGGGGCGATTGGGCATTTTGGAACTTTTGTACTTTTCAAAAAAGGCACAAGTTATAATTTTAGGCCCACGGGCCGGGTAAGAATACTTTTGTTAAGTGGAAAATGCAGCCGATGGGCCGAGAGGATGAATTTTTTGTTCTGCGAAAGCGGGTCTACGGGGCCATGGAGGAAACTTTGCCAAGTATAAATGTGGGGCGGTTCAGTGCACAGGCATTTTGGAAATTTTACAACTTTTCACAAAATGGTGCAATTTTCAAGTGTGGGCCCACGAGCCTACTGAGTCTTTTCACTAAAGGTAAAGTCACGTAATCGCGGAGGGTCCCACGTGCCTCATTGACACAAATCCAAAGATAGAATTTGTTAGTATCCAAATTTGTTCTCCCTTTAAAGCCGAGTAATAACACATATTGGACATGAATCTTAGAGACGAGATAGATTAAAGTGTGTGTCATTTTGTATCCGAGGATGAGATCTAAGCGGCCCTTTGTTACTCAAATTTTTGGAGAGATGGATAACACCTTTAAGGAGATTTGACATGTACTCACTACTTTAGGTCATGCCACTTTGACCGGGTGAGAGGACCCTTAGTGTAACCTCTGTTTGATGAAGGAGATGGAGATATCCTTCTTTTGCATAAATTTTATGAAGAAAACCTTGGGAAAATATGGTCAATACTCCATAATTTAACTCTTAAGAGTTGTCACTTCTAAAAGATGGAGATACTTTCAACACAAGGCTAAGGTTACTGAAGACATTAAGAAATCCTGATTGTTATGCATATTTTAGTAAGTAGATTTTTTTCCTTTGTTGATACATAGGGTGAACATGGGTAGTTCAGGGTGGATTCATGGTTTTTGATTAATTTTTGTGGGAGATGAAGCAGGATAAAGTTGATTATACTAGATCTTTGAAGGGAATTCACAACAATGAACAACTTCAACAACAGAAAGCTTTAGAACATTTAAGATGTTCCTTCAACTAGAAGGTGTGCTTCAATGGAGGCCTAGATCAACACATTTTCACTTCATCTTTGAGACTCTAACATGAAGGATTGAATTAAAAGACTCTATTAAACGCCAAAATCTCTGATCAATCATGCCTAAGGTACACCCGAAGACTTATAGACAATCTTTATAAACAAATGATAGTGAATTAATTTTAAATTTGTTTATCTCATCCAAGATGAAGGCTCTTCTTGAAATTAAATTGAAAATACCATTAAACTATCACAGGGATGAGATCCTGTGTGATTTCACAAAGATTTCAATGTAAGATTGCAATAGGAATGAAAGAAACTATTTGTAGACATTCTGAAACAAAGCAGACACAAATTGTTAGAGATTGGACACAAATTAATTTCAAAATTGCTTAGATTCATCAAGTAGGGGAAAGCTTCCAGAGCAATCTCAGTGCTCGTCAATGGCTATACATCTGCAACCAACTTGACATGATAGAAAATCTAGCACAAAAGAAAATAACAGGTTATCTTGGCTTGGTCTCTTAGGAAGACGGCTTTCTCAAAATTTCTCTTGAGAATTCAACCTCCAACCCTTTACAATAGTATTCTCATTGCATTTATACATTTTGACCACTCAATTTCCCCCAAATGAGTAGAATATTCGAGGACCTTTGCTTGTTACAAATTTGTTTTAGGCAACGACGTTTAACAAATTCGAGATCCAAAAGCTGCCAGTGGACCAATTATGAACTGATCATGTTTCTTGGACCCTTGACTAATGACTAGGATGTCACGCCACAAATTTTTAGCAATCCTTCTAATAATTCCGATTCTGTCATGTGAGAAATCCTTTTCTTAATCATTTTCCAGAGACTCTGCACAACTAGATATGATAGGTAATCCTTTTCACTCTCGAGGAAACACCTTTTTCATCTTTTGTGCCTACACTTTCATCATTTCATCCTCTTTCCCTCTCTTTCCTTTGTAATTCTACCCCGCATCCATCTCCTCCGGTAATTCCCATTTTTACATGTTCTTGAGAAATTCCCACTTCAAAATATCGACCTTAAAAATCCTTGGACTCACCATTTAAGTTTCAAATCCATTCAATGGCACCTTACAAACAAAGACGGCAAGGAATTTGATCAAAGAACATTGAAAAATAGTGCGTATTCGTGTCTCCAAGAGTCTTGGAGAAAAAATGGTGGAAAAAATAGATGAAATACACAACAACCATTGATTCTACCCCTTTTCCACTTTATATCATATTTGTCCACGTGTTTCCTTGGCGCAACTACAAAGGAGAAGCACAGAGGAAAGTCCCAAACAAGCGCGAGCCTTCCATGTGCCTTGGGCCCAAGAAAAATGCCTTTTAGCCTTTGAAAAGTCTCAGTGTAAAAAGGAGCCAATGGAATCCTCCACGTGTCTCAATGGCACATTTTGAGATGGTCCCAAAATCGAGACCCCAAACAAGCACGGGCTCAACACGTGTCTCGGTCAATAGAGTCTGTTAAAAGTGGAAGGTTCAAGCAGAAGGTGCCATGTGTCTAGGGTCCAAGATAGTTTTCCTTGGCCGTTGAAAATTCCAAGTAAAGGCAGAGTGAGCGGAAACCTCCAAGTGTCCTCCTAGTGCTTCTTCAAAATAAAACTTAAGGTCCGATCCCCAAAGCAGTGTGGTCCCTCCACGTTTCCTGTGCCTTTCAAAATTACTTTGAAAAGTTTAAGTATAAAGCGGAGCTAGCGTAAGCCTCCACATGTCTCCCTGTCGGAATTGTTAAGGTGGGACCCTGAGGCAGATCCTTAAATGAGTGCAAGCTCTCCACATGTCCATGGTCCACCAAGCTGCATCTTGGTTGCATGAAATTTTTTTCTATGTTTGGGCAAGGCAGTGGAAATCTCCACGTGTCTCCCCGGCCCAATTCCAAGGCCAAACCAAAAGGTGAATTTTCAAATGAGCCTTTGTTCTCGACATGGAAAAGTTTTGGGTCAAAGCGAGCCTTAGAGTTTTTAAAGTGCCCCGTGAGCCACATCCAAATAGAATGGGGCACGTTTCAACTGATGCCGAGAAGTAAATTTGACTGGGAAAAATACACCGTCAAACCGTAAAATGCAGGAAAATCACCATTTGAGCCCGGAAATGAATCTTTCTTCACGGACAGAGAGTTTAGAAATGATATAAGGCCCAAATGTGATCCTCAAGCTACATCCAATCATGTTTCCATAGATATTTGGGACAAAAATGACAGGGACAACAAAATGTGACTGTGGAAAATGGAAGGAAAGGAAAAACCTGAGTTTTACACCCAAGTTACAGATTATTTCATATGGAAAGAGGAATGAAAAACCAAATTCTTGACTTTTAAGTGATCCTTGACCAATGAAGGGACTGATCATGGTAACCAAATGGAGGATAGAGTTTTTATGCATCAATACGGGAGATAGAGAAAACGACAGAGCCCGTAAACTGGAGAAGTTCAAGGACAAAAGGGGAAATATTAATTTAAGCACCAACATAATAAAAAATGGAGACCCTAAACAAGCACCCAGCCTTCCATGTGTCTCAGGCCTAAAAAGGGATAGAGTCAACAATTGAAAAGTCTCACAGTAGCGGAAGCCACCACGTTTCTCTTCAAAGACAACACTAAGGCCAGTCCAAATAGTGGGTTCCCAAATGAGCTCGGGCTCGCCACATGGTAAAATTAAAAGAAGACAAAGTCATCCATTTAAGAGTCGAGGACCGATGGAAGGAGCCACACGTCAACTCGGCAAAAATTCAAGGTTAAAATCCATAGTGAGTTCTCAAACATGTGCCACCCGCCACGTAGTCGGGGAATGAGAAAGGGAGTACGCTCGAATCGGCTAAGTATGAAAGGTAAGCGGAAGGTGCCACGTGCCTCAACGACGCAAATTCAAACGAAGCAGCGAAAAGGCCAGTCCCAAATGAGTGTAGGCTTGCCACATGTCCAAATCGAAAAGGAAACACCGACCATTGAAAAGTCCAAGCTCGAGACAAAGCCATGCGGAGGTCCCCACGTGTCACGTCCATGCAACTTCAAACAAAAAATCCAGAGGTAGTCTCCCAATATGCGTTGAGCCTCCACGTGTCCAAGGTCGACATATGGTCCCGCTAAGGAAAAGGAATTAGCCAAAACACAAAGAGAAAGAGCAAAGCCGCGAGAAGGAGCCACGTGTTTCTTCAAAGACAAATTCAAAGGCAAAATCTAAAAGTGGTCTTGAAACATGCACCAAATCTCCACGTGTCTTGGGTAAGGTATAGTGTCTCCGCCAATAGTGGGCTTGGGTAGAATACAAATGAAATAGAGTAGGCCCGTGGAAGCCACCACATGTCTCTTCGACATAACTTCAAGAGTGTAGAGAAAGGGACGAAACCTTGAGATGCATGGGGCTGCCATGTGGATACGCGTGAATAGATTCTAGACTCAAAGTACCTTTTTGTGGACATATCTTTTGATCAGAAGCTCATAATCAAGCGGGAGGGGATGTTTTAGAGAGATCTTGGCACTGCCTACCCCTACGCAACCATTAATGTCTCGACTCGCCATTTTGAGGCTGTCAAGTCTCCCACTTACCACCATGATGAAGAATGGGTTTCCTCTCTTGCTTAACAAGGAACAATGATAGGGGCATGGGTGTTACAATAGGACTCATCATTGTGGTAGGGGAATTCAATGCCCCTTCAAGGGTGGTTGGAATAGGGTTGGTATTTTCCCTCCTTTCTCTCTCTCATTCTTCCTATATATTATACAAGAGGGACAATTTCAAAGCGTTGGACATTCTTGCTTTGTGCCCTCCCTTTTTCTCTACTCTGCAGGCAAATTCGTGGAGTCTCGAACCCCTCCATCCAAATTGTAATGCAATTTCTGCCTCTTGGCTATTGTAATGTACTGTATCAATTCTTGGAGCAATAGAATAAGTCTATGGATGATTTCAACCCTCTCTTATGTTTTATTGCTTCTTCCTGATCCCTCATTGCAATCTTGGTCATCTATGCATGGATATTGTTTCACATTTTAATGGTTTGTGTTTAAAGGAAATGCAAATGTTCAAAGCATTCCTTTAGTGCATCACCTCTGTTAGATTAGGTTTTAATTCTTGCATCCTCTTAACTCTGTTTCCTTGGAAAATTAGAATACGATTTAGGATATAACCTATGCAACCTAAACGTATGCACCTGAATAGAGGAATAGGAGCGAGCCTTCATTCGGAGAGCTCTCTCGACTTGCAAAGTCCCACACTTTTAGAGATGCTCCATGTTGTGTAGTCACACTGAGAATTTGAACCCATAAATTTATATATTTTAGGGGTGCTATGATTCGCAACAACATGACCCCGACGAAACAAATGGAGATAGTGAAATAGTTGTTCTTTGACTTAAATTCTCATAAATAATTCTTTAGTTCCTCTCATCTAAATGTGTTACCTTGGTTACTAAAAACATTTCACCTTTGTATTTCATAAGTATTTTTAGCATAAATATGTCCTCTCACTTTAAACTCATATATAGTTGAGGCGTAGATCCTTAGGTGCGGTTGGAATTAAACCAAACCTCGAGTTGATTAGGAGGATAACTTAGGGTTTGTGTGTAGTTATAATGCTTCCAATCTTTTAATTTTTCAAGAGGTTAGACAAGTACTTTCATAAATCTTTATGTAATAAAGTGAAGCCAAAAAAAAGAGACCTAAGAAATAGTGTCAATGAAAAAATAAATATATGTTATAATGGTTTAGGAACAAATTGTCATTTGAAGTCCTTCTGGTTGATTTAAGCATTGACTTTTGTTAAGAATTGATACAAATTACTTTTGGTGGGACTAGGCATTTGAGCCAATATAGAGTCCACTAAAAATAAAATAAAATTATGTCTTGCAAATGCTTAACTGAATCAAATTAAATTTGGAACTAAAAACACCATAGTACGAGAACAAATGTGCTTCAAATGGAAGGAGGTTTATAGAAAAGGGAAACTTGAACCTTCACCTCCTTTGAATCGTATTATTTTTCCCTCCACAACTTCTGGTTGGTCCCCTTGCTTTATGAGGATAAAATAAATAAATTTCAACTAAACATATTTTAAGAAACAAACCTTTAACTTAAGAACGCAGAGAATTAGGAACTTGGTATGAAAGTTGAAATATGACAATAATTATGTAAGTTATGAAGATTGTCGTAAGAGAGCAAAAATAAATGGTTGAACTATGAGATGAATGTGAAATGAATTTAAGAATATGTATATGGAAAAATAATAAAATTATGCTTGTACAATAATGTTATTGGAATGTTAATTGTAACGAAGATGTAATCATGGTAATGATGTGTTGTGGGTGTGCCAATCCTTGAGTCCATTTCTTATGGTTGGGTTATGCTATCATTCATTCTTTGGGGAAAGTGTGGCATTGACATGTGTATGGTGTTGTCATGTGCCTATGTGAGTCAATGACTTATGTAAGTGTCCTATGCGTTGTTGAGTTTCTCTACTTGGAACCCTTGTTGATGCGCAAGAATTAACAGGAACTTGACAAGGTCATAACTTGAGCTCCGGGTGTCCGTTTGAGTCCATTTTTTTAGAAACCACATGTTCCATAGAGACGAACGCAAAGGAAATCTTCGCTACGGTTGGGGAAAGTTTGACACATTTTGGGCCCTAAATACGCCATCTTGAGGCCAAAAATTAGGATTTAATTTGTAGTTCGAGTTTTTTCCTATTTTTGGGCATTAGCTAATTTTAGTCTATTAGTTGCATTATGAGTTAGAAAGTTGGAAATTCCTCTAATTTAGGAATGTATAAGATGCATGGAAATTTTTGTTCCGTACGAATAAGCATGCAAACTTACTAAGAATAACAGGTGTAGTAAACTCTTAAAAATAGTAATTTCCACCACCTAGAGTAGATTTAGTCAAGTTAGTTAGAGTTTGCTTGGCAACTCGAGTTGGGAGTTGTTTTCCTATTTAGGAAACATTGTAATTCATTATTTAATAACAAAGAAGGAGATCTATTTTCTTTTGGAGTTCATATTATTTGCAGTATATCAAGTTTGTTCATAATTTGGCTACATTACTTGTGGTGTGGTGTTGTGTAGTGAGCAATGTAAGTAAAAAAATAAATTATCCTGGTATTTTTAATTATGTATTTATGTGTGTGAAATGTGGGCATTACAGGGGACCAAAATGGGGTCAAAAGTGGCCACTTTTTCTTGAAATTAGAAAAATCTAAACTTCAATAAGGAATTTGACATGCCTATGCTCAAAATTTTAGAAATTGATAAGAACAAAAATCGTAGTGCTCATAATCTAGTTTCTAAACTATTTTTTTGAAATGGTGGAGATTAAGAGGGTGAAATGTGGTGTGCATACAAAATGGTCACATTTTTGTGTAAAAATATAGCATAATGTCACATGTGTGACCCCCAATCCCCCATTTTTTAGGTCTCGTATGTTATTTTACAAATCCCTTCATTACAAAGTTAGCTAAGATCATGTAGTAGGTCTCACAAATTTTTTCCTAATTTTTCAATGAGCGTATTATATGTGCCTCACAAAACAATTTTTTTGATGTCCTAACACTTTCAGGTGGTTGTAAATTCCTAAAAAAATATAATTATTTCATGATTTATTTCTATAAATATAAGTAAGTTGTATATTTTAAGGTATTTTATATATATTTATAGAAAACTACTTAAAAATTTATACCGTTTTCTAAATTTTCAGCTTGTCATTGTTTACATGGGGACATAATTTTTTTCTCCGGTAATATATGGCTAAAATCACAAAAAAACGGTCTACATCCTATCAATTTCTAGGCTTGAGAGGCAACATTGGGCGAAACAAGTTGGTGTGAGACTTAATCTATGGTATTTTTATCACGCCGAAGACATTTACATGTTGGGCTCATCCCCTCCCCTATAGATATTTTTATTTGAATCTAAATGACTAATTTCACATTTCAAACCACTCATGTTTCATCATCTTAAGGATTTTCTCTCATTAGAAATGGGTTAATTAGATGTTTTGACCATAAATTATACTTCCTAAGTGATCCTAGATTTAATATATTCCTATCTTTGTCAAGGGTTCTACTAAACTTTACAAGTCCAACTAGAGTGCAATCTCCTTAACTCACAAGACCTTGGCTACAGCTAAAGTTCTCCCATTCTCAAGGCTATACTTCATTATTTAATTAACATCATTGTTTAACCACATTCATGCATGCAAAGCATGTGATCATGCATCATATTTGGTTTTCCAATTTATTAGGTTGTTGTATTATTCATAGAGCTATACTTTATCACATTCATTTTATGATCACATTTGACATTTTAGTTGGTTTTTACATCACTCAATGGTGTACCAATTTTGTAGCGGTCATTTCTTAGTTTAATCTTATTTACCCTTTTTCCTAACTACATTTACATGGTTACTTTGGTTCTATATTATCATCATTTTGGAACAAACATAATTCCTATAACACTTACATAAAACTTAGGGATTTAATAGTACAAGGAGTACAACCTCACATAAAACAAGCCATTTTAATTCTATTGGATATGCAAGTATAAGTGTATATTGAAAGATAAATAACCCACAAAATCTTATGAATTTAAAAATTCTCCTAAGGACTCGTTTAAATTGTTGGGTAAATACACAAGTAATTCGAAACATAGTGTCCACTCACATAATTTATATCTCACAAGAGATCCATCGTAGGTACAACCACCAACTATCTTCACAAAGCTTTGGCTAGCCACTAGGGTACCAAGGAAAATTATGCTTAAGAAAATATACCTTAGACTTAAGCTTAAGAAAATATACCCAAGTATATCGCGAATAGTCTTTAATGAAGGTCGCACATAAAGAGATATAGTAAATGAAGGAGACGGAAATGGACCAGAAATATTGCTGTGAACAAGATCCAAAGGATGAGTAGCTCTCCAGGATTTTCCTTTGTCAATGTTTTTTTAGGATGCTTTCAAAGGGTACAACCCTCTCAAAGACCCTTAGAAAACTTGACGCGGGGTAACCCGTTGACCATTTCATTTTAGCTCAATTGTTCAAGGTAACGATAATTTAGATGTCTAAAATGCTCATGCCATAGCTTACTAACCTCATTTGCATGAGTGAGCAAGGTAGTGGGCGTAGAATCATAAGTAAAGTGGGAAAAGGTATACAACCGTGAACGGTGATCCACCTTTCCCTTAGCCACTGTAGTGTCATCGTTAAGCTCACGAATAATCACCAAGTTAGGACCAAATTCCACTCACATTCCTTCACCAAGGTGAGTAATTTGGTAAACTGATAGGAGATTGGTAGAGAGATCAGGAACACTCAACACTTGGTTGAATGTTCCCCCATCCATCTCTACTGATCCAATTCCGGAAAATGACACTATCATGTCATTACCCATCGTTATTTGGGACATACCATAAGGCTCGATATTGGTGAACTCAACATGCGAAGAAGCCATGCGGTGTGAGGCACCAGAATCTATAATCCACGTTGATGAAGGGCCTTTCCTTTCTTCTTATCATATTTTGAACCTTTTGTAGTAGAAGACTCGACCTTCGAGCATTTTGTTTCTTATCTCACTTGGTCTCTCACGAAGACGACTTTCTCAAATTTTCTCTTCATAATTCAACCTCCAACCCTTTGCAATAGTATTCTCATTGCATTTATAAATTTTGATCACTCAATTTCCCCCAAAAGAGTAGAGTATTTGAGGGACCTTTGTTTGTTACCAATTTGTTTTAGCAAGGACGTTTAACAAATTCAGATCCAAAAGCTGCCAGGTGGACCAATTGTGAATTGATCATGTTTCTTGGGCCCTCAACTAATGACTAGGATGCCATGCCACAAATTTTTAGCAATCCTTCTAATCATTCTGATTTTGTTATGTGAGAAATCCCCTTTTAATCATTTTCCAGAGACTCTGCACAACTGGATATGACAGGTAATCCTTTTCGCTCTCGAGGCAACACATTTTTCATCTTTTACGCCTGCACTTTCATCATTTCATCCTTTTTCCCTCTCTTTCCTCTGTAATTCTGCCCCGCATCCATCTCTCTCGGTAGTTCCCATTTTTACAAGTTCTTGAGAAATTCCCACTTCAAAATATCGACCTTAACAATCCTTGGACTCACAATTTAAGTTTCAAATCCATTCAATGGCACCTTACAAACAGAGACAACAAGGAATTTCATCAAAGAACAATGAAAAATAGTGCGTATTCGTGTCTCCAAGAGTCTTGGAGCAAAAATGGTGGAAAAATAGGTGAAATACACAAGTAACCATTGATTCTACCCCTTTTCCAATTTATATCATAGCCGTCCACGTGTTTCCTGGCGCAACTGCAAAGGAGAAGCACAGAGGCAAGTCCCAAACAAGCACGAGCCTTCCATGTACCCTGGGCCTAAGAAAAATGCCTTTTGGCCTTTGAAAAGTCTCGGTGTAAAAAGGAGCCAGTGGAAGCCTCCACGTGTCTCAATGGCACATTTTGAGATGGTCCCCAAAAGTAGAGACCCCAAACAAGTGCGGGCTCAACACATGTCTCAGTCCAGTAGAGTCTGTTAAAACAGTTGAAGGTTCAGCGGAAGGCGCCATGTGTCTAGGGTCCAAGACAGTTTTCCTTGACCATTGAAAATTCCAAGTAAAAGGTAGAGTGAGCAGAAACCTCCAAGTGTCCTCTTGACGCTTCTTCAAAATAAAACTTAGGGCCAGTCCTCAAACAGGCGTGGTCCCTCCACATTTCCCAGGCCTTTCAAAATTACTTTGAAAAGTTTAAGTACAAAGTGGAGCCAACGTAAGCCTCCACATGTCTCCCTGTCACAATTGTTAAGGTGGGACCCTGAGGCAGATCCTTAAATGAGCACCAACCCTCCACGTGTCCATGGTCCGCCAAAACTGTACTGGCTGCATGACAAATTTGTATAAGTCTAGGAAAGGCAACATAAATCTCCACCATGTCTCCCCGGCGTAATTCCAAGGCCGAACCAAAAGGTGAATTTTCAAATGAGCGTTGTTCCTCCACGTGGAAAAGTTTTGGGTTGAAGTGAGCCTTAGAGTTTTTAAAGTTCCCATTGAGCCACATCTAACTAGAAAGGGCCACATTTCAATTGATGCTGAGAAGTAAATTTGACCGGGAAAAATACACCCGTCAAATCACTGTAAAATGCAGGAAAACCACCATTTGAGCCCAGAAATGAATCTTTCTTCACAGATAAAGAGTTTAGAAATTATATAAGGCCCAAATGTGATCCTCCAAGCCACATCTAATCACGTTTCCACATGTATTTAGGACAAAAATGATAGGGACAACAAAACGTGACTATGGAAAATGGAAGGAAAGGAAAACCCAAGTTTTATGCCCAAGTTACAGATTCTTTCATATGGACAGAGGAACGAAATTTTTTTCTAGACTTTTAAGTGATCCTCGACCAAGGAAGGGATTGATCATGGCAACCAAATGGAGGACATCATTTTTATGCATTAATATGGGAGATAGAGAAAATGACAGAGCCCACATACTGGAGAACTACAAGGACAAATGGGGCGAGATTAATTTGAGCACCAACATTGGCTCCGACTTGGGGATGGGCACTCCCTGTGAGTGCCACAAGAACAAATAGTAGACCAAGTGCCAAAAATAGACCATTGGGTGATGGGTCGTTCTTTTCTTCCAATCATTTAACTGACGTAATCTTTGTCAGTGTCATTCTAAACCAGGGTGGTGTCCAAGGCAATATGTAATAGAGTCTAGAAGAACCAGTTATACATTGAGTTTTTGGGTGATTACTTAGCTTGATGGTTATTCTACGAAAGTGCAATTAAAATCTACGGAAATTAAATACAAGTCTACGGAATTCAACTGTTTGCAATGAAATGTATTTTAACAACTAATCTTCTACTGTAAAGTAAAATACGCACACACTTATTCTTAACAATTTAAACCATAATTGAATAATCTGGAATTCAAAGTAAAGCAAGACTGTTTATGAGCTAAATTTGCATGGCCAAATCATCTACTTAAAAGTGAAAGGAATAATGGAGAAAACAAAGATAGTTAATCAAAGCATGCATGTAAAACTCATCAAATGACAACTGTAGTAAAACTAATTGAAGGATTGTATGCATGTAAAACACAGAGTAACCTCGTATCTCCTTGGTTGAGTGGGCCCTTGCTCTTCCTGAGATAGAGTGATCAACAAATTATGATTCTCAAAATGCCATAGATTTCATTAACTTCCAAATGAGTTCATAACATATCAGAAACAAATCCAGAATAGAACAATATGTAGATAATTTTCTTTGATAAAAAAATGGTCTCAAGTTCTGAAGACAAAGTCTTCATATAGAGATAATGTTTGTTAAGATCCACCATATCAGGAAGCATTAAACACTATTTCCTCAAATATCAATTGAAACTCTTAGATTCCTACGGGCCGTTAGAGTCAAGCCCAAACTAATAGGTCAATTCGGAAATAGTCTTCAGCCACATGCATCAAACTCGGGAAACTTATCCACCAGTAACCTCCATCATTCCTGCACACATCATCATATTTGATCTCATAAAACAGTTAGTAGGAGGTCATGTGATAAATGACTTTTATAAATAATAGCAAGGAAAAATGCATCAATCTACTAAGACATGACTATACAAAACATCCCCATATACAAATAAGTCATATCACGAAGAGCATTTCCGGTCTGAAGAAGTGATATTAATGAGCCAATCTATGCACTCATCATTCCCCCTGACTTTACCTGTTGCATGTCCCAATGCAACTCATCTACGCATCTACTCGCCTTCCAAGTTGTTCAGCCATGTCATACTCCTCGAATTGATCAGTGTATTGCTTTGTGGTATTCTTGTAGCCTTGAGTATTGGAGGTAATTTCCACCCAGGTAGTGAAACTGTCATGGGACTGTGCTGCATTGTTCTGCCATGTTGTGAGAGGGCTCAAGAGGAGTGGAGGCCGTACTTGGAGGCCTCGCCCATTCATCAGTGTATTGCTGGCTGGTTTTCTCTGTAGTTTGTTTAATAATGGCAATGAGGGCATCACCCCTTCGCATGCTCCAACTCAAATTCTGAGGAGAGAGGACCTCCCTATGTTTTAAAGGCAGGATTAAAGTATCCCATCTCCTATCGCAAGCTTGCCAAGCAGCTCCAAAATTCTCTTGACTATAATTTTCAAAATCAATAATACACTGAAGAAAAATCTGAGAAGTATGCACCCCCACCCCTGCCTGGTAGTATAATGATCTAAAGTTCTTCCGCAGGGTGACATCTGTGTGATGGGTTGGGTGAATGTAAAATCGATTGACTGAGCAGTGTTATTGAAACTGTCTGTTTGCTGTCTCCAAGTTATCTGATTCCTTAATACAGATTGAAATGCTTTAATTTGAAAATCCCCCACAAATAGGTTGATCAAGAAATCAGGGACATTGGTTACTACCATGTTATGTAAATAAAATTCACAGAGCAAATTTTGAATTTCCGGGGTGTTGTTCTTGTAGACTGATAAAAAACTAGGTCCATCAGAATTTTGTGAGGAGCTCGAGAACACAATTGAAATAACTGCCAAGAATAAAATTGCTCCTAGATATACATGCGTTGTAGACCGAGGAGGGTTTCCTACAGGACAATAGTTTGATGGCTAAAGGACAAACAGAGTCTAAGATAGATGTTAACTTTTGTTTTTCCTCTTCCAAAGATTCTTTTTCCTTTTTTAATCTTTGATTTTCTTGCCGCAATTCCCTTTTCTGAAGGGACAACTGTTGGAAATTATCTAAGAGGGTGAGACCTGTATCACGTTGTCGCTTTAGACAACTCACCTCATGCTACAGGGCAATAATCTCTCAAATTTTTTCTGTTGTCCTTTGTGTAAATTCAGCTTGTAATAAAAGGGTGGATTCTTCCATACCTTGTAACTGTGATTTTAGCAGTGCTATCTCCTCCAGATAGTTGCAAGAAGGCACCACTTGAGTGTTAAGCATTTCCAGTGGTTACAGTGTGAATTTTCGTAGATGACGGAACAACAGATGATGGAGCGGCTGGGACACCCTCCGTATGCAGTTCCTCCCGAATGTGGGTGGTGTCATCAGGTAAGGACTCGATTGGAAACCACCTATCCGTAAACATGAGCCAAGCCACCTGGGACCATAGTTGCATGGAGGAAGAGGGGGCCATGGGACACTTGCCTTTTGAATCAGAAATGGACGGGGTGGTCCCTCAGGAACGTCAGTTGCCTCTGCTTGATTATGTGAAGGGCCCGATGCAAGGGTAGACCGAGGTGCAGAAGAGATGCCGATTTTAGTTGCTTAGGCCTAGACCCTTCGCCACCAACACGTCCCTCGAGTCTCCGCTTTGGGTGAAAGAAAACTTGGTGTGAACACAATAGATGAATCAACCCTGGGTGCTTAAGCATGGACTTGCCTCCACTGGACCGGTGTTTCTGGCATACCTTAATGATAGACTTTATGAGGTACTCTGGAAAATTGACCCAAAGGGCATGATTGTCATGTCCCTTTTTAAGGTGAATGAGCATTTTGAGCACATCACCACCCAGAATAGAAGCCTATCCATCGCATATAAAATACCTATTGACCCATTTAGCAATCTCACCCTAGATTCCAGAAAAATTTTCGCTTAACACCCTTCTGGACACCCAATGGAGTCAGGATGACCTCCGGGAGTGCCTCTCCTTCGACGTGGAACTAAGCAATAAGAATTTACAAGGGGGCATTCGTCATAACCTTTAGACCGAAATTTGGAAGGCCAGACAGGTCAGAAATGACCTGACTTGTAATTTCAACTCTTCGTCCACCAACTTGTGAGCATGTGGACTCAAAATTGTTCAAGAACTCTTCCACAATGCTCTCATCAAAACCTTCAAACTGCTGAATGAAATATAACCATACAAAATCATGAAATACTTGCGAAAGAGCAGATTCTCGGAGCAAGGCATCAGTGAAGCAGGTTCTGATGTCTTTCGCGGTCCCATGCTGAGCCAAAAAGTGAGAAATACACGGCAGCGAGAAAAAAACTAGAGCCGAGCATCCCTTCCACTTCCTGTCTAATGTCCGATAAAGCCGGCCGTGGATCGATGGGCATACCACAATAGAAAGAAGTGGTTACAGAGCATTAAATTCCAAACGACACCAAATTCCTTGGGTAGCGCAATCATCAAGCGAGGGTGATGGCGGAAAAATAGTGATGAGACCGGCCATCCACGTGAGATTAAGATTTTTGCGGTGGCACATATCCCATGTTTAAGGAGCATGCACCACCTATCTTGATGTTGGTGAATGTGACACATCAAAGCATGCGGAGATTTATGAGGCATTACTCCTATTATACCGTCATTTATAAAGCCGATTTGGAAGGAGATTCAAGATGACCATAGTAATCATTTGATGATGGTGTCATAATGACAAATGGATACACGGGGAAATGTTTGCATAGAAATATCATTAGCAGGTTAAAATGCACTTACCCATGCCACATTTAATCATCCGATATCCGTAGATTCCCACGCCCTACAATTTTGGAATGAAACATGATTATCAGTAGTAGAAACAATGAAAATTCCTGCATTTATTAGAAATTACAATAAAAAGCACTAAGGGAAGAAGATCGAAGGAAGGATCATCTTCCTTTATTGAATTTACAAAAGATTAATTACTCCATGCATGAGAGGCAAAAAGCCTCCTCAGCATGCATATCCATTGTTAACAGAATGTCGTCGGTGAAGGTCTGCTTATCTAGTGGTTGGTGATAAACTTGGAGCCTATGCCCATTCACCAGAAGAGTTCATTTGTCTCCATCAATCAGTATTAATCGAATAGAGCCATTATCAAATACTTGATGCACTTGATAGGGACCTAACCAATGCGTACGCAACTTTCCTTTAAACTGCTGATAGTGGGAATCAAAGAGTAAAACCCACTGTCCTTCATAAAATATCCTTTTTTTGATGTGAGCATCATGCCAAGTTTTCCGCTGATGCTGTAGAATTTCGATCCTGCTGCGTGTGCCTCCATCTCGCATTTCATCTAGTTCATTCAACTGCAACACTCGTTCATGCATTGTGCTTCATCCAAATCGATCCCAACCTCCAACGCTTGTTCGCCAGGTGTGCAACTCGAACTCAACAGGTAACAGTGGCTTCTTCCCAAAGACTAGCTCATAGGGAGAGAAACTAGTAGTTGTTTTCTAGGTCGTGTTGTAGGCCCAGACGGCCTCAGGAAGCTTTGGTACCCAATTCTTTCTATCGGCATTAACCACCTTAGTTAGAATATTCTTGAGCTCTCGATTGGTTACCTCCACTTGACCATTGGATTGGGGGTGATATGGTGATGATTTCGGTGCCTGATTCTGTAGATTACTAAGAAATCTTTAATCATATTTGAAACAAATTGAGGACCGGATCGATACAATGGCCCTGGTGCTCCAAATCGTAGCAATATCTAGTTTTAGAGAAAATCAACAACAACATCTTCATTGGCAGATGCCAATGCTTGAACTTCAGCCCATTTGGTGACATAGTCCATGCATACCAAGAGATACTCCTTCCCAAAAGATGGAGGATCAAATGGTCCAACAAAATCAATACCCCATTTCTCAAATGGTCCTAGAACCAACTGAGGGTTAAGAGGCATTTCCATAGAAAGTGTAGGTTTTCCCATTCGTTGGCATGCATCACACTGCCACACATACTTCTTGACAGTCTTATGGAGGGAAGGCCAATAGTACCCTGCTCCAAGGATCTTGTGAATTGTTCGTTTTACTGAATAATGCCCACCGCCTAGCTCATCATGACATGCTCGCAGTATGTCATGTACCTCATCCTCTCAAACACACCTACGAAGAACCATGTCAGGAAAACATTTAAATAAGAATCCGTTACACCATTTATATGTTGCACTATTTCTAACCAATCTCCTTCTTTCTTTATGAGTAAAAGAAGCAGGAAACTTCCTTGTTAAATAATTTGCTAGATTAGCAAACCAGGAGTCTTTGTGGAGATAGCAAACAAGTGTTCATCGGGAAATTGATCTTGGACTGCTTCGTCATCACTTGAAACATTTATTCTGGAAAGAAAGTCAACAACAACATTAGATTTCCCAGGCTTATCTATGATAGTGAGATTGAATTCTTGCAACAAGAGCAACCAACAAATGAGCCTTCCGCCAACCATTGGTTTGTTCATCAAATATCGAATGGCAAAGTGGTCAGTGTAAACAAATTTTTATATCCAATAATGTAATGACGAAATTTATTCAAAGCATATACCACAGCCAAAAAATATTTTTCCGTAGTAGTGTAATTATTTTTCGTAGGAGTCAGATTTTTGTTGATAAAATAAATTGCATACATATGATCTTCTGAGTCTTTTTGTCCAAGGACAACGCCCATGGCTGTATTAGAAGCATCAATGTGGATATGGAAAGGTTGTCCCCAATCAGGGCCATGTAAGATAGGGGCTGTTGTCAGCTTCTCTTTGATAGAATCAAATTCTTGTTGACACTGAGAAGACCATTCAAAAACACAATCTTTGGTTAGCAATGAAAACATTGGGGTGAAAATTTTGCTAAAATCTTTTATGAATCGGCGGTAATAACCTGCATGGCCAAGGAAACTTTTGATGTCAGTCTGATTAGCTGGTATAGGTAATTGAGTGATGACTGATATCTTTTTGGGATCCACCTTTATACCTTGGGCTGAAACATGGTGTCCTAAGACAATTCCTTGATCAACCATCATCAGACATTTTTCATGACTCAGGGATAGTTGGTGTTGTTCACATCGACTGAGTACTTTCTCAAGATTATTCAGAGATTCTTCAAAAGTGGATCCATGGACAGTGAAATCATCCATGTAAACCTCAACACAATCGTTAGCAAGATCTACAAAAATGGCCAGGACTGCCCAGCTGAAATGTGGTAGGGGCATTACAAAGCCCAAAAGGTAAGACTCTGTAAGCGAATGTACCCCAAGGGAATGTAAAAGTAGTCTTATCCTGATCAGCAGGAGCAATACTAATTTGATTATACCCACTAAACCCATCCAAGAAAGAGAAATATTTCTTACCAGCCAAGTTGTCCAGGACTTGGTCAATAAAAGGCAGGGGAAAATAATCTTTCTTGGTGGCTTTGTTAAGTTCCCTGTAATCAACACATATTCGCCATTTACCATTATTTTTGGGAACAATAACTAATGGGGAGACCCACTGACTATCAGATATAGGATAAATGAAACCTACCTTTAGAAGCTTTTCAATCTCAGTTTTGACTATATCTCTCAATGTTGGATTGATTCTTCATTGCGGCTGCCTTATAGGTTTGACATCATCGGTGTAAATATGATGTGTACAGATGCTAGGATGAATTCCTTTCATATCAGTGTAATCCCAAGCAAAATCATGAGAATGTTTCTTTAGAACCTCAAGCACCCTAGCTTCTTGATTGACCTCCAAGTCACTTCCTATAGTCAGCTCTCTACCCATACTGACAAGCACCTGCTTAGTATCATCCGCAAGAGCAAGCTCTATACTAGTGATAAAAGAATTTAATGGGAAAACATGGGGCTGGAGCATGTGTAGGATGGATACGTTATCAAAAGACAGAACCTTAGTTAAAGGACAATAGAAATCATGAACTAGATGTTCGGAATTATAAGCATAGAGTTTCCTACCAGACTCAGCAGAGGTAATGTCCTCTGCCGATATTCTGAATTCCGTAGAAGTAGTACTGATTTCCGTAGTTGCAGAGTCCTTAGAATCAGTCAGCACATAAGACTCTGTAGCCTCCGTCATATGATTGTGTACTGCAATAGTGGCTAGAAAAGAAGAATTCAAAGAGTTAGCATCCAAAGAATCCACCCATACCTGGTCACAATTGTTCGTATAAGGCTGGGCAGGAGGATATAATGAAATGTGTTTGGATTTCTGCCCATTTAGAATTGTCATGTTGCTTGATCTACAGTCAATGTAAGTAGTAACCGTAGCTAGCCAAGGTCTTCCCAAGATGACTGGATATCCCAAATTTTGAGCTTTAGGTTGCAAAACCATGAAATCAACTGGGTACTCCCATGATTCAATAGTGACCATTATATCTTCAACCACACCATCAGGTACAATGAATGGATTGATCTGCTAACTGCAGAACAATGTTGGTTGGTTGAAGTCCTGTCAAGGACAGTTGGTTAAACATTTATGTTGTGATGACATTAATAGCAGCACCAAGATCCACCAAAACATTAGAGATTGACTGGGTGTTTATACAAATAGTAATGACAGGGCTCCCATGATCCCCATATTTTGGTGAGATGAGGGTGCCAACAACTAAATCAGCCAAATTTCCTTCGACTCTGACAGTCTTTGGGTATTTATTTTTTCTTCCCGGTGTCTTTATACATTCATGTCTAATGGTTTGATTTATTTCGGGGATGTCCCTTATTGCATATAGCAGTGGAACCTCAATATGTACTTTTTTAATTCCTGAACTAGTTTTGTTTCATCTACAATCCGAGTGTCCTGTAATCGCTCAGGAAAAGGAGCTGTAGTCGGTGTGGGTATTTGATCATCCTGTTTATCTAGGAGTGGTAAAGAACCAGTGTTACCCTCAAGTTTTTCTTCCTTATTGGCATCATCAGGTAGTTCTGTGATAACAACAGGAGGGTTCAATATTTTTCCAGATCGTAATCGTAAATTTCCAATAGTGTTAACCTGCATGGTGTTACCCACATCTGTGTCATCAATCGAAGCTGTCTGTTGATTTTTAGGATTGGCCACTGGCTGAGCTGGAAGTTGTGTTTGTGTTGCTTGTCCTTGATTTTGGTAGGCTTGAGGTGGAGGCATTAAAGCTTGCTGTGGCTGCTGGAACCTACGTTGTTGATTATTGTTTTGTGGTGGTGTCCAGGACTGATTTTGGCTAAAATTTTGTTGAGGACCCCACTGCTGATTTTTCCAAGGATTGGCTATGGGTGGTGGAGCCCAACCTAGCTGAGTGTAGGGATTTGTCCAAGGTGGTGGATATGGATAAGTCATCCAGTTTGAGTTTTCCCACTCAGGTTGTCCCCAAGAAGACTGAGAGGCCTGATTTGACCATGGCATTCTCCAGGGATTCTGAGTTGGTCTAGATGGGAATCCACCCTGATTGTTTGGTCTTTGGAAAAATTTAATTCAGCACTTGTTTGAGAGATTGCATTCAAACCTCCCTTCAATTGTGGTAAAAGTGTGCAATGTTTAGTGTCATGGTCAGTTACTTCACAGATTAAGCACATATCTGTGACATCCAAAGGACATTCTCTCAAGGGGTGTCTCTTCCGACATTTAGGGAAATACATGTCCAATGGTTCTTTAATAGGGGTGGCTTTTGCCTTGAGTCCATCTATTGTGGATGTTAATTGCAGTAGAATGTCTGTTTTCATGTTGGCCATTTCTTCTAGAAGTTCAGAGGTACCCAAAGACTTGGATGTTGGTTTCCTTCTTATTCCTCCACATGTTCTAGAATATCTTCTACATAGCTTAGTAATTTGTTCCATGGTAAGCTTATGCACGTCTCCTCCTCCCATGAGGTGGAGAGAATCCTTGGTTTCCTCATCCAGTCCTTTCAGAAAGACTATTTTAGTGATGTCTGCATGTAACTCATACCCACTGCGTTTATGGAGAAAGAGGAATCTATCCAGATAATCTTCTAGATTCTCATCTTCCTTTTTCCGTATTTGAAAGAACTCCTCCCTCCTATCCCTTCCTCTGCAATAGTCTTGGTATTTATCCAGGAAGGCTATTTCCATGGCTTCCCAGGAATTAATGGAGTTAGATGGTAACCCCATAAACCATCTCATAACAGAATCCTTTAGAGTGGAGGGAAATAATTTGAGTTTTTGATTATCAGTTCAGTAATCATATGTCTGGCACAGGATTTTAAATTCAAAGCGATCGTGGTCTTCTTTGGTCATTCCTCGAAATAGGGGGAGGATGGATGGTGAGATGTTTTTCATGGGTGCATCCTCATCTGCATCGAGGACAATGGGGTATGTAAATTTTCATCCCAAAGGTTGTTCTTTAGCATTCCCAAGATCCCCCATTGTAGAATGATGTGAAGAGGATACAAAATGCTCAGAAAAGGTTCTAGGCGTGGAATTGGAATTTGTATCACTCTCAGTGTTTCTCCCTTGCGAAGTGTCTAAAGATATTTGTTGAATATTGCGTGCTATAAATCTCCCTTGGTTATCTCGTGACCTATGCATCCAGGTTGGTTGGTTTAAATCAAGGTCCTGGGAGAACTACTGGTTTCCTATATGGACTCTATTAACACCCATAACATATGGAATAAAATAATGGAGCTTAAGGTTATGTGTGGGTCCCCGGCAACGGTGCCAAAAATGATGGGTCATTGTTTTCTTCCAATCATTTAACTGACGTAATCTTTGTCAGTGTCATTCTAAACTAGGGCTGTGTCCAAGGCAATATGCAATAGAGTCTAGAAGAACCAGTTATACGTTGAGTTTGTTGGGGGGTTGCTTAGCTTGATGGTTATTCTACGGAAGTGCAGTTAAAATCTACGGAAATTAAATACAAGTCTACGGAATTCAACTATTTGCAATGAAATGTATTTTAACAACTAATCTTCTACTGTAAAGTAAAATACGCACACACTTATTCTTAACAATTTAAACCATAACTGAATAATCTAGAATTCAACAGAAAGCAAGACTGTTTATGAGCTAAATTTGCATGGCCAAAGCATCTACTTAAAAGTGAAAGCAATAATGGAGAAAATAGAGATAGTTAATCAAAGCATGCATGTAAAACTCATCAAATGACAACTGTAGTAAAACTAATCGAAGGACTGTATGCATGTAAAACACAGAGTAACCTCGTATCTCCTTGGTTGAGTGGGCCCTTGCTCTTCCTCGGGATAGAGTGATCAACAACTTCTGATTCTCAAAATTCCGTAGATTTCATTAACTTCCAAATGAGTTCATAACATATCAAAACAAATCTAGAACAGAACAGTATGCAGATAATTTTCTTCGATAAAAAAGTGGTCCTCAAGTTTTGAAGACAAAGTCTTCATATAGATAATGTTTGTTACAAGATCCACCATATCAGGTGGCATTAAACACTGTTTCCTCAAATATCAATTGAAACTCTTAGATTCCTACGGGCCATTAGAGTCAAGCCCAAACTAATAGGTCAATTCGGAAATAGTCTTCAGCCGCATGCATCGAACTCAAGCAACTTATCCACCAGTAACCTCCATCATTCCTACACACATCATCATATTTGATCTCATAAAAACAGTTAGTAGGATGTCATGTGATAAACAACTTTTATAAATAATAGTAAGGAAAAATGCATCAATCTACTAAGACATGACTATACAAAACATCCCCATATACAAATAAGTCATATCACGAAGAGCATTTCCGGTTTGAAGAAGTGATATTAATGAGCCAATCTATGCACTCATCATTGGGTAACGAAGTCAAAGAATAAGCTTGCAGAGCAGAGAAACCATAACCATCCTCCAAAAAATGAACCGAGAAACCAATAAAACCAGGTCACCAAGGACCAGAACAAACAAAAACACAAAAGTAGAATGAAAACAAAGAACTATACACTATACAATGGAGTATACCTTGATTATGAGAAATCAATCAAGGAAATGTTTCAAATGCCTTCCATTAACAAGAAAATTCAAGCAATTCTCCATCTAAGTCTTTTAGGAAGAAGGTATTTTCACCAATTCAAATATCAATTGAATAAGGGCCCATCCATAATGCATCAAATTTACCATGCTTTCCCTTATCTTCATGCCTGCTATCCCATAAAAGCACAATATCCCCAATGCTGAAATCTCTTGGAGTCACCTTCTTGTCAAATAAATTCTTCAACTTTTCTTTGAACTTCACATGCCGCCACGAGATGACCTTGTTTCTTCATCCAAATCAATAATCTAATTGATTCAAGCATCATATGGACTAACTTCTTGATCTTCAATTTGTTGAACAAACTGAAATGAAGACAATTGCAAATGAAGGGGAAACAAAGCTTGAGTTCCATATACCAACTCAAATGGGCTCTTACCAGTAGCTCTTTTGACACTAATTCACACCCAAACAACAAACTTTAGTTACTCATCCCACTTCTTTTTGTTCAGCTCTAAGGTTCCTCTAATGATCTTCAACAATTTTTTATTATTGGACTCAGCTTGTCTATTTCCTTGGGGATTGTACTTAGAATCATATGTCAAATTGATCCCATACTCTTTGCACATTTCCACCAAAGGTTTGGATTTGAAACTCATGGCATTATCAACAAAATTTTTAGCTGGCACTCCAAATCTGCATATGATTTGATTCAACATGAAGTCCATGATAACTTTGTGTGTTTCTTTCTTGGTGGGTTTTGCTTCCACCCACTTAGTAAAATAATAAGTGGTTACAAGAATCCATTTATGACCAACACTAGAAGGATCAGAAATTTCACCAATGAAATCCATTCCCCATTGCCTGAATGGGGCTTCAACTGACATAGGCTACAAAGGAAGGGAGCATGAAGCTTTCATTCTTCCAGAAAAATGCTTGCAACTTTCACATTTCCTAACCAATAGAGTTGTATCCTTGAAGAGAGTTGGAAACCAATAACCAACCCTCAAGATTTTATGTGTCAGAACTCTTCCAAACAAAATTTCCCCACAAAATCCTCCATGGAGATCAGCAATTATTTTGGGGCCTCATCTTCGATAATGCATCTCAAGAGCACTCCCTTAGGGTTCTTCCAAGCTAACCCAAAATCAGTCTTGACATATTTTTGAGAGGCCAAATTAAGATATCTTTTGTGATTTTTACTCAAATATTCAGTGGCAACATAGATGTCCGAGATAAAATATTATATCCTTGTACCATTCGAGCTTACCAAGTTTTCAAGGATATCCACCCTTTCTCCTTCTACATCATTCACCTTAATAGTTTGCAAGTTACTCTCAACCATAAGTTTAGCTAGGCCCAAGCCTCTTAGTAATTTCATGGTTTGGATATCCATGTCATACTCCCGTAACTTGTTTGAACCCATCGGTGTCTTTTGCTTAAGACCTCCATCTTTAATAAGATGTCTTTCACCATGGTGTGGGGAACATACAAAACAACTTTAGAGCTCTTCATGTAGGGTCCGAAAACTTTTGTTGCTTTCACCAAGGCAAATGCTTGCTTCTCCATGATGGTGTACTTCAACTCAGCTCCCTACAATGCCTTACTAAAAATGCAATTGGTCTCTCAGCCCCTTCATCATCCTTCTGCAATAAGACAGATGCAATGGTGTTTTCTGAAGAAAAAGAAAACACTTGAAAAGGATTTTTGTAATTTGGAGCTACCAAAACAGGGGCATGTTTTAGTGCTTCCTTGATCCCATTGAAAGCTTGAATGGAAGCTTCTTCCCATTTGATAACTTGGTCCTTCTTCAACATACTAGTAATGGGGATGGTCAGCTCAACAAAGTTAGACACAAATCTTATGATAAAGTTTATTTTTCCAAAGAAGGATTGAATTCCCTTCTTAGTTCTTAGAATTGGAACCTTGTTGATGGCTTCCACTCTCTCGGGATCAATCATGACCCCTTCCTTTGATACAATGTGACCAAGAAGCTTCACCTTTTGCACTCCAAAGTGGCACTTCTTGGGATTCAATGATATGCCATACTCTCTACACCTTATCAGCATTTTCTCCAAGTGTTGCAAGTGATCATTTCTTTTTTTGGAAAACACAATTACATCATCTTGATAAACAAAAATGAAGTCATTAATATAACCTAGAAAATGCTACATCCATTGCTCTTTGGAAAGTTGCTCTAGCATTCATTAAGCCAAAAGGCATCTTGACATAGACATAAGTTCCCAAGGAGTAGTAAAGGTAGTATTTATTCTTTCTGACTCCTTCACAACAACTTGATTATAGCCAGAGAAACCATCTAGAGTAGATAACAATTCAAAACCAGATTACCAATTGTAGCGTATTCTCCATGTTTGATGAGGGTAATTATCTTTTAATGATGCTTTATTCAGTTCCCGAAGTCTACGCATAGCCTCATATCACTATTATTTTTCTTGACAAGCACTAGGTTTGCAACCCAAGATGAGTACACATGTGGGCTGAATGATCCCTCCATCCCTCAACTTCTTCATTCTTCTCGCATCTTTAAAGAAAGGAGCGGATTAATGGGCCTCTATTTTTTCCTAAAAGGCTTGGCATTAGATTCAAGAGGAATATCATGTTGGAAAAAATCTTCCCGTATGCCTTTAACTCATTAAGACCAAGCTAGGTAGTCTTGATATTTATTCAAAATTGAACATAGGATTACTTCTCTTCCTTGCTAAGATTGCTTCCTAACCAGATTTTACGTGGTTTTTCCTTTGTGCCCAGGTCATGCTCTTCCACATATCTTGAAACCGACATACTTCTTTTAATAATGAAATCAACATTATCAAAGTTTGATTCTAGAGCCACTTAACCTCTGGGAATTGTGTTTGTTTTCAATTGGATGATGTATTTTCCAAATAAAGTTTCCTTTCCTTTAGCAACACACACCATTAGTTCCCAATCTATATTTTGGTTAGCAAACTTGCCTTGGTTCTGTAGAAACCATTTCACTTGGGCATCATCATCAAACACTTGCTAATTTTTATTGTTATCAAGGATAGATGGCCTTGTTAGTATTTCAACATCATAATAAAAAAATGGAGACACCTTTGTACAATTCCCAAATTTGGATCATAGATCGCTAACTTGTCTGCAACAACATTAAACTTTCTATCATGGTGCACAATATTAAAAGAGTCAAACATTTCAATCAAATCCCAAAATGCATGCTTGTATTGTTTCATTCTCTTGTTTTTAGTAGCATACAATTTTCTAATTTTCTTGACAATCAATTATGAATCCCCTTTGACAATGATATCCTTTATACCATATTTCCATGCAATTATCAAGCCTAATAAAAATGCTTCATATTCAGCAATGTTGTTAGTGCATTCAAAGTTAAGCTTGAAAGAAAAGAAAAACTCTTCTTGGCCTAGAGAAATCAGAACAATTCCAGCACCATTTCAAAACTTGGAACAAGATCCATCAAATAACAAGATCCAAGGTAAACCCACTTGTTCAAGAAATTTACACTTGATCAATGTTATGCTCTTTGCCATCAACAAACCCCACAAATTTATCAACATCTATATCAACATACAACACTTCATAAGAAGCATTATTGGGATCTTGAATGAGGTGCAACATTTTCTTCTTTCCATACAACTTTACAAGTATTCCTTTAATTGGAATGGTGGCAAAAGACATATCCATCTGAAAACTTCCACCAATACTGCAACCATCTTTCTTGATAACATCATGCTCCATTTGGAAGGAAATTAACAATAACAACATAAAGTTTCAAGTTCTTACCCAGATAAGCTGAAAGTTGTACCACTAAACCTTTTACACACCCTACAACTGAAACCTCTCTAGAATCCATTGCAGTACACTTGCCATAAGCTGCTATCACTTTAATGTTCAATTCATTCATGACTTCTAGAGGCATAACATTGCATGATGCTCTGGAATCAAACATACAATTGTGTAGTAGTATGTCCTTAATAATCATTGTTGTAAAAAATGGATCAACATTTAATTGAGACTCAACCAAAGATGTTCCCAAGTAAACTTTAGGTGGTTCACCTATCTCCTCCAATGTTGGTGGTTTTTCTAGGTCTGCAATGGTTGAAGGAGGAGTGTTTACATTATTTATATTTCTGCCTTGGGCACTCCTATCTTCCTCCAATCCCAAATACTCAAAATCCCTCTTCTTGTGCTCAGGAATCCTAAGAAGTTCCACAATTGGGACAAAATCTTGGTGACTCAAGACTTGGGAAATGTCATAGGGAATGTATTTGGGCAAAGAAACATTTTGAGATAGATTGAAAAACTCATCAGAAGGCACATGATTTTTCACATTTTGGGCATGGGTGGGAACACCAGTTCTACTTGAGACAACAAGGCCTTTGCCTGATGCATCTTTCTTTGGAGCCTCTTTTGGGACATTGGTGAGAACAGGGTCTTTGGTCCGGCTTGAGGCCCTACCCTTTAATAGCTTTAATTCTTGTGTTATACTCTTTTTCTTGGGCAAAAAAACATTCATTAACAACTGTCCATCCTCTTCTTGTGGGATTCCTACATCATACTTCTTAATCATTAGAGCTCTTAGGTACTCAAAATATTTATTAGGAAGTTCAAATGCTTGTACCATATCTATTTCTAAATCATGAGAGGTAGGGAGAAGAGGTACCAAAGTGAATGCAATCCCAAAAACTTGTAGCAATTCTTGCACTTATTACCTCGCTTGAAGTTACTCCTTCACGTGAGCTTGTAGAGTAGTCCACAATGCATGCATCATCATCAGTGTTATCATCATCATTGGATTCTTAAACTTATCGATCTATTTCACATGGTGAGTGGGGTTAGAATAATTTGTCACACCAATCCATTTGATTTGTCTCTTTAACAACTCTGGCATTTAGAGGATCAGGGACTACTCTATTTTCCCTAGCTTGGGGTTGTCTATCTCCCATGGGTCCTTTACCTTTGTCATCGGACCTCTAATCATTTCTAGGATGATTTGTAAATCTGTCTTGTCCTTGTTTCCTATGCTGACCTTGAGAAACTTGTCCAATTCCCTTTTCTACCTTGGCTAGCTTGTAATATATTTCTTTGACATCCTCGACCAAAGTCTTTACAACTTTCTCAAGATCCATAGCCTTACTTGATTAAGGATTCTCGTGGGGTTGATCAGTTTAACACCATCCATCTTAAGAGGTTTTCCATTTGCTTTAATGTTGTTCTCAATTTACAAAGCCATGGTAACGGTGCCTTAAAGTTTCGAGTTCTTATCCCTCAAATAGTAAGAAAATTTATTATCAAATGCATTTGAGTACTTTATCAGATATGATTCATCACATGGCCTCAAGTTAATAGGAAATATTCTCAATGTTTTGTTAAATCTTGTATTGAAATCATGCACTGATTCATTAGGATTCTTTTTATATTTTCAAATTTTGATAAAAGAAACCTAGGGTCTATTTTATCACCATACTGCATTCTAAAAGCATTCTTCATCTCTGTCCAGGAGTCAATGGAATTATCTGGCATAGATTTATACTAGTCCCTCGCATCTTCTTCTAGAGTATGGATAAAAAACTTAATGTATACATCCTCAAATTCTATTTCAAGTCCTCCATCATATGGAGAAAGAGTTTCAAGTGCTGATCACCAGTTATTGCATTATTTCCTTGAAACTTAGGCAATTTTTTTCTTACATCTTGTGGCACAACATTTGGATAGCCAGCCATACCTCTAAAACTGATAGGACCAAAATTATTAACAAATGGAGGTCTGGGTGGAGGCTGAGCCATATTATTATGAGGAGGTGATCTTACAAGAGAAACTGAATGATGAGGAGTGAGGGGTCAGTGTGGTACAGGGATAAAATTTTCATAATGATTGCCCTCTAAAGGCTCTATTTCTTGGAAAACTATATTAGATTTTGAAAATAAGGGGTAGATTAAGAAGAAAATGTTTCAAATACAAATGAAGGACCCTCTCCGGATGGAGAATTCAATTCAACAAAGAGACTATCTCGATTGAAGCACTTGAGGAAGCACCACTGCAATATTCAATCATAGGCTGATCAATTTCACCAATGGAGATCTCTTTCCTTGATGCTTGATCTTCAACAACCTTCCAAATTCTTATTCCTTCTAAATTAGAATTTCCCCTCTCTGAAATAACCTTCTACTAGGGTTCTTGGTGAAGAAATATCTTCTTCCTTCCAACTTGCGGATATTAGTGACAAATATTACTTGATATATGTTAAGACATTGGTATTTATAAAGAATTTAAACAACATGAAGTCACCACTAAGGATTTTCACCTTAGTTTGTGCAAATGCACTATGAAAGACCTATCAAATGTCTATCAATACTAGATTCATGCAAAGCTTACAAGATATGCTTTTCTTTTACCCAAATTTATCAATGATGATACAAATCTTAGTGCAATAACTATATAAGTTGGAAATATTACACTCAAAACTCAGAACTTTGAACTATTCTTACATATTTGAATAGATAAGTATGTTTTAGCAATGTATTAGGACTTAGATCATGTAAGAGATATTACATGGGTATGTACATGTACACCTTTGTTCAAATACTTCAAAGAGTTCCTTGGCAACGGCGCCACAAGTGTTGGTATCCAATTTTTTTCTCCCTTTCAAGCCGAGCAACAACACAGATTGGACATGGAGCTTAAAGAAAAATAGATCATAGTGTGTGTCATTTTTTATCGACGATGAGATCTAATTGGCCCTTTGTTACTCAAATTTGTGAAGAGATGTATAACACCTTTAAGAGTATTTGACCTTTCCTCACTACTTTAGGCCATGCCTCTTCGACCGGTGGTGAGAGGAACCTTAGTGTAACCTCTATTTGATGAAGGAGATGGAGATATCCTTATTTTGCACAAATTTTATGAAGAAAACCTTTGGAAAATACGACCAATACTCCATAATTTAACTCTTAAGAGTTGTCACTTCTAAAAATGGAGATAGTTTCAACACAAGGCTAAGGTTATCTGAAGACATTAAAAATCCTAATTGTTTTGCATATTTTAGTAAGTAGATTTTGTTCCTTTTTGATACACAGGGAAAACAGGGGTAGTTCAGGGTGGATTCATGGTTTTGAATAATTTTGGTGGGAGATGAAGCAGGATAAAGTTGATTATACCAAATATTTGAAGGGACTTCACAACAATGAACAACTTCAACAACAGAAAGCTTCAGAACAATTAAGACATTCCTTCAACTAGAAGGTGTGCTTCAATGGAGGCCCAAATCAACACATTTTCACATAATCTTTGAGACTCTAATAAAGAGGCTCGAATTAAAAGACTCAATTAAATGCCAAAATCTCTGATTAATCATGCCTAAGGTACACCCGAAGAATTATAGACAATATTTATCAACAAATGAAAGTGAATTGATTTTAAATTTGTTTATCTCATCCAAGATGAAGCCTCTTCTATAAATGAAATTACAAATACCATTAAGTTGTCATAGGGATGAGATATTATGTGATTTTACAAAGATTTCAATGTAAGATTGCAATATGAATGAAAGAAACTATTTGCAGACATTCTGAAACAAAGCAGACACAAATTGCTAGAGATTGGACACAAATTAATTTCAAAATTGCTTAGATTCATCAGCAGGGAAATCTTCTAGAGAAATCTCAGTGCTCATCAATGGCTATACATCTGCAACCAACTTGACATGATAGAAAATATAACATAGAAGAAAATAATAGGTTATCTCGGCTTGGTCTCTCAGGAAGATGGCTTTCTCAAATTTTCTCTTGAATTCAACCTTCGACCCTTTGTAAGAGTATTCTCATTACATTTATACATTTTTCTCACTCAATTTTCCCCAAAAGAGAAGAATATTCGAGGGACCTTTTCTTGTTACCAATTTATTTTAGACAACGACATTTAAAAATTCAAATCCAAAGCTGCCAGTGGACCAATTGTGAACTGATCACGTTTCTTGGGCCCTCGACTAATGACTAGGATGTCATGCCAAAATGTTTTTATAATCCTTCTAATCATTCTGATTCATTCATGTGAGAAATCCCCTTTTAATCATTTTCTGGAGACTCTGCACAACTAGATATGACAGGTAATCCTTTTTGCTCTCGAGGCAACACCTTTTTCATCTTTTGCACATGCACTTTCATCATTTCATCCTCTTTCCCTCTCTTTCCTCTCTACAATTTCGTCCCGCATCCATCTCCTCCAGTAGTTATCATTTTTACAAGTGGTGAGCAATTCCCACTTCAAAATATCAACCTTAACAATCTTTGACTCACAATTTAAGTTTCAAATCCATTCAATGGCACCTTATAGATAGAGATGATAAGGAATTTCATCAAAGAATGATGAAAAATAGTGCGTATTCGCGTCTCCAGGAGTCTTGGAGAAAATTTGGTGAAAAAAATAGGTGAAATGCAAAGACAATCATTGATTTTACCCTTTTTCTCTTTATATCATAGCCATATACTTGTTTCCTTGGGTCAATTGTAAAGGAGAAGCATAGAGGCAAGTCCCAAACAAGCGTAAGCCTTCCACGTGCCCAGGCCCAAGAAAAATGCCTTTTGGTCTTTGAAAAGTCTCAGTGTAAAAAGGAGCCAGTGGAAGCCTCCACGTGTCTCAATGGCACATTTTGAGATGGTCCCCAAAAGCAGAGACCCCAAACAAGTGTGGGCTCAACACGTGTCTCGATGCCTCGGGAAGATTCTATTAAAAAGTTGAAGGTTCAAATAAAGGTGCCATGTGTCTAGGGTCCGAGACAATTTTCCTTGGCCATTGAAAAGTCCAAGCAAAAGGCGAGTGAGCAGAATCCTCCAAGTGTCCTCCCGACACTACTTCAACATAAAACTTAGGGTCCGGTCCCTAAATAGGTGCGGTCCCTCCATATTTCCTAGGCATTTCAAAATTACTTTAAAAAGTCTACGTCTAAAGCGGAGCCGACGGAAGCCTCCACATGTCTTCTGTCACAATTGTTAAGGTAGGACCCTGAGGTGGATCCTCAAATGAGTGCCAAACCTCCACATGTCCATGGTCTTCCAAAACTATCTGGTTACATGAAAAATTTGTCTAAGTCTGGGCAAGGCAATGGAAATCTCCACGTGTCTCCCTGGCGCAACTCCAAGGCCAAACCAAAAGGCAAATTTTCAAATGAGTGCCGTTCCTCCACGTGGACAAGTTTTGGGTTAAAGTGAGCCTTAGATTTTTTAAAGTGCCCCATTGAGCCACATCCAACTAGAACGGGTACATTTCAATCGATGATCTTTGAGAAGTAAATTTGTGGGAAAAATACACCGTCAAACCGTAAAATGCAGGAAAATCACCATTTGAGCCCCGAAACGAATCTTTCTTCATGGAGAGAGTTTGAAAATGATATAAGGCCCAAATGTGATCCTCCAAGCTGCATCCAATCACGTTTCCATAGGTATTTGGGACAAAAATGATAGGGACAACAAAACGTGATTGTGGAAAATGGAAGGAAAGGAAAAACCGAGTTTTACGCCCAAGTTACAGATTCTTTCATATGGATAGAGGAACGAAAAAAAAATCTTGACTTTTAAGTGATCCTCTCCCGGTGAAGGGACTGATCATGGCAACCAAATGGAGGATAGAGTTTTTATGTATCAAAACGAGAGATAGAGAAAATGACAGAGCCCGTAAACCTGGAGAAGTTCAAGGATAAAAGGGGAAAGATTAATTTGAGCACCAACATAATCCAAAATGGAGACCCCAAACAAGCACTTGGCTTCCATGTGTCCTAGGCACGGAAAGGGATAGAGTCAACAATTGAAAAGTCTCGGTGCGGTGGAAGCCACCACATGTCTCTTCGGTGCAACACTAAGACTGGGTCCAAAGAGTGGGTTCCCAAATTAGTGTAGGCTCGCCACATGGTCAAAGTCAAAAGAAGACAAAGTTGACCGTTTAAGAGTCTAGGACCTGCAAAAGGAGCCACACGTCAAATCGGTGCAACTTCAAGGTTAAAATCTAGAGCGAGTTCTCAAACATGCGCTATCCCGCCACGTAGTTAGGGACCAAAGAAAGGAGCAGCTCGAATTGGTTAAGTATGGAAGGTGAGAAGAAGGCGCGACGTGCCTCAACGACACAAATTCAAAAGGAGTGGCGAAAGGCCGGTCTCAAATGAGCATAGGATTTTCACGTGTCCAAATCCGAAAAGGAAACACTGGCTGTTGAAAAGTCCAAGATCGGGATAGGCTGCGGAGGCCCCACGTGTCACGTCCGCCTAACTTCAAAAGAAAATGCGGAGACAGGCTCCCAATATGCGTTGAGGCTCCACGTGTCTAGGGTCGACATATGGCCCCACCAAAAAAGGGACTTAACCAAAACACAAAGAAATAGAGCAAAGCCACGGAAGGAGCCACGTGTCTCTTCAGCATAATTTCAAAGGTAGAATCTAAAAGTGGTCCTCAAACATGCGCCAACTCTCCACGTGTCTTAGGTCAGGTACAGTGTCTCGCCAATAGGGGGCTTGGGTAGAATACAAAGGAAATAGAGTAGGCATGCGGAAGCCACCACATGTCTCTTCGGCGCAACTTCAAGAGTATAGAGGAAGAGGTGAAACCTTGAGATGCGCGGGGCTACCACATGGATACGCACGAACAGAATCCAGACTCGAAGTACCTTCAAGTGGCCATATCTTTTGATCAGAAGCTCAGAATCAAGCGGGAGGGGATGTTTTAGAGAGATCTCGGCACCCACCTGCCACCATTAATGTCTCGACCCACCATTTTGAGGCCGTCAAGTCTCCCACCTACCACCATGATGAAGAATGGGTTTCCTCTCTTTCTCAGCAAGGAACAACGATGGGGGCATGGGTGTTACAGTGGGACTCATCATTGTGGTAGGGTAATTCAATGCCTCTTTAGGGCGGTTGGAATAGGGTTGGATTTTTCCCTCCTTTCTCTCTCTCATTCTTCCTATATATTGTACAAGAGGGACAATTTCAAAGTGTTGGACATTCTTGCTTTGCGCCCTCCCTTTCTCTGCTCTGCAGACAAATTCACGGAGTCTCAAACCCTTCCATCCAAATTTTAATTTAATTTATGCCTCTTGGCTACTATAATGTACTGTATCAATTCTTGGAGCAATATAATAAGTCTATGGATGATTTCAACCCTCTCTTATGTTTTATTGCTTCTTCCTGATCCCTCATTGCAATCTTAGTCATCTGTGCATGGATATTATGTCACATTTTAATGGTTTGTGTTTAAAGGCAATGCAAATGTTCAGCATTCCTTTAGTGCATCACCTCTGTTAGATTAGGTTTTAATTCTTGCATCCTCTTAACTCTGTCTCCTTGGAAAATTAGAATAGGATTTAGGATATAACCTCTGTAACGTAAACGTATGCACCTGAACAGAGGAATAAGAGCAGACCTTCATCCGGAGAGCTCTCTCGACTCACAAAGTACCACACTTTGAGAGACACTCCATGTTGTGTAGTCACACTGAGAATTTCAACCCATCAAGTTATAGATTTCAGGGGTCTTTGTGATTACGCAACAATAGGACCCCGACGAAACAAATGGAGATAGTGAAATAATTGTTCTTTGACTTAAACTCTCATAAATAATTCTTTAGTTCCTCTCATCTAAATGTGTTACCTTTGTTACTAACAACATTTCACCTTTGTCTTTCATAAGTATTTTTTAGCATAAATATGTCCTCTCACTTTAAACTCATATATAGTTGAGGCGTAGATCCTTAGGTGCGATTGGAATTAAACAAAACCTCAATTGATTAGGAGGATAACTTGGGGTTTGTGTGTAGTTATAATGCTTCCAATCTTTTACTTTTTCAAGAGGTTAGACAATTACTTTCATAAATATTTATGTAATAAAGTGAAGCCAAAAAAAAAAAAGAGACCTAAGAAAGCAGTGTCAATGAAAAATATATATGTTATAATGGTTTAGGACCAAATTTTCATTTGAAGTCCTTATGGTTGATTTAAACATTGAATTTTGTTAAGAATTGATACAAATTGCTCTTGGTGGGACTAGGCATTTGAGCCAATATAGAGTCCACTAAAAATAAAATAAAATTATGTCTTGTAAATTCTTAACTGAATCAAACTAAATTTGGAACTAAAAACACCATAGTACGAGAACAAATGTGCTTCAAATGGAAGGAGGTTTATAGAAAAGGGAAACTTGAACCTTCACCTCTTTTGAATCATATTATTTTTTCCCTCCACAACTTCTAGTTGGTCCCCTTGCTTTATGAGGATAAAAAACAAATGTCAACTAAACATATTTTAAGAAACAAACCTTTAACATAAGAACGAGAGAATTAGGAACTTGGTATGAAATTTGAAATATGGCAATAATTATGTAAGTTATGAAGATTGTCGTAAGAGATAAAGAGCCAACATAAATGGTTGAACTGTAAGATGAATGTGAAATGAATTTAAGAATTTGTAGATGGAAAAAGAATAAAATTATCCTTGCACAATAATGTTATTGGAATGTTAATCGTAACGAAGATGTAATCATGGTAATGATGTGTTGTGGGTGTGCCAATCCTTGAGTCCCTTTCTTGTGGTTGGGTTATTGCTATCATTCATTCTTTGGGGAAAGTGTGGCATTAACATGTGTATGGTGTTGTCATGTGCCTATGTGAGTCGATGACTTATGTAAGTTTCTATGCGTTGTTGAGTTTCTCTACTTGGAACCCTTGTTGATGCACAAGAATTAGCAGGAACTTGACAAGGTCATAACTTAAGCTCGGGTGTCTGTTTGAGTCCATTTTTTTGAAACCACATATTTTGATGAGACGAACACAGTGGAAATCCACCCTACCAGTTGGGGCAAGTTTTGACACATTTTTGGGCCCTAAATCCGCCATCTTGAGGCCAAAAATTAGGATTTAAGTTGTAGTTCAAGTTTTTTCCTATTTTTGGGCATTAGTTAATTTTAGTCTATTAGTTGCATTATGAGTTAGAAAGTTGGAAATTACTCTAATTTAGGAATGTAGAAGATACATGGAAATTTCTGTTCCCGTACGAATAAGCATGCAAACTTACTAAGAATAACAAGTTCTAGTAAACTGCTAAAAATAGTAATTTCCGCCACCTAGAGTAGATTTAGTCAAATTAGTTAGAGTTTGCTTGGCAACTCGAGTTGGGAGTTGTTTTCCTATTTAGGAAACATTGTAATTCATTATTTAATAACAAAGAAGGATATCTATTTTCTTTTGGAGTTCATATTATTTGCAGTATATCAAGTTTGTTCATCATTTGGCTACATTACTTGTGGTGTGGTGTTGTGTAGTGAGCAATGTAAGTAAAATAAATAAATTATCCTAGTATTTTTACTTATGTATTTATGTGTGTGAAATGTGGGCGTTACGAGGGGATCAAAATGGGGTCAAAAGTGGCCACTTTTTCTTGAAATTAGAAAAATCTAAACTTCAATAAGGAATTGGACATGCCTATGCTCAAAATTTTAGAAATTGATAAGAACAAGAATCGTAGTGCTCGAGAATCTAGTTTCTAAACTATTTTTTTGAAATGGTGGAGATTAAGAGGGTGAAATGTGGTGTGCATACAAAATGGTCATTTTTTTGTGTAAAAATATAGCATAATGTCACAGTGTGAAACTCCCCACCCCCTCTCTTTTTAGTTACGTATGCTATTTTACAAATCCCTTCATTACAAAGTTAGCTAAGATCATGTAGTAGGTCTCACTAAATTTTTCCTAATTTTTCAATGAGCATATTATATGTGCCTGTCAAAACAAATTTTTTGATGTCCTAACACTTACAGTGTTGTAAATTCCTAGAAAAACATAATTATTTTATGATTTATTTGTATAAATATAAGTAAGTTATATATTTTCAGGTATTTTATATATATTTACAGAAAACTACTTAAAAATTTATATCATTTTTAAATTTTTAGCTTGTCATTATTTACGGGTACCTAATTTTTTTGTTGGTAATATATCGCTAAAATCACAAAAACGGTCCACATCCTATCAATTTCTAGGCTTGAGAGGTAACAGGCGAGCAACAGTTGGTGTGAGACTTAATCTATGGTATTTTTATCATGCCGAAGACATTTACATGTTGGGCTCATCCCCTCCCCTTTGAAAATTGATAATTGTAACGCCACATTTTCAACACCAAAATACAACAATAAAATTATCGAATATTTTTTTGACTTTAATTGCACGATACACAACACCACATGTAATCCAAATAAAGAAACTCTACGTCATGTAGGAAACTTGCATAAACATGAACCCACTCATACAATAGGATAACATAGGGTACACATCAATGTCTTACTCAAATGACATAAACTAGGACAATGACCCAATTACAATAAGAAACACATGATAGACATACTCCACGACATGGCCTTTTCATGGTTTACATATTCATTACATTTAGGTTTCCATTGTATGACTTTATAGTTTTCAGCAGGATTAAAAACATAAAGTTTTAAATTTCCTATTTTCCAAACTCCAATTACTTTATATTAAAGAGCATTAGTCTTTAACAAAGAATGCATGGTTGGTTCCTTTCTCCAATTCCATTAGTTATCCATATCTCATTTGTTAAATAAATTCATTTTAAACAACTATGAGTCTCCTAATATTCAATTCTTATGTTAAAGGTTTGTTTCTCAAAAATTGTTTAGTTGACTATAATTGTTTGAAGAACACATAACATGGGACCCTTTGTTCCTTTACAACTAGGCTGCATGTTTTTGTTTAACATTTCACTTATAGTGGTTCCTTTAGAATTCGATCATTTCTCTTGTGGAAATAACTTTATATAGCATGATTGTGATTAGGAACGTATATACACACATGCGTCTTCTAGTATTTGACTTAAGGTTTTGTTAGAAAGGTTAGTGTTTACTTAGTTTGGAAAAATGCTCTCGTTATAAGGAGGAAAATTCATAAGAAGAAAAAGGAAGGTTTTAGTATATTACTGGAAAACCTATCCCGAGTTCATTTCATAGAATTTTTAATACTAACAATACATTATTTTAATCTTGTAGTTATTACAAACAACTATGTAGGTTAAATAATTAAGTTGTATCATTCTTGATTCACAATCCATTGCTCCAATTAGGAATTCATATTTTCACAATCATATTGCACATGGAAGGGTACATTACACATATGTTCCCCTTATAGATATTTTTACTTGAATCTAAATGACTAATTTCACATTTCAAACTACTTATGTTTCATCATCTTAAGGATTTTCTCTCATTAGCAATGGGTTAATTAGATGTTTCGACCATAAATTATACTTCCTGAGTGATCCTATATTTAATATATTCCTATCTTCATCAAGGGTTCTACTAAACTTTACAAGTCCAACTAGAGTGCAATCTCCTTAACTCACAAGACCTTGGCTACAGCTAAAGTTATCCCATTCTCAAGGCTACATTTCATTATTTCATTAACATCGTTGTTTAACCACATTCATGCATACAAAGCATGTGATCATGCATCATATTTGGTTTTCCAATTTATTAGGTTGTTGTATTATTCATGGAGCTCTACTTTATCACATTCATTTTATGATCACATTTGACATTTTAATTGGTTTTTACATCGCTCAATGGTGTACCAATTTTTTAATGGTCATTTCTTAGTTTAATCTTATTTACCCTTTTACTAACTACATTTACATGGTTACTTTGGTTCTATATTATCACCATGTTGGAACAAACATAACTCCTATAACACTTACATAAAACTTAGGGATTTAATAGTACAAGGAGTACAACCTCACGTAAAACAAGCCATTTTAATTTTGTTGGATATGCAAGTATAAGTGTATATTGAAAGAGAAATAACCCACACAATCTTATGAATTTCAAAATTATCCTAAGGACCTATTTCAATTGTTGGGTAAATACGCAAGTAATTCGAAACGTAGTGTCCACTCACATAATTTATATCTCACAAGAGATCCATCGTAGGTACAACCACCAACTATCTTGCAAGGCTTTGGCCACCCACTAGGGTACCAAGGGAAATTACGCACAAGGGGGTTAAATTATTCATGATATAGTCATACCTACAACACCTAGACATGATCACCTCACTCGTCCAAAAAGATAGGTTTCACAACATAAAATCACCACCTCTTAAAATATTCAGGAAAAAGGTCTTTAATAAGATGCCTTAGGTGTGAAATAAGAAGATGATTAATGAGGTTAGAGTATTTTATTAACATGATCATTATTTTATAACCTGGGAAAAATAATCAAATGGGAGGAGGAAGTACAATATGCATTAAATCTCATTCTTTTAATTTCCTTAGTTTTGATGAGAGGAGATTCTACCTAGCATTATGGGTGTTAAGGAAGTAAACCAATAATTAACATAGCAAAAGATTTGTTTAATATACTTATAACATAGGTGCAACATTGAGTACAACTTCACATCCTATTTGACACTATAAAAATAACCACATTGGTATTCCCTTTTCAAAATATACCAAGAACAATTCTTGAACAACAATGCATGTCATTATTCTATGGTAATGCATGTATTGCAAGGTGAATATAACATTACAATGACAACTCATTAATTATAACATATCACATCCAAAAAATTCTTCTTGTTCGGAGTACCTGCAACCAATGTTGCATCAGTCCTAAGACTGAGTATGGAAATGCCATACACTCAAGCATAAATTCCATGCATCCATCATTTCAAACAATTGGAACATATAATAGACAAAGATAGAGAAAGGGTGAGAGAGACAGAAGAGTAAGGGAAAGAGGAAGAAAGTATAGGATTCATTTTATTTTCAAATCATCGTAACATCATGTATCCAATTTTCATTTCATTTCAACTCATATACATTTTGACCTATTTGTTTTTTCAAAACCCAATCAATATTTTTATAATTATCTCTAGAGAGAGAAAGGTGAAGAGAGAGAAAGTTTGGATTTCATTTTCCTTTCTATTGATCATATCATAATCACATATATTATCAAATTTTCATATCATTTCCAACCCATGAACATTTATAACTCATTTACATTTTTAGAACCAGTCAAAATATCAGAGTTACTTCTAGAAAGAGAAAAGGGAAGAGAGAGAAACATCATAATTTCCCAAAAACATTCATACAATAATTTGATCAATTCATACTCTATAAAGTGTGGAAACGATATGTACAAGGTTCCACGATTAGTTAGGAGTCAACAGAACCCTTAGAAGGTATGTTTAGCTAAAGTTGCAATTTTGGTGCAAGCTGGTTGAAACATCTAAAGTGATCACAAATTGGGCCTTGAAAACACTTGTTTGAAGTTTGAACACAAAATTTGATGATTCCCTGCATAATCTCACATATACATTGAATTCATTGTGTTTGAAGAAAGTTTATTATGAAGAGCATAGCTCAAGTTACAAGGGAAACTCCGGGGCTAGTTATCATAATTGCGACAACAACTCTTGTCACTCAGCGACCAGTGGGCCCCAAAACCTACTCGCAAAACTAGTCTCCGAAGGAATTTTCATTGAAATGTAGATGGATTACGATTCTATTGCTGGTGGTCTAGGGATAGGTGGAAATTGTTTTCATTTACGCTCAAATAAAGAATGCAGTAGTCAAACCGATCACGTTTTCTTAGAATGAACACGTCACACAAGTATTTGTTAAGCTAAGAGGGGTTAGGAATATTATTTACAAGAGTGTTAATTAATTTTAAACAACTCGGTTAGGGTACCATAAGGTGTGTCATGTTACTAGGGGTCATACATAGAGTTCTGGTTTTGCAGTACATTTGGGTGTGGTGCTCCATGCGCATGACTTTTGAGATTTTTTTGTTTTAACAGTTCACATCAATGTAATATTTTGTAAATTTTTGGGGTTACATCCTTCTATCATTCAACATTATATTTCTAAAAAAAAAAAAGGAAATGATGAAGTAGAATTTAGTGCAAGCGAAAAGGGGAAAACCATATCTCTTTTCAAAACTCATGATTCCCGCATTCGACGAGACCACTTCAACTTCAGGCATTTCGATAGAAGTTTTTTGATTACTCATGCTTCATCGCTGGAAGAAAATGAGTTGGTCTTATTTATTTTGGTTTGAGTGAAGTCTTTTCCAAGCTCTACTCTAATGGCGATGAACTCCTTGGTTTCCTTAAAATGCCATTAAGGGAAAAATGTTTTTAAATTAAATGTTTTAGGAAGTGTCCGATCCAGGTGATTTACTACCTTTGCAAGAACTAAGTAATAAAATATATGTGATTATCTCTCTCTCTCTTCTATTTCATCAATGAAGTTACATGAAGAGATGGGTATCTTGCCTACAAAATTCAATCTCTTCGCTAGACTTGTGCCTTATTTTTGTTGTTGGTCTTAGCCAATTAACCTCCATACAAGCCTTTGATCTACATTGGATGATACAAACTTCTTCCTTGAGAATGCAATTTCTACATGTCATACATGAGGAGTGAGAAATCAACCATTTGTCCACAAATTCCATGTGGAATCTATGCTTGCACTTTGGTAAAGCTCTGACTCTTTCTCCTTCCATTAATTATGTCAGGAAGATTGGGCACTTTGCTCCAATATTATGTGCCTTCGAGCTCATTTTTTCTATAGAGGACAGAGGGAAATGCCTTTAAAACCTTCTTTTCCAAGCCAATATTTGCTAACCTAGAAACTACATACTCCTCGCGACACCTCCATATGCAGTGCCATGGGATTACTAAAAAAATCGACTACAGATATGAAAGCACAGAGCATTTCCATAATACCCACCATCGTACTTTGACTTAGATAAGGATTAAATTCAGTCTGCTGGCTTCCATTTGATATGCCTAGTGCACTCATAGTGGCAACCTCCATAATCATGCTTCCTCCCATGTTTGAGTCCTCTAAGTATGATCCTCCCGATGTGAGAGATTGGGTTACGAGATAATGGAAAAATGAACCCAGAGTGAGTTTAAAAATCTAAGAAATAATAAATACACCAACACAAAGATAAATCAATGAATTTGTGCTTGATATGAAGCTGCACAAATAAAAACTAGAACTCTCCTCTCTAAAATATGACGTCCAAGGTGGACAAACCAAAATGAACACAAAGATGAGCATGAAATGTGAACCAAGTAGAAAAATAACAGTTCACATGCCATGAGTATGCTCCCATGTTTTTCATACCCGTCTACTAGATCATTTGCAACTACAACATCTGATAAAATTCCTTTATCTATCTACCTTGATAGACGTCCATACCCTATTGGCATAGGTTGGGAGTGTGCAAGAAAATGTAACGAAGAAGGCTAGAGATCTGTTTGTTGCACAGATGAAACAGTGTGACTGTCTCGTGAGGAAACCCATGTATTCTATAAACTACCCTCACTGCAACTATCCAACTACGCTAAAATTCACAACACTTTGGCACATGGGTTTCACATGATTAACAACCTTAGATTCTCAAATAATATGCTTGTATTATTCTACAAGGAAAGACATGTTTGCAATCCTGTAAACTTGCCATCCACGATAAAGGTGGCTCCAAGGTGCAAATCGAGGGGGCATTACAACAATGAGGTGGGTGAGTAGAATATGTATGTACTTTGTTGGCATAATAATTGTTTACTTTGAACCATACTTCTTCCACATAATACTATTATCAGTCACATTAGGCATTGAATTCAATCCCTCGTCTTCCTCGTAGACTTTCTTTGGATATCCCATTGTTATCGGTGCATCTGTTTGGCTGTAAGCTCCTATCCAGGTTAAGGACTTGCTGAAGTAGGCATTCAACCCTACGTTTATGAAGATAAAAGGCTGAGGCGCCTATAATTCATATCAACCATCCACTGTAATATAAAAATTCATACACAACTTGCATAAAACTGTAAATTTACATTAAAAATTGTAACACTTTTAGATTTGTGAATATCAAAAATATATTTCTATAAAAAATAGAACAATAAACATATTTGGAAAATAAAATTATAAAGGAAAAATTGAGAGATTCTACCTATATTAAAGTTCATTTAAGCTCTAGCAGCCCACAACTACAATTGCTAACAAACTGACTATAAAGTTCACTATCTTTTGTTGGAGTTTTCGTCAATTGCCAAAACTTAGACAAAGCAACAATAAAGCAAAATGTAGAACATCTTCCCCATATCGATCCTTTTAGATATTTCCAAGTGGAATTTGGATAATAAATTTGCAAAGGTTGTTGGAATTCAGATAATGAAGAGTAATCCTCCCCTCTTTATCCACAAATTTTACCAGTTATTTTCTGAATTCAAATCACAATAAAGACTTTCCAATTCCATTGGAAATTTTTTCGTAGGGTGGTTGATCTATTGTGTGATATAATATCATGCTAATGTTACTTACTTTTGTTCTCTCCATCAAGTGAAGTAACTCACTTTCATTATCTCTATCCTCATTATAACTTTTGAGGACGTAGAATATGACTTTAGTGACTTTGTCATCACAACATAACAACAAGGTGACTTTTTTGTTCTTCAACGCCTAATGTAATTCCATCGTACATTTGTGAAGGAAAGAAAAATTATTCTTCTTTAATTATTTTTGTTAAAATGTGATAGAGATGATACTGTTGGAAGAGACTAGCTTAAGCCTTACCTTTTGGTCTTGCATATCCTTAGCCAAGGCCATCCACCCATTTATCCAACATGCAAGAAATATTTATTCCATTTATTATCTTCCATATTGCTTTTGAATTCATCGTGAGATTGTTTTTGACTTGATTTTTTTTTCCATTTTTCAATTTGGCTCCTCTAAGTGTAAATTGCACTCATGTGGATAATGTTAGCGAGAATAAGTTGATAAAATGGAATATAAATAGCAGATATTATTTTGATGTCACAATTTGAGTCATGGAAAAGGTGTAGACAATGCACATATTAATTTTCACTTTTCCATTTCCAACTTTCAATTAATGTAGTCATCTTTTGAAAAAATCAAACGTCACCCAACCGAAAACCTTGTGATAAACATAAAAAATAAAATAAAATAAAATAAAGATATATTGGTAGATAAAATATACATGTTAGTCATATGAATAATTTGAAAGAGTTGCAAGAATCGTATCGAAAATTGTGCACCACAATGGAGTTACACTCTGAAGGAAACGTAATAGCTCCAACGTAATCACAAGGAGGAATCAATTAATCAATGGAAGAGCTTGCATAAAAAAACAAAGATTGCACATGTAGAGAAAGATAGCGGAGTGTCTTGGCATAATCATAAATGTCAAATGAAGGGATACATATAGGGTGTTGAGTAACCCTAGTGCATGACACACAAGAAACCCTAAACCTAACCCACGTGAGATGACCCTCCATATGTGAGTGGAGGACACATAGGATCCCATTAACCAACACCCCCCTTCATCGAAGTTGGGGTAGTGGCTATGATGAGTCAGACAGAAAAAGAAGACACTCCTAAACAACTACAAAAGATGTGTCAATGGGGCCCACAACAAAAAGGCTCGATAAGGTGCCCATGTACAAACAACATCTTCATAGAAGAAGAAGAATAAGAGGACTATATAGCTGAAGAAGATGAGCAATTGCATAGGACCTCACCCCAAGAAGAGACCACAAGTGAAGAAAATTCACCTCAGCCGAAGGGCTTGGTGAATATATCTCGTAATCGATCAAGCGTATCGATTTATCTTGAATGCCGATGATACCATCATGAATAAGCTCTTGTATGAAGTGCATATGGATCTCAATGTGCTTTGTCTGCATTGATGCTTTGAATGGATTTCGTAAATTGAGATAGTGCTCGTGTTGTAATAATAGATAATGGTATCTTGCCAAAAGTGGATGCCAAAATATGTCGAGAATACCTCGTAGCTAAATAGTCTCTGTGGTAGCGTTAATCGCTCCTTTGTATTCGCCTCTGTAGAAGATATCACAATTGCATTCTTCTTCTTGCCACACCAACTAATAGGACTCGAACCAAGAGAGAAACTATACCTAGAGGTAGATTTTCGATGATCTAAGTCACCATCCAGTCGAGAATCTATGAACCCAATCAAGTTAATATCCACCCCCAAAATAGTGAATGCCATAAGTGAAGGTGCCACGAACATAATGAAGGATCTCGCTTATTCGCTTTCCAATGCAACTCATGTGGCTCTTGCATGAATTTGGACACTATCCCAACAACATAAGAAATCCAGTCGAGTGTGAGTCAAGTAAATCAAGCTCCCCACCAACTGTCGATAAAGGGTACCATCAACCAAGGGAGTAGAGAAATCAAAAACCAACTTAACCCCATAAAGAAAAGGAGTTGGAGAAGACTTGCAATCGGACATCTGAAAACAAGCAAGCAAGTCAAGAGCATAATTAGGTTGCAAAATCAAAATTTCTAAGTCAGATTGTGAAATCTGGATCCTAAGAAAGTAATGAAGTAGACCTAAGTTAGTTATGGAAAACCTATTGGCCAAGGTGGTCTTCACATAATCAATGATAGAGGAAGAGCTACCGGTGATCAACAAGTTATCAACATAGAGAACAAGAATGAGTATGGAGTCATCTCTCCATAGAATATAAACATTTGGATTAGAGTGACACCTAGTAAACCCTGATGTAAGTAAAAGGAGTCCATCTTGGCATACCAAGCTCGAGGGGCTTGTTTAAGGCCATAAAGAGACTTATTTAACTTACAAACAAGGGAGGGATCATGGACATAACCCGGAGGTTGTTCCATATAGATATATTCCTCTAGGTCACCATGAAGGAAGGCACTTTTAACGTCCATTTGATGGACTTTCCATCTATTTGCTGCGGAAATGGCTAGGGTTAGTCAAATAGAAATCATCTTCGTAACTTGCAGAGCAAAGGTTTCAGTATAATCAACCCGGTATGCGGGAGAAACACTTAGCTACTAATCGTGCTTTAAAATTTTTGACATCTCCATCTACTCCATACTTTTTTTCGGAACACCCACTTAAACTGAATGAGTTTTCTTCCTTTCGGAAGAGTGGTGAGATCCCAAGTATCATTCTTTATGAGAGAGGAGTACTTCTCATCCATGGTAGAATCCCACCGAGGAATACCAGAAGCCTCCTAGAAAATACTAAGGATCAAAGGCAGAGGTGAAGAAAGAGTGGGGTCCAAAAATACGAGAGATCACGTCTCACATTTAAAGTATCTCCAACTAAATATCCAACACTTTGCAGAGTTTTCCTAGCCCAAAGAGGACCAAGAGGATCAGCCTCTGAGTCAGAAGATTTGTCACTCGAGTGAGAAGGGACATATTCCTTGTCATCACTCTACCAGAATCAGAAGACTCAATGGTCCGATCATCGGGAGGATCGGGGAAGAGGAGCATGCTCAACAACATCATCATCTGATGAGTCAAAATCCGAATCAACAAGCTGAAGAACCTCAATAGGTAGAGAAGTAGAAGTCGAAGAAGACTCATCAAACTTGACACTTCTCTCAATATAAAGCTCATGAAAAGTAGGATTCAACAATTGACATCTGTTCATGACATCAGGATACCCTACAAAGATAAAGGTTTGGATTGTGGTTCCAATGCCTTACGTTTCTTCTTGGGAATTCAAGCCATAGCCTTGGATCCGAAGACTCAAAAGTGCTCAACATTAGGCTTGCATCCAAACTAGGCTTCAAAGGGTGTCATCCCTCTTACTACCTTGTGTGGAACATGGTTCTGAATGTAATTAGCACAACTTACTGCTTTTTTTGCCCAATCTATGGAGGAAGAGACTTCGAGTGAATCATACAAGTGGCCATCTCTTTAAGAGTACGATTCTTTCTTCTGCTACTCCGTTCGTGAAGGGCTCTATGCAACTATATGCTATAAGGAGATCCCTTCTGTGGAAAGGCTGAAATCCATGAACCTATTGTTTACATATTCACCTCCATTTTCGGTTCAAAGAACCTTGATAGACCATTTCACTTTGTTTTCAAAGAAGAGCCTTAAAGTCCTAAATTTTTCAAAGACCTCAAACTTAACCTTAAGAAAATATACCCAAGTATATCGTGAATAGTCATCAATGAAGGTGCGCACATAAAGAGCTCTAGTAAATGAAGGAGACGGAAATGGACCAGAAATATCGCATTGTAACAAGATCCAAAGGGCGAGTAGCTCTTCAGGATTTTCTTTGTCAAAGTTTTTTTCAGGATGCTTTCGAGGTATAACCCTCACAAAGACCCTTAGAAAACTTGACGCGGGGTAACCCGTTGACCATTTCGTTTTGGCTCAATTGTTCGAGGTTGTGATGATTTAGATGTCGAAATGCTCATGCCATAGCTTATTAACCTCATTTGCATGAGTGAGCAAGGCAATGGGCATAGAATCAGAAGTAAAGTTGGAAAAGGTATACAATCATGAATGGTGATCCATATTTCCCTTAGCCACCGTAGTGTCATCGTTAAGCTCATGAATAATCACCGAGTTAGGACCAAATTCCACTCGTATTCCTTCACCAAGGTGAGTAATTTGGTAAACCGATAAGAGATTGGTAGAGAGATCAGGAACACTCAACACTTAGTTAAATGTTCCCCATCCATCTCTACCGATCCACTACCGGAAACCGACACTATTGTGTCATTACCCATCGTGATTTGGAACATACCATAAGGCTCGATATTGGTGAACTCAACATGCGAAGAAGCCATGTGGTGTGAAGCATCGGAATCTATAATCCACGTCGATGAAGGAGCAAATTTGGCTACAAGGGCCTTTCCTTTCTTCTTATCAGATTTTGAATCTTTTGCAATAGAAGACTTGGCCTTTGGAGAATTTTTTTTGATAGACTCAAGAACACCTATTTGATTTTTCTCAAGTAAATGAGTAAGGTGATCAATTTGTTTTCTCATACACGTATGCTCTTTATGACTAGGCTTCTTGTAATAGGAACACAAATACCTATCTTTCTATGCTTTAGGCTCAGAAGTCGAAGTGTTCATGTTAATTTTAGTTTTGGTCTTGGTTTCCTTCTTAGGTTGATCCTTTTTTCTTTCTTATTTTTAGTATTCTTTTCCTTACTAGTACTTGTTGTATATATCTTCCCCGGCTAGATATAGACAAGCGGAAGAATATGGAAACCAAAGAAATTCAAACCTCGCCCATGGCGCACAAAAGGCGCACGACAATGAGTGTCGGCAAAGAAATGGATGCGCCCATGGTGCGCAAAGGGGGCACGACAATGAGTGTCGACATCAAAATGGATGCGCCCATGGCGCACAAAAGGGCGCCACGACATGAGTGTCGACATAAGAAAGAATGCGCCCATGGTGCACAAAAGTGGCGCATGACAATGAGTGTCGGCGAGAAAAATGGATGCGCCCATGGTGCACAAAGGGGTGCAATGCGACATGAGTGTCGACATAAGAAAGAATGCGCCCATGGCGCACAGAAGTGGCGCATGACAATGAGTGTCGACAACAAAATGGATGCGCCCATGGCGCACAAAAGGGGCACACGAAATGAGTGTCGACATAAGAAAGAATGCGCCCATGGCGCACAGAAGTGGCGCATGACAATGAGTGTCAATAGCAAAATGGATGCGCCCATGGCGCACAGAAGAGGCGCACAGAAATGAGTGTCGACATAAGAAAGAATGTGCCCATGGCGCACTGAAGTGGCGCATGACAATGAGTGTCAACGGGGAAAAAGTTTCTCCTTGGCGCACGTAAGAAGATGTCGACACACACACGGATGCGCCTATGGCGCACCTTCAGGAGGCGCAACATTCTGAAAGCCGGCAAGAAGCAGACTTCACGACCGAGATATTCGAGATGGCCATAAATTTTGGTCCGGGAGCTCTCGATTCACACAAGGTTGGACTTTTCGGAAAGCCTACGGCATCCTCTACCTAACTATGATTTGGATATCTTTAATTGGGTGGGAACAAGTTCTTAAAAATGCAAATACAGTTTGCCACTTTTGGGGTTTGATATGGTCCTCACCTACCACCATAATGAGATGAATTAAATACAACCTGAGGTGGTTGGGGTAGATTTGGAATTTCTCTCTCTTCTCTCTCTCATTCTTCCTATAAATTGTAAGGAGGGGCTTCTTTCTAAAGGTTGGACATTCTTGTTTTGGCCCCTCCCTTCTTCTCTTTGGCGAGTAGAGTTGTGGAGCTCAAACCTCCCATCCGAAACCCGTAATGCACCTTTGCCTCTCGGGAATTTTTGCAGTGTATTGTATCAACCTTTGAGCAAATAAATGCATGACTGTGGATTTTTCTCAACCCTCTATGTGTTTCATTTTGCATCCTCCTAATCTTTCACTGTGAATATGTTTATCTGTGCATGATTTTGCATTGCATTTACGTGGTACGTGTTTAATTGGCAAAACGTATGTTCTTCATTCCTCGGTGCATCACCTCCTTAGCTTAGGTTTGTTTTTATGCATTCTCTCTCCCTGTCTCCTTGGTAGTTAGATTAGGTTTTAGTAGACTCTCTGCGTTTTATGGTGCATACGAACAGAGGAATAGGAGCCGGCCTTCATCCAGGAGAGCTTTTCCGATTTGTGCAAGGTCCCACACTTTGGAAAAGCTCCATGTTGTGTAATCGCACCTTGAGATTCTCAACCCATCGAGTTGTAGAGTCCCGGGTGTCTTTGTGATTCGACACCAACATTACTTCTTACAAGGGCATGCGAGTTGGACTTGAGAGACCCCATTTGAATGCGTTTGTCTTGTTCTTGAATGAGTTGGGATGAAAAATAGTCAAAGGAGGGCATATTCCAATCCTTTCCCAAGGAAAATTTTGTAGCGTAAAAAGTTGACACAAAGACAAAATATTCGGGACCTAACTTAGAGAGAATCGAGAAGATCAGTAGAGAATATTTCTTCTCTACTTGACATTCCTTTAACAACAATCTAGTGTGGACAAATTTAGAGAAGAATACTTGTAGGTTTTCAAAATCACTAGGATTTAACCCTAGTAGTTCATTTTCCAACTCATGCACTCTCATGTCATCTTGTTGTCCAAACATCCCATCCAACATTTTCCATGTGAGAATTAGGTGTTTTGGATGACTCAATGTGGAAGAGCAAGTCAAGAGAAACGAACATGCAAAGAAGACCTAAAGCTTCATCACTACGGTTTAACCACTTAGATTTTTAGGGTCATCATCTGGTTCAGTCTCAGTTCCCATGGTGATGCGGAATAACCCTTTACCCCTTAGTTTCATAATTATTTTTAATCTCCATTCGAAGAAGTTGAACGGTGTAAGAAAAGGAATTGAAAGTGCATCCATAATGAAAGGAGAGAGAAGGAATACAAAAAATAAACACAACCCAGGATAATATATTAACCCCCCTTCCTTCGGCACTTTATAATTTAGTGCGTTGAATACAATCGGGTTCAAGCGTGTGTCAGGAAACACTTGGTAACTCACCTTGCAATCAGTGTAATAACGCGCAAGAGAGGAGACCACAATCATGTTTTGGGGAGCACAACAAAGTGACACCATACACAAGCACAATTGAAAAAAACTAGGAAGGAGACAAAATCAAATCTTGGTTGTGAGAAAAAGCATCTCATGTCGTGAAGGATACCCCTCACGCAAACTGTGCATGGCAAATGCGCGCACTAGTCGCAAGCAATAATAAGGGTAAAAAACAATGTTTTGAACTCAAGAGGATTCTAGATGATCTTCAGAGCGTCGAAAGGCACGCGGAAAACAAAGAGGCCCGAGTGTCACTTTGCACACTTGAGCGCATGATTAGTAAAAAAATCGAAAATAACACTTTTAAAAAAGTTATTGTTTGGAAATGTCCGATTTAGCTAATTTTAGAGCTTTTGGAGTTAAAAAAATGATTAAAAACGTTACTATAAAGACATTTTTTTTAAAAATGACTAATCGTTTTGGAGAAATTGTAATTAATATAAATAGATTTAATTAAATCTAATTAATTACAAAAACTAATTAAGATCTAAAAAATTAAATCCTAATTAAAATTAAAAATATACTCCCCCCCTTTTTAAAAAAAAATTTCCACTTTAAAAAAACAAATTTGAATATTTTTAAAACTTATGGTTTATAAAAAGATTCTTTCCTTAAATAATTTTTAGAAACTTACTAAAAAATACTTACGGTTTGAAAAAAACACCCAAAAAAATTAAACTTACCAAGCAAACTTACCAAAAACGCAGGTTTTTTTTGTTGTTTTTTTTGCAGAGTATGTGGGTGCTTTGTGCGTGGAGGCTCGACAAAGAGGCAACTGACCCTCGGTGGCAGAGGTTTGCGGTGTTGGTGGAATTGGGAGGAGTCGCAGGGAGGAGCCACAAGGAGGTAGGGAGCAAGGTATGCTGGAAGCCACGGCAAATAGAGAAGAACACCACGACAGGCACATGCCATGAGGCAGCAAGGAGGCCACAACGAGGGTAGGACACATGACCATGCTAGAGAAAGGCCACTGGACCATGAGAGATCTCAACCACGGTCACCTAGGAGCTCGCAACAACAAATAACAACAAACAACAACTCACAACCATGCAAACTCATGAAAGAGGTAGATTTTCGATAACTCGGTGGTAGAGCATCGGAATACAAACTACTTGGTGAAGGATCTCTGTAAAAAATGCAAACACTAAAAGAAGGATCTAACAAAATTTCCAGTTTAATAATTTTTTAAAACCGGAAGAAGAACCTCCTTTTTTTTATCCGATAAATTTAGCTACGGGTAGCTAAATGTAGCTAAAACCCCTGAAAAATCAAGGGGATCTGCACATGCATGAAGAACATCGCAAACCGAAACAACTTTCCAAGAATAACTTGTTACATACGTTATCAAGGAAATCCAGAATCTAATGATCGAAAAAACTTGCACGAGGAGTAAAGAATAACGAAACCAAGAGTAATCACAACTCAGATGATGAATGCACATTTACCCAATCTCAGCTTTGATACCATGAAAGAGTTGGCGAGAATCGTATCGAAAATTGTGCACCATGATAGAGTTGCACTCTGAAGGAAACATAATAGCTCCAACGTAATCACAAGGAGGAATCGATCAATCAATGGAAGAGCTTGCATAACAGAACAAAGCTTGCACATGTAGAGAAAGACAACAGAGTGTCTTGGCATACTCATAAATGTCAAATGAAGGGATACATATAGGGTGTTGAGTAACCCTAGTGCATGACACACAAGAAACCTAAACCTAACCCTAAACCTAACCCATGTGAGATGACCCTCCATATGTGAGTGGAGGACACATAGAATCCCACACACCAACATAATCACTAGAAGGGCTCAATTATCAATGATTATTCACACATCATTGAATGACCACCACTAGAGGGACTCAACTATCGATGGTTGTTCACGCATCATGTATTTTCCTACACTTACTCGGGCATAAAATTGGAAGGGGGCATACAAAGTGATCCACGAAACAAACATTGTAATTTTGAACATGGAACCTATTGGATTTTCCCCATTTTATTCGGGCCCCTTTAATCACAAATTGCACTCACATAAAAATGTGAGCAAGATCGAGCCAATAAAGTGGAACATAGATAACACATATTATTTTTGTGTTTGGATTTGGGCAATGGAAACGGTGTAACACATGTAGGTGTTTAGTTCCCCTTATTTATTTCCAACATTCAATTGGTTTATTTTTATTTTCTAACAAATCACACATTTTCCACTTTAAAACATTTACACCATATTTTTTAAAACAAATATTGATTGGCAAACAAAATCTACCTGCCGCTTATATGACCAACCAATAAAGGGCTCAATTAACGATGATTGTTCATGTATTGCATGTTCTCTTGCAAATAATCGAGCTTAACCTAGAGGGGCTCTATAAACAATGATTGTTATAATTCGAGCGAGTTCGAGATGATAAATTGAAGCACAAATAACAAATATTATTTGGGTAGGAACAATATGAGTCTTGGAATAGGTGTGGGATGTGCAGGGTTTTAATTTCCATATTTTAATTTCCATTTTTGTATTCATGTTTTACTCTTATCTAACAAATTAAATGTCATCTAATCAATAACCTTGCATCCAAAAAATAATAAAATAAAAAATAGAAAATCCCATTTTATGTCGATTGTCCTACTACCATCGTTAGACAACCATTTGCGCTTGCCAAAAAATAGTTGTCCTTCCATCCAATCAAAGTATAGATAATGCCCATGGATGAAGGACATGGGCACCATTTCTTCCTTGGATGTAAACAATAAACAATGTCTATTGTATTTGTGTTTGTGGGACAAGACTGTCAAAGTGTGGAGGATGTTTGGTTTCAAATATGTCTAGTCTATTAAGGATTAAGTTGGTGCCATCACTTCATGGTCATCAACCCTGATAGTTTGCTTTTCATCATCTTGACCTATTGTATAGTTAAAATACAGAGTAGGCTCAAGACCACCCACTTTTGTGTTCTCATATTCCTCCATTCACTGGGGTGAAGATTAATCAAATGTGGTTGTTTACACATTTCTTTCTTTCCTACAATTTCTCAAGTTTATAATTGAAAAGCGGGGCATCCAAGTGCTTTATAAGGAGAAAGCATTGTGAGTTGGTTTTGAATAAATAACATATTGGATTTTCCCCCATCTTTTATGACTGAAACAATGAATACCCTCTTTGTTACCTTGATTGCTACCGAGAAACTCTAATCACAATTATGCACATTGATACGCTACCTTTGGATACCAAATCCACTCCATGTGTAATCCGTACCTCTAAAATGTCCCATGAGACATACAAGTGAATTCCATTTACAATTATGTATGTTTCAAATACCAAATAAAACCAAGGGATTAAATTGTTTACAACATCTATTGACATTTACAAAATTGATGGACCAGTCCTTCAATGATGTCTCTAAAACTTGTTGCCTCGACAACTAGCTTGCCACACCCCTTTCTCCTTGATAAATATTCAAAACAAGTTTTTTTATTAAAGGAAAATAGGATTTTGGGAGGGACTATACCCCAATACAAAAAGGCTCAAAAGCTAGATATTACAATGTAGTCATCCAAAAGGAGATCAAGATATCAGATGCTTACATGAAAGTCCCAACTGCAGTAAAACCACTGCAAAGCCAAGAACCAAAATACAAACATAACTGCAAATTTATAGCGAGGAAAAATAACATGCTAAACAAGCTCTGCTGACCAATTTGCACAACCAAGCTAGGTGGGAGAAATGGGCTTGCCATTGGATTTTTTATTTTTGTTCACCGTCTTCCACCCGTCAGAAACCTCCTTGAAAGGAAGAATAACTTCAAGAGCCTCAATTGGTAGATATGTGCTATTTTCTATAGGAAGAGGAGGAATATTTTCCTTTTCCGCTTTATGCTTAGATAATGATGTTTTTGTATTCTCCATACTCCTATCAACAATTTCTTGAGTAGAAGTTTCGGGACTGATTCAGCCCCCACATCCAAATCAACCTTGGTATCAAAAACTAAATGTTCAGGAAGGGAATTTTCCACGGTTTTTACGATTTTATGCTTTTCCATCCATGGCGTCAATAGTAGTGTGTCTGTAGCAAAACACTTTCTACACTTGAAGGGAAAGCCTTCATAATCTAATGGTTGTGTCCAAGTTTTGTTTTGGACTTTAAGATCTATATTAGCGGGAGATTGTTGGAAGTGTCAAGCTCAACAAGGATTCGAGCGAAGGTTGTGTGTGTGAAATTAGTGGTTTGGGGATCAATGAATAACATATGACCCAAAGTATTTCCAATAGAGATCAGACAAGTGTGGTCCCAGAATTGGAGTGGTAAATGTGGCAGTTTGATCTAGACTGGTTTGCAAGCAAAAGATTCAGTGAGTGGGTTAAAAGATGGAAACCAAGGTTTTAAAACCAAGTAGTGGGATTGACAATCCCGAGTTTTTAGCTATGATTTCCTTATCCTTGATTGAGGAAAAAGAAATAATGAACGTGCCTTTAGCACAAGGGTAAAGATCTAACCTTCTTGATAGAATCAGGATCCGGTGCTTGAAATCCGGTCGTGAAGGGCAACAAGACTAGGCCAAAGCCCATTGAATCTCCCGATTAGGGCGTGCTCTTGGTAGAATCGTTTTGAATCAAGGACTTCTTCCCCAAATGAAACACTAGGGTTGTCATTGCAGGGATCATAGGTGTGGGACTCCTCCCTTGTGAAGAACTCCTACCTTGTAAAATGTCTTTGAATGTAGCCGATTCGTTTGAGTTGTTGTTCCCTTGACCCACCGCAGTCGGATTGGTCAGAACTTTAGATCTAGAACAACCTACCCGATTGATCTCCGGGCGTAAGTCTATGGAGGAGGAGCGAGTCTACGGTTTGTCAGAAGAACGAAATACGAGGATTGTTTTCCCTTTGAGCCACCACCATTGGAGCCCCCAAGGCAACCCCAACTAAGCATCGGATCATCCCTGCTCCGCCAGGAGACAAAGTCGAGCTATTGTTAGCGTAAGTAAGCGCCGTTCGAGAGATCGCTACCATCATTATGAGTGGATGGCTTAACAGAGGGTGTTTTCTGCAGAGGGGATCCGCCGCATGAGAGGGTCTAGAGTTAGGATTTAGGGAGGCAGCCTTAGCACCACCAAAAGCTTGATTAATCCATGATAAAATCCTTTCTTCTTGAGCGGCGCCGCTTAATCATCATCATCTCATGGATGGAAGAAGAAATGCCTCCCCCATGAGCAGATTTCTTGCCACCATGGCTGTCACCTTTAACCTTTAGGGCTCATGCAACAATGGGTTGCTTTTAGGGTTCGGAGCAGTCTTCATGTTCCACTCTGCAGAAGTCCAAAACTCAAAATTATGGAAGAAGAATCTTCAAAACGAGTTGTGATTGTAGGGAAGAAGAATTTCGTATTGGTTCCCCGCGTCGTATTCCCTACCCTTGCACTTCTGCTCTCTCAAACTACTTTTTCATTTCCAATCATCCTCTCCCACTTTTCCACAAGTTCAAATTTTATTTAGTTAATCCGTCCCCTTCAGCATTAGCATCATAAATTTCACATAAATTTGTAGTTTGCCCACTAGCTAAGTAACTAAGTAACACGGAATCATAACGAATTCCTCCACTCGCTAAGCGACAGATATATAAACGATAAAAACTTAACTTTGCCCGCCCGTCCGTCCGTGTTTGCCTGTTTTATTAGTGGAGAATCAAACGTGAATCGCAATGGAACACACGATATTTAACAGATTATACCTGCACTTGGATGGAACAACATTGGACAGGCAAAGCTATGAATCCTCACGCGCTTCTCATTCCTTCGCCGGGGCAGGGCCACATCAATCCCATGATGCAGCTCGCTTGGAAGCTCGTCTCTGATGGATTCCTCGTCACTTTCCTCAATACCGACTTCAATCACCACCGCATAATCCAAGCCAATACTAAAAACTCTTCGCAAAATAACAGTGATATGATCCGAATGATATCCGTTCCCGTTGAATTGCCGGCGATGGAAGGTACGAACAACGTTGAAAATTTTCTGGAGGCGTTGAATAGGGGCATGGGGGCCTCTGTAATTGATAAAATTGTTGCGGAGATAAACGCAAAAGGAGGAGGGCAGAAGCTCACCTGTATAATTGCAGATGCCTGGTCTTGCTTTGGGTTACAAGCGGTAGCCAATTTCCATGGCGTTTCGCTGGCTGTTTTCAACACCGCGCTTGTCTCCCTCTTCGCCATCCGCTACTTCAGTCCTGCTCTCGTCTCCCTTGGGATCCTTCCTTCAGATGGTATATTCTTTAATTTGATTGAATTCAGTTAGTTCCGTTTAATGATATCTGCGGCCATTCCTGTTTTTTCTGAGATCGGATTTTTGTTGTTAATGAAGGAATTCCAAAAGAAGATAAGATAGTAAAATATCTTCCCTTCATGCCGCCGTTGTATTCTCGCGAGCTTCCGTGGTTGTTTGGTGGCGAATACCTGTTTCAGAAAGGGATTCGCATGGCCGAAGAAATTAAGCAGATCAAGTGGATGCTCTTCAATTCCTTCTACGAGCTAGAAGTTCCCGTTGTGGAAGAATTGTCCAAAGAAGTGGTGTGTATCCGATCGGCCCTTTGATTCCATTTGATTTTCTGGACGGCCATAGCAGGAAGACGACCAAGGTCCTTCCAAGCTTCTGGACGGATGAGGTGGAATGTTTGGAATGGTTAGATAAACAGCATGCCCAATCTGTGATCTATGTATCCTTCGGAAGTTTTGCAGCTTTGAATGAAAAACAAGTGGAAGAGCTCGCTGCGGGACTGGAGGCAACGCGGAGACCGTTTTTGTGGGTTGTGCGCTCCGATCAAATGGAGAGTAGCAAAACCGTTTTTTCTCCTGTATTCTTGGAACGGATCAGAGAAAGGGGGTGCATAGTTTCTTGGGCACCACAATTGAGGGTATTGTCTCATCCTGCCATTGTCTGTTTTGTGACTCACTGTGGATGGAACTCTGTACAGGAGAGCATCACCATGGGCGTGCCGATGCTGTGTTGGCCTTATTTCGCAGATCAGTTTCTTAACCGCACTTATATTGTGGATGTGTGGAAGGTTGGGTTGGCTTTAAAGACAAATAAAGACGGGCAGATAGACAAGGGCGAGTTTACGAAAACAGTAGAGATATTGCTGGATGGGGAAAGAAGCGTGAAGATTAGAGAGGAAGCGAACAAATTAAAAACCATAGCTAGAAACACAATGAAGGAAGGCGGATCCTCGTCAAACAACTACAATCTATTTGTTAACGCCATGAAGAAACAACCATGTTAGTAACACTCTCCAGTGCTGATTTTTGGCCGAAAGGCCTTTTTTAAATGCATTTTCTTCGTAACATTATCATCCTCGTCAAGCATTGAAGAACATTCCAGCGGTGTCACCTGATTAAATATAAGGGTACGTAAATCTGAATTACTTCTGAAAAGGACGTTGAAGAAAGATGAATCCTAGCCTTGGTCACGTGACATTGAATAAGTTTTATTTTGTATAAATATTTTTACAAAAAAAAATCTTTTGATTTTATTTGTTGAACCATTTTTCTTAATCATGCGGGCTTATTTCAGAACAATTAAAAATAGTTTTGAAAAACTCAGCAATTCATTTGTACCAAGTATAATTTATTTTTGGAATCAATTTAGTCATAAATGCTCGAGTCTAACACACTGTAAACTAGAAGAAGCCAAAGCTAAAATGCACATATAGAAAAGCTAAAATGTAAAGTCATCTTGATCTAATGCATTACCATAATGAGAAATCTATCAATCATATGACTTAATAGTAATTATATATGAAGAATGTGATGGACACGTCGATAGGAATGCATTGAAGAAATCAAAGTTTAAGAAGTGAAACATTATAGAAGGAAGAGGGGCGTGATGACGATTCTAGGGGTGAAAAAAATGCTGGGGAAATATATGTGAAACTTTTCATTCTTTCGAGAAGATGCATGTGTTTCACATGCCATTTTTGTCAATTGTTTGAGGAGAAAATGACAAAATTTTACTATATCTTGTAAGGTCTATCAACCACCATGATTTCCTTGACTTTGCTAATATTATGTTCCACCAAGGTTTGAACACATGATTTGGCACTACTCTTATCATTTTCTTGTTTCTCATTCAAAGGTGCATATCTTGTCGCTATAGCCACAATTTCTATCTTACTGTGTTTATCAAAATTAAATTCACTAATCATCAATTCATTAAATTATATTATAATAATATATGTATTTAATGATAGGAAAGGTAGTTGATTCAAGCCACCTCTCTAGTCTAAATTCTAAGTAGCTAGGTCTCAAGATGGATTTCATTTGCTTCATGGCATATGGGTGGTACAACACCCATGTATCCTTGGTGATAAATGTTTTTCACATAGAATATCATTTTAGAGGGCATGTTTGGAGTCAAATGAAAGCGGAAGGTAGAGCCACATGGAATGACACAATGATGTGTGAAGGTAATTCGTGCATTGCACATCAAGGTATATGCATGGAAATGGGGGACCAAAATGGGGCCACTTTTTCCTTAAATTAGAAATATATAAACTTCAACAAGGAATTGGACATGCTTATGCTCAAAATTTGAAAATTTGATATGAACAAGAATCATAGTGCTTAGAATCTTGTTTGTAAACTACTAATTTTTTTGAAATGGTGGAGAGTAAGAGGGTGAAATGTGGTGTGCATAAAAAATGGTCATATTTTTGTGTCAAAAATATAGCATAGTGTCACATGTGTGCTCCCCACTCCCCCTTTTAGTTCCACATGTTATTTTACAAATCCCTTCATTACAAAGTTAGCTAAGATCTTGTATTATGTCCCGCTATTTTATTCCTATTTTTTCAATGAGCGTATTAACTTTTTACTAATTTTCAAAGCTGACACATCCTTAAAGAGAAGCAGTCACACGTACACCTCCCTAATTTGGAGTAAAATAATTGAAAAAAGTAGCATAGATCATGTTGCTTTTTTTTAAAATTTAGATGAGCGGATCAAAAGTTACGTAAAAAATATGTGTGTTTTGGTGAAAATTGAAGACATTAATAAAATAATTTAAAGATGAAAAACTTAAGCTACTTAAATTTTAGAAAGAAATACATTGACATGAATCTAAGATAGAGCTTGATGTCAAAGTTGTGTTTTTTTTTGAAAAATTGTCTTAAAACATGTAAAAATGGGGTTTACACTTGAGATTTGTTTTGAAATATTGTCTTAAAAATGGGGAATAACATGGATTCAATCATGGAATAGACAATGCATCCATTAGGTTTAGATATCCAAGCCAAAGGATAGGTGGTTTCCAAGACAAATAATAGGTGGTTTCCAAGCCAAAGAAAGGAAAACATGCTCGCATTATTTTCTTAGTGAAAATTCAAATTTATGTAGTAAAATAAAGAGATCACATTGTAAATGATGAGAGCACATTGGAACATATTTGTTTCATAAAGCACAATCACTTTATTATGTGACCGAGCCATAACATGCTTATGTTATGTGAAAATGGCCAAAAAGTGGAGTTTTGGCCATTTTGGCCCCCATCTCCATGCACATACCCATCTTCATAAGAGAACACCAATAGGTCTTGCTTCTAGGTAGTTCCATTGCCATCAACACTACCTCAACTAGTGATGATGAGATGGGTGCCTTGTTGGAAAAATACATTTTATCTATGGTGATGGGAGGAGAGGAGCCAAAAATCCATGGTGGTTGTGAGTTTTGGTTTGTTCACAGTGCCATCAAGCTGCGATAAGTGATCTTTCTTCAAATACTTTGAGACAAAAATAATCTCCTTCCTTCGTAGGTGTATGAAAAGTAGTGTGAATTCATGCATGTTTTTACACACAGGTGAGCTTCTATCGGAATGATATTGAGTATAGTATTCACGTTCCACACCAAGTAAAGCTGGAGCCATTGTGTGTAGAGACTAGTCATATGCTAAACTCCTAGGCTAATTCCAATACTGATAATTGATGCATCCACTCGGATGAATGAGAGAAAGGGTCCAAAAATTCCTCTAGAAGTGAAATAATGGATATATGGGACCGAACTTGTACAATTCTCGAGCTAGGTGATCCTGTATTAATATTGAATCTTGTTGTTACATAGGCAAGTTTATCATGCTATGTAATTCACTTGTAATGAGCATTTTGGTCTCAATAACTTAATTCAATGTATCACTCCTACTTATTGTTGGAAGTTTAAATTCATTGCGTACATGTTTGTTTTTTATTCCATTGACTCATAGTGAAAGTGGATTACAATATTTAAGTAATAACATTATATCCTTTCTAAAGCATGAATAAATGTAATCTTAAAATACATGCCGTAGTGATATTCTATAATATGGGTGTTTACCCCGAATAACCTTTTAAGATAAAGGTTGTCTCATTAAGATTAGAAAATATCTATTTCTTTTACAATGTTGGAATTTTACTATGAATTTTAATTCTAAAAATTATTTGTTTTAATCTCGGGAAGCCTCTTGTTTTTATATATTTTACTTTCCATATAATCCTTGTATTCAATGATGTAGTGCCATTATATCTCCATCATGTCTAATGTACAAAATTACCACATTCATATTCCCCTTTATTCCTTAGGTATTATTTGCCTATTGATTTAACATCTAAGAGGTTGTGAGCTAGTCTATAGATTCATTAACATTTTCACCTTCAATTTAATTTCTACTCTTATATAATAATTTTTCTTATTCTAATTCTTTGATATGTACAATATTATTTCGCCACCCAATATACTTTTAATATTGAGTCATAACTAATTTTATTCAAGGATACAAGTCATCTAAGATATGCATGTGATTTATTGCCCACCTAGTCATAGTTCGATATGTCGAACAATTCATCCATAATTTTTCTCGGACTTGAATCATTATAGGTTGTAATTATATATAGTTGGACAATTCATAGTTAAATATTGTTTTGATTGACTCATTACGATTTAGAGGGTTTTCATATGAATGTATTAAACTAATAAAAATCATTTGTCTAGTAGGCACACATGAAGGTTAGTATGGAAGATATTGGACAAAAAGAGTGATGAAGATGGTGGCACCACATTACTTGGTATATAGAGACAATTTTTTTAGAAGATAGGGGTTTAAAGTCACATGAGTGAGTGAAGATATTACCCAAAAATAACAACCCATAAGCCATCAAGAAAATTTGTGGAATGTCATTATACATAATGCTACTGAGAATTTTTGTGCAACCAATCGACCATGACATGGTGTCTATCATGTCCATCAATCCGAGGTTTAATGATAATTTAGCGCAAATACTAAGAAAATTTCTCAACTTCATGATGTAGATCAAGTTTCTCCTTCCTCACGACAAACAAAGATAACCAATTTGCTTTTAGACATAATAAACCCTTTATTCTAGTCCTTATTAAGGGTCTAATTGGTACATGTGCATATCATTATAGAGGATATAAGGTTATGTAGTACCAATAAGTGGATTCCACATCAACACAACCACTAGTCTATAGATTCGTGAATTTTTCCTTCAACTTGATTTCTACTCTTTGTAGTGCCCCCTCCTCTTCGACACTTATTAGGTGTTGATTTTGATTACTTTTGACTATAGACATGAATATTCTTTGTATCATTTTTGTTTAACATGATGCTTTAGATGATAGAGATATTCTAATTATTGATGGAGTTTGATTCATAGTTTGATTTGTGTGGCTTCTTAGAGATGTTGAGAGATATTTTATATTGATGATGATGATGTGTTGTTGGCATATATATTACTGACATTTGTAACTCTCGTCATGTTAAATATGATATAGATTTTTGAACTAATCTCGTAATCTTGTTGATATTGATAAAAGATGGAATTGAGATGTTGTTGAAATTTTAGACAAATGATAACATTGTTAGTAGAGATGATGATTTATCTATATGTGAATGATTATTGATTTATGTGTGTATATTTTATCTTTGATGTTTTGATGTAGCCACGAGGCCAAAGGAGGTATTGTGTGATTTTGTAGGTAATTATATCACAACAATCAAAAGGGGGATTGGAGACCAACCATAATGGAATACTAGATGGATACAACGATGGTCACCATGGCAACTTATTTAATGTTTGTTATTTGTTTAGATTGCTAGGGGGTCCCCATGGGGGATGACCTCAATTGTGACCATGGGCTTGTGTGCAATTCTTTCCCTTGTATTTTATTTATTGTAGAGTATGTGATTTATTTTGTGATGTAATTTATTTAATATTTGTTGATTAATGTGCTTTATTAAGTGAATTAATCATGTTTATTAAGTTATTTGGGGATGTGACAAAAAGGGTCATTTATTAGAGTAGTTGGTCTTTTGGACTATGTGTTTTTGATTGAGTGTAAGTATTTGTGAGTGTTGTACACTCTAGCTTACCTTGGAATTTCAGATTTGGGCTTAAGAATGGTTTTGGAGGCCTAAGCTTGTCCCACACCTCTTAATTTATTATACCAACCCTACCTATGGATTGGGGGGTAAAAAATAGACCCCATTATGTGTTTTGTAAGACAAAAAGTGATATTTATTGCACTTTTCTTACATGGGTTTTAATTTTTTCCTTAGAGGGTGTGGGTTTGGATTGTGTGTGTAAGAGACTTGTCATTCCTCTCAACCACCAATTTATTGTGCATTGGGGTTAAGGTTTGACTTGTGATGTGGAGTTGAGGATAAGTGATGTGGCATCCTACATGGAGCCACCTCACCCTCCTCTCTCATTTTTCTATATATGCAATTTTATTTGTTTGTTTTGGGGTTACTTCATTTCATTTTTGTGCTCTTGTATTTTTGGAGTTAGAGATTTTTTTGAGTGCTTGTTGAATTCTTGGAGCTTATTTTGGAGTTGGATTGAGCTTGAAGGATCTTGGAGTGTGATTCCTTGATCAAGTTATTACTATGGAAAGGTAGGAGCTACACTCTTTTTACTTGTTTGTTTTTATATGTGTGTATTTTATGTATGTGAATGATTTATGTGCTTGTTGGGATCTTGGGTAGAATGCCTAAGTATGGTGTAGGAGAAGGCTATGGGGATTTTATATGTAGGGAGGAATAAAAGTTTATTTCATGTTTTGGGAGGGAGTTGGGTTGGGTGCCCCACCTTGGATAAAAAAATTCTTGTATTTCTTACTTAGTTATTTTGAGGGAGACATAAGAGATTGTACAGAGGCATAAGAGAATGTGGGAGGCATAAGAGGATCTTGAGGGAGGAATAAGAGTTGTGTAGGGGTTTTGAGATGTATATTGGAGGGTTTTAAGGTGGGCACCTAATCCCATTGGGAGGCATAAGTGATCTCCCCATAGATCCTTGCTCCATTGGCTTTGCATTTCAAGCCTTGTGTATTTTGATATGTTGCATTCTTGTGATTGTATCTTGTGTTGAATGTGTGTTATATGGTTGTGAAATTTTTTTTTTGATGTTGAAGCATTGTAAGTTGCCATGAGTTGGATCCATCCTTTATTGCATTTTGGTTGGGGCTCGGGGGCCAATGAGGAGGATAGCTTCTTCTCCTCATTGGATTATTGGTTGGGTGGAGAGTGTTGCCTCTCCCCATTTTTGTTGTTGTGATCAAGTGAAGAAATGGTGGAGCTCTTGTTGAAGAATTGACACTTGGAGCATTTGTTGAAGTCAAAATAAATCCTTCTTTGTGAGAAAACCTTTCTTGTAATTTCCCACTTAAGGTGGAAGACTAGTAGGCTTAATTTTAAAAGAAAAGCAGGATTGTATATTTTGTTATTAAGTTGTAATGTATTGTTGGAAATAAATCTCTTTACATTGTAAGAAATGAGCTATACTCAAAGAAGAAGAAAGTGAAGTATTATTTGTTGAAGTTGCATTATTGTAAGAATGAAGGAAGAACATAGAAGTTATAAATTATTAATAATGTATTATTAGAAAATCTTAATGTGAAATAGAGTTGTTTGTAGTTACTTGAACAAATGGTTGTAGTTGAAATGGAAAGATGTATCAAATTATAATGAGTTATTTTGTTGGAAAAATTACATTTTTGTGGAAAGGAAAACAATAATACTAGAAATAGATTAAGCTTCATTCCTACTTTTAAACTTGAAAGAAATTTTGTTGGAAGAAAATAAAAATAATCTTGTAGTGTTTTCTTATTACTATTGAAATATAAAATCTTTACATTTAGTCATTTAAGATTGGAATGGAAAAAAATGGTGTAAAATTTTATCTGGAGACTTTAGGAATATAAATTCAAGCTAAGGATAATATTTAAAACAATCTAGTAATTTATTTTTGAAAAAATTATGGAAATGATGGTTCTGTTTTCAAAGAATAGGACTTCAAATCGATCAGTGGCGGTGTTTGAACCACCACACAGGTAAGGAAGCGATTAATGAATCGTCACCCGAGGTAGGGCGACAGTCGTAGGATTACCGCCTCAGTCTGCTTTGAACATCAGTTTCATCATCATTGGCGAGAAAAATACAAATTTGCATTTGTGCAGATTTTATACTTTTTTATTAAAAATTTAAGCTTGCAAATTTGAAGAGGAAATCACCAGCAAGCCATAAGGGCATAAATTCATTTTTTCAAACATGTAAATCTTGAAATGGGCCTTTAAATGTATGGAATCTCTTGGATTAAATGGAAAAGGGTTTTACCCAAGTAGAGTACAAAAAAAAGAAAAATAAATAACTAAGTAAACATTCCAAATTTAGGGAAGAATCCCTACAATCCACTAATAGAAAACAATGCAATAATAAATCCATAATCCAATCTAAACTAAGCTTGATTTTTGTGAATTTCTTCATGGCTTCTTCCTTCCTTGCTCCCATGGCTTCCATTTCTCCAACCTGCAAATTAAACAAAAGAAAAGTGACCAAATGAGGAGGCTAGGGCAAAGAAAAAGGTTTAATAAGATTTCATAAGGATAGTTAGGGTTAGTATGGAACCCTAAGATCTAGTGGCCACAATTGATTTGATCCAAGGGTTGAGAATCAACCCTACAATTGTTAGGTAAGAATAAATATTATGGGTTTTTAGATAATTTAAAGGTATGTGTAAATGGGTGAATGGGGTCATTTATTTAGTTCCTAGTATGTTTTAGTAATTATTTAAATGGACATTAAAGAAAATAATTTAAGAGAACTAAGGTAACTAAGGACAAGGGTTTAATAAATATGGTTTGAAGGTTAATCTAAGAGGGGAAAAACATTTAACCAAGTAAATTAATTTATGGCACCTTCCTAGTAGATTGTAATTAATTTGACCTTAGAAATGAATTAAGAATATTTAATTATTTAACTTAGACTTGGTCCATCCTTTGTAGTGTAGTAAATGTTGGTAGGAATTAATTAAATGTATATTAGGGTTTGACACCCTCATGAACTTTGTTAAAAAAAAAAAAAATCCATAATTTTATGGATAATTATTTAAGGATTAATGTGGTTTTAGAATGTCGAAATTGTGGGCGTTACACTCTTATATGATAATTTTTATTATTATAATTCTTTGACATAGTATTCATTTTGCCAACTAAAATAAATTTTTAAGTCACAACTAAATTTTTGTAAGGATTCAAGTCATGCAAGCTATGCATGGGTTTGTTTGGCTTGCTTCTATAGTTAAATATGCTTAAAAATATTCTTCCACCTAACTTGTTACAAGTTAAAATGACGTACAATTGGAAAATTTATAGTTTAGTATTCTTTTAGCTAAATCGTTTCAAGTTTTAGGGGTTTTTAATTTGAATGTATTGTGCTAATTCAAAATCATTTTATGGTGGGCATAAAAGAAGATTAACATGGAATTCAAAATCATTTTTGTGGATGGCATGAAGGAAGGTTAGCTAGGAGGATGTGGGAAAGAAAGGAGTGATGGAGATAAGGGTGCTATACTACATGGCACATGGTAACAAGTGGTTTAATAGATGGGGGTGCAAGGTTTTGTAAAGAATCCACGAGGTTACCAAAAATACCTACATGAAATCCATAATGCCAAGTCCATTTGAGGAATGTCCTTATCCATAATGTTCTCACATTTTTAGGGGCCACTAAAATGTGACGTGGTTTCCATCATGGAAATCTACTTGAGGCTCAATATAAATTGAATGCGACATTGGGAAAAATAATTAGCTTCATGATGTAGCTAATTTCTACCTTCCTCGCACATCATTATTTTCGGTACCTACAAAGGGTCCAAATTTACATGCGAGATGATTATAGAGGATATCATGTTCAATAATGCCACCTAGTGGATTCTATGTAAACACATCCTCTAGTTTATAAATTCATCAACCAATTTTCCTTCAAATTGATTTGTATTCCTATATAATTTTTCTAGAATTATAATTCTTTGACTTAATATTACTTATATCACCTAAAATATTTTTTCATAAGTCGCATGACTATTTTTATGTAAAGATGCAAATTGTAACGCCCACATTTTACACACACAACAACAAGAGTAAAAATACCAAGATAATTTTTTTGACTTACATTGCTCACTTCACAACACCACAAGGGCTCCATGTAAAGAAAACTCAAGATGCATACGACACTTACAAGTCATCAACTCACATAGACACATGACAACACCATAGACATGCTGATGCCACACTTTTCCCAATGAATGAACACTAGCAATGACCCAGCCACAAGAAAGGACTCAATGATTGGAAAATCCACAACACATCATTTCTTTAATTGCATCTTAGTTATGATTAACATTCCAAGAACAATATTGTTCAAAGATAATTTTCTCCTTTTTCCACCTACAGATTCTTAAGTTCATTCCACATTTAATTTATAGTTAGACCATTTTAAGTTGGATTTTTATCATTTACGAAAAATTCCATAACTTACATATTTGGCATAATTCAAATTACATATAATGTACTTAATTATCTTGTTCTTATGTTAAGAATATGCTTCTCAAACGTTTATTCAATGTCTAAATTTTACCCTTGCAACTCAAGTGAATCTGACTTGATGTCAAGAAAGCAATATTAGGATTTAAGGGGGTGGTTTAGATTCAAGATACATTTTTCCCATAAACATTCTTCGATCACGGTATCTTTATTTCCCGATTCAACATTCCCACAATAAGAAATTGTATATATATATATATATATATATATATATATATATATATTGTTTTTCTCGAAGTTTGATCTCACCAAGGGAAATTCATATTCTTTGTAACACATGAAAATGTTTAATTGAGTTATAAGGACTCCAAGAGTGGCATTATTCCTAACCTCAAATCTCATTTTTTTCTCTTATATGCTTTACTTTTACATCGCATTATGGTCTCATTATTAACATTGTTTTGTAATAGGAGTTACGGAAGTAATTGTCTAACATCTTGAAGATGTATATGATTAGAAACCTTGTAACTATACACGAACCCAAAGATAATCTCCTAATCAATTGTGGTTTAGATTAATTTCAAATGCACCTAAGGATCTACGCCTCAACTATATATGAGTTTAAGGCGAGAGGACATATTTATGCTAAACCACCTTCAAGAAAAGTCCAAGGTGTTATGTTGATAGAAACCAAGGTAACACATTTAGCTGAGAGGAACTAAAGAGTTCATTAACAAGAGTTTAAGTCATAGAACAACTATTTCACTCTCTCCATTTGCGTCGTTGGGGGTCTCACAAGGAATTTATTCGATGAAAAGAAAATCCTAGATCTAACTTTGTAAGGCTTATTAGTCCACTAGGATACCAAGGGATTAATAGTTCTACTTACTCCATAAATGGTTTGGTTACACCGCATAGTCGTTGCTTCAAACAAGGACTCTTAAAGTGACTTCCAAGGTGGTCTTCACCACTCAACATAGTGTCGGACCTGAAGAGAAGACATTCTCCTCGTGGTTACCAAACCTAGAAGGAAACCATATACTCCAGGATAAAGTTGGACCATGTCGTTCCTAAAAGATGGGTTCACGACAATGTCGCTAAACATAACGACTATGATGGTAAACTCAATCTAGGGGTTTTATTTACCTAAACTAGGAGGTTCCATCAAGTGCAAAATTTAAGTTCATTCTACGGTTTCAATCTCTTCTATGGTAAGAAGGATCACACATGAAGACATGTTATGCATGAATCTTATACAAGGGTTGAGTGTTTCGATTAAATCTCTTTATTACATTTACAAGGTAAGAATACAACACACTAATTAATTAATTGTTTATTGAACACTAAAAATTCACTACAAGATATTAAATCCTAATTCATTTACCATACATACATACATACATATATATATATATATATATAATTTTACCATACGTAACCTTTTTATAACTATGAATCAAATTGAACATATGATTAAATGCACATTTCTAGATGTCCCTAAAACTAGCATCACACACATATTAGCAAATTTCAAAAATAACATTTTTGTAACATGAGACTACATTATACATATATTCATTTTACAATGACCTATAAAATTTATGATAAAAAAATAATGAATTACACCGCCTTTTCGCCACCATTCTTGTATCTTGCAAAACCATATGAGCATAAAATCAGCGATAAATCACTGACATGGAATCCACCCTAATATAACATAATTAATGTCTTTAGTTTCACATTTACATATAATAATAATTATAATTTGTATTCAAAAGAAAAGGTTTAGAAAACATGTATTCATTTCATTTCACTTCATTTCGTAACCAAGGAGAGAGAAAGAGAAAGGAAGAGAGAGAAACACCATTTTGTCAAAAGTTTTGTTTCACACAACAAGTTACACTATAGAGTTTCAAATAGTTATTTACATGTGTCAAAAGTTTCCACGGTGGTTTGGCATCTGACAGGGGTCCTACCACTCTCTTTTTACATTTTCCCCGCCTACAAAAACGTTCAAATCAGGCTCAAAGGCTAAGAAACCAATTTCAAAAGTTGTCTTCCGATGAGCAAACACACCATGGTTAAATTTATACATGTTCACTTATATACCAAGAGTTCATAGGAACTCGCTGAATTTAGAAGCGGTGAGGCGCTTTACGATTAGTGGCTAATTTTCTGGGGCCATCGGTCATAAATGAGCTAGTTGTTAATGATAAAAAATGAGCTCGAGGGCTCAAAAACAACGTCCAAAAAAAAGCGTTTAATGGATGAAAGAGCACTTGAAAAAAATTCCTACAAGTTCATATATATTGAGAATTCATCAGAGTCGATAGGACTGAGAACTAGAAAATAGTTTTCAAATGATGACATGTTTTCTAGAGCGACAAGTCATAATTGGTCTAGTTTGACCTCATCAAACTACGACCGAGAGGCCTGCAAAATTCCTTTGCCAAACTAACTTGAAATGTGATTTTTCCGAACCGAAGGTTTCAGGTAATTATCTAGTAAAAGTACTAGAGGTTTGCGAAGGCGAGATAATAATTTCTCTATCCAAGTTTCAAATGGCGGTTCAAAATGAAAGCTAACTTTTTAGATTTAATAGCTTCCTACTCTGCAAAGCAAATTGTAACTTGAGGATCCTATAAGGGCATCAAAAAGGTCACAAATGTTCATTTGGGGTTGATCCAAGGATTGAAATGACACCTCACATAACAAGGTATGCGAAGGAAGCTTAACCTCCCTTTTCTAGAGTTACGAAGGTTACTTTGCGAGTCCCTAGAAATTGTAATTTATCTAATTAAACTAGGAGATGGTCAACATATTTACCAGGAAGTCAACCTCAACTTGTTGATAAAACAATATTGTAGTGATCTAGTTTGGTCAGGTAGTTTTCTGAATCACCTCAAAATGAGGGTTGAAGTTCATGGTTGACTAAAAAATGGTTATTTTGATTGTGTGAGTTACGATACGACATTTTATTTTTTTGTAACAAGTAATTATAAAATAATTAAATATATGATAATCCTAAGCTCTTAAAATTATATTTCGTTGCAAAAGAAAAACTAAAGTATGAGAATTATGAAATATAAGAAGATATGAACCATGCCGGAGGAGCGAAGGCTGGTCAAACTGCGGGATTTAGTTCAGCAACTCACTTGGGCATTTCGTCGAACAACGTGCGAGCATTCGAAAACTTCCCCATATTGCATTTTCTTAAAATCTTAGTTAAATGGTCCTTATGCTCCACCATGAAATGGGCTGGATCTATAATCCTCTACAATGAGTGGGCACTAATTCTGTGGTACACATGTACATATGTTGAGTCACACCAAATCTATCATGTCTGAATATGCAACCCTATCGTCCATTCCATGACTCTATAAATTCCAACTTCCTTTTCTGAGTTACGTATTCTACACTACCTTTCCTAGCTCCCAACATAATGCACCTTTTTCTAGAGGCATATTTAGAACCTTTCTCTAGGCCATTGATACAGAGTAAATGTCTAAACTGACAACCATTGCACATGTGTACATTGAGGCAAACTGAAACCCTCATTCACACCATAAATTTTGTTTAGGATGCTACTGTGATAAAATAGGCTTAATGTCAACTTTGATGTTAATGGCGGTGGAAATGGCTATGTTAAGCCATTGCTTAAAGGAGGAAAGGAAAAAATTATGTTACTGAGTATGAAATAGAAAAATATATCGACATATCACACAAAGGGGGTAGAAATATGAGGCCAATAAATCCATCTCACATTTTTTGAGTAGATTTATGCATTTTCCACTTGTTTTATCCCTCCCTTTGGCCTAGGATTGGGGAAATAGTAGGGGGAAATGCAAGATTAAATCACCTTATAATAGATCCATTTTGTGTGTATCCTGTAGTCATGATTGTTCACAAGGATCCATTTCTCTTAGGCACTTTATGAAACAGTTCATGCGCCTTATGTGAAGTTCCACATTTTGTATAGTTGTCCACCCAAAACATTTATCAACTACAATATCTGCAATTTTTTTAACAAAGCACTGCAAGCCATGAGCGTATACCTCCATATTTTCTTACATATTTAGTATGACATTTGCAACCAACAACATTTGGAGAATTTCCTCTACCCTTTATTCTTAAATGGAGCGGAAATATATTTTCTAAGTCTCCTAATTTCACACAGAATGAGATTATCCTAATTAAATTTGTGGAGTGTGGCTTTTCTTGCTCAAAGAATGTTTTTGAAGTTTTTAAATCCATCTCATCCAATCCCATCTCCACATATCTGTGATAAAATTTGTTTACGAACCAAAAACATTTGAGGCTTTTCCAACTACCTATATCTGGAAAAATTCCTCTATCTTTTATGCTTTGATGGATGTACATGATCTCTTCTAGAACTCGTATTTTGGAATAGGTCGAATGCATAAAGAATGCATGAAGTAAATCGATTACATTGGAGACCTATTTTTTGCACGCATCCAAATGATGCTAAAATTTAATGATAGCGTGAGTTTAGGTGAGATTAAAGCCTTGGATTGCCATTAAAGTGCATGAATTATTATGTAAGGAAAGTGATAGGTCTAAAATTTGTTGAGGTTCCCATGCCCCTATCATGGAGACCACGTGCTTCCACATGGGTTTCATAATTTCTTTCACCCACTCCTAGTCAAACACACTCATTCCCCCCGTTTTTTACAATTTAATTTAGTTAAATAATTATTTATATATTTTTTCATACAGGGAACCACATCTCCCTCCCCTTATAAGAGCATCATCCTTGATGCGACACAATGTCAAGGTTAAAAGAGGGTACTCATGAGCAAGGAGGAAAACAATCAATGGCTCATGTCACCAGTGAAATGATACTTGTTGCCAAAGCGTGACCACAAGGAAGAAGGCAAGGTTTGACAATTTCTTAATGTTCTGTGAAGATTGGCAGTTCTAATTTACATTATTACCTATTTACTCTTTTCCCTTAAGAATATTTATCAATCTCAAGCTCTTAATATTTCATTGTTTTAGATTTTTATATTTTTAATTTTTATTTTTGTGGGTGCCTAAAAAACCGACATCACAATACTACACAAGGCCCAAAAACAACACTATGGGTCCTCAAGACATATTGATATATACCCATGCAATTGTATCACATCACAAGAACTCAACCGAACCATTGAAAGGAACATACAAGGTCCACATAACATAGTACATGTCACACACGCATGCATGACACAATAGAACTCATAACATAAGCATACTATAACAATACGAGAATTCCCAATAGTATGCATACAATGGTTTAACACAACTTGGGAAAATAATGTAGCTACATAGTGTCAAGATGGAAACAACATCATGCCAACAATGAGGAGCATCAATCCTCAACATCAAAAACACAAATGGACTCACAAGAGTACACATAAATCATAACACCAACTTCACGCACATCTCAAAACATCACAAAAAAACTCCATATACCTTCCGTAAAAAACATCTCCATATACCTCCCAAAGCATCATAAAACAACCACATACACCTCCCAAGCATTACAAAACAACTACATATACCTCCCTGAAGCATCACAAAAAATACATATACCTCCCAAGAATCACAAAACATCTCTATATAAATCCCAAAGCATCAATCACACCCACAACTCCTCAAGTCTCTTATGCCTCTCTTAAGTATCTTATGTCTCCCGGAAGTCTCTTATGTCTCCCTCAAGTATCTTATGTATCCCTCAAATACATATACCTCCCAAGAATCACATAACAACTCCATATACCTCCCAAAGCATCAATCACACCCACACAAATCTCTTATGCCTCCCTAAAGTCTCTTATTTCTCCCTCAAGTCTCTTATGTCTCCCTCAGGTCTCTTATGTCTCCCTCAAGTCTCTTATGCATCCCTAAAGTATCTTATGTCTCCCTCAAGTATCTTATGCCTCCCTCAAGTCTCTTATGTCTCCTTAAGTATTTTATGCCTTGCTCAAGAAAATAAAATAAAGATAAATTTTCCTTTTCACTCCCCAAAAGAGGTCGGTCACCATATGGCCATAAGCGCATAGAGTCCAGATACCTCTAACCCAAGTGACATAATAACTTGTGGTTCAACAATCTGCTAGTTATCTCTAATTCCTTGGGGCGTACCCCTATACAACAAAGTGGGTCCATAGATTCCACCACTCCATGGTGAATCCCATGACCCTATTCCAACACATTACTACATAAGAATCAACATAACAATCCATTTCAAATGCCAAGTGGCAACACAAAACATCTCCATATAACTCCCAAAGCATCAATCACACCCACACAAATCTCTTATGCCTCCCTTAAGTCTCTTATGTCTCCCTCGAGTCTCTTATGCCTCCCTCAAGTCTCCATAGATTCCACCACTCCATGGCGAATCCCATGACCCTATTCCAACACATTACTACATAAGAACTAGCATAACAATCCATTTCAAATGCCAAGTGGCAACACAAAAATCTCCATATAACTCTCAAAGCATCAATCACACCCACACAAATCTCTTATGCCTCCCTCAAGTCTCTTATGTCTCCCTCAAGTATCTTATGTATCCCGAAAATACATATACCTCCCAAGAATCACATAACAACTCCACATACCTCCCAAAGCATCAATCACAACCACAAAAATCTCTTATGCCTCCCTAAAGTCTCAAATTGCTCCTCAAGTCTCTTATGTCTCCCTCAAGTCTCTTATGCATACCTAAAGTCTCTTATGTCTCCCTCAAGTATCTTATGCCTCCCTCAAGTATCTTATGTCTCCCTCAAGTATCTTATGCCTCGCTCAAGCAAATAAAATATATATAAAGTTTCCTTTTCGCTCCCCAAAAGAGGTCGGTCACCATATGGCCATAAGCGCATAGAGTCCAGATACATCTAACCCAAGTGACATAATAACTCATGGTTAAACAACCTGCTAGTCATATGTAATTCCTTGGGGTATACCCCTATACAACAAAGTGGGTCCATAGATTCCACCACTCCTTGGTGAATCCCATGACCCTATTCTAACACATTACGACATTAGAACCAACATAACAATCCATTTCAAATGCCAAGTGGCAACAATCCCAAGCCTTGGGCTAGGCTATAAAAATTTTAAACTTAAAAAGAATATTTAAATCTAAGCAAAACAAATGGCCAAATAGTCATAGTTAGTGCAAAAAAAAATGCATGTTAGTGTAACAACCAAATAAAATGCCCAAAATATAAGAACATATCAATCAAGAAAACTGTTGGTTCTAGCAAGAAAAGGGAAAGTGTTCAATTTACAAATAAAATACATGTAGCGAAATAGCACATCACAATAACTATGTGGCCTTATACGGCCACCAAAGGGGTACTCAATGAGTTGTTGGCACTCGGACATTGAGCCTCGGCTCGTAAAATAACATATCAAGTAATACAACTGTCATCATCTCTATCTGAATCAACCCTCCACCACTTCCACAAGGCTCAACATAGTCATAACTACACTTAGGTTGAATCCATATGATAACCATATAGGGAGAGAGAAAGGAGTACAAGTCACCATCTATTGAGCCTAAGGTGTTCACGAAACACAATATGCATGACACCCATTAAGCAAGTGTCACACATACCAAAGGAACAAAAGTGTGTTTTCAGCCTATGTGATGCTCTACTTCCTATCTCGTACTTGGATTGAGTGGTGGTCAACGATACACATTTCCTTACTCCAAACATACACATTTTACCTATTTCACTTAGGGTCGGTTAGTGTAGGGTCCACAAAATAACATATAACTACATCACTCACACAATGGTGATTCAATCACATTAACTATAACATCTTACACATGCTATATATATAGGGTATAACAAAATCATTACTTTTATAGGTTATAATATATCACATTACCACATTCGCACCCAAATTACAATCACTTTGTACATTAGGGATCATACACTCACCATATGCCTATAAATCATGACATGAACCATCACATTTTAAATGAATTATACGCATCAGAACACAATGTATAACCTTACAACATATAGTCAATTCCAATTACAACATGGTGACGACATCATGATAAAATCCAATTCACTTTACAACAATTTTGTCATGCAATACCTCAATACACCTTCATATCACATAATGCCAAAATGCTCCAATACTCCGCAATCCACAATAACATTATTTTTCACACACAATAAGGTGGTACATCACACATGAATTCCTCATTGAATCAACAAAAAGAGAGTGAATACTCTCATCACAAGCACATAACCATGATAACAAATATGCACTAAGTGACATGCACCACATGTGCTTCGATAAGGTCACAATTACAACATTGTTCACATCACACTTATATCACATTACTCTTCCAATATCCACCACCATCATGCAACACCATCACAACTCCAATCTGCCCCAGAGGTTCAAGAGCATGAACCTTTGCTCTGATACCAAATGTAACACCCACATTTTACACACACAAAAATAACAAGTAAAAATACGAGGATATTTTTTTTTGAATTACATTGCTCACTTCACAACTCCCAAGGGCTCCATGTAAAGAAAAATCAAGATGCATACGACACTTACAAGTCATTGACTCACATAGACACATGATAACACCATACACATGTAGATGCCACACTTTTCCTAATGAATGAATACTAGAAATGACCCAACCACAAGAAAAGGACTCAAGGATTGGCAAATCCACAACACATCATTTCTTTAATTGCATCTTAGTTATGATTAACATTCCAAGAACATTATTGTGCAAGGATAATTTTCTCCTTTTTCCACCTACAGATTCTTAAGTTCATTCCACATTTAATTTACAATTCGACCATTTTAAGTTGGATTTTTATCCTTTATAGAAAATTCCATAACTTACATAATTATTTGGCATAATTCAAATTACATATAACGTGCTTGATTATCATGTTCTTATGTTAATAATATGCTTCTCAAATGTTTATTCAATGTCTATATTTTACCCTTGCAACTCAAGTGAATCTGACTTGATGTCAAGAAAGCAATATTAGGATTTAAGGGGGTGGTTTAGATTCAAGATACCTTTTCCCATAAACATTCTTCGATCACGGTATCTTTATTTCCCAATTCAACATTCCCACAACAAGAAATTGTATTTAGATTTATATATATATATATAGATATATCTTTTGTTTTTCTTGAAGTTTGATCTCATCAAGGGAAACTCATATTCTTTGTAACACATGAAAATGTTTAATTGAGTTATAGGGACTCCAAGAGTGGCATTATTCCTAACATCAAATCTCAATTTTTTTCCTCTTATATGATTTAATTTTACATCGCATTATGGTATCATTCTTAACATTGTTTTGTAATAGGAGTTATGGAAGAAATTTTCTAACATCTTGAAGATGTAAATGATTGGAAGCCTTGTAACTACACACTAACCCCAAGTTAACCTCCTAATCAACTGAGGTTTAGATTAATTTCAAATGCACCTAAGGATCTACGCCTCAAATATATATGAGTTTACTTCAAGAAAAGTCCAAGGTGTTATGTTGATAGAAACAAAGGTAACACATTTAGCTGAGAGGAACTAAAGAGTTCATTAACAAGAGTTTAAGTCATAGAACAAATATTTCACTCTCTCCATTTGTGTCATCCGGGGGTCTCACAAGGAATTTATTCGATGAAAAGAAAATCTTAGATCTAACTTTGTAAGGCTTATTAGTCCACTAGGATACTGAGGGATTAATAGTTCTACTTACTCAATAAATGGTTTGGTTACACCTTTGCATAGTCGTTGCTTCAAATAAGGACTCTTAAAGTGACTTCCAAGGTGGTCTTCACAAATCAACACAGTGTCGGACTTGAAGAGAATACATTCTCCTCGCGGTTACAAAACCTAGAAGGAAACCATGTACTCCGGATAAAGTTAGACCATGTCGTTCTTAAAAGATGGGTTCATGACAATGTCACTAAATATAACGAGTATGATGGTAAAATCAATCTAGGGTTTTATTTACCTAAATTAGGAGGTTCCATCAAGTGCAAAATTTAAGTTCATTCTATGGTTTCAATCTCTTCTATGGTAAGAAGGATCACACATGAAGACATGTTATGCACAAATCTTATACAAGGGTTGAGTGTTTTAATTAAATCTCTTTATTACATTTACAAGGTAAGAATACAACACACTAATTAATTAATCACTTATTGAACACTAAAAATGCACTACAAGATATTAACTCCAAATTCATTTACCATATATATATCAAACCTTTTTACCATACGTAACTATGAATCAAATTGAACCTATGATTAAATGCACATTTCCTAGATGTCCCTAAAACTAGCATCCCATACATATTATAAAATTTCAAATATAACATTTCTATAGCATGAGCCTAAATTATACATATATTCATTTTACAATGAACTATAAAATTTATGATGATAAATAATGAATTACACATCACCTTTTTGCCATCATTCTTGCATCCTGTTAAACCATATGAGCATGAAATCAACGATAAATTGATGGCATGGAATCCACCCTAAACTAACATAATTAATGTTGTTAGTTTCCAATTTATGTATAATAATAATTATAATTTGTATTTAAAAGAAAAGGTTTAGAAACCATGTATTCATTTCATTTCACTTATTTTGTAACCAAGGAGAGAGAAAGATAAATGAAGAGAGAGAAACACCATTTTGTTAAAAGTTTTGTTTCACACCACAAGTTACACTATAGAGTTTCAAATAGTTATTTACATGTGTCAAAAGTTTCCATAGTGGTTTGGCATCTTGATAGGGGTCCTACCACTATGTTTTTAAATTTTCCTGCTAGCTACAAAAATGTTCAAAAAGGCTCAAAGGATAAGAAACCAATTTCAAAAGTTATCTTCCGATGAGAAAACACATCATGGTTAAATTTCTACATGTCCACTTATATACCAAGATTTCATAGGAACTCTTAGAATTCAGAACTGACAAATGCTTTACGATTAGTGGCTAATTTTATGGGGCCATCGATCATAAATGAGCTAGTTGTTCATGATCAAAAATGAGCTCGAGGGCTCAGAAAACAACATCCAAAACTAACGTTCGATGGATTAAAGTGCAAAGAAAAACTTCCTACAAGTTCCTATATATATTAAAAATTCATCAGAGTCGATAGGACTGAGAACTAGAAAATAGTTTTCAAACGATGACATGTTTTTGGAGCGACAAGTTGTAATTGGTCAGTTTGACCTCGTCAAACTACAACCAGAGGCTTGCAAAATGCCTTTGCCAAACTAACTTGAAATGTGATTTTTTTGAACCAAAGGTTTTAGGTAATTGTCTAGTAAAAGTACTAGAGGTTTGCAAAGGCGGATAATAATTTCTCTATCCAGGTTTCAAATGGCGGTTCAAAATGAAAGCCAAATTTTTAGATTTAGCAGCTTCCTACCGCTACAAAACAATGTAATAGGGCTCCTATAAGGGCATAAAAAAGGTCACAAATGTTCATTCGGGGTCGATCCAAGGATTGAAATGACACCTCACATAACAAGGTACGTGAAGGAAGCTTAACCTCCCTTTTATGGAGTTACGAAGGTTACTTTGTGAGTCCCTAGAAATTGTAATTTATCTAATTAAACTAGGAGATGGTCAACATATTTACTAGGAAGTCAACCTCAACTTGTTGATAAAACAATATTGTAGTGATCTAGTTTGGTCAGGTAGTTTTTGAATCATGTAAAAATGAGGGTTGAAGTTCATGGTTGACTACAAAATGGTTATTTGATTGTGTGAGTTACGATACGACATTTTATTTTTTACAACAATTAATTATTAAATAATTAAATATATGATAATCCTAAGCTCTTAAAATTATATTTCGTTAAAAAAGAAAAACTGAAGTACGATAATTATGAAAGATAAGAATATATGAACTATGCCGGAGGAATGAAGTTGGTCAAACCCACAGGATCCAGTTTAGCAACTGACTTAGGCATTTCGTCAAACAACGCGTGAGAATTCAAAAACTTCCCCATATTGCATTTTCTTTAAATCTTAGTTAAATGGTCCTTATGCTCCACCGGGAAATGGGTTGGATCTATAATCCTCTAAAATGAGTGGGCAATAATTATGTGGTACACATGTACATATGTTAAGTCATACCAAATCTATCATGTTTGAATATGCGACCCTATCGTCCATTCCATGACTCTATAAATTCAAACTTCCTTTTTTGAGTTACATATTCTACACTAACTTTCCTTGCTCCCAGCATAATGCACCTTTTTCTAGAGGCATATTTAGAACATTTCTCTAGGCCATTGATATATAGCAAATGTGTAAACTGAAAACTATTACACATTTGTACACTGAGGCAAAATGCAAACCCTCATTCACACCATAATTTTTTTTTAGGATGTTATTGTGATGAAACAACCTTAACCTCAACTTTGATTTTAATGGTGGTGGCTATGGCTATGTTGGTCTTTGTTGAAGAAGGAAAGGAAAAAGTTGTGTTGTAGTACGAAATATAACAAATATATTTGACATATCACATGGAGGGGGGTAGAAATATGAGGCCAATAAATCCATCTCACATTTTTTTGAGTAGATTTACGCATTTTCCACTTGTTTTATCCCTCCCTTTGGCCCAAGATTGGGGAAAATAGTAGGGGGAAATGCAAGATTAAATCACCTTCTAATAGATCTATTTTGTGTGTATCCTGAGTCATGACTATTCACGAGGCTCGATTTCTTTTAGGCACTTTGTGAAACAATTCACATGCCTTGTGTGAAGTTCCAAATTTTGCATACTTGTCCACCCAAAACATTTATCAACTACAATATCTGCAAACAATTTTAACAAAGCACCTTCTAAGCCAATCGTATGCCTCCATCTACACATACATATTTAGTATGACATTTTTACAACAAAAATGTTTGACAAAATTTCCTCTACCCTTTATTCTTAAATGGAGTAGAAATATATGTTCTAAGTCTTCTAATTTGGCACGGAATGAGATTATCATAATTAAAATTTGTGGAGTGTGGATTTTCTTGCTCAAAGAATTTTTTTGTAAGTTTCTAAATCCTTCTCATCCAATCCCATCTCTGCATATCCTGTGATAAAATATGTCCACGAACCAAAAATGTTTTAGGATTTTGCAACTACCTATATCCAACAAAATTCCTCTATATTTTATGCTTTGATGGATGTCCATGATCTGTTCTAGAACTCGTATTTTGGAATAGGCTGGGAATGCATAGGAAGAAGTAACTGATTAGTTTGGAGACCTATTTTTTGCACGCATCCAAATGATGCTAAATTTCAATGTTAGTGTGAGTTTAGGTGTGATTAAATCCTTGGATTGCAATTAAAGTGCATGAATTATTATGCAAGGAAAGTGATAGGTCTAAAATCTGCATTTGAGGCGCCCATGCCCCTGTCGGGAGACCACGTGCTTCCACATGGGTTTCATAATTGCTTTCACCCACTCCTAGTCAAACACATTCATTCCCCCTTTTTTACATTTTAATTTAGTTAATTAATTAATTATTTATTTTTTTCATAGGGCACCATATCTCCTCCCCCTATAAGAGCATCATTTTTGATGTGACACAATGTCAAGGTTAAAAGAGGGTACTCATGAGAAAGGAGGAAAACAATCAATGACTCATGTCACCAGTGAAATGCTATTTGTTGCCAAAGCGTGACCACAAGGAAGAAGGCAAGGTTTGACAATTTCTTAATGTTCTGTGAAGATTGGCAGTTCCAGTTTACATTATTACCTATTTAATCTTTTCCCTTAACAATATTTATCAATCTCAAGCTCTTAATATTTCATTGTTTTAGATTTTAGTTTGTTTATTTTTGTGGGTGCCCCACAAACTGACATCACAATACTACACATGGCCCAAACACAACACTACGGGTCCTCAAGAAATATTGCTATATACCAACACAATTGTATCACATCACAAAAACTCAACCAAACCATTGAAAGGAACATACACGGTCCACATAACATAGTAGATGTCACACACACATGCCTGACACAATAGTACTCATAACATAAGCATACTATAACAATACAGAATTTCCAACAATACACATACAAAGGTTTCACACAACTTGGGACAATAACTGTAGCTACATAGTGTCAAGATGGAAACAACATCATGCCAAAAATGAGGAGCATCAATCCTCAACATCACAAAACAAAAAGGACTCACAAGAGTACACATAAATCATAACACCAACTTCACGCATCTCTCAAAACATCACAAAAAAACTTCATATACCTTCCGAAGCATAAAAACATCTCCATATACCTCCAAAAGCATCATAAAACAACCAAATTCACCTCAAAAGCATTACAAAAAAACTACATATACCTCCCAAATCATCACAACAATTACATATACTGCCAAGAATCACAAAACAACTCCATATACCTCCTAAAGCATCAATCACACCCACACAAATCTCTTATGCCTCCCTCAAGTCTTATATGGCTCCCTCAAGTCTCTTATGTCTCCCTCAAGTCTCTTATGCCTCCCTTAAGTATCTTATGTCTCCCTCATGTCTCTTATGCCTCCCTATAGTCTCTTATGTATCCCTCAAATACATATACCTCCTAAGAATCACATAACAACTCCATATACCTCTCGAGAGAATCACTTACACCCACACAAATATCTTATGCCTCCCTCAAGTCTCTTATGCCTCCCTCAAGTCTCTTATGTCTCCCTCAAGTATCTTATGCCTCCCTTAAGCAAATAAAATAAAGATAATTTTTCCTTTTCACTCCCCAAAAGAGGTCGGTCACCCTATGGCCATAAGTACATAGAGTCCAGATACCTCTAACCCAAGTGACATAATAACTTGTGGTTCAAAACCTGCTAGTTATCTATAACTCCTTGGGGCGTGCCCCTATACAACAAAGCAGTCCATAGGTTCCACCACTCCATGGTGAATCCCATGACCCTATTCCAACACATTACTACATTATAATCAACATAACAATCCATTTCAAATGCCAAGTGGAAACAATCCCAAGGCTTGGGCTAGGCTATAAAAAAACTTAAAACCTAAAAAGAATATTTAAATGTAAGCAAAAAAAAAAGGCCAAATAGTCATAGTTAGTGCAAATAAAAATCTGCATGTTAGTGCAACAACCAAATAAAATGCCCAAAATATAAGAACATATCTATCAAGAAAACTGTTAGTTCTAGTAAGAAAAGGGAAAGTGTTCAATTTACGAATAAAATAAATGTAGCAAAATAGCACATCACAATAACTATGTGGGATTATACGGCCTCAAAGGGGTACTCAATGAGTTCTTTGGTGTTGGTGCTCAATTTAATTTCACCCTGTTTGTTCAAAACGTCTCAGTCTGCATGGTTTGAAAGTTTTCTCTGTCTCCCTGTATTGATGTGTGAAAGGATTTTCCTTCATTTGGTTATCATGGTCAGTCCTTTCCTTTGGTCGAGGATCACATTGATTCTAGATTTTTTTTTCCATTTCTTTGTCCATGAAAAAGAATTTGTAATTTGGGTGCGAATTCGGGGTTTCCCCTTCCTTATATTTTTCTACGGTCATGTTTTCTCTATCAATTTTTATCCCAAAATCGATGGAAACATGATCTTTTCTAATTGGATTCGGCTGGTGGGTCTTTTTGGTGAAACTTGTCACTTTTGTCACATTTGTAAAAATACCAAATTGGCCCCACGGCCTCGATAGTATCTAATTGGTTATTCAACAAATATGAAGCGGCAGGGAAAAAGTCTTACTTTGACCCCGAAGAAGGACACGTGGCAGTTTTTCAAGTTACAAGCAGAGAGGCAGGTTGCCGGATCCTTTTGCAAATTTTTTCCTTTTTGTATGAGGGAACAAAGTTATGAAATAATCCACAACTCACTGGGCCCACATCAAAAGTTAGAAGTAGAGAGGTGGGTCGTCGGGGCATTTTGAGACTCTCAGGCTTGCTTCAACTCAAAGCTTGTCCATGTGGAGGGTGTGCACTCATTAAAAATTTTTCTTATCGGTTTGGCCTTTAGAGTTACGCCAAGGAGACACGTGGAGGCTTCCACTAGCTCCTATCTATACTTAGACTTCTCAAGAAATTTTCTAAGGCCTAGGATACGTGGTGAGCCTGCGCTTGTTTGGGGTCTTTGCTTTTGGGCTCCATATCAAAAAGGCACTAAAGAAACACATGGAGGCTTGTGTTGACTCCTCTTTGCACTTGGCTAACTCGGACCGCAGTGCATGAATGCGAGGAATCCATGCGAGGGAACTCATTTCTCAAGGTGTATTCTTGAGGGTGAAAAGGATTGCTTGTCAGATCCAGCCATATGGAGCCACCTAAAAATGATTAAAAGGGGATTCCCACACAACAAAATGAAAGAATGATTAAGAATCTTTGTAAAAATTATGATATGGCATCCCAATCATAGTAGAGGGTCTGAGAAACATGACCAGTTCACGATTCATCCACCTAGAAGCTTTGGGTGTAAATTTGTTAAACATCACTTTCGAGAAATTTTTTTAATTGATATCCACGGTGTTGTATAGGCATGTGATATCCTACTATGAACTGATCGTTGCCTGCCAAGTTTCCCTAAGGGCATTTCCTATATGACATGGTATGGAGGTATTTTCTTGAAAAGAGATTTGAGGTTGTGTTTGTAAACCTCCTATAGGTGGGTACATACTTCGAGAACGTTGTTCATTCCTGGCATAACGTACCGAATGTTCATCATCTAAACCCAGGTATGAGTCTGATTGTCTACTAATTTGTGGTCTAAGTAGTACTGAGGAGATGAACTTGATTCTCCTATGAGCGTCATATTGTTTGACCACTGAAGGATCTGTTTGCCATGTTTGAGTGAACTGATCCAACTCCTCTATTTAGAGGGATGAGGTATATATGATCCTTGGAGTTTGTGTTGACAAGCTGGTTAGTTGAGTAGCTATCACCCCCACTCGAGAGTGAGGGTGATGATTGTTTGTTGGGCGTAGTATGCTTCAAGACCCAAGAGGGGTCTACCATATGCATCGAATCCCGACATATTCGGGGGGTATATGAATACCCGCAGAATAATGGGAAGGAGTGAAGGTGATGGTGAAAGCTAATGAGGTAGTAAAGATGAAAGAGTCGTTTAATTTGAAAGAACTAGGAGAAATCGACTCAGAGAAAAAAGTAGAAAAGTTTCACGTCAGTTCACCAATTTTGTACTTGAAGGTGATGTGAAGGCCAATGAGATGGAGAAGACAAAAGTAAAACAATTTGACAACACAAGTAAGAATAAAATTCTAGATTTAGAAATTAGGAACGTTCACGTCGGGTTCACCAATTTTGTACGATGGAAAAGTGACAAGCGAGCGTGGGAATCTACAAGTAACTCTTCCTCGCACCCGATCTCCCGAGGTCATGCAAAGACAGCTGGTGGGGATAGAATATGCGTGGGATGCAGACAAACTAGTTGGACAATTTGATATCTTCGACGCGCACTAGTGGAAATTGTGAATCTAAGGCAAAGAAGGCCCTCCTAACCTGAACTGGTGTGATAGATCGATCAACAAGGATGACTTCTCGAAGGCTCCAATCAATATCGAGCTCTGGCGTGATTCGGTCTATAGGTTGTGGAATACGTGGAAAATGACCTGGGATAGTTTCGTGTATGTCTCCAGATAAGGTCATAGGGTGGATGGTAACTAATATTGACTCTATGGGTGATTCTCTGGCCTAGTCTAGAACTCCTTAGCTTCGTTAGCTGCTTGTGTCTAGTAAGGATAACTGTTCGATGATGATAGGTGGAAGTGGAGTAGATCTAAATACTAGTGTACGTAGGCCAGTATCTATGTCTGATTCACCTGTGGATTCGTTGGGCTGTGGGATTTGTGGGTCACAACCAGTATATTTGTATTTGTTGTGGACCTACTATGGTCATGTATGGAATCAAGTCCCTAATCCCTAGTATCCAGTAATCGTATGCTTTCTCAGCTTCTATATTTAGGATCAATAAGCATTGTGTAATCTTCTCGGAATATCTTACATTGTTTTGTGTAACACCTGAATTCTTAGGCTGGTATCTATATCTATGAGGGTGTCTCCTGCGTCTGGCTGTGGGACCAAAGGATCACAACCAAATGTTTTCTCTCTTTCAAACCCCTCCATAGTCATGCGGGCATGTATCTAGGGTAATCTGTAGTTTGGTTGACTTGACCAAAATGTGTGTGCTTGGTCGTCTTCTATGTTTAACCCGTGCAGTTGGAAACTGATTTGTTGCAAGTTTACCGTTGTTTGGAAGACTTGGATCCTGAGATTTTGATCTATATCAGTTATTGTTGTAATGAGATTGGGTTGAGACACGATTGGCTCGAATACGTATTCTCTGGGCTCCCTAGGTCCCGTGATTGTCATACAGAAGCAAAAATGTAAATTAACTACAACAAAGTGAAATTTAACTACTTTGAGTATATCTATAACATATATGATTTCTCTATTTTTGTATTTTCTGATGAACTATTCAAACGAATTTAAAAGAGTAACTGTTTAACATATCTAGAATTGACAACTAAAATAACAATTTAAAACAAACAAAATAACCAAGTATAGCTATTTGTCTGTGCAATTTGTAGATCTATTCTAAACAATGAAATAACTGATCTAATCTATTTGTAAGACTATCGATCCTACCTCAGAAGTGAGGAATGAATCATAGTTTCTCAGAAACTATCAATCCCCACAACTTCCCGGTAATATCGAAAGTAAAATTAACTGAAATAAAGTAATTAACTACTCTATTTGATACGATTCTAATTTAGAACTTTGAAAGCTAGAACCTAGATTCCGCAGAACAGTGGCGAATCCGATGGTGTGTGTGATCTTGTCCCCTCAGTGTGATCTCCTCGTTCCTTCGTGTTCACTTGGATCCAGAAAAGCGTGTAATGCTAGCATCAACAGAAGTAGATATTGGGACAAAGGCAGCTTAGGATACAGACTGAATACAATGCGAGTAGGAGAGAGATAGCGCAAGAGTACAGAGCTTGGCTTATGCAATTCCTAGCGGGATTTATTGTGAGTCATGCAACATAAAGCATCCAGAACCTGAAACTATCCTGTTTGAAGAACAAAACCTGCAACTTTAATGGCTTCCTATTGAAAACAAACTATTCTACTCCAATGGATTGGATGAAATATCAACAGCACTTGCACAAGATGGATATGTGGCTTCCTAACAGAAAAACAACACTAACTAAGCATGCAATGAAAGAAACTAAGAATTCTAAAAAAAAGAGAGACTAATCTATTGCAATGAGAAATTCAGAGGCAAATTTGAGGGGCCATTTGCTTGAGCACAAGCCAACTATTTATAGCATTTGCATTTACCCAAGGTAAAAACCAAATAGAACTCTTAAACTATAAACAATGGCAAAACACTATTCCAGGGAACCAGAATCATTAATGCAAGCTTATGGCGGTGAAAAAAGCTGGTGAATCATTGATTTTTACGTGAGTCGTGTTAAAAGAGCTTTCTGGAAAATGCGTAAAGGACCGCCGCCCTGAGCAGGGTGGCGGTTACAGGACCGCCGCCCTGTTCAGGGTGGCGGTCATGAGACCGCCGCCCAGGCAGGGTGGCGGTTTCATCACTAAAGAGCAAAAGGCCAAGAAAAGAGGGGAAAAGGGAAAAAAAAAGCACACGGGGGCTAAGCGGGGCATGCGGGATGTTAACACACACTTGGAGATCTTTTCGGATCCCGAACACCTTGCGAGGAGACCTGTATCATCATTGGGGCACGTGTTACATTGTTCTGGCAGTGTAGTACCCTACAATTTTGGGTACGTACATATTGCCCCCTCGGAGAAGCGTTTTAGCCATGAAGAGGTGTAAAACGGTGGGTCCGAGTATGGCGGTCCCGAAATGGGAAGTTGAAAGTTATACCTGATACGTCCGTGTGTCGAAATGACGCCATCCAAAATTCCTGCTCCCTGTAAAAACGAAAAGAGAACTCAAGTGCAGATAGACAAGATAGATTGGAAAATAAACACTAAAATAATGGGAAATGAGGACGTACCATTTGTGCGGGGTAGAACTTACCTCCGTCGGTGCTCCAAACTGTGAAAAAAAAACATTTTTAAAACAAGTCAGGTTTGCTATATATATGAAAGTGGGCCCATTTTCCTATTCATTTGCGTGAGTTGATTTGATTGATTTTGAGCTCTGGGACCCACGGTGACGGTTTCTTGCGTGAGTAGAGCCAAAATGTTCGTGACGGGATAGTGATCATGCCTCCATGAGCGGAACATCGACCCGCGAGATCACATGTTAGTTTTCTTCAATTTATCCTTTTTACCCCCTTAATTTTAAAATGCTAAAATCTTTGTCATGGGGGTAATTTTGAAAATGTTAGTTTAAAAGGTCCATCTAGGGGGCGCCTACTGGGTAGGTCTTGTTTTAGTTAAAATGGTCCTCTTTTGGCATTTTTAGGCTTTTTAGGTTTAAAAACCCGCGTGGGTTTTCGGGCCATGACCGCCGCCCTGCCCAGGGTGGCGGTTACATGACCGCCGCCCTGATCGGGTTGGCGGCCACCCTTAAGGGGTAGTTCTGAAACCGCCGCCCTGCTCAGGGTGGCGGTTTTGCACAGAATGCCAAAAGAACATCTGTTTGAGATTGTTTTTGCATTTTTAGCATTTCTACGTGTTTTCATGATTTTTCTAATATCACTCGGATGCTAACTTGCTTTGTTTTGTGTGTTTTGGGTGTATGCAGGTGAGAGAGGAGTATATCCGGTGGAGCCGAGAGAGGGAGTGTGACTGGCTCCCAGGAGTACTAGATGCCCTTTCACAGGATGAGGAGGACACTCTTCAGAGGGCCGGGATACTACGTATCTCACGCGTTCCACATGTTGCACCATCCAGTCACATTCTTTGTGACCTATTCTCATATTGGGATGTTGATCGGAACACCTTCCGATTACCAGGGGTCCGCGGTGAGTGGACCATCACTTTGGAGGATGTTTATCGCATTCTGGGGGTCCCGATCATTGGGAGATGTCTGACCCTTGAGACAACAGGTTCACGGGCCCAGATAGCACAGTGGGCCACTTACATGGGAGATGCAGTCATCTCCACGGGTTTGAAGAAGGGGGTCAGAGTTTGATCCATTCCTAGTTTTCCCATCCCCTTGCTTCGCCAGGCTATTATGGGGATCCTTGCCTCGAGATTGATCGGGGACAAGGGAGGAGACACACTGCTATACTGTTGGTCCCCCATCATTGCACAGATAGAGGGACATGGCCGGATATATGCCTAGGGAGTAGACATTCTTGGGACTACCTACCATGATTTATACAGGGTAGTCCATTTAGAGGCAGTCCTTGAGCCACCCGACCCTGGTCATGAGTTGGGTTTATGAGCACTTTATCCCCTATGGCAGAGGTGTAGAGGTGACAGATCCCGGAGCTGTGAGGGCAGCTAGATGGACAGATATGTCGGTGCTCGAGCACCTCATCAGCCAGTTGCTTCTCTGACCACTGCTGACATGGAGGCCACACCGTATCAGACTATGGTAGGTATATGGGGTGAGGAGGCTCTTACTTTGATCTCCTGCTCCACCACAGGGCAACTTATTGATAGAGTGGGGCGAGTGGAGATACACCCCTTTGGCCGAGTTCCTCAGTAGTTTGGCCTACCCTACATGGGCATGCTTCCCCGGTAGCGCCAGTATACAGGTCAGTTCGAGAGGCCAGAGGGGGTTCTAGAGGCTGGGGTTGGACAGTGGTTACTCTTGCAGTTCCTATTGCGGCTAGGAGGGTAGTACATGCCAGAGGGAGAGCCGGTGCGCCTCAGGCACCCTTGCTTCAGATTGCCGCGGGTCTGCCCATAGCAGCGATGACCCCATTGACATAGACTCGAGTCTGAGGAGTTTATAGGGGGAGAGACAGAGGAGGACAACGATCTTGAGTGGCATGACACTCAGGATATTATGCGAGCAGCGAGGAGGGCGAGCGAGTGAGAGAGAGTTACTCTAGTTTTAGAGGAGCCACTCTCCCAGGGCCATGGTAGGGAGGATGAGTCCGTTGCGGGCGCTACGTTGCTCCAGTCACAGGAGCAGCCCCTCAGTCAGCGGCGGCATCCGTGGCAGGTGCTGACCCTAGCGATCCATCCTGGAGGCCTAGTGATCGAGTAAGTTACCATCCTTCCTTTTAATGTTTGTTTTTAGTTAGGATTTCCTTAGTTGCTATCTCTCCTTTTGTTTTATCTTGTATTTCTAATCTCTTGTTTTGTTTCTAATTTGTTTTCTCCTTTGTTTGCAGAGACCGCCGATGAGTGGCGGGACTTGATTCGTAGGGTATGCACCGATACCCTGATGATCCCCATGGAGAGGACCCGCGCAGAGTTGTCTGTGGATCGTTGGGGAGCCCTCAGCAGCTGGTAGACACACTGATGTCTTTCCCCAGTTGGCATGTGGCCAGGATGGTATCGACTCTCGCATGGAGCTAGCGGGGTATAGGACAGCCGAGCGCTTGATGAGGAGTCATTCTCGTGGTGAGACTGCGGCTGCCCCTCGGGATCCTGAGCCCTCCGTGCACTCAGAGCAGCCGGCGTAGCCGGAGTCCTAGGCGTGGGTGTGCCTTCAGAGGGGTCTCGTAGGGATTGAGAAGCCACTTGGCTCTCCTAGATTTTGTATGATATATTCTTTTGTATATCCGGGCTCTTTGAGCGTTTTGACCATGCTTAGTGCATGATGGCATTGTACAGAAACTTTGATCATATATATATATATATATATATATATTCGTTTTGGATCAAACCCTTGGCATTTATGGCTTTGTTTCCTTTCTAATTTCCTCATGTAAATTATGATGTTATGCTTGTATGCCTTTAAAATGTATGTAATGGAGAACAAATGATGCAAGTGTTTACTTTCTTTTTGTATTTCATGATGCTGATATATGGTAATGTAGATACAATGTGATGTTGAGTCTTAGTTTCTGTAAGCAATTTTGGATACTTCATATTTGTTTTGGCAAAGTGGTGAAGATAAACCGGTATGATGAGCAGATAAACTTGCCCCTACTCCTAACTCCATGCAACTAGTAAGATGCGAGGGCTCATCACCGAGAGTTGGGAAGGGTGCAAGTTATGAAATGTGTTGAAATGATATTGATGAAAGATAGACAAAGCTTTGGTGGAACCAAATTAGGATACCACAAGCTTACTCCACTCGAGTGACTTCATAGTTTTGGATGCAACTTGCTTTGCGGTTTATCTAGACTTAGATCCGTAGATGGCCACATGGTAGACAAAATATGGGTTTTTAGGCTTTTAACTCTTTTGGAATTTTGAACATCTGATTCATTTGTTTTTGACTCAAAGCTTCAAGGTTTGAATTGTTTGCTTATGACCTTTTACGTTTGTTTGTCAAGAGGACCCCCTACACTTTGCCCCATGCTACTAGTAAGAAGCGTGGGTTTATCACCGTGGGCAAGGCATAGGTGAGTAAGGGCATTTCCATCCTTTCCCAACCCTACGTCACTAGTAAGAGATGCAAGCTCATCACCGAAGGTTGGTGGGGCAAGGAAATGTGTAAATTTAAAATTTTCTGTTTGATTCTATATTTGACTTGTTTATTTGAGCAAAATGTCAGTGTGTTCTTATTTTATAAAAGATATATATAAATGGGATAGATGTGACACCATGAAGCTTCTAGAACAGACCATAGGCAAGACACCTATCCTAAGAAGAAACCAAAAGTGAGAATAAACCCTGCAGATCTTGGCATGGTTACCGTTAAGACCTTGTCATATCTAGCTTTATTTGATGAAATGATTCGAGATAGTTTGATGATATCATGGAAATGGAGAAGTATGATTAGAGTGTTTATGCCAACAACATCATGAGTTTGTAATGAATTGCTTTGAGAACAAATTCCTTGATCACATTTTTTTGTATAAAACAAGCGGACAAAATGATCCTAATCTATATGAAGATGCAATGTAGATATAATTATAAATAGTGCTAGTTGCTTACGTAGTAGAATCGTTTGAGGTGTAGGGAATTGACTGTTTCACCAAATTCCTCACCTTCCAGCGTACATAAGAGGTATGCACCATTTCCATAGTCCTTCATGACTCGGTATGGGCCCAACCATTTGGGCCGGAACTTCCTTCCTTCGCCGGTCTTTTTGTCGATCCGGCTGTCTAGCCTTAGAACTAGATCACCTTCATATATGTCGCGTTCATAGACTTTCTTGTTATACTGCCGGCACATCCGGTCAGCATAGACTCTGTGCCGCTATTCAACATCTAACCTAGCTTCATCTAGGCTTTCTAGTTGGGAAAGACGTGCTTCTCTATAAGCGTCTTCATCCAAGATCCCTTGTAATGAAATGCGGAGACTGGGTATTTCAACCTCAAGCGGGAGAACTGCTTCTGCCCCGAATACTAGCGAGAAAGGAGTCGCTCTGTTGGTGTTCTTATTGAGGTTCGGTGGGCCCATAAGGCGGATATAACTTCAAGTGCCAATCTCATTTGTTTTCTTTCACCGTTTTAAGGAGAATGGCTTTTAATGTTTTGTTTGTCGCCTCAGCCTATCCATTGGCTTGAGGGTAATATAATGAAGCCGTATGATGGCTTATTTTAAATTTATTGCACAATTCATGAACTTCGTCATTCTTAAAAGAAGTTCCATTATCTGAGATAATGATTTGTGGGACACCATACCTGCAAATGATTTGGTTCAAAATGAACTTGGCGATTACAGAACCGGTACAGTAGTAAGAGGCATAGCCTCTACCCACTTGGTAAAATATTCGGTGGCCGTGATTATAAAATTATGGCCGTCTGTAGATGAGGGAGAGAATTTCCCTATTAAATCTAGGCCCCACGTAGAAAAGGGCCATGGAGTAGCGATCGGTTGTAGAGCTTGTGCCGGCATGTGGATCTCATGGGAGAACTCTTGGCACTTATGACACCTGCGTACAAACTCTACTGCGTCGTGTTCTAGAGTGGGCCAGAAATAGCCCATTCGATGTATTTTACGAGCGGTGGCATGGCCACCGAAGTGGCCTCCACACATTCCACTGTGAGATTCATGGAGAATCTTCTTGGATTCTTCTGTGTCGACACATCTTAGAAGCATTCCATCGAACGCCTTTCGATAGAGCACTTGTTCTATGATGACGTATTTAGCTATGATAATGCGTAACCACCTTCTTTGTTGTGGTGTAGCCCCTTCTGGATACGTATGGTCCATGATATAATTAATGATATCAGTGTACCAAAAACACTCAGAGATAGAAGGTCGGGTTTTGATGTAGTATACGCACTCATCTGGAAAGTCCAGATCTACTAGATCACCTCCATCTAATGGGTTATCAGCTAACCAATCCATGATGATTTGTCCCTTAACGGACTTCTGATTTACAAATGTTAATTTGAATTCTCCCATTAAGGTTATAAAACGTCCAGCCTTCTTAGACAAGGACCCTTGCGTGAGGAAAGTTTGTAAATGGTCCGTTTTTACCATGACCCTTGTTTCTTGATTTAGCATATAATGTCTTAAGCGTTTGGTTGCAAAGACTATGGCGAGGCATTCTCGTTCTACTTGTGTATAACGTGTTTCATAGTCGAGCAATGTTTGACTAATGAAATAAATCACACATTCTCTCTTGTCATCATCTTCTTGAGCCAACATACAGGCTAGCGAGACATTGGTAGCTCGTGAGTATAAAATTAACGGGCGATCTAGCTTAGGTGGCATTAGCGTAGGTGGTGATAACAAGAAACGCTTAACTGCGTCGAAAGCTTCATTGCAATCTTGGTCCAATCAATGCTATAATCTTTCTTGAGTAGATTGTTGATTGGATGAATGGCGAAACTTAAGTCGGGATGAATCTCCGGATTGCACCAAGCTTTCGAGAAAAGACCTGATTCAGATTCATCGAAGGTGGGACCATTTCGAGGACAGCCCGAATTTTGGTTGGGTCAACATCTATCCCTCGTGATGATATGATGTATCCTAGGAGCTTCCCTCCTGTTACACCAAAGACGCATTTTTCTGGATTTAGCGTGACTCGTATTCTATCAGACGTGAAAGAATGATGCGAAGTACTTTCGGATGGTCACAACGCTTCTTGGCCTTAGCCAACAAGTCATCTACGTAGGATTCCATGATTTTATGAATTAGATCATGAAATATATATGTCATAGCCCGTTGGTATGTGGCACCAGCGTTCTTGAGACCAAATGGCATAACAACATAGCAATAAGTTCCCCAAGGAGTTATAAATGTGGTTTTAGCTTGATCTTGTTCAGATATTCTGATTTGATTGTATCCGAGAATCCATCCATGAGAGACAAAAGTTCAAATCCAGTTGTTGCATCAACAATGACATCAATGGATGGCAATGGGAAGTCATCTTTAGGACACGCTTTGTTGATGTCTCGGAAATCTATGCAGATGCGTATCTTCCCATTTTTTTGAGAACGGGAATGATATTAGATACCCATTGAGAGTAATCGACTGGTTTGATGAATCCTACTTGGAGGAGCTTTATTACTTCTTCTTTCACCATGAGAGCTACCTTAGGTTTCATTGGTCTCGACTTTTGTTTGATCGGCTTTGCATCAGATTTAGTGACGAGGTTGTGCACCACAATGTGGGGTGCTAACTCCTGTCATTTCCTTATAATTAAACGTAAAAGCCTTCTGATGTTCCTTGAGGATTGAGTGTGTATTTCTACTTCTTATGGAGGGTTAACGAGGATCCTAGTTTTAAGATCCTTGGTTCATCCTCTGTTCGATGTTAATATCAATTGTTTCTTTGATTAAAGAGGCGTTACCTTCTTCAAACTCAGGCGGGGCTGGAGGTAAATCTAAATCGTCTCCATTCTCGACTGAGTATATGCTAAGTTCCTTTTGTGGGAGAAGCTCCATCATGGGATTCCCGTAATAGGAAGATGAATGTGGGATTAAGGACAAATCTATCACGTGATGGGAGAGATGTAATGCTGCATAGGCATTTAAGAAATCAAGAGTGGTTGTATCACTATCAATGTGTGTTAGGATAGTAGATTTGTCCTCATCTTTGTTCGTTAAAAGAGGGCTTGACATTGCTTTTACCAATGGTTCATCACGAAGGGATACCATGAAATGGGTATCCTCTAACTTATTGTTTGGAGTGAAGCGTGATGCTGAAGTTGCTATTGAATCAGCGAGAAGATTTTTCTCTCGCGGGATTGCTTCAATTGATATGAAGTCAAACTCCTTGCTTAAATCTAATACAGTTGTTTTGTAAAGCTGTAAGTGCTCGGCTTTGGTTTCATATATCTCAGAGACTTGGTTCGCTACCAATTGTGAGTCTCCTAAGACTCTGATGTTATCAACACCGATTCTCTTAGCTAAGATGAGGCCAAGGAGGAGGGCTTCGTACTCAGCGCCGCCATTGTTTGTGCATTCGAAATTTAGTTTAAAGGAAAATGGTAGGACTTTTCCCTCGGGAGAAGTAAGGATTATACCTGCCCCAGCTCCATAATGACATCTAGCTCCATCAAAATGGAGAGTCCAATATTTAGTTGGGAGTATGGACGTTGGGATATTTGTTGTGTTTAACATCTTCTACCTCTACCATGCAGAGATCTACCACTGGGAGAGAACCAACACCTAGGGAATATCCCATGCCTACAGAATCAAATGGTAGGAACATTGGTAGATCTGTTCTAATAATTCAACAATTTTTGTAGTAGTTCCTAATGATACTATTTCTACAGTGTTAGCCTCATCTTTGGGGGCTGGGATTGTCTTGCTAGGCTCATAGTTTCAAGATCTGTCGTAGGTACCAACTTTTCTTCTGGTTTTGCGTCGGTAGGTTTATTAAGTTGGTTTGTTGGGAGTTCAAACTCCGAGTGCATGCCTGGTCTTTTCTTTAAGTCAGCTAGGTGTACATCGAATGGTTTTGGATCACCTTTGGCTACGAATATCTTTCCTAAGTGTAAAAACCTTACTTCTTGAAATAGCGTAGAAGGGATTGCCTTCATGCGGTGTATCCATGGTCGGCCGAGGATCATATTATAGTTAGTTTCCGATCTATAATATAAAACTCAGTCAGGATGGTTTTGGGTCCTAAGGTGACCGGTAATATTATAGTTCCAACCGAGGTGGCTTTAAGGCTATCATAGCCTCTTAGTGTGTTTCGAGTTGTGGAACAATTGGTTTCTCCATACCCTAGCTTTTGAAGAAAAGAGAAGGGGACTATGTTGACCGTTGCCCCATCATCGTCTATCATTGCACGCTTTACATAGTTGTTATAAACCCATACTTGCAAATGTAAGGTTGGATCACCTCGGCGTGCGATCTCAGCATCTGTCGGCATTTTGTTTATTTTGAATATGAATTCGACATCCCTATCCGCCTGCCCCGGAGGATGAACATCAAAGTCTATATGATTTACCTGTGTTTCAGGAGGTGGAGTGATGTTAATTAAATGACCTAAACCTAATGCTTCTAAAAGAGCAGCCCTGTGGGTAGGAGAGTTCTTTAGTAAGTCTAAAAATGAAATGTGCGAGAAGGTTTTTGTTAGATCATTAATTAAATCATAAGCACCTACGGGTTTTGTTAATACTTGTTGGATATTGCTTGTTTCTAGCAGGTGGCTTGGACTTGGCTGAGAGAAATACTCTCGTGTCCTTGTTACAGCTTCGATGGGTAGTTCGGCATCTAACTCTACTAAACCGACTATCTTAGGTCGTGGCTGACTTCCTAGTTGTGGCGCAACTAATGGATTTAGTGAAGTTGAAGCTTCATGATCATTGTTTCCTGTCATTATACTCTTGTTTGTCCCAGTTAGATTTAGCCTATTGTTATCGTGATTTGGGAGCGGATCATTAAAGATCTTCAGGGGTGCGTTTTGAGGGGAAACTGCCCCTGAAAAAGTATTTGATGCTGGTGACGTAGGATCTGCCAAGAACATATCCATGAAAAGTTGTCTTTGTTCATCTGGCAAGCGTTGCATGAATTTATTGTAGTCACGGCACGTTCTAGTGTCATGGCCCCGAATTTTGTGGAAACCACAATATGAATTAGGATTGTAATTCCTAGTTTGTTGGTTTGGTGCGTATTGTGGCCCAAAATTTTGATCAAACCATTGCCTATTAGGATTAAAATTTTGCGTTTGTTGTCTTTGGTTTGAATTCTGGTTTTGGTACCTAGTTGAATTTTGGCTTGGACCCTGTGTGGGATTTTTCCGTTGTTGTTGTTGTTGTTGTGGATGATTAAAATCCACTGTATTGATTGTCGGGGTAAAGTTGTTGTTTCGTTGGTTGTTTATTTGTGATGGAGTATTGACAACATTTACCTTCTTAGGCTGGTCGGTTACTCCATCTGTTGTTACACCTGATTTTTATTAAGGATTTTAGGTCCTTGATTGACATTCGTGGTAGTAGGATAAGTTGTAGTGTTTTGGTTGGAGGTGATTAACCTCCCGTTTGCTCCATATGTCTTGTGACCACTATCAATTGCCGCTTGATCTATTCGGAGAGCGCTCTCAAGTACTTCATCGTAAGTTCTTAATGGGAACTTCTGGACTTCTTCCTTCACTTCTCTGCTAAGAGAATGAAGGAATAAATCACATAGTTCCATCTGATCCATGTTTGGAGCACTTGCCGAAGAATAAAGAACTGTACGCCACCTTTGGATGAAATGGGTGACAGATTCATTGTGTTCTTGCTTGATGTGTAAGAATTCCCTGATTCTGTTCTTAATAATTTGTTCATGTCAAAGGCCTTGATGAATTCTGACACGAGTTTCTTGAATGAATGGATGGAAGCCTCAGGTATTCTATAATACCAATCGAGAGCGATACCTTCCAAGGTTTTGGGAATATTTTAGCAACAACCCCATCCCATGGGAGTAGTTCTCGAATGGCTGTAGCGTAAGCTTTGATATGTGCATTTGGATCTCCCTCACCTTTGTATTTGGGCAAGTCGGGAAGAGGTCTTGGAAGCATGACGCTTCGTATGGTGAAATCTAAGGGCTCTTTCAAATATTCTGAGTAGGTCCCTATCGCATAGGTTTTGACCATTGATGGTGCCTGTTGAGGGAGTGGAGGTGGAATGGGTTGTTGACATGGCGCATTGCATATGCATTGGTAGGAGCATAAGGAAAACCCTGTGTTTGAGGAACCATGCTGGGAGAGGAGAACATATCCCCTTGAGGTGATTTGGAGTACATGTTTAAGTATGATGGGGTATTATCCAGGAAGGGATTACTTTGTACTAGACCGGGAGGTGTCAGAACGGTGTTAAAAATGGCAGCTCTTGTTGGGGTTTGTTGTGAATACTGAGGAGTCATGCCTAACGTGCCTACTCCTGTGAGGAGGTCTACTTGGCTAGGATGGTGTGGAGGATTGGAACTTCTGCTGCATAAATTGTGAATTTTGACTTGCTTGGGCAAGTTCTAACTCCCTAACCTTTTCTACTAGAGTTGAAATGACTTCATTTGGTGAAGTCACGATACTTTTCCTTGGCGGCGTTTGTTGTATATCATGGTGTTGTATAGGCATGTGATATCCTGCTATGAACTGATCTGCCCCTGCCAAGTTTCCCCGAGGGCATTTCCTATATGACGTGGTATGGAGGTATTTTCTTGAAAAGAGATTTCAGGTTGTGTTTGTAAACCTCCTATAGGTGGGTACATACTTTGAGAACGTTGTTCATTCCTGGCATAACGTACCAAATGTTCATCATCTAAACCTAGGTATGAGTCTGATTGTCTACTAATTTGTGGTCTAAGTAGTACCTGAGGAGATGAACTTGATTCTCCTGTGAGCGTCATATTGTTTGAGCCTGAAGGCTCTGTTTGTTGTGTTTGAGTGAACTGATCCAACTCCTCTATTCGGAGGGATGAGGTATATCTAATCCTTGGAGTTTGTGTTGACAACTGGTTAGTTGAGTAGTTATCACCCCATACTGAGAGTGAGGGTGATGATTGTCTATTTTGTTGGGCGTAGTATGCCTCAAGACCCAAGAGGGGTCTGCCATATGCATCGAATCCCGACATATTCGGGGGGTATATGAATACCCGTAGAATAATGGGAAGGAGTGAAGGTGATGGTGAAAGCTAATGAGGTAGTAAAGATGAAAGAGTCGTTTAATTTGAAAGAACTAGTAGAAATATGACTCCAGAGTAGAAAGTAGAAAAGTTTCACGTCGGGTTCACCAATTTTTGGTGAAGCTGATGTGAAGGCAGATGAGACGGAGAAGACAAAAGTAAAACAATTTGACAACACAAGTAAGAATAAGATTCTAGATTTAGAAAGAAACTTAGAACGTTCGAGGTTCACCAATCCTCTAATGAGGTGGAAAAGAAGACAAAAGTAAAACCCAAGTAAGAATATGACTAGTGAAAGTAGGAAGTTTCACGTTGGGAGACAATTTTGTACGATGGAAAATGGAATCTACAAGTAACTCTTCCTCGCACCCGACCTCCCGAGGTCATGCCGAGACAGCTGGTGGGGATAGAATGTGTGGGATGCAGACAAACTAGTTGGGCAATCTGATATCTTCGACATGCACTAGTGGAAATTGTGAATCTAAGGCAAAGAAGGCCCTCCTAACCTGAACTGGTGTGATAGATCGATCAGCAAGGATGACTGCTCGAAGGCTCCAATCAATATCGAGCTCTGGCGTGATTCGGTCTATAGGTTGTGGAATACGTGGAAAATGACCTAGGATAGTTTCGTGTATGTCTCCAGATAAGGTCATAGGGTGGATGGTAAATATAATTGACTCTATGGGTGATTCTCTGGCCTAGTCAGAACTCCTTAGCTTCGTTAGCTTGTGTCTAATAAGGATAACTATTCGATGATGATAGGTGGAAGTGGAGTAGATCTGAATACTAGTGTACGTAGGCCAGTATCTATGTCTGATTCACCTATGGATTCGTTGGGCTATGGGATTTGTGGGTCACAACCGTATATTCGTATTTGTTGTGGACCTACTATGGTCATGTATGGAATCAGTCCCTAATCCCTAGTATCCAGTAATCGTATGCTTTCTCAGCTTCTATATTTAGGATCAATAACTGTGTGATCTTCTCAGAATATCTTACAGTTGTTCGTGTAACCTGAATTCTTAGGCTGGTATCTATATCTATGAGGGTGTCTCCTGCGTCGGCTGTGGGACCAAAGGATCACAACCAAAAATTTTCTCTCTTTCAAACCCCTCCACAGTCATGTGGGCATGTATCTAGGGTAATCTGTAGTTTGGTTGACTTGACCAAAATGTGTGTGCTTGGTCGTCTTCTATGTTTAACCCGTGCAATTGGAAACTGATTTGTTGCAAGTTTACCGTTGTTCGGAAGACTTGGATCTGAGATTTTGATCTATATCAGTTATTGCTGTAATGAGATTGGGTTGAGACACGATTGGCTTGAATACGTATTCTCTGGGCTCCCTAGGTCCGTGATTGTCATACAGAAGCAACAATGTAAATTAACTACATAGAAAGTGAAATTTAACTACTTTGAGTATATCTATAGCATATATGATTTCTCTATTTTTGTATTTTCTGATGAACTATTCGAATGAATTTAAAAGAGTAACTATTTAACATATCTAGAATTGATAGCTAAAATAACAATTTAAAACAAACAAAATAACCGAGTATAGCTATTTGTCTGTGTAATTTGTAGATCTATTCTAAACAATGAAATAACTGATCTAATCTATTTGTAAGACTATCGATCCTACCTCAGAAGTGAGGAATGAATCATAGTTTCTCAGAAACTATCAATCCCCACAACTTCCCCGGCAATATCAAAAGTAAAATTAACTGAAATAAAGCAATTAACTACTCTATTTGATACGATTCTAATTTAGAACTTTGAAAGCTAGAACTGGATTCCGTAGAATAGTGGTGAATCCGATGGTGTGTGTGATCTTGTCCCCTCAGTGTGATCTCCTCGTTCCTTCGTGTTCACTTGGATCTAGAAAAGTGTGTAATGCTAGCATCAACAGAAGTAGATATTGGGACAAAGGCAGCTTAGGATACAGACTGAATACAATGCGAGTAGGAGAGAGATAGCGCAAGAGTACAGAGCTTGGCTTATGCAATTCCTAGCGGGATTTATTGTGAGTCATGCAACATAAAGCGTCCAGAACCTGAAACTATCTGTTTGAAGAACAAAACCTGCAACTTTAATGGCTTCCTATTGAAAACAAACTATTCTACTCCAATGGATTGGATGAAATATCAACAACACTTGCACAAGATGGATATGTGGCTTCCTAACAACAAAACAACACTAACTAGGCATGCAATGAAAGAAACTAAGAATTCTAAAAAAAAGAGAGACTAATCTATTGCAATGAGAAATTCAGAGGCAAATTTGAGGGGCCATTTGCTTGAGCACAAGCCAACTATTTATAGCATTTGCATTTACCCAAGGTAAAAACCAAATAGAACTCTTAAACTATAAACAATGGCAAAACACTATTCCAGGGAACTAGAATCATTAATGCAAGCTTATGGCGGTGAAAAAAGCTGGTGAATCATTGATTTTTACGTGAGTCACGTTAAAAGAGCTTTCTGGAAAACACGTAAAGGACCGCCGCCTGAGAGCAGCGGCGGTCGAGGGCGCCACCGCCGCCGGGCGGGGTTGGTGGCGGTCACATGAGACCACCACCCGGGAAGAGGCGGTTTCATCACTGAAGAGCAAAAGGCCAAGAAAAGAGGGGAAAAGGGAAAAACAAAGCACGTGGGGGCTAAGCGGGGCATGTGGGATGTTAACGCACACTTGGAGATATTTTCGGATCCCAAACACCTTGCGAGAGATAGATAAAATCCTTAATGAAGGTGTTATCCATTTCTTGAATGCACGAGTGAGAAAGAGCCAAATTTGAATCCCTTCCCTAGTAAAAAAATGACTTATACCGGGATTTTTTTGTCTCTGAGTATCTTGTTAAATCTGTGATGCTTCTCGGCTTCCAAGTGAGAATCAATTTGGATACCAACACCAGAATGAAACCATTACTGGGGACTATTTGAACACTAGGACCTATTTATGCAGCAACAACACCAGAATGGCGTCATTGCCGGGAATTATTTGAACACCGAGACCTATTTTTGTGGTAACAACACCAGAATGGCATCATTCTTTGGGGATTATTTGAACAAAGGTGTACACATACCAACCCTGGTAATGTTTCTTACATGATCTAAGTGCAAATATGTTGTTTAAACATCATCTTATGTTGAGATTTGTAATAATTGTGTGAAGTTACAAGTTATGTGTGCAATATTTCTAGTTTCTAGTGGTTATTGCACTAAATTTATATCATCAATGATAAATACTGGTAAAGGAGGGTCAAATCTACTAAGCTTTGTAGGAATTAAGTGTTGATAGATATTTGACAAGTCATTTATAGTGCATTTGCACAACTAAGGTGAAAATCCTTAGTGGCGACTCCGTGTTGATTTAAATTTTGATAAATACCAGTGCCTTAACCTGTATTAAGTGAAATCTGTCACTAATCTTTGCAAAGTTGGAAGGAAGAAGATCTTTCTTCACTAAAGACCCTACTAGAAAGTTGTTTCCAGAATTGGGAAAGATAAATTTAGAAGGAAAAAGAGATTGGAAAATAGTTGGAGATCAGGAATCAAGAAAAGAGTTATCCATTGTGAAAAGTGATCAACCTGTGGTTGAGGATTACCATTCTTCTTTGAGTGATTTTGAATCAGGTAATTTTCATATAGATCTGAATTCTCCAACTAGGGAGGGGCCTTCATTTGTATTTGATAAGTGTGCTTCTCGATCTTTGTCCCTATATTTTCCAAAGTTGATAGGGTTTTCCATGAGACGAGAGTCTTTAGAGGACATTCATTTTGAAAATTATACCTCTTGTGTTCCAAATACCCCTTGTCCCCGATCATTTTGCATCTCTTGTAAGACCACCTTCTCAAAAGCAGTATAGCCCAACCTCCATGAGGCCTCCTTTTGTTGTGAATACTTTTGGTCCTATAAGTTTTAGAGGTATGGCTGGATATCCAAATATAGTGTGACAAGATGTTAAAAATAGATTGCCTAAATTTCAAGGGAATAATGCTATCATTGGTGATCAACATTTAAAACATTTTCTCAATATGATGGAGGAATTTAAGATTGAATTTAAGGATGTGTATATAAAATTGTTTATTCATACTCTTGAGGAGGATGCACGTGACTAGTATAAGTCTTTGCCAAATAACTCAATAGATTCATGGACATAAATGAAAAATGCTTTTAGATTGCAATATGGGGATAAGACAGATCCCATGTTTCTTTTGTCTGAATTTGAGAATATTAAGAAGAATCCTAATGAATTTGTTCATGACTTCAATACTAGGTTCAATAAGACCTTAAATAGGCTACCTATAATCCTGAGGCCAAGCGATGTTTCTTGTTTAATAAAATATTCTGATGCTTTTGAAAAAAAGTTACCTATCATTTAAGGGATAAAAACCCGGGAACTTAATCGCAAGCCTTCACCACGGCTTTGTAGATTGAAAACAATATCAAAGTAGTTGGTAAGCCTCCTAAGAGGGAAGGTATCAAGCTGATCAATCCGAGAGAATCCCGAGTCGTAAGTATGTCTATGGATCTAGATGAGGTTATAAAAACATTGGCGAGTTGTTAAGGAAATATCCTATATCTTGGCGAGGAGTAGAGAGAAGGGGATTGGACAAGGTTCCCAAGGTCAGCACAAGCCACAAGGTCAAGAAATATTTGCAAATCATCCTAGAGGTGATCATAGATCATATGACAGGGGTAAAGGGCCCGTGGGATTAGGAAATAGATAGCCCCAACCCCGGGAAAATAGATTGGTGCTTGATCCTTTATTTGCCCAGATTTGCTACTTGTGGAAGAGGTCCATGATATGGAGTAGTGTGATAGATGTTTCTTGCCTATTCCCCATGTGATGAAAAAGAAGTTGAGGAAAGCTGATGATGATGAGATAGATGATAATGCATGCATGATGGATTGATCTGCAAGTTCACGGTGAGGGGAGCGACCTCAATTGAACTAATAAGTGCGAAACTCTTTGCTGATTTGAGATTGCATTCATTGGTTATTACCTCTTCCTCCCATACATACTTTTGAAATTTATATGGTACATGCTTTTGAGTTTCCTAATAATTATTTTGAGTACTTGAGGGCATTTATTATTAAAAATTATGATGGAGGAATTCCTTCAGAAGAGGACATACAATTGTTAATGAATGCAGTAGTTGCCCAAGAAAAATAATATAATACAAGAAGCAAAGTTGTCAAAGGGGTAGGGCCTTAGGAAAACCAAAAATTCCAATGCTTACCAATATCCCTAAGGAAATTCCTAAAAAATATGCATTTAGCAAAGGCCTTGTTTCCCCAAATAAAACTTGTGTTCCTCCCCATGCTCAGACTAAGAAGACTCCCATATTATCATATGAAGCTGTGAATCTCCCTTCTAACACTTCCCTACCCAATTATGTTCCTTGTGACATAGCCCAAATCTTGAGTCAGATCAAGGTCACTGTTCCTATTGTTGAATTACTTAGAATCCCTAAGCATAAGAAGAGGGCGTTTGAGTATTTAGGGCTAAAGGAAGAAAAGGTCACCCATGGTAAAAATGTAAACAATGTAGAGGTTCCTCTCGCCATTACAGAATTTGGGTGAAACACCTGAGGTTTATTTGGGAACTTCTTTGGTTGAGTCTTAGCTGAATGTGGATCCATTTTTCACTACTCTGATTATTAAAGATAGGTTGTTACATAACTGCATGTTTGACTCAGGAGCTTCATGTAATGTAATGCCTCTTGAGGTCATGAATGAGTTGAATATCAAAGTAACAACAACTTATGGGAAATGTACTACCATGGATTCAAGAGAGGTGCCAGTAGTTGGATGTGTCAAAGGTTTAGTAGTGCAATTGGCAGCTTATCCAGGAAAGTACTTAACTTTGAATGTAGTAATTGTGGATTGTCTTGCTAAGTGGGGAATGTTATTATCCAAAAAATGGGCAGCTAGTGTGGGTGGAAGTGTGTAAATGGACATGTCTTATGCCACCATACCAATTGAGGGCAGCCTTGTGAAGTTATATGGTGAAAATAAAATGTTATATCTCATTGAGGACCCCAACAATGCTTCTTATGAAGTATTGCATACAGACATTGATGTTGATAACTCTGTGAGCTATGTTGTTTTCAAGGAGTATGAAATTGATCAATGTAGATATCTGAGCAGGTTGATTTTCTAGGACTTTGATGTTTGATGCAGCCTCGAGAGATGTTGAAAAACTTGACCTAGGCACAAAGGATAATCCTAAAAAATGTGGTCAGATAGTAACTTGGATGGAAAAGAGAAACAATCATATGACTAGTTGTTAAAAATGTATCAGAACTGCTTAGCATGGTCATATCCAAAATTGAAGGCACTTGAAAATTTTCCTTGATTGTTTCTCTGAATTAGGGTGTGCATCATTGTATAGTGTATAGTCTTTTGGTTTCATTCTTCTTTCATTTTTTCTATTTTAGTTTTTCTGGTCCTGGTGACCAGTTTTTGTTGGTTTCTTGGTTCAATCTTGGGAGGATTGGTTATTGTCTTTCTGCTTTGCAAGCTTGTTCTTGACTCTATTTCCCAATGAATTTTTGGCACATGGTCTGGTCTATTGTTCTTGCGGCACTCACGGGAGTGCCCATCCCTTATTTGGAGCCGATGTTGGTGCTCAATTTAATTTCTCCTGTTTGTTCAAAATGTCTCAGTCCACATGGTTTGAAGTTTTCTCTGTCTCCTTGTATTGATGCGTGAAAGATTTTTCCTTCATTTGGTTTCCATGGTCAATCCTTTCCTTTGGTCGAGGATCACATTGAGTCTAGATATTGTTTTTCATTTCTCTGTCCATGAGAAAGAATTTGTAATTTGGGCGTGAATTCGGGGTTTCCCCTTCCTTATATTTTTCCACAGTCATGTTTTCCCTGTCAATTTTGTCCCAACATCTATGGAAACATGATCCTTTCGATTAGATTAGATGTGGTCCGAAGGGGTTTTTTTGTGAAACTTGTCACTTTTTCACAATTAGAAAAATACCAAATTGGCCCCTGTGGCCCCGATAGTATCTAATTGGTTATTCAACAAATATGAAGCGGAAGGAAAAAGTCTTACTTTGACCCCGAAGAAGGACACGTGGTAGTTTTTCAAGTTACAAGTAGAGAGGTGGGTCACCAGAGCCTTTTACAAATTTTTGCCTTTTTGTACGAGGGAGAAAAGTTATGAAATAATCACAACTCTCGCTGGGGCCCACATCAAAAGTTAGAAGTGGAGAGGCAGGTTGCCGGGGAATTTTGAGACTCTCGAGGCCCACTTCAACTCAAATCTTGTCCACATGGAGGGCTGTGCACATTTAAAAATTTTCCTCTCGGTTTGACCTTTGGAGTTGCACCAAGGAGACACATGGAGGCTTGTGCTAGCTCCTCTATATACTTAGACTTCTCAAGTAACTTTCTAAGGGCTAGGACACGTGGTGAGCCCCGCTTGTTTTAGGTCTCGATTTTGGGCTCCATATCAAAAATCCTGCGAGGAAACACATGGAGGCTTCTATTGAATCCTCTTTACACTTTGCCGACTTAGAACCACAACACATGAATGTAGACATCCATGCGAGGGGACTCATTTCTCAAGGTTTATTCTCGAGTGTGAAAAGGATTTCTTGTCAGATCCAACCATATGGAGCCACCTGAAAATGATTAAAAAGGATTTCTCGCATAAAGAATGATTAAGAATACTGTCAAAAATTATGATATGGCATCCCAGTCATAGTAGAGGGTCTGAGAAATGTGACCAGTTCATGATTCATCCACTTAGCAGCTTTGGGTGTAAATTTGTTAAACATCACTTTCTGAGACAAATTTGTAACAAGAAAAGGATTCCTCGAATATTCTTCTTTTTGGGGAAATTTGGGATGAGTGAGCGAGTGAATTATATAAATGCAATGAGAATACTCTTGAAAAAGGTTGGGTGTTTAATTTTACGAGAAAATTTGAGAAAGCCCATCTTCTTGAGAGACCATCTGAGAAACCTGTTAATTTCCTATGTTTTAGATTTCAATCACATCAAGATGGTTGTAAGTGTATAGCCATTGAAAAGCTCTAAGATTGTTCAAGAAACTTTCCCCTGTTGATGAATCTGATAAATCTCGAATTAATCTGTGTTGATCTTGGGAAAAATTATGTCTACTTTTATTTTAGAATGTCTTTCAAATAGTTTTTCTTGTTCCTGTTGCAATCTTATATTAAAATCTCTCCAAATCACACAAGATCTCATCCATGTGTTAGTATTTTGGCATTTGCAATTTCATTATGAGAAGAGCTTTCATCTAGTAATGAAATAAACAATTTAAAATCATTTTACTTCCACTATGTTGATAAAGATTGTTTGTAAGCCTATGAGTGTATCTTAGGCGTGATGAACCAAGGGTTGTTAATGTTTAATTGAGTCTTTAGCTCGAGCCTTCATGTTGAATTCTTAAAGATTGTGTGAAACCATGCAGATCTGGGCCTCCATTGATGCACACCTTCTGGTTGAAGGAATATTTTGGCTATTCTGAAGCATTATGTTTGTTAGTTTTCTAATTGTTGTAAAGGTTCTCAAAGATATATTGAAATCAATTTCATCTTGCTTAATTTCCCACCAAAAATTTCAAACAACCATTAATCCTACCTAAAGTACCCCTTTTTGTGCTGTGTATCCAAAATGAACAAATTCTATTGCCAAAATATATAGAAGAAAACATGTTTTAAGTGTCTTTAGTAACTTGAACCTTGTTCAGAAAATATCTCCATTCTTTAGAAGTGATAACTTGTGAGAGTTAAATTGTGGTGTATTGATCATATTTTCTCAAGGTTCCCCGAAAATTGTGTAAAGAAGGATCTCTTCATGTCCTTCACCAAAAGAGGTTACAAAATGGGTCCTCTCACCTTGGTTGAAAGGCACATGACCTAAAGTAGTGAGGATAGATCAAATCCTTAATGAAGGTGCTATCCATTTCTCCAACGCCTGAGTGACAAAAAGAGCCAGCTGAATCCCTTCCCGACTACAAAACGAATTATACCATGATTTATCTATCTTTGAGTATCTTGTTAAATCTGTGATGTTCTTGGCTTCCAAGGGATAATCAATTTGGATACCAACAGCGGCACTTAGAAATCAAGCCTCGGCTCGTAAAATAACATATCAAGTAATACAACCTGTCATCATCTCTAGTGAATCAACCCTCCACCACTTCGCAAGGCTCAACATAGTCGTAACTACACTTAGGCTAAACCCATATGATAAGCATATCGGGAGAGAGAAATGAGTACAAGTCGCCATCTCTGAGCCTAAGGTGTCTCTGCGAAACACAATATGCATGACACTGTTGAGAAAGTGCCACACATACCAAACAAACAAAAGTGGGTTTTCAACCTATGTGTTGCTCCACTTCCTATCTCATACTCGGATTGAGTGACTGGAAATGGTACACATTTCCTCACTTCAAACATACATATTTTACCAATTTCACTTAGGGTCGGTTAGTGTAGGGTCCACAAAATAACATATAACTACATCACTAACACAATGGTGATTCACTCACATTAACCATAACATCTTATACATGGTATATATATAGGGTATAACACAATCATTACTTTTACAGGTTACGATACATCACATTACCACATTCTACACCCAAAGTGCAATCATTGTACATTAGGGATCATACACTCACCATATGCCCCTAAATCATGACATGAACCATCACATTTTACATGAATTATACATATGAGGAACACAATGTATAACCTTACAACATATAGTCAATTCCAATTACAACATGGTGATGACATCACGATAAAATCCAATTCACTTTACAACAATTTTGTCATGCAATACCTCAATACACCTTCATATCACATAATGCCAAAATGCTCCAATACTCGTAATCCAAAATAACATTATTTTTCACACAAAATAAGGTGGTACATCACACATGAATTCCTCATTGAATCAACAAAAAGAGAGTGAATACTCTCATCACAAGCACATAACCATGATAACAAATACACACTAAGTGACATGCACCACATGTGCTTCGATAAGGTCACAATTACAACATTGTTCACATCATGCTTATATCACATTACTCTTCCAATATCCACCACCATCATGCAACACCATCACAAATCCAATCTGCCTAGAGGTTCGAGAGCATGAACCTCTGCTCTGATACCAAATGTAATGCCCACATTTTACACACATAAAAACAACAGTAAAAATACCAGGATAACTTTTTTTGACTTGCATTGCTCACTTTATAATGCCAAAAGGGCTCCATATAAAGAAAACTCAAGATGCATCGGACATGATTTACAAGTTGTCGACTCACATAGACACATGACAACACCATAGACATGTCAATGCCACACTTTTCCCAATGAATGAATACTAGCAATGACCCAACCACAAGAAAAGGACTCAAGGATTGGAAAATCCACAACACATCATTTCTTTAATTGCATCTTAGTTACGATTAACATTCCAAGAACATTATTGTGCAAGGATAATTTTCTCCTTTTTCCACCTACAAATTCTTAAGTTCATTCCACATTTAATTTATAGTTCGACCATTTTAAGTTGGATTTTTATCCTTTACAAAAAATTCCATAACTTACATACTTATTTGGCATAATTCAAATTACATATAAAGTACTTAATTATCTTGTTCTTATGTTAAGAATATGCTTCTCAAACGTTTATTCAATGTCTACATTTTACCCTTACAACTCAAGTGAATCTGACTTGATGTCTAGAAAGAAATATTAGGATTTAAGGGGGTGGGTGGTTTAGATTCAAGATACCTTTTTCCCATAGACATTCTTCAATCACGGTATCCTTATTTCTCAATTCAACATTCCCACAACAAGAAATTGTATTTAGATTTTTTTATATATCCTTTTTTTTTCTCGAAGTTTGATCTCACCAAGGGAAATTCATATTCTTTGTAACACATGAAAATGTTTAATTGAGTTATAAGGACTCCAAGAGTGGCATTATTCCTAACCTCAAATCTCATTTTTTCCTCTTATATTCTTTACTTTTACATCGCATTATGGTCTCATTATTAACATTGTTTTGTAATAGGAGTTATGGAAGTAATTGTCTAACATCTTGAAGACGTATATGATTGGAAGCCTTGTAACTACACACAAACCCCAAGTTAACCTCCTAATCAACTGAGGTTTAGATTAATTTCAAATACACCTAAGGATCTACGCCTCAACTATATATGAGTTTAAGGTGAGAGGACATATTTATGCTAAACCACCTTTAAGAAAAGTCCAAGGTGTTATGTTGATAGAAACTAAGGTAATACATTTAGCTGAGAGGAACTAAAGAGTTCATTAACAAGAGTTTAAGTCATAGAACAACTATTTCACTCTCTCCATTTACGTCGTTCGGGGTCTCACAAGGAATTTATTCGATGAAAAGAAAATCCTAGATCTAACTGTGTAATGCTTATTTGTCCACTAGGATACCAAGGGATTAATAGTTCTACTTACTCCATAAATGGTTTGGTTACACCACATAGTCATTGCTTCAAACAAGGACTCTTAAAGTAACTTCCAAGGTGGTCTTCACCACTCAACACAGTGTCGAACCTTAAGCGAAGACATTCTCCTCATGGTTACCAAACCTAGAAGGAAACCATGTACTTCGGATAAAGTTGGACCATGTCGTTCCTAAAAGATGGGTTCATGACAATGTCGCTAAACATAACGACTATGATGGTAAACTCAATCTAGGGGTTTTATTTACCTAAAATAGGAGGTTCCATCGAGTGCAAAGTTTAATTTCATTCTACGGTTTCAATTTCTTCTATGGTAAGAAGGATCACACATGAAGACATGTTATGCACAAATCTTATACTAGGGTTGAGTGTTTCAATTAAATATCTTTATTACATTTACAAGGTAAGAATACAACACACTAATTAATTAATTGTTTATTGAACACTAAAAATGCACTACAAGATATTAACTTCAAATTCATTTACCATATATATCAAACCTTTTTACCATATGTAACTATGAATCAAATTGAACCTATGATTAAATGCACATTTCCTAGATGTCCCTAAAACTAGCATCCCATACATATTAGCAAATTTCAAATATAACATTTATGTAGCATGAGACTACATTATACATATATTCATTTTACAATGACCTATAAAATTTACGAGCCGATAATAAATAATGGATTACACATCGCCTTTTCGCCATCATTCTTGCATCTTGCAAAACCATACGAGCATGAAATTAGCGATAAATCACGGCATGGAATCCACCTAAATTAACATAATTAATGTCTTTAGTTTTCTGTTTACATATAATAATAATATAATAATAATAATAATAATAATAATAATAATAATTTGTATTTGAAAGAAAAGGTTTAGAAACCATGTATTCATTTCACTTCATTTCGTAACAAGGACAAAGAAAGAGAAAGGAAGAGAGAGAAACACCATTTTGCCAAAAATTCTATTGTACACCACAAGTTACACTAGAGTTTCAAACAATTATTATTGTCAAAAGTTTCCACGAGTGGTTTTGCTATCTCAATTTTACCCCTGGAAAAATTTATCAAACATGACCTTGCATAAGAAAATCAAAGGGTCAGCTCGGTCCTTGAGTTCACATTTAGATCAAACACTCGAGGGTAGGTGGACTCGATAATGGAGGAGCAAGGGTCGGAAAAGGAGGCCAATGACATTAAAAGAGTCCGAGAGGCTCAACGGGAAAGAAATTGAAGAAGAAGCTTGAAGTTTTTAGATTTTGCATGCAATTCGACTTGAGACAAAGCATGAGACTCACGGAAAGCGCCATGTGTTAGCTTGACACAATTTCCAAAAGGTGTAGCAAAACAGAGAGGCTGCAAACATACCCTAGCTCTCCACGTGGTTAGAGGCTCAAAAATTTAAATCGGTACATTAAAAAGTCTAAGGCCAATGGACGGTGCCATGTGTCTCATCGGTGCACCTTGGTCAAAGTAAAAGGTGGTCCCCTAAATGAGCGTGGAGCTTCCACGTGTCCCAAGTTTGAAAAGGAAATAGATCCAGTAGTTGAAAAGTCTCAGGCCGGTGGAAGGAGCCACGTATATTATCAGTGCACCTTTAAAGTGAGACCCAAAGGTAGTCCCCCAAATGAGCGTGAAGCTTCCACATGTCCCATGTCCAAAAGGGGACATAGCCGGTTGTTGAATTGGCTAAGTATGGAAGGGTTGGAGGAAGTTTGCATGTGTCTCATCGACACAACTTCAAAGGTGCAGCCCAAAGCAGAGACTCAAACATGCACTAGCCTGCCACGTAGTCAGGGAACAAGAAAGGCAGTAGGCCCAAATCGGCTAAGTATAAAGAACCGGTGGAAGCCTCCACGTGTCCCATCGGTGTAACTTCAAAGTCACGGCTAAAATAAGAACCCTGAACTAGTGCCAGCCCTCCACGTGTCCAAGGTCCGAAAAGGGGACACCGGCCGTTGAAAAGTCAAAGCTAGCGACAGGACGACGGAAGAACCAGATGTCAACTCGACATAAATTTAGAGGTGAAATATAGAACAGGTTCCTAAATGAGCATGGGCTTGCCACATGGTCATATTCCAAATGGGGCAGAGCAGGCTCGAATCGGCTAAGTATAGAAGGATCAGTGGAAGCCTCCATGCGTCGGCTCGGTGCAACTTCAAAGGGAAAATCCGGAGGTAGGTCCCAAATGTGCGTTGAGCCTCCATGTGTCCCGGGTTAGACATAAAACCTCCACCAAATAGAGGGACTTAGTCAAAACACAAAATTACAGAGCAGGCCTGCAAAGGGACACGTGGCCATGTTTTAGTTTAAAGCGGGAAGGCGGGTCATTACGAAACTTTGGAATTTTAGCTTCTATTTTGAAAAGCGTAAAAGTATAAAAGTAAGCCACACCTCCGCCGACACCCAAAGAAGCCACGTGTTAGGCCTAAATTACATGCGGGGAGGTGGGCCTTGGAAGGATTTTTGCCAAAAATGGGTCGGCAGCCCTGGGGAAGACTTTTTGCCAAAGGGGAAGATTTCAAACCAACGGGGTGACAAGAGATATTTTGGCATTTCGCACTTTTAAAAAAAAGGCCGGAGTTATAATTCGAGGCTGCGGGCACAGGAAGGATTTCTTTTGCTAAGGGGAAAATGTGGGTCGGCGGGCCTAGGGATGACAAATGCAAAATGTGAATTACGGGATTGTTTTGTGGGAGAATTTTACACTTTTACAATTTTTGTGCAAAAGGCACAATTTCAATTTTGGCCCACGAGAGGCTTTTGGGAAAAAGTGAATTTCAGGGGCCCGTGGATCCATTTTACAAAACTTGTTTTTTCACCATTTTTGTATAAATTCGATTCAAATATTCAAATGGGCATAACTTTCGATCTAGTGCTCGAAATTCAACAAATTTGGTACCATTGGAAAGGTCTCGACCTCCTCTATGCCATGGAAGCATGAAAATTTAATTTTGACAAGGTTAGGTGGGTGAAAAATAGGAAAAAATATTTCATGCCATTAATGTATGATCCAATTGCTTCAACAACCAGATCAGATTTGATTTGATCCGCCATTCTTCCTTCTTCAACATGCCAAACAAACATGGAGAGGAAGACTTGATAGATTGTAGGTAGATTTGCAGGGGCATTGATTCGTTGGTAGTTGAGATTCCAAATCAGATTTCCCACCTCCTTTTCTTCTCCTCTCTTTGCTTCATCTATAAAGGTAAGAGCTTGGCTCATTGTAAAGGGTTGGACATTTTGGTTTTACACCCTCCCTTCTTCTGCAGTGCTGAGAAAAATTTGTGGAGTTCAAAGCTGTCTATTAAGACTGTAATGCAATTTTTTTCCCTCTTATCCATTGTAATGTTCTGTATCAATTTGTGAAGCAATAATACATATATGTGGATGATTTCAACCCTCTCTTGTGTTCATTTCCTTTATTTGATCTTTCATTGCAATATTGGTTATCTGTGCATGGTGGTTGTATTACATTTTAATGGTATGTGTTTGATAGCAAAGCCGGTGTTCAACATTCCTTTGGTGCATCACCTCTGTTAGTTTAGGTTTAATTTCTTACATCTTCTTAACCCTGTCTCCTTGGCAAGTTAGAATAGATTTTAGAATAGATCCTCTGTAAATTTTATGTGTGCACCTAAACAGAGGAATAGGAATCGACCTTCATTTGGAGAGCTCTCTTGATTTCAAAGTCCCACACTTTGAGAGATGCTCCATGTTATGAAATCACACTAAGAGTCTCAACCCATTGAGTTACAAACATTTAGGGGTGTTGTGATTTTACACTAGCTGGTTTGGCATCCCGACGTGGGGCAGCTGCCACTCTCTTTTTAAATTTTCTGCCCATTCTACAAAAACATTTACTGAGGCTCGGAGGTTAAGAAACCAATTTCAAAAGTTATCTTCCGATGAGAAAACACACCATGGTTAAATTTCTACATGTCCACTTATATACCAAGAGTTCATAGGAACCGACATAATTGAAGCGTGAACACTTTAATGATTAGCGGCTAATTTTTTGGGGCTATCGGTCATAAATGAGCTAGTTATTAATGATAAAAAATGAGTTTGAGGGATTAGAAAACCATGTCCAAAACTGACGTTCGATGGATGAATGCGCAACAAAAAGCTTCCTACAAGTTTCCCTATATATTGAGAATTCATCAGAGTCGATAGGACTGACAACTAGAAAATAGTTTTCAAACAACGACATGTTTTTAACGGAGCGACAAGTCATAGTGGTCTAGTTTCACCTCATCAAATTGCGGCCAGGAGGCTCTGCAAAATGCCTTTTCAAACTAACTTGAAATGTGATTTTTTTGAACCGAAGGTTTCAGGTAATTGTCTATTAAAAGTACTAGAGGTTTGCGAAGGTGGATAATAGTTTCTCTATCCAAGTTTCAAATGGCGGTTCAAAACGAAAGCCAAATTTTTAGATTTAGTAGCTTCCTACTCTGCAAAACAGTGTAACAAGGATCCTATAAGGGCATCAAAAAGGTCACAAATGTTCATTCATGGTCGATCCAAGGATTGAAATGACACCTCACATAACAAGGTATACAAAAGAAGCTTAACCTCCCTTTTCCGGAGTTACGAAGGTTACTTTACGAGTCCCCATAAATTGCCATTTATCTAATTAAACCGAGAAGATGGTCAACATATTTCTTGGGAAGTTAACCTCAACTTGTCAATAAAACAATACTTTGTAGCGATCTAGTTTGGTCGGGTAGTTTTTGAATCACCTCAAAATGAGGGTTGAAGTTCATGGTTGACTACAAAATGGTTATTTTGATTGTGTGAGTTACGATACAACATTTTATTTTTGCAACAAGTAATTATAAAACAATTAAATATATGATAATCCTAAGCTCTTAAAATTATATTTCGTTGCAAAAGAAAAACTGAAGTACGAGAATTATGAAATATAAGGAGAGATGAACCATGCCTGGAGGAATGAAGTGGTAAAACCCGTGGGATTTAGCTTAACATCTCACTTGGGCATTTCGTCAAATAGCGCATGAGCATTTGAAAACTCCCCATATTGCATTTGCTTGAAATCTTAGTTAAATGGGCCTTATGCTCCACCATGAAATGGAGTGGATCTCTAATCCTCTACGATAAGTGGGCACTAATTATGTGGTACACACATATATATATGTTGAGTCAAACCAAATATATCATGTCTGAATATGCAACCCTGTTGTCCATTCCATGAATCTATAAATTCCAACATCCTTTTATGAGTTACATATTCTACACTAACTTTCCTAGCTCCTAACATAATGCACATTTTTCTAGAGTCATATTTAGAACCTATCTCTAGGCCATTGATACAAAGAAAATGTGTAAAGCGACAACTATTGCACATGTGTATATTGAGGCAAAATGAAAACCCTCATTCACACCATAAATTTTGTTTAGGATGCTCTTTGTGATAAAACTAGCTTAACCTCAACTTTGATATGTGGTGGCTATGGCTATGTCGGCCTTCTTTGAAGGAGGAAAGGCAGACCTTGTGTTACAATATGAAATAGATAATATATATCGACATATCACATGGAGGGTAGAAGTATGAGGCCAATAAATCCATCTCACATTTTTTTGAGTAGATTTATGCATTTTCCACTTGTTTTTATCCCTCCCTTTGGCCCGAGATTGGAGAAAATAGTAGGGGAAATGCAAGATTAAAATCACCTTCTAATAGATCCATTTTGTGTGTATCCTGTAGTCACGACTATTCACAAGGCTCCATTTCTTTTAGGCACTTTGTGAAATAGTTCACGTGCCTTGTGTGAAGTTCCACATTTTGCATAGTTATCCACCCAAAACATTTATCAACTACAATATCTGCAAACAATTTTAACAAAGCACTTGCCAAGCTAAGCGTATGCCTCCATATTTGCATACATATTTAGTATGACATTTACAACCAAAAATGTTTGACATAATTTCCTCTACCCTTTATTCTTAAATGGAGTGGAAATATATGTTCTAAGTCTCCTAATTTGGCATGGAATGAGATTATCCTAATTAAGGCTGTGGAGTGTGGATTTTCCTGCTCAAAGATTTTTTTTGTAAGTTTATAAATCCATCTCATCAATCCCATCTCCGTATATCCTGTGATAAAATCTTTCCACGAACCAAAAAAGTTTCAGGCACTTCCAACTACCTATATCTAAAAAAATTCCTCTATCTTTTTGCTTTGATGGATGTCCATGATCTATTCTAGAACTCATATTTTGGAACAAGTTGGGAATGCATAGGAAGAAGTAGCTGATTAGGGTGGAGACTTGTTTGTTGCACACATCCAAATGATGCTAAAATTTAATGTTAGTGTGAGTTTAGGTGTGATTAAAGCCTTGGATTGCAATTAAAGTGCATGAATTATTATGTAAGGAAAGTGACAAGTCTAAAATTTGTTGAGGCGCCCATGCCCCTATCAGGGAGACCACGTGCTTCCACATGGGTTTCATAATTGATTTCACCCGAGTCCTTGTTAAACACACTCTTTCCGCCCCCATTTTTATAATTTAATTTAGTTAAGTAATAATTTATTTATTTTTTCATATAGGGCACCACACAAATCATCTAAGATGTGGATGTAATTTGTGGCTCAACTACTCCACAATAAGATATCGATACTACACATGGTGCAAATTATGTTATGATTTATGTCAAATTTGTATCATTTAATTTATAATCACATTTTGACCAAAAAATTACACAAATATGTGGCAAAAAGTGGCAAAAATGTGCATCACATTTGCACCACATTTGTGGCATATGTTCCAAAAGGTAACTCCCATTTCAATTTACATTCAATATAAATTATGGATCATCCCCTAGTTTCATTATTATACCCTAATACAAAACTAGGGCATCTTTCAACACATAATAATGAATTCGGGTTTATGGTAAACCTTTTTCTCTTGTTATCACAAATTACTAGAGAAAATATAGTTATGAAATTTAGATTGAAAAGTGGAGTGTTAATTTTTAGACAATAAGGTGAATAATTTATTATTTTGACATGATTTTTGAAAGAAGATCAATGAAAATATTAAGGAACCCATGAAAAAAATTTATATAAAGGGTGGTAAATTTTGCTGAAGTAAGATTCATTGGGATGACAAATCTTACAAAAATGGCTATAATGACTATGATGAAAATGGAAAAATTAATAAAAAGTATCTAGAGATGTAATAATAAAGGTGAATTATATCTTATTTTTATAAATTCAAAATAAAAATTATCGAATTTCAATTGTCTTCTTGGGTTAGATTTCATGTGTCTAAAATATTGATAGTATGAAGTGAATTATTTGAATTCCTTACATAACTAACAAACATTATTGGGTTATGAAATTTGGACCCATTTTCCCCAATCCTTCCTAGGATTAAACCTTAATTGCTGATCCATTGGCCACGTGTCATAATTTCATGCAATTTAGAGAAAACCTGTGATCTTTCAAGCCTTCATCGGAAATCCTACCATAATTATATCACATCCATCAATCTCTTGAAATGTATCAACATCCTATGTTATTTTGGCTCTAGAGTCTCGACCTTAGTCTTTCTTTACTTTGAAATTTTCAACACTTTTCCAAAAGGTGTCCCATGAAGCCTTTCCTCCAATATACTAAGAGAGATGTTTTATACATACACACACATATCATTTTAACTCATTGGGAAATTTGGGATAATTCCCAAAGGAAAAATTACAAAGGCCTCTATTGTCAAGGCTCCAAATGATTGTTAGCTAAACCAATTCAAACCAAGATGAAAAAAATACTTTTTATGGCTTAAATGGTCCCAAGAATTCCTTAATTAAAGAATATCACATATAATAGAATCCATATTCTATTTTAAATCTTAGATAATCCTTTAATTTAATAAAAATTACTTGAATTAGTGTTTTAAGTAAATTTCATCATATCAAACACTCACTCACACACACACACACACACACACACACACACACACACACACACACACACACACACACACACACACACACACACACACACACACACACACACACACACACACACACACACACACACACACACACACAATGTGTGTGTGTGTGTATTAAAGTGGTGAATTTAATCAAATTTAAAATCTAACTCTAAAATATTGCTGATTGTGATCCAAGGGCCCATAGAATTCATGGTGATCCAAATATGTTTTAAAATCTCTTCCCATCCATATAAATTCAATCCATTAGAAAAAATATATTGATATTAGAATTTATTTGGTTATATGAGTGCGAAATAGAAACATTTATGATTAATTTTGGTAAATCTTGGGCATGCATATGGTAACCAAATAGCCAAATGGGACTTTCAAAATATCTAGAAATAGACAAATTATAAATATTAGCGGTAAAAGTTTTTTACGAAGAATATTTTTTTCTTCAAACCTTACAAATTTGAATGGAAAAATAGAAATACTATTTTGTGTAAGACAATATTTTACTTTCACCTTTGAAGTGCTAATGAGCATAGAAAGAAATTTCTTATATATGTCTTGCATGTAAATTTAATGGCATTGTCTTGATTCCAACAACATACCTTAGACATCATAAAGGCCTCATATCTTTACTAGTTTGAGAAAAATATTTTCTAAGATCTTTTTCTAGAGTATACTAAAAATGTAAGGCTACGATTCATTTTATACCAAATTAATCCTTTTGGGTTCATGGTGTATGAAATGAGTGTTCTTTAGAAAAATATGTGGAAAATAGGAAATGTTAGTCACTTAGACATGCATATATAACTTGATTGTAACCAAAAGCACATGTAAATCATGATGACGAGTTTGATGATTTCTCACCGGTATTGGCGCTATCTTTAGAATTTTCTCTTATTTTCACATTTGCATTTAATATTAAATTATGGAAAACCACATTTTCATTATTGTAAAATCCCAAAATACAAATTTAAGGTATATTTAACTACATAATAAGAAATACATGTTTTTAGAAAAGACATTTTCTCTGCTTTATCACACTTCGCATTTATATATAAACCTATAAGTATTTAAACAAGTGATTTAATATTTTATAGATACTAATGTTGTCATCAAGTAGGGGTAAGTGCACAAAGATGGGGGGCCAAAAGGGGGTAAAAAGGGACACATTTTTCTTGAAATTAGTGAAACATGAACTTCATCAAATAATTCAACATGCCTATGCTCAAAATTTGACAAAGTGATAAGAATAAGTACCGTAGAGATTGGAATCTAGTTTATAAACTACTAATTTTATAAAAAAATGGTTGAGATCAAGAGGCTCAAATGTTGTGCGCACACAAAATATGTCTATTTTTGTGTATAAAAGATAAAAACGTATTGTGTGTCCGCCCCCAATCTTTGAGTTGTATAATTTTTTTCAAATCACTTTAGTAGAAAGTTAGCTAAGACCATGTACGAGGTCCCACTAAATTTTCATAATTTTTGGATGAATATATAATTTTTTAAATTAATTTTCAAAGTGCACATATCCGAAAATGAAATATTTGTGTGTGCACCCCCATAACTTTGAGAAAAAAGTCATTTTTAGTTTTTATGAGTGCATGTAGAATGGATTTTAGAAAAAACCACATTTTTAATAATTTGGATGAAAAAATCGTAAATTTTGCACCAAAACGTATGCATAGGTTTTTGCAAGAAAACAAGGCATCAGTAAAAGAAATTATGGATGAAAGCCTTTAAATAATAAGATTTTAGAAAGAATTATATCAAAATCAAGGTAAAAATGAGCTTGACATCGTAGTATAATTTGTTTTTAATATTTTTTTAATGCATGAGATATTGGGGTGCACACGTGAAATTTTTATTTATTTTTATGTGAAACACAATTTTAATCACGAAACAAAGATACATAGTTCAAACCTCTGGTTTGGAAATCCAAGCCTTTGGATTGGGTATTCCAAACCCCAAGAAGATGAAATGTGAGCGCGTTATAACACACTCACCTTCTTGTTTCCAATACAAAATATGTCCATTTGGGAGGGATAACATGGAAAAACACATAGAAAACCATAATGTGAGCACATTTCAACTTGGTTAACTGAGCTCTAACACGATCACAATATAACATGACCTAGATTTGGGTAAGTGCACCAAGTTGGGGGCAAAAGGGGTGTTAAGTGGATGCATTTTTCTAAAAAAACTTCAACTTGTATGAGTTTTTAGAAATAGTTACAATCAAAATAGGAAGATGTTGTAGAAATATGAATCGTAGAATTTTAAGTCTAGTTTCTAAGCTACTAAATTTTATTGAAAATGGATAAGTTTAAGTGGGTCAAACAGCTAAAATACCAACATATGCTCCTTTTTTGTTAAAAAAACATAATATAGTGACTTTCGTGCCCCCACCATTTTTGAGCACCATTTAGTATTTTTGAAAACCCTTTTGTAGGAAGATAGCGTGGAACATCTATTTTGAGCTCCACTTTTTATTTAGATTTTTATAGCGAATATTTTTTTATTTATGATTTTTCTAGTACGTAAATTTTATGTTTTGAAAAATAACAAAGCTCGAGCGTGCCCCCAACTACCTCAAAAAATATTGAAAAATAGATTTTTTTTTTTGAATATGTATCGAATTATGCCTAGTTTGGGCTAGTATAATTTTTTAAAATTTTGATCACCCAAAAAAAAAAGATACACCATGAAAGATGGACATATTTACATTTCAAAAAATAGTAGTAAAAGGCATAGTTAGAAAATAAATAATATGGAAACCTTATATTAGTCATAAAATTTGAAAAATTATATTTTTAAAAAGAAGAAACTCTACTCTACATCGTGGTATAATTTTTTAAAAATGGATCGATTATTTTATTTTGATTTATCATAGAGGAAGTGGCATTTTTACATTTCCTTGCAAAACACGTTGTTTCTTTGTGTTTGTATGAGTCCATGCCTCGAGGCTTGGGGATTCAAACCGGGTCCCAAGCCTTGAGGCATGCCTTAGAAAAAGAGAAAATACAAAATACGTATGCGTTATAACGCGCATGTGTTTTTCTTTGTTTATATATTGTGGCCCCCCAACATCCCTTTCATCTCTTTCACGAGAATTTTGCAAACATTCTTTGTTTTGTCTCGTAAATTTGTCTACATTCTTGCATGGTTTTTAGTAGTTCATTTTGTCCCCTACCCACTAGTTGATTTTTTCTAATCATGGGTGATAAACATCGAGCTAAGGACAAGAGGAAAGTCAAGAACAAGACACCAGAGCAATTGGAAGAGAAGAGAATAAAGAAATTGAAGAGAATGCAAAAACTTCAAGCATGGAAAGGTACATCCGCTATATCAAATATAGATAATGTATTAGAAAATGGGGATGAAATACATAATGAAAATGTTGAGAATAATGATTTTGCAATGAATAATGATATTGAATTGAATGATAATTTTGCTATAGATGAAGAAATTGATATGAATCCAATTGTTGAACCCTTACTTGAGAATCCAAATGTTAACCCTGAAATTTGTATGAAAACACTGAATGAAGAAAGTAACCTTGTAAACGAATATTCACCTCTAAGAACACCTCCTTCCATTTTGTGAAGAAAACCAATTCACTTAATTGAAATTGATGAAAACATTATAAAACCAATGCCTAACAAAATGTCTGAAAGAAATGCAGCTAGTAGAATTTGGGATAATTACTTTGGAAATTTAAATGACAAACAAAGATGTCAATTATTTGTTACATTGATGAAATTAATTAAGATGAGACCTATAATGAATACCTTGGGGTTAAGAACATCTAATGTTGTTGATCAAAATGCGTCAATTGTTGAAAACATACATAAAGCATACCAAACTGTAGGTGGCAAAAGACACACCAAAGATAGTAATGCTACATGGCGTGCACTTACTAATTGTATAGTAAGTGATAAAACAATTAATAAATGCTTGATTAGAAAAACAAGCAGTGCTTTGAAGCTAAACAAAAAAACACTAATGAAAGCAATAGAGAGACGTAAACATCTTGAGTCAGTCAATAACACTGACTATTAGGATTTATCTATCAGACTTCCACAAAAAGATAAGAATACATCTGATATTCTTAAAGAATTAATTGTAAAATTTTGGAATGAGAACACAAGGGTGTCACCAAATAGAAGAGATTCAGTAAAAAGAAGAATAGGTTCTCGTAATCATGAATCATGTGCAAAATATTTCTTATATATGACTCAAATAGAATTGTTCTCTAAGTTTAATTATGAAAATCTAAAAATTAACATTAGCCAAAGATTCTTTAAAATGAGAAAACCCTTTTATGTGAAAATCAATCACTCATGTACCACTTGTTGTAGGCATCATGTTGAATTTTCAATGCATTATGATGTTTCTTGTCAAATATGTCATGTTTTGCATACTAACATCATGTTCATAGGAGTGTGGATTAAATGTCCCACAAAAATCTTAAAGGGAATTTATTTAGACAATATTTTGTGAAAAATCAACAAGACAATTTCTTTTATAACAAAGCATGTTTGGATGGAATATGCAATGTATGTGGTGGCTTACCAAATCTGAAAAGTTGTATCCATGAGGAGAGTACATATTCAATAGGAAAATAATTGGTTGATTTCACCAAATATAAATCGGTGGCATATCGATTAAAAGATGGAAAAGAATCTAAGAGGTGTGAGCTTGTTAGAAAATAATTTGTATCGAGAATATATGGTAAACTTCAGAGAGGAGGTTTTTTATGAGTATGCAAGGCACACAAATAGAGCTCGATGGTTGGATGAACAATTCAAGTTAAACAAGGACACATTCCCACTTGGTACTATTGTTTCAGTAGTTGACTTCACAGAGAATTACACATTGCAGCCATAAATGGAGGCTCAGTCTCAATATTATAACTCAAGTGAAAGTTTCTATTTTCGTGCATATAGAATTCATGCACTCTCCTGAAAGAACTGAGAAAGATAAAAAATATTAAGAGAGTATCATTTCTACATCAGTGATGATCGGACACATTCTACAGAATATGTACAAGGGTGTTTCTAGGTGTTTTATGTGAGATTGAATGAGAGGAACATTAGTTTCGATCAACATTACATTTGGTCGACAACCGCACATCATAATTAAAGAAAGCATAGATGTTTTATTGGCTAAGAAGGATGCATAAAGAAACAAATTTACAACATATCTAGATTTTACCGAGGAAAGGCATGGAAAAGGAGAGCATGATGGTGCAGGAGCATGTGTGAAAAAAGCTATTGCAAGAGAAGAGTTAAAGTTCAAGGATGGTGCTAAATTTACAGATGCAAAAACATTTTTGATTGGTGTGTCAAGAATATGGGCCATGAATCTCAAGAGAGATCAATGGTTCGTAGATATTTTTGGTTGATAGAGGAACAACATCGAACAAATTTGAAGATTGTATGACAGTTACAGGATTAAGTGATATGCACTCATTCCGTAGTTCAGATGTAAATTCTTGGACTATTTATACTAGGTGCATGACATGTTTTTGTATATCATGCATTGATTTTGTGTGGAATGAATGTGAGTCATAGCAGTGGGTGGATGAATGGAATTTTAGAAATCTAATTCCACTCAACACACATCAAGTTCCATGAGCATTACAACTTACGGGGTCTTCGAGATCAAATGAAAAAATCACCGAATTTGACCAAGTCTCGATTTAGTGCAACAAGGTACACACATATATGTACATCCCATGTTTTAGATTTATAAATTATTAAATGGTCAACTCTTAATGTATTTTTAAATTGACTGAACAATTTTACTTTGTGATACATAGGGCACATTTTACAGTTATTGCAATGAAATTTAACAAAGAGGGAACATACTACTTCTTGTCTTGTTGTGTAGAGGGGAATTTTTTTGACTTCCATAGTCATTGATGGTGAAGACCTTGAGTATCCCACTGGGTCAGTGGTAGTCACTGGAACTTGGCTTCGATGATATCCTATCAAAAAATCAAATATTTGGTTGTTTGAAGACTATGAAGTACATCAAAAGATACTTCACTATTCACATTTGGTCCTTTCAACAAATATTAAATTGATCAAATATCGAGGTCGGACATCAAATAAGAATCTGTTGAAGGTTCGTGAATCAGATCATGAAGCAATTCTTGCTACTGTCAAGAATAGAGTTGATCCTTGTAGTTCATTGGATTGAATTTGCAAAGGTATGTTCTTCATGAATTTAATTTGAATATTTACTTAAATAATTTTGTATGATTTAAAATTCTATTTAATTGCTTACTAACATGTTTATGTAGGTTAGTGGTGCAAAAAGCTTCCACCTTCACGTGGTTGGCAGCATGCTGTAGAGAATTTATTATTCTCGAAGCCAAGTGAAGCTAAGAGAAATTAAATATTAGAAAGGAAAAACAAACAAAAATTCTCATTTCACCACCTATATTGTAAAAATATCTTATTAAAATTCTCATTTCACCACCTATATTATTTAGGTGATTCGATGATGTACAACGTTACATTGATTTCAATTTATAGTATTTTATGCGTTTGAAAATAGTAGGACAATGAGAGAACCGAATGGAGATGGAGAAAAACACAAGAGAATTTCGTAAAGGGCCCTAACATGGAGGTATCGGATCTGATGATACATCTCTAGGTTCCACAGTCAGTCCGCAAAACCACCCGTCGAAGATATAACGTGTTTTTGCCTAAGGGATCTTAAGGGACTACACCCGGACGAGGTAGTCGAAAGCATGGGTAGCATAGTGAACAAAAAAACTCCTCTAATAGCATTCAACTAGAAGCCCTGATGTGTTGGCGTAGTTGGTTCGGTCCCATGAGCTTCCGTTTGCATACTATAGTGTCTAGTAGATGTACATTGACTCAGATTGCAATATTTCACGTGTTTGCAAATAGTAGGACAATGAGAGAACCAAATGGATATGGAGAAAACCATGAGAGGATTTCATAAAGGGCCCCAACATGGAGGTCTCAAATCTAACGAGACATCTCTAGGTGCCATAGAGTCCGAGAAATCACCTGTCAAAGATATAGCGTGTTTTAGCCTCAGGGCTCTTAAGGGACTACGCCCGGACGAGGTAGCCCAAAAGCACGGGTAGTGTAGGGAACCAAAAAAATCCTCCAATAGTGTTCACCTATCCACCCCGACGTGTTGGCGTAGTTGGTTCGGTTCCACGAGCTTCCATTTGCGAACTATAGCATCGTGCCCATATACCGACTGATGCAGTATTTCACGCATTTGCAAACAATTAGATAACGAGAGAATCGAATGGAGATGGAGAAAACTCTGCGAGAGGATTTCGTAGAGGGCCCCAACATGGATTATTAGATCTAACGAGACATCTCTAGGTGCCACAAATTCCGAGAAATCACCCATCGAAGATATAGTGTGTTTTGGCCTCAAGGCTCTTGAGAGACTACTTAGGACTACTGGTTTGATTTGTGAAGTTGAAGCAACTAGGATTAATAAAACTAATCAACTTGGCATGTTTTCCTTAAGATTATCCATGATTCTATCGATAACATCACATAGATTTTCTATTCTAGTTAAGTTGTGATCCTTCCACATTTCCCATTTTTCCTTTTCTTCCGCTCGTATCTTCTCTTTAAGTTCTTCCAGGATGTTTTTGGGTAATAAAATTGAATCTTTATGAATTTCAAGAGGCATTTATTATTGAATCATAGTGAAATCTTCACCTAATTGTTTTTATTCATGATGTTCATTATCATCTAAAGTTGAAGACTAAAAATTTATATGGCCTTGGCTTCTTTTTGGGCGAAACAACCTTTTGTAATGTCCAAAAAAATTTAGGTGCATTCATTCTCTATTTGATTGAAGATATTCATTCATTCAAAATAAATAGTTAGAACATTGGTGGTCTTCCCAAAAAAACAAATTTCATAGTCTACATAGTTGCATCGTGGAAAAATCATTGAACATTGGTGGTTTCCTCCACCCATGTTTTTAAATCTACCTCGTCAAGGCGTAGTCCCTTAAGAGCCATGAGGCCAAAACACGCTATATCTTCGACGGGTGATTTATCGGACTCGTGGCACCTAGAGATGTCTCATCAGATTTGAGACTTCCAAGTTGGGGCCCTCTAAAAAATTTTCTCATAGTTTTCTCCATCTCCATTTGGTTCTCTTGCTGTCTATTGTTTGCAAACATGTGGAATAGTGTAGTTCGAGTCGGTGTAAGGATGCTAGGAGCTATATTTTTTTAAACGATAGCTTGTGGGACCAAACCATATGGGCCAACACATCCAAATGGCCTAGTGAATTCTATTGGAGGATTTTTTTGGTCCCTACGCTCCCCATGCTTCGGGTAGTCTCGTCCGGTCGTAGTCCCTTAAGAGCCCTGAGGAAAAAACACATTATATCTTCGACGGGTGATTTCTCAGACTTCATGGCACCTAGAGATGTTTCGTTAAATCCAATACCTCCATGTCAGGTCCCTATATGAAAGCCTCTCGTGGTTTTATCCATCTCCATTCGTTTCTCTCTTGCTGTCTATTGTTTGCAAACGTGTGAAATAATCAGATGAGTCGAGTCACAGACGGCTGCATGATGCTATAGTTTGCAAAGGGAAGCTCACGGGACCAAACCAACTACACCAACACATTGGGGTGGCTAAGTGAATGCTATTGGAGGATTTTTTTGGTTCCCTACGTTACCCATGCTTTCGGGATACCTCGTCTGGGCGTAGTCTCTTAAGAGCCTTGAGGCCAAAACACGCTATATCTTCGACGGGTGATTTCTTGGACTCCGTGGCACCTAGAGACATCTCGTATGATCCAAGGCCTCCATTTTGGGGCCACCTACGAAATAATATCAGTACTTTATCCATATCCATTTGGTTCTCTCATTGTCCTATTGTTTGCAAACATGTGAAATAGCGTAGTTTGAGTCGAGTGTAAATTGTCTAGATGTTGTATTTTGCAAACGGTAGCTTGTGGGACCAAACCAACTATGCCAAAATGTTGGGGTGGCTAGGTGAATGATATTGGAGGATTTTTTTGGTTCCCTATGCTCCCCGTGCTTTTGGGCTACCTTGTTTGGGCGTAGTCTCTTAAGAGCCATGAGACCAAAATACGTTATATCTTTGACATATGATTTCAAGGACTCAGTGGCACCTAGAGACATCTCGTCAGATTCGAAAAATCCATGTTGAATCCCTCTATGAAAGCATCTCCCATTTTTCTCCATCTCTATTCAGTTTTCTCGCTTCCCTATTGTTTGTAAACGCGTGAAAATCGTAGTCCGAGTTAGGGTAGGGCTCCCAGATCTTTTGTAGTTTGCAAACGGAAGCTCGTGGGACCGAACCAACTACGCCAACACATCGGGGTGGCTAGGTGAACACTAGTGGAGGCTTTGTTTTAGTACCCTATGCTACCCGTGCTTTCGGGATACCTCATCCGGGTGTAGTCCCTTAAGAGCCCTAAATGACTAGATTGGCTTAAGAATGAATTTTATAGGGGTATGTATAAGAACACATGGGAGTTATCAATCGCCTAGTAAATCTTTCTTGTTTAGTTCTGGATGGGAGTCACCTGGCCTATGACTTAGTGAAATTCCATTCATTGATAATTTATGCTATGATAAACCCATGGATGCTTTCAAAAGTGCCTTCAAAAGGATAGGGGTAGTCATCAAGCCTAGTGAAGGGTGTGATGTGATTTCCAAATAACTTGAAATGCCTACAGATTTAAAGGTAATAACATGAATTGGATAGGATTAGACAATCAAGAATCATTGAGTGTCTGAATCAGAATGTCATTGCATCTGGAGACATTCTCAAGCATTGGAGTAATGTATATGGAGAGAAATTCTCAAAATATCAATAGATGAAAGGCATCAAATTGTGACGACTCTCGGGTGTTTTAATAGGGGAGAAGACTAAGAAGCATAGAAGAATGTAGTAAGTGCATGATAAGATAAGAACTAGTACAAAGAGACCATGAGCAAGAAGAAGCGCATGTAAGTAAGGTAAATACACATATACACATTGATAAATTGAATGAATAATTACTCGATTAGGTAACTATTTATATACATACATTATATAAATATTGATTTCCAAAGTTTAATGCATATTATACATTGAAAATGCTAGTACATGTACATCACTAATAAATGAAAAAATAATACATAATGTCTTAAATATTGTCAAGTGAACATTATATTAGTTTCATGTGAAAATAATCTCATAAATGTAAGGTCTCATACAAAATTATCAAGTTCCAAATAGTATTTTAATGTACATAATAAATACAAAAATGCCCAAATAGGTCATATACCATCAAGTTCAAATGCCATATAGGCATACATATAATGCCATGCACATAGGCATACAAAAACAATGTCATGTAAGATATATATATTTCCTACTCATCAAAATTTATCCCTCTCTTGGCCTTGCTCGAAGAAGGCCCTCCCTTAGATGAAGATGGAGATCTATGAGATGACTTTGGATCGTCCAAGCCCATGCTACGAGTCCTCTTCCACTTGAATACTCACCTATAGATGAGCCTGTAAATGCAAACAAATTTTTTTGTCAAAACTTAATTTATATATGTTTTCAACATGTATTTAAGACCATGCTAGAATGAAAGTATTTACATAAATACACAAACTTACCATGCAAGTTGTTGATCATGCCGAATTTGCATCTCACACTTAGATGAGTCATCGAGAGCTCCTGCAGTATGAACAGGGGTATGAAGATGATGAGATGGAGGAGTCCATGCCCTCGAAGTCAAAATGGAGGGGGTTGAAGTTCCCTACATACACATAAGATCAGAAAATATAACATCAGAATTAGTGAAAATAGAACTAAGTACATGTATGTACATAATGACAATATTTTAATTAATTTTATCAATATAGAACTATTGTTTTTACCCCGCCACGTTGTGAATCAAATGAACAGGCTCTTTACTGTCATGAGTAACTCTTGCATATACATAATGAAGGACATTATTAACATAATTTAATAATTCTACAATGAAAGACATTACTAACATGTAATTTAACATAATATGAATTACACAAGAAATTTAACAAAATTTACGTGTTGTTTGAATACCTCAGTGAGTTCTTTCATGAGATGAAATCACAACGGCAACATGTTTATCTACTTGTCGCAGAGATGGTGGGGTGTCTAGTGAAGTCAACATATTTATCAAACATGTATATCACATGAGTTAGATGGACATACAAGAACATACATATATTTGACTTCAAAACTAATACACACACACACACACACACACACACACACACACACACACACACACATGTATGTGAAAATTTTACATAATTAACATTCTAAATTACCTCTATGAATGTATGTGTATACATGGTGCTCGTCTCCGTGGTCGGGATGAAGATGCACCTCCCCGCATTGTAATATCAATGCATATACATGTACAAATACAATTATTTCAAAAATTTAACATATATAAGTAAATCAAGTACTCAAACTTTCGTAACACACATAACAAAACATAACAAATTTACTGCGAAGGTGACGCCGATGAATGTAATCCAAATGTCTCACTCAAAAGGACATATGACATAGTGACATTATTGTGTGCACCCCTAGCACCAAGTGCACCAAAATTAGTACGCATGAAAGTATCGTCCTCCTCGGGCCCCAAACATATGCTACCACATGAAAATAAAAGATGTGGCCTCATGCTAGTACTCCGAGGGAATACTCTGTGTACCTTCGTGAGCATCCGGCTCGAAATATTTGTCGTATATCAAACAAGGGTCACATATAGCCCGAAGCGTGTGAAGTGTATAAATCTCTCCGTATCCTTCACTCCTTGAGGGACAATCTCAGGGTGAAAGGGCTTACGTGTGGGGAATCTACCCTACTAAATAGGTGAACGTTGTGCACCTGGTTGATCTTGTGTAGATCCTTTTCCTCGGCCCTGGAAATCTTGGAAATAAAAATAATTTGGGATCTCGTTGAGGATAAAATTGTAAGAGAGTTTCCTCAGAAATTATAGTGGCACCTCATTGTTATTGCAAGGTGGAAAATCAAACACCATCCACCATCGGTCCCAAAAAATATTTTTAATCAAATTATTATTGCACCAATGGATGGGAAACCATTTACATGACAACGACACATGAAAATTAGTGCAAGGGTCCGTGAATAAGGCACATATGAGGTCTTTTGAAATTTCTTTTTTCTTTACATCCACATATGACAATTTGTTGGAATAATAAACCCTACTGACCCTCTCCGTAAGTTGTCCAACAATAAATTTTCCCGTTTGCCGCGTCAACTTGAACAAGTAAAGCCTCCAATGTGTTTGTAATAGAGGCATGGTGGGGGTTTATAGATTGTGAATCCCTCATTTTTTATTAAATACTCAATTTCAATTTTGTTTTCATCTATGTGGGTTCTTTAAATCTTCTTGACTAATCGGGGATGTTGAGCACTTGTGGGAGTGTTGGGAGGGATGACAGTGAATAACGGGGTTTTGTTGTGGTTGATTCCTTTGACCTCTAACTATAACAATAAAAATATGTATTCAATTCAAATTTTGATCTATAATTATCATATTTCAATGCAATTTTAAGAAAATAATTGTGAGTACCTCTTCTCCGTGGCACCATTGTCAATTCGAGATCTTCCCAGTGATCCGAAACGATTGTTTGAGCTTGAGATCTAAGCTGAATGAAAAAACACTAGGGCATGGTTAAGCTCGAAAATTGCGTTTGAGGAGATAAAATGATATAGGATCGAGACTCTTTTTTTTCTTTATAGTAGGCATAACATGTACTACGTTAAGTAACACATATGCATTATAACATGAACGCATTATGCCTCGGTAAATCCCAAACCTAAAAATTTAAAATGTGATTGCATTATAATAGAATGCGTATGCGTTTTGTTTTTTTTCAGGTTTTTGTCCACTTTTTGGCCCCCAACTTCGTGCACTTACCCATTTTCCCTTTTCACTTTATAGCATGGCCGAGCCATAATGCAAGCGCGTTATGGCAAAAATGGGCAAAAAAAGATTTGTGTCCTCTTTTTGGCCCCCCATCTTTGTGCATACACCCTAGGTATACATCATCCTCTATCTAGAGGTATAATTCAATAGATGAAATTTATTCATCTGTATTGATATCTACTTCCCAAAACATAACTCTTCATCACCAAGTATAGATTTTTCGTACAAGTTAGCAAGTAATCGTAATTTTGCATAGAATTTTTTTAGATTAGGTAAAAGTAGATTTTGAAGGGATCGAGAACCCTGTACAACCATAAGATAAGCAGTAAAGCCCAAGAGAGAAACAAAAGAGAAACAAGACCCCATGGGCCCAAGGAGAACCAAACAAGACAAGAAAACACATAGAAAGAGGAAAGAATGAGAAAGGAAGGAAGGCCCAACAAAGAGGAACAACCAAAATAGCTTGGCATGCTACCCAAGGATCCTAACTACCTGGGACTTTCCCTTTATGATATTTGAGGCTCATCTTGAGAGGTGGATTACCACCTTTACCTTTCTTCTTGTTGTTCACAAACTTCCAACCGTCCCCATTAGGATCTACATTTTTCATCCGAATGGACAGAAAGACAAATTTCAAGTGGCTCCACATTATTAAAACTTGAATCCACTAAGAACAAGGGGGTTTAACAACCCCCCTTTTCTGACATCTTGTTGTGATTCAGTAACTGATTTAGTGGGAGGAAGGGAAACCCCTCCCTTCAACACTTTCTTCAGCATATCCATTTTCACACACTTCTCCTCACCCTAGATCTCAGAGTGACTATTTAATACATCCTCCATATCATCTTCCTCCCAAGCATAAACCACCAAGTTATCAGGATTAAAATCCTTCCACCATGAGAGCCGCCCCTAATCAATTTCTTGAAAATTTGACAATCGAAGCTTGTGTGATCGAGAGAGAAACACGTCCTGCATCTAAAAGAAAGACCTTAAAAATCCAAGTTTTGGGTCCAAGTAGAATCCATTACTTTCAACTCTAATGTGGTTGGGAAATTAGAAGTCATATTCATATCTACCAAAATACGAGCGAAAGTGGTATGATCAAAAGAATCAGTTCTAGGATCCACAACTAAGAATTTACCCAAAGCATTTCCTATAGCCTTGAAGCAATCTTCACTCAAAAAATGCAAAGTAAAATAGGGTAGATGGTTCCAAACCAGTCAGATAGTGAAGGTTTCCTAAATACAGGATTAAATTCAGGAAACCAAGGCTTCATGAGAAGAAAATGCGACTGGAAATCCCATATTTTACGAGAAGGGCTTCATGAGAAGGGATTCATAGAAAATTTTAATTTAATGGTAATATAAGTTATTTTTATTTCCATTTATTATAATTTATGTTAATTTAATTTAATTTATTTTAATTTTATATATAGGGAGAGTCATCAAAATGACATGGTCGGGGTAGGGATCAAAGTAGAAGAAGCGGAAGAGAAGGGGTGTATTTAGTAGAGTGATTATGAAACCAAAAATTCTTTCTATGAGGTCAATTTAATTTTTAATACATTGGATTCAATGAAACCATCATAATATTGATGTATTCTATATAGATATTTCAATAATATTAACTTATATGTAGACATCTAAGACTTAAAATTCACATAATGACTATAATGTTGAAATAGTTCACCAACAAAAAGAAAAACTACATCTTCCCATTATGTCATCCCAATGATTAAATGCATCTTAGCAACATCACAAGGATCATTAAGTTTGGAAAATACTTTACTCAAAGGAAATGATGGGGTGATGGGTGAAACAAACACCTTTTCCGGGACTTTTGATGAAGATGTTCTAATGGAAGAGGGTGTTAGGATTCAAAACATGCCTCATTATTTATTTTATCATGATCATATATATCATGATAACGAGGATGATGATAAATAACAAGATGGTGATGAAGAGAACTATTAGGAACAAGAGAGGATTGTTTTGATTTTTTTCTCAAACTCCTTGTTTATGACATGAGAGTCCAAAACATCATTGTTAAATTCTATATTGGCATTGATGGAATTGAAATAAAAGTCTAGTTGGTAAAACATAGTGTGAATGCTTTCTTGTGTTTAGATAATAGTTTCATAACTATATTTTACATTATATATATATATATATATATATTATATCATACATTTTACATTATTTTTTATTTGTTTTTGTGTATATTTATTGTAGCCTTCTCAAAATTAATTGGTTTCCTAGAAAAAAAAACACTTCCCTCATCATATAGAGGGACAACAATAATAATAATATTTAGGGGTTGTCTATGTCAATTATGATTCATAACCAAATGATTTCATTATATTTATGAAGGAATATGAGAATGAAGTCAATTGTCCCAATTGTGGGGCACCATGATATTTACAAAGAGTTAGAGGGCTCATTTTTCCAAATAAGGTATTGAGAACTTTTCCAGTAATTATTAGGATCAGGTGTCTACTTTGTAGAAAATCACATGCAGAGTTAATGTCATGGAATCAAAAGAATAGAAGAAATGATGGAATTTGGCATGTTCCTGTAGACTCAAATGTAATGAGACACATTGAGTAGTAATGGCTTGAAAAATTCAAAGAGAAGCCATGTATAATATTGTTTGGTTTAGAAATAGATGATGTTAACCTATTTTTTTAGTATGTCAACTAGCTATTCTGTTTGGCCAATATTGTTGATAAAATATGATATTCCTCCATGGTTGATGATTCATAAGGAGAATTTAGTGTTTTCATTATTGGTGCACAGTAAGCATTGAGTAAACATGCATGTCCACCTTAAACCTTTAATTAACGAGTTGTAAGCATTATGGGATGACATTCTAATGTATGAACTTTTAAAACCCATTGGTCAGAGATAGTTCACATGTTATGGTATCTTATGTTGGACTATTCATGATTTTATTTGGATGGTTATTTTTAAAATATTTATCATATGTTAAAATTTGAAAACAAAATATCACAAGTAAGTGTGTGTGTGTGTGTGTGTGTGTGTGTGTGTGTGTGTGTGCGCGCGCGCCGGTGGCAATGCTGCAAGCGTGTGTGCGCGTGGGGGTGTGTGCGTGCATGTACGCGCGTGCGGGGCGCATTATACACTGAGTTTGTTGATGAACATTTATATATGTAGGTGTGTCTACAAAAAGAAAGTATGCTTATACAAGGTGTGGTGATCAAAATTGTGGAATGAAATAGAAATATCCCAAAAAGGTTGTATATAAAGGCCATTGCAAGTTATTTGTGATGGAGCATGAGTAATGTGTTAAAAATAAAAATACGTTTGATTCAAAAACCTGATATTTGAGAAAATCATAAATTTATGTCACAGGATTGGTATAAATACTTCACAAAGGCATTCATAACATCAAAAGTGGATCTTATGATATATTAGTAGAGAGATTGGGTATGGTTTTTGAAATTATCCAAAAATTTGAAAAGTCTATATGAATGAAGAAAATATCTAAATTCTAAAATCTCATGTGTTGGGATAATTTATTAGTTAGAAATATTTTAGATCCAATACATATATTTATGAATGTAGTGGTTTCTATATGGAATCAAATCTCTAGAAATGAGAAAGAAATTCCAAGTTCTAGAGCTGGACCAAAATTTTAATGGGACAAAGAGGCATCTTAAAAAGGAAGAAGGTGCTCCATGAATATTATGTAAACAACAAGTCCTATTGGTGAATAAAAAATGCAATATATTTTAACCCTAAATGGCTATGGGTCCTCCAGTGAAGCATGTATTTATCAATTATAGGTGCATTAAAGGCCTCAAAGCACATGATTAGAATGACATTATGAAGGTGATTCACATGTTATTTTTATCTTAAATTAGGAAACATAGTTTTATTTTCACATATAAATTTTTAAATTAATTTGTGCAACATATATTTCCCTTTCCATTAAAGGGTGACATTCCAACTAACCTACTACATACAATATATCAAATTTGAAAATTATGAGTTAATATGATTTTGGTTTTCAACTAACAATTATCCATTTGTATGAAAAACATTATTATATTGACTTTCATGACTACCATTGTTTGTAAAATAGGTGGTTGTCTTCAAAAGAGATATTAGAAGCAAGGATTGAGTAGGAGAAAGAAAAAATTGTAGATATTGTTTGTAAATTGGAAAAGGAAATACTTACCTCTTGTATGAATTCTCAAACTCATTTGTTTGTGCATTTGGTCAATGAACTTAAAATGGAAGGTGTAGTTAACATGTAAAGGATGTTTTTCCTAGAGAGATATATGAAGACCACAAAGAGATTTGTAATAAATGTTATCATATATGGAGGTATCTATGGCATAAGGATACATTATTAAGGAAACAATTTACTCTTTGTTAGAATAGAGTGGGGTGGAATTTCCATATACTCCACACATTTGGAATGCTAAACATGGAAATGAAAAATTATCCGAGACCTTCTTGGAGCAAGATTTTTTTGGGAACTATTAGCAAATTCTAGGTTTGGAGCATGGATTATCTTTGATTTCTTCTTCTATGTTTTTCCCATAGCTATGCACTCCATTATATAGAATCGCACACTAACAAATCACATAACAATCTCTGTCTTATATGCAACATCTCAACAATTTCGTTGGTTTCATATGAAACCAATTCTCTGAATGGTTTCAACTAATTAACAATACTAATAATAAAACAATTCTATATTGTTTTATTATCTAACTTACTAATTTAGTTAATAACTAGTTACCATATAGTAAATACTATTTACTATATGTAACTTTACATTTACATTACAATTATATTATCCATGATAATAATATATCCATAATAATAATATCCTAATGTTCACACTAGAACATAGAATATCTCTAACACACCCCCTTAGTGTGAACATGGGGTAAGAGCTCCTAGAAACATCGAACTTGTTAGAGTAGCCATTACTACTGGATCTTGCTGTCTGGATCTTGCTGCTAATGATCATCCTTGTCGTATGAACATCTTCATCGACTGATCACCTTCCAATGAAGTACCTTCCACCGAAGTATGGCAGTCAGAGGACCGTACGTAGATTCTTTTCCCCTGTAAGCTGAGTCAAGCAGTTTGCTTCTTCCACACCAAATAGAAACTTAGGAACTGTTGTTAGTCTATGTGAACACATTAAAATCAAAACATGAAAATAGTTTCACCCCCTTGTTTATAAACACACCACACAACTGAAATAGAACATCACCACATCTGTCTGCGACCCCGTCATTGGTGAATGACGAGAGGACATTGATTGTCCTCCTTCCTCCATTGCCTCCTTCCTCCAACAAGAGAAGAGTCTACCATAGGTAATCCTTGTCACTAGGATAAGAAAGTCCTTCATCATTTGAGTAGGCTTCCCAATCAGTTTCTACTTCAGCTAGAAGGTATTTTTGATCTATCTTGGGATCAAGAAGATCCTGAGCTCTCTTTTTACTGATTCAAGATACTACATGCCCAATCTCATTACAATAAAAACATTTTATTTTTCCATGTGAAGGAACCTGCTTTGGTTTATGTTTTTCCTTCTTAGATGAGGAGCTAGGTTTGTTTCTTACATATAGTACTTCTTCATGTTCTTCATGACTGCTTTGTTCTAACAATGTAGAAATCACTCCTTCTAGACTAATAGTAACTTTACTCAAAGTAAATACAATATTTGAGTAACTCTTAGGCATGCTATTAAGAAGAATAGCTTTAACATCATCATCTTTTACATGTTATTTAATTCCAACAAGTTGATTTAATAAGGAACAAAACTTACTGATATGATCTTCCATTTTGGAACTCTCTTCCATCTTCAATCCGTACAGACGTTGTTTTAGTGACGTCTTTGTTGTTTTTGCTTCAGATCTGAAAAGCTTGTTGAGGGAATCCCAAATATCCTTTACAGATTTGGATAAATCCACATGGTGTAAATAGGATTTTGACAATCCTAATCCAATGGTCCCCATGGCTCTCTGATCCTTCACGTTCCACTTTTCCAATTCATTTCCTCTAGTGGGTGGAGTTGAATTCGGTTTCACCACATCCCATAGATCCTTCTCTATGAGATGCAACTGCATCTGTAGCTGCCAGGTGTGAAAATCTTGGCCTTCAAATTTATCTATCTAGTTTAGATTAGTCCTTTCCATATTCTTCAAGTACTATTAACCAAAATACTGAAATATTCTTGTAATAAATATTTCTTTTCAATAATAGTACAACAAATACACTATCAATGATATAAGTATTTATTTGTACTATTTTTTTTCACAAAATTGTTCACGCAACTTAAAACATTATTTCACATTCTTCTGCACTGAATCTGATACAAATGAAAACTAAAAAGTTGTGCGTCTTTTCAATACCTTTCCAACAAAAAAAGATCACCTCAATCCGACATTTTATGCAAAAGTTATGTCCATTTTACTGAACACTACTTGGAAGCTTTTTCCTGACGGATTTCTTAAACTGATATAAATAATGTTAAGATAAATTTGCAATATAAAAATTAATCTTACATTACCAGAGACACCATGAATTTGGAGATCCTTCTTCAAAAATTAGTGCCCATATTTCTCTTATTTGAAACCTTCTCCTGGAAACCTTCACCTGCTCTGTTACCAAATGTTAGCAAATTCCAGGTTTGGAGCATGGATTAGCTTTGATTTCTTCTTCTATATTTTTGCCCATAGCTATGCACTCCATTATATAGGAGCTACACACTAACAACTCACATAACAATCTTTGTCTTATATGCAACCTCTCAACAATTTCTTTGGTTGCATATGAAACCAATTCTCCTGAATGGTTTCAACTAATTAACAATACTAATAATAAAACAATTCCATATTGTTTTATTATCTAACTTACTAACTTACTTAATAACTAGTTACCATATAGTAAATACTATTTACTATATGTAACTTTACATTTACATTACAATTATATTATCCATGATAATAATATATCCACAATAATAATATCCTAATGTTCACACTAGAACATAGAATATCTCTAACAGGAACTTGGTATATATTGAAATTCATATCAAACATATATGTATGATCACTTTACGCATACCCATTAATTAATTATTTACATGTTTTGTTTTTTAGGACTTGTTGAAAAATATGCCATTTAAAATATCATGTTATTTAATATTCAAAGAAGGTTTTGTTACTTAAAAATATGAAGAGGAGAATATTATCCATGTGAGCCTAAATATTTATTGGAGAGTGAAACATTTATAAAAACAATTCCCACCTAATCTACAAATACCATTTCAAGACCAATCTACTCTTAAGTGGATGAGTTCATATTTAGATAATCTTTATGCCATCAAATGAAGGGTAGTAACACAAGAAGCATTAAACATAGTGTGAGGATGCGAATAATTGCATAGTTGTTATAACACTTTTTTCTTATATACTTGATTTCTATATTATTTTAGAAATCTATTAATACTATCTTAGATGATTTGTCATAGTGAAGGTGAGTAAACATTTGACAATTGAGTTAAATGGAAAATACTTCTATCTGGAAAATATTAACGAAAGAAGGGTCACTTGTTGTCAGATGCTATTCCCTTTGAGAAGGCCAACCATGCTAGTGTCAATGACAGGAATTTTGTCTAAGAGAAATTGAATTATGTTAGAAAGTTATAATAAATAATAAAACTTGTTTATATAAATATTGAAGTTGTTGTATTTACATGTACTTGGTACCCTTATATTGATAATATTTTTTGTATAGTGGACAATTAAAGTGGCTTCTACTTAGTTAAATTTTCTAGAGCATTACCTAAGGGTAAAGATCCATATATGTTACCTCAACATTGTGATAATGTATTAATTTTTGTAATTTTGATATGTACATCTTCTACATTTTCAGGTGCAAAATTTCTATATGTAAGTCCAATTTTTCATGAATTAATTTTTTAAACTATGTTTTTATAGGCCTTCCTCTATCCTAATATATAGAGCAAAGGTAATTGGTCGTTTATATTGCATTGTGAGCCAAAAATGAGATATATTGTTGATGAAAACAATGTTGTAACAAATGCATTATGGGGAACACATGATGTTGTTAAAAGAGATGATGAACATGAATCTAGTGATGAAGATAACCCTACCGATAATGAACAATATCATATTGATCAAGTTGATGATCAAGGTGAATCTATGTTTTAAGAATATGATGTTGACGAACATGACGATGAAATTCATGAAGCTAAAAATAATGAATATAATGATGAAATGAATATCCTAATAGCTAGATATTTGAACAATGAATGGAATATTCCCATAACTACTTATATAGAGAGGAAGAAGAAGGGAACATTTGTCATGACTATAAATCCAAGTCATGTACCCAATAAGGAGTTAGTAGAAACATAAGAAGATGAAAATGAATAGTTGAAATATTCATAAGCCTATTTATTGTTATGCTAATTCATTAGATCCAAAATTTTCTTGGGTTATCAACATCCCATTACATATTTATAAAATTAGTTATTATTTTTTCGTAAAATTTCATATAACATAATTAAAGTACAAATGTAAGTCCATACCAAAACACAATTTATTATATCCTCTCTTATCCTTTATAGAGATAAAATATATTTTTCCATTTCTAGAGCTTGAACTCAAGTGAATTAATTTGAAAATGTAATTTAATTTTTAAATTATACATTTTCTCACATTCTAAACTTAGTTTATAAAAATCATCTCTAGGCTACTAAGATATTTATTGTTGTATAAAAATTTCTTCTCATATTCATATTGTTAAATTCACCTAAAATATCCATCTCATTCATAAAATATGATCAATAGATTTGTTCAACATACAATCTCTAAATCATGTCATGCACATGGGAATACTTAAAAGTAGGTACCAAATACCACAAATATCACAATTACGGTTAATGGTTCACTTTTCATTGTTATCAACCTCCCATGTTTTCCTTCTAGATGATGGATAGTGAATAATAGTTTACAACATTTTCAACCTATTTACAACATTAATTTCCCCATGTTCAATCATCATAAACATATTTTCGATATAAAAAAATTGTTACAAAACAATATATGGTTTAATATAAGTATAAATATGGATGAAGATTTGTAAAACTCTTGAGGCTTGCCTTTGGCTTAGTTGTCTTGTTTAGATCATCCACATATGGAGTTCTATCCTATCATTAAACATTTAAAATAACTTCATTTGTTGAATTAACCTTCTTGGATTAAATCCTATAACCTTAAGGTACTCGGTTTATCTTCCCATCACATATGCACAACTCTCTTTTATAATATTATATAAAATCTATAAGCTTTAAGGTTATATTCTTGGATGCCTTTCACTAACATATGCATCCCATATATACTACTTTGATTTAAGAAAACTATTACTTCCCATGCATGCGCAATTATTACAAATTACTCAATGAATGACTTATAAATCATATGTGTCCAAATAAATATTATAAAAGAAGTGTAGGATTAAGGATCCTACACATCTCTCCCTAAGAATATTTTTCCTATAAGCTAAAGATTAGAAAATTTTTAGGGAGGATAACCATTGTACAAAGAAGTAGTTGAGAATGTGGTTGTCAATTTTTATATAGAAATGCCACGGTAACAAGTATGAATGCCACTTATGGATTACATGTAGTATGACCATGAATTTTTTTCATAGATAAAAGACACTAAATTCCTCCCATAGACCTTTCTCATGAAATCATTAGGATGGTATTCTTAGATGATTATGATGTCAAGTCCATTACCATAAGCATCACTTTCAATAATGAAGGTATTTGAGAAATAAGAAATTGCTAAAACACATGCACTACACATTACTTATTTTTATTCCTTAAATCCATGCTCATGTGCTTCTATCCATGCAAAGGAATCATTTTCAACACGGTAAGTAAGGGATGGAATTTTTCCATAATGCTTTAAAAAATTTTGGTAGTAACCAGGTGAAACCTAATAATATTTGAAGGCACTATAGTGCTTCTAGTTTTGGAAAATTTTCAAGATATTGATTTTATCTCGGGTCAGCTCAAACACCTTAAGAGACAATATACCCAAGGTAATCAAATTTTGTGAGGTAAAAAAGTAATTGAAAGGTTTGACACATAAATTATTATCTAAGAGGAGTTGTAATTCTATTTTTAGGTGTTGAAAATGTCTAACCCATGTTTTTCTATAGATAAATATGTCATCAAAATATACTAGGATGAATTTATGAAGGAAATCTTCAAAGGGTTTATTCATCAGTCCTTAGATCTGTTGAGGGGAATTGGTGAGCCAAAAAGAATGACTAAAAATATTCATGACCATCATGATTCTACAAGGTTATTTTAATGACATACTCCTCACTAATGCAAATTTGGTGGTACACAGAGAATAGATCTAATTTCTAAAAATATGGGACCATCAAGCTTGTCAAGAAGATCATCAATCATTTGAATTGCAAACTTATCTTTGATAGTTATTTTTTTGGGTTTCAAAAATTATGTTGACTCTACAAGATCCATATATTTTTTGGAAAGGAATAAGTAGTGATTAATAAGGGATTGTACTTGGAAAAATCAATCCTACATGTAATTCTTGAACTTCAAAAAAAAAAAAATTCGTCTTATATAAAACTAGATATTAGTAAGGAATAATGCTAGAAGGGTTTATTTAGGGAATAATTTGGATACAATGGTCCTCTGGTTGATGAGGGGGTAATTAAAATGGATCTATGAAGATTGTACCATGCTTATCCAAAACTTTTTGTAAATCATCCGAGTTTCTAGAATTTGGGGGTGAACTGATATGAATGGAACATAAATGATAAATGAGTCCATGAGATCTTTTCTTAAGGAGTGTTTCCATATTATGTGAGCTAATAATGCTAGTAGACCCATGAGTGATCCCATTTGAGGAATTCTTCTTCCTCTTATCTAATAATTGTTTCCAATACTCATAGAAACCCACAAGATTGGTCCTAGGGTATGTATCCACCGAAAACCAAGAACTACATCACATTCACCAAAGGGCATGATAAACATCTCTAGTTATATATTATGGTCACCTACAACAATGTAAACATTGCAAAATTTTCTTTTTGCAATGCAATATTCCCTCATTAGCAATCATAATTTTTAAAATGCAACTTAGATATACAAATAAATTTACTTATTTGGTATGTTGAGTTTCAATGAATTTATGAATTCTCTTACGATAAATTAAAATATTAAGAGGGATATTCTTAAGATACCCTTTGACTTTTATAGTTTGAGGGTGGATACTTTTGCAAAGGCATGTAGAGAGATTTCAGGTGGGGCATCCTAGGAAGTAGGTTTTTTTATGAATTTTTCTAACTCTTGGGACCCTGGATCATTTTCATATTGTTTAACTTCGGGGAATGATCCATCCTCTAGGAGATACAATTTTCATTCCACCTATATATGCCCCTTATTTAACACTTTTTCATAATCATAGCATACCAAAAGGTGTTATCATGGGTGGCATGTACCCATGGTCCGTTTGTTTTTAATTTTCTTAAAGTAGGAATCTTCCGGTTACCGGAGTTACCGGTTGTATGTTTCTAGGTTCTCAAGTTTCCCGGTGAAAAGCTTCGTGAATTTCCTATAAATAAGGAGGTTCTCGTTTCATTCACTACACCGCGGAAGTAAGATCGAATTCAAGGTTTTGCGAAGCAAGTCGAAGAAGAGATCTAGAATTCTTCAGAGTCTAAGTGTCTCGAGTCTAAGTATTTTACGTAAGTTCTATATATGTTTGATTTTTCGTATGTCCAAGGTTCTTTGTTCTTGTAAGCTTCATTGCTAAGTATTATTATAAGAATTTCAGATCTTTCTTTATGAAGTCGTTTGTTTTCTAAAGTGGTATCGAGCCTTTTGTTTTTCTTAAAGTGGTATCGAGCTTGTTGTTTTTGTTAAAGTGGTATCGAGCCTTTTGTTTTTGTTAAAGTGGTATCAAAGCTGGTTAAAGATCTTGAGACCCAAGTGAAAATATTTTGAGATCTATTATCGTTTTGACATAAGATATTCTATCTTTGGTTTATTTATCATTCGAGAATCTAGCCCGTCAAGTAAAGTCGTGATTTATACTTGAGTTCATCATTTGAGAAGAAAGCTTGTTCTAGTTTTGTGGTTATCTGTGAATATGAGTTTATACAGCAGATAGCAGGCAAAGAGGCGAGGTCCCATCAAGTAAGTCACCGTGTTGAGTGCAGTTTTAGGTTGACCCGATACCGTAAGCCCTATTGCAAAGTTGCTCAGTAGTACCAGTATAAAATGGCCGCATGAAGCTCGTCCTAGTTTGTCTTCCTTAGATGTTGAAGATCAAGATCTTGTAAGTCTTTCTGATGTCTGGCCCGTAAATTCTGATATATCTATTCTTGAAGAATCTGACCCATTGCCAGCCTGGAAACTTCCAAAAATATCTTATGATCAAGTTTATGCCAAAATAAATAAGTTTCATTTATTAGCTAGTACAGTCTTTAAAACCCGTGAGTCTGTAATACAAGTTACCCAAACGTCTAATTGTGAATATAATATCCCTCTTATAGATCGTGCTGATATAAAAAGTCTTAAAAACAAAATACATATCAGTTTGCCCATATAGGTTGTGTTCCAGATAGGTATTACCCCTCTGTTTCGTCGTGGTTTAAATGCGTCTATTTTATGTTGTCTAATGGATCTCCGACTTGATAACTTTAAAGATTCTCTGCTTGCAGCAATACAGACTGGTTTACATTCTGGTCCTATATCTTTTGAAGTGTATCCAAATTATCCCGTGTCTCTGACCAAAGACGATCTTTTGCAAGACGTCTTAAAGCTTCATTTGGCTACTACAGGTCTTAATATGCGACCTGGTGCTTGTCCGCTTGCCATACACTATAAAGTCATATATCGCCTTGTAAACACCATGTATCCTGCAGTTAAGCATGGCGTCTCCAAGGGCAGCAGCGTGGTGAGTCACGTTAATTTAGAAAGTCAAAAATAGAGCCTGAGCTTATTTCTTGGTCTCAGATCAGAGTTCCCAAAGAATGGACACTGTCGAAAAATTCATCCAGTCCAGTCAGCCCAAATTGCAGAATGCTACAGCAGTAGAAGAAAATAAAAATGATGTAAGATTATCCTTTAGGTCTAACTCTAGATTAGGTTTACCTAGATCTAATTCTGTGCAGTCTAACAGTTCTTATTTTTCTGTAGGTGAGTCATCTAACAGTCAGCCTAGTCAGTCTACTCAGCCTCCTAAGGAGAAAACATTTTTGTGTAGTCATAGTTCATTAGTCCATGATCCAAATATATATTTCTTATGGTGTAGTGGATTGTGAGAATCTTGTCACCTGTAAGTATGTCCACCTCTGGTAGGGATTTGTCTCTGGCGAATCCTTTGTTGGAATGGAGAGGCAGAGGAGAAAGAGGCAGAGAATTTTCTAATCCTCAAAGAGGTTTTCCGTTTCTCTTCCCAGAAGAGAACATTTACGAAAGCAGATGGATCAGAGAAGCTCGATCGATATCTATAGAACATGGAGAAGGAATAGAATACAGTTCCTTGAGAAAGTCATAAAAAAGGCCACTGAGGAGTTCTCCAGACTCCTTACTGAAGAAAAAGAAGAGAAAAAAGATGATTAACATTTAGAAATAATGGCACAAGAAGCCCAAGAGGAATGTTCTGATCAGCATAAAGCAGAAGCAGAGGTATGTACAGTCTCTTGTACACAAAATCCATTCATAGCAATCACTATTTGTATACCAAATATAAAGCCATATTGTTTAGATGCTATGATTGACACAGGTGCTGATATCTGTATGATTAGAACCTTAGCCATTCCTCCAGATTGCTGGCAACAAACCCATCTTAGGATCAGGTTTGACAAAAAAGATGTCATCTCTAAGTCTGTGGCCCATATTCCTATTTGTATAGAAGGATTTACTAGAACTGTTAAGTTCTACCAGCATGACATGGAAGCATATGATTGTCTGTTAGGAGTAGACTTCCTTCAGGATTGTGGAACCTTCAGTGTCACCAAAGATTTTATATCTTTGTTTAATCCACAAGTCCAAATCCCTAGAAGGTATACTTATCAGACAATAGTTCCACTCCCTAAACCAGTAAAAGAGTCAAACCATGAGTGGATACACAAGTCAATTGCTGCTTGTAAATCTAATATAGATGATATTGTAGCAAAGATCAAGAAAGATCTTTGCAGTGATAATCCTCATGCCTATGTATCTAGAAAAAGGCATGTCTGTTCATTAAATTTGCAGATTGTAAAGGACAAAGAAGGAAAAGAACTTATTCCTAAGTTCAAGGCACATCACAGAGGCATGATTCCTTCCGAAAGGAAAGAATGCCATGAAGAAATACAGAAGCTGTTGAAAGGAGGATTCATCCAAGAATCCAATTCTCCTGGTCATGTGCAGCCTTCTACGTCAACAAACGAAGTGAACAGTTAAGACAAAAGAAGAGGCTTGTTGTTGATTACAAGCCATTAAACAAATTCATATCTGCAGTGCAACATCCTATTCCTACCCGTGATGATCTCCTATCCGAATCAAAGGATCAAAGGTATATAGTAAATTTGATCTCAAGAGTGGTTTCTGGCAGATATTTTTACAGCCTGAAGATTGCTACAAAACTGCATTTGTAGTTCCAGGAGGCCAGTACGAATGGAAGGTACTCCCTTTTGGCCTTAAGACTGCTCCATCCATATTCCAGAAAAAGATGGATAGTATTTTCAGAGATTTAGCAGAATTTTTAATTGTTTATATTGATGATATTCTGATTTTCTCTAAATCTCCTAAGGATCACATAGAACATCTGGAAAAGTTCTATGATACTGTCTATAAAAATGGTTTATGTCTATCTCCCACTAAATGGAAGTTTTTAAAGATGAGATAGATTTTCTTGGAATAAAGATTAAAGATGGCAGTATAGAAATGCGAAACATGTTGTCTCCAAGATACAGGAGTTCCCTGATGAACTCAAAGAAAAGGAACAACTTCAAAGGTTTCTTGGCTGTGTTAATTATGTTGCAGGATTCTATAAGAATATAGCTGCAGATAGAATCCTTTTAAATAAAAGGTTGAAAAAGAATGCTCCCGCCTGGAGTTGAAATGACTTCAGCTGTCAAGCGCATCAAGAAGCAGTGTTGGATCTTCCACCTATGTCCCTTCCTGGACAAGGTTTGAAGATAATAGAATGTGATGCCAGTGATACATATTGGGGAGCTGTACTAAAAGAAAAGATGGAGAATGGTAAGGAGAAAATTTGCAGATATGCATCAGGATCATTTCAAGGTTCTGAGGTTAAATACCACTCCACTCACAAAGAGATCCTGGTGGCAAAGAAAGCTATCAAAGCTTTCTTGTTCTTCATCCAGAATGATCATTTCATCATCAGAAGTGATCTCAAAGATTTCAGAGACAAAAAGTGAATAACGAAGACCCAAAGAAACAAGACATCCTTAATAGATTACAGAGGTGGGGTCTCTGGTTCGATAACTTTTCATTTGATGTAGAACATATTAAAGGAAAAGATAATTCTTTAGCTGACTTTGCTAGCAGAGAATTAAATCTGGTTAAGCATGTAAATGTTACACAAGTATTCCATGAGTTTCATAGTCCCATTTGGGATATTAATAATTGTAAAGGCCAAATTGATTCTATTAAGCAAAATGATAATAGAATCTCCAGAGAAGCTCAAGCTTTGTTGATATACAGAGATTATATCTCTGTATCTGAATATAACATGTCAGAGGTTGCAGTCAGATTCGTGGATCCTGAGATCCCTCATACTGAATTCCATTCTCTCCAAGAGCCAATGGTTTTCTGTACACTCAAATGGATCTGGCGCCATTCCAGATATGCAGAGCAGCCTGATCATTTGCCTTTTGAAGGACATCAACTTAGACAGCTTGTACCAAGGCCGAATACTCTATGGAAGTTTGAGTTTTCAAGGTTGTGGACAGAGGAACATCCTCTGCATTTTGATCTTTGGAACAGGCCAAGCACTCAAGGAGATAGGAAGTACATTTCACAACATTTCAAATATTTTTGGCTAAGTATCTTCCTACTAAAATCTCTGATTCTCCATTACTGGATATTTCTCCTGATTTAGCAAGGAATATTTTAATTCAATGTAAAATTCCTTGGTTTGTTAAAATCCAGTATTATGTAAAATCTAATCCTTTCAGAGGACACCATTCAAATCTGAATGGTCAATTATGGAGGAGAATCATACTTCATCATACGATGAATGTACATCCGCCTGCTCCAGGATACGCCCTTCGTATCCCAGATCATTATATGTTTCCAACCAGAAAGCATCTCCGACCAGATAATGATGGTACGACATCTACATCAAGATCGTGGCATGAAAGAATCACGAGAAATCTTGAGCCACTACCAGAAAGGACTGATGAGACTTCTTCCTCATCAGATGATGACACTAATGGACCCATTGTACAATATGATAGCTCTTAGTGCTATGATGGTGGGCATGTCACCGTCCTCTTTACTTTCGGCTATGTTGGCAGGCCTGTTGCCGATCGTGTCAAAATAAAGTAAGATAAGATTCTCTTTTAAGTCTTATCTGAAAGCATGGTGGACCGCTCCACTATAAAAAGGTGTTATCATGGGTGGCATGTACCCATGGTCCATGTCTGTCGGTTTCTACTTTTCTTAAAGTAGGAATCTTCCTGGTTACCGGAGTTACCGGTTGTAGGTTTCTAGGTTCTCAGGTTTGCCCGGTGAAAAGCTTCGTGAATTTCCTATAAATAAGGGAGTTCTCATTTCATTCACTACACCGTGGAAGTAAGATCGAATTCAAGCTTTTATGAAGCAAGTCAAAGAAGAGATCTAGAAGTCTTCAGAGTGTAAGTATTTTTTGTAAGTTCTATATATGTTTGAGTTTTCATATATGCAAGGTTCTTTGTTCTTGTAAGCTTCATTGCTAAGTATTATTATAAGAAGTTCGAGCTTTCTTTATTGTTGTTTGTTTTCTAAAGTGGTATCAGAGCCTTTTGTTTTTCTTAAAGTGGTATCAGAGCTTGTTGTTTTTGTTAAAGTGGTATCGAGCATTTAATGGGGGCCTATTTTGGGATTGATTCAAAAACTTTGTGGAAGGTTGGTTTTCCTAAATGGAGTTGTGTGCGGAAGGTGAATATGCAGAATGAATGTTAGCAAATTAATACATCATAATACATTATTTATTATTAACTGACTTAGTCGGTTATCATCCCCAACTGGTTGGCATTTTGTCGGACCATTTTGGACAAGTATATAATGAACTTTTCTGCGTTGAATAAAAACAATAAGTCTTTTCTCTCTTAATACCGTCATTGGTATTAGAGAAAAGTGACTTTGGAGACCTAGACGTGGTAGTGACCAGCAAGTGAAAAGGATCCCCGCATTGGAATGTTTATGCTTAGAAATATACACTGGAAGATTGGTAAAAGATGTTGTTCTTACGTATGTGAGAAAAAGCGATTGCGAGTCAAGAGAAATGCGTTGAGCTTGGAAGGTGAAGACCCATAGTTGAAGATTGGCGCTATCTGCGAGTTCGGCTTGGAGCATCGAACGTAGTGTAAAGAGCATCATTACGTGGAGGATTGGACACCTAATATTTACATTTTTATTGCCATGCATGAATAAAAATAGCGAGACATGTGCGTGTAAACACTGAATTTCCTTCTCGTGAAGTAGAATAGTAATGCTTTGTACCTTTGAAAATAATACTATTTTTTTGACATCATGTCTGCTCCGAAAATATTAAAATCCGATTCTCAGCTCTTGAAAGGGCCTAATTACACTCCATGGAAGAAAAAGATGCGTACTCACTCGTCCCACCGACATAGATGAACAAATGAAGTATGACAAGGTTGATGCAAAAGCCTTGATGTTGATCACTTTGAGCATATCCAATGAGGTGAAACAACACATACGAGAATGCAACAACATAAAAGGCAGCTGGAATACTCTCTCCACCATCTACAAAGAAAATAATTTGAAAAAAATTCTCCATCTCCAATCAAATCTTCATACCATGAGTATAAAAGAACGAGAGAAATGGAAGAATTCTTGTGTTGTGTGCGGAACTACGAGAAGAGTTTGGTGTGCTCGGAGAAGTGGTCAAAGATAAGTTTCTTGTTCCTCTCACACTGCGAGATATTCCTTCCTAATTTAGGACATTCATCACTATATTGACCATCACACAAAAGGAGATGACTTTTCTCGAGGCGGTGAATTTTCTACAGCAAGAAGAAGCCATTCAGATAGTGCATGAAGAATTTGAGGACAAAGCATTGATCTCAAGGTAAAAGAAGAGTCAGAAGCCTCGCAAGGGACAACAAGAGAAGAAAACAAAAACGTAACCAAAGAAGAAACAACAGAAGAAGAAGTCTCAAAAGGCAAATCGATGGTGTCACATCTACACCACGAATACACACGACACTATGAACTGTTGATACAATGGTCGCACACAACATAATTTTTGGAGAAGAGAGAACATCTGGTAGAGGTGATTCACATAAATCCAAGTGGTATCCTCATGAAAAGAAGTAGAAAGAAAATGTCACAACCTAGCTAGATGATGACTCATATGAAGATGCCCTAGAATGAACACATTGTAGTGCACGATAAGATGATTTGGTTCTAGTCTCCCAAACATCACAACCATCAGAGAATGTTTGGTTGATAGACTCAGGTGCCAACAAGCATATGAGAGGTGATATGAAGCTGTTTAATTCATTGATTGATCGACCTACTGGATATTGGGTTCGAATTGTAGAAAACTAGGAGTATGTTGTAGAAGGAATAGGAAAATTCACCATTCCTCTCGGGATGAGAAGATGTACTCTCACAAAGGTGCTTGATGTCCTTGACTTGACCAAAAATCTCATGTATATCTCTCAACTATTAAATCAAAAGCTCAAGATAGATTTCATGGTTCAGAAAGACATCAAATCATGTGTGATATCTCCACAAGGTACGATAATTACTAGATATTTTTTGAAGGATAATCTATTTTCATTAGATACAGTTTCATCCTCTTCAATTGCACTATCCAGGGCCTCTACGGTGCAATCCACTACACTATGGAATTATTGGTATGGACATATTTCTTCCAGCTCCCTCTATCAAATCGGTTCAAAGTAGATAGTACGAGGACTTCCTCCTCTCTCTCATTCATTACCTATTTTTCTGGATGTATGGAAGGCAAAAAAACATTGGGAATTGTTCGAGCCGAGTACATTCCATGCCAAGAACCGTCTCAAGCTCATACATACCGATTTGTGTGGACCCTTGCTTGCTTCATTTAAGGGGTTTTAGTACTTCGGATTTTCACTGATGACTATTCTGCAAGACTTGGGTGTTCTTTCTCCGAAAGAAGAGTGAAGCATTTGCCAATTTTCAGATCTTCTATAAGAAATTTGTTTAGTAGACCGGGCAGCCCCTTCTTGTCCTCCACTCAGATTGAGGGGGAAATTCACACCAAAGAAATTATTGGCATTCTTAAAGGATAAAAACATCAAACAAAACTTGACTATACTCCCCAATAGAATGGAATTACATAATGTCATAATCGATTGCCATGGAGATGGCTCATTCTATGCTTTCCATTATAAAGTTGGAGAACAAATTTTGGGCATAAGCGGTCTAAACTACTATATATCTTCTAAATCGAGAACCTACAAATATATTATAGGAAAAGACACCGGAAGAGGTATGGAGTAATCATAAACCTTCTATTTCTCATTTGAGAGTATTTGGATGTACTGCATATATGCATGTTCAAGATAAGAAGAGGAAGAAGCTTGATACAAAAACATACTAGTGTATATTTTTGGGGTATAATACTACCTTAAAAGCATATCATCTCATGGATCTTGAGACAAAGAATATATATGAGAGTAGAGATGTGGTTTGTGACGATTCATAATTTGACTCACTTACTCATTTTCCATCACAAGTATATTTCTCAAATATTCCTGCAAGATGTTTCTTCTCTGTAGGATACTTTGCCATATTTTGTCCTTTGGCCCATCAGGCACCCCAATTTATACAAAGACAAGTGATAAAAGTATCACGCCAAAACTAATATTCTCACCTCCATGCACTTCCTCAATGATTGTTTCAGTAATGAAACCAACCAAGTTATGTAAGTTACCCCTTCAGTCATTTTCTTTGTTATGTGCAACCACAAGGTATTTACATACGACCACCACTCCTGGTTATTTAACTTTGTGAGGAGGTGCACCGCTTCTTGGGCCATTGGATACTTTTAAAAATTTCAATATCTATTCTATGCCCCCCACCCTTGAGGTAACCCAATGCCTTCCTTATTACCATTATTACCTCTTTATCTGTGAGGTCGCTACTCACTTTAGTGCCCATACTCCTAAGTCCTATCAAACTCCCAATCAAGGGCATGGTGATCCTCATCCAAAACCTAGAAAAATAGAAGAAGTCCTCGTGGACTCTACTCATCACCACTGGTATAATTTTTCTAGTTTTCTAAAATAAGGGAGTTCATACAACTGTAAGACTCCTAGCTTTTCCAACATATTTTTGCTCACGTCATCATACATGACCATGTCAACCACTGTTCTCTTATTCTTCTTCACAACCAACAAATTATCCAGTTCATCCTTGTTATCCTTTGTTATGTGATTGTAATCACTCACCTTACATCGACGAATGTGTGAATCCCAATCGCAACCCATGTAAACCCCTTTAGGGTATTACATTTCAGAAAACCTGCTCTCGGGAGCATCTTCAAATTCGATTTCAACCTCCTTTTTCTTCTTCCCCTTATCACCGCTCCAGGTGCTCTTTTTGGTGCCATTTCCACTATAAAGGTGTGTCCTTTTGAGTGATTCAAGCTCTGTAACTCAACTCTGCGTGCCCTAACTCAAAACCGAACCCTAATTGTCAATTTTCTTCCTCGTATGCCCCTGATTTTCTTAAACACTTCTCAAATTGAGTATGAATCAACCTAGTGTGTAAATCTAACAACTTCAATTGGTTCGTATCTCTCCGTACTTCACAGCTCGTTCGCTAGCTCACTCATCAACAACTTGCTCGAATGCTCTTGTTCGCAAAGGTAAGAAGGATTTCACAACACCACCTTATATATATTTAAAAACTTTTCCACATTTATTTCTCTCCACCTACCACCGTACTCAACATTGATTTGTCATTCCATCAATCTTTGCACTACTTGTTTCCATGTCACAGTCATTCCCTTTTGGTGCGCCTTCTTCTCCTCAGCCACATACCTCCTTTGACGTGCCCTCATGCACCAAAGTAATTTTCCCTTGTGCCTTGCACTAAGTATTTTTCACTACTCCATCCTACTTCACATTACATAGTGCATCCATTTATCCATATGTGGTCTTCAATCATGAACAATCTTTCTCTATCCGCACCTTTCCTTTGAGAACTTGCACAAAATAAAAATTTCTCTATGCATACCCACCTTCAGATAATATTCAAACTTGGAAATGAACCTTGTATATATTCCACCCCACACTAAGGGTATGCGTGGTCCTCTACACATGAAAACACTTAGATAGTAATCAAATTCTAGCACGCAAGTGCACTTATTACACAAAACACTAAACTAAATTGACAAATGCATAACAACGATGAAGGAAACACATATAAAGGGAATGCATTAAGGAAATATAATCTAAGTGGAAATACTACCTTATTACAAAAACCAAGAAGACTTATTTATAGTAGGGATTTATCCTACTCCCATTGAAGTAATCGGGAAACCGTGTTCGTCCAACGCCTCTAAGCTGGAAAGCACATGAATAGAGTATATAACTTATAAAAAATGGTCCCAACTAATGCACTTTAATCTTTCCAGGGGTGTCATAAAAAATTTGAATCATATAGAAGTACCATTTTCCCACCCTCAAGATTCTTATCCTTAATGTGCCTATTAGACCACGCCTTTGTGTCTGGACTTTTCTTGCTTTTGACACCATCTTTCTATATCATGCTTTTCATCCAAGCGCATCGAGAATACATTCTTCAAGTGCTTTGTCATATACCAAACCTCCTACCCATGCAATATGCAGAAGGTAACATGGATTCTCTTTGGTAGAATAGCGTCTCATGCCAAACACAAGATGAAAGGGTGTTGCATTATTCAACCTCTTATAGGTTTTCATGTATGAGAAAAGTACAACAAAGACATAATCATCCCAGTCTTTCCTTCCAACATAATTTTTTTGTCAAGGTATAGCTCAATATATTGTTCAAGGCCTCAAAAGTTCCATTTTCATGAGGATGACAGGGTGTTGTTTTATGGTGTGCAATCATAAATTCATCCAATAGTATCCCAATGGTCTCATTAAGAAAATGAGTACCCTATCACTTATCAAACTTAAAGGGCATCCATACCTGGTGATAATATTTTCCCACATAAACCTTGCTTCCATAACTTCCATGTAATCCTTTGTAGGTGCCACTTCTTCCCACCTTATAAGATAGTCTATACAAGTTATAATGTAGCGCAATCTAGTCCTACGCATGGGTGGTGAAATAGGACCCACAAATTCAATTTCCCATTTTTCAAAAGGTTCTGCGCTAGCAATAGGCCTCAAAGGAATTTCATCTCTATGCCCAGGATTTCCATTTCCAAGGCAATGAAAATGGTCACAAGCCTTGTAATATTCTTTACAATCCTTGTATAATATCTCCCACCATAGACAAGCTAGGAGAATCTTGTGCATTATGACATCTCTGCATAGTGTCCACACTGCAAGACCGTCACGAGCTTCCTCCATAATTACTTCCCGCTCATGCTCAAGTACACACCGGTGCAAAACTTCATCCCGACCTAGTTTCTATATGTCTCCACCGATCAAAATGCAATGCACGACGTGTATAACAAGTTGATTATTCTCCAAATCCTTCATTCCTCGAAGCACCACACTTGTGTGTAAAAAGACAAAAATATCCTCTAAGTTTGAGGGAACATGGTTCAATCTAAAAAACTGTGCATCTAGCATTGTATACTCAATGCTCTGCACGTCCTATATTGATTTAATCCTTGATAAATGATCTGGTCCAAAATTAATCTTGCCAGGTTTAACCACCATAGTAAAGTTAAAATCCTGAAATAACAGAACCCAACGACATATGTACCCCTACAAAATGAGCTTATTTATGAAATACTTCAACACCATGTGGTCTATATAAAATATGAAAGGTGTTTCCAGTAAGTAATGTAAAAAATTATGGATCACGTAAATCATAAATAAAGCCCCACACTATGTAGTTATGTAATTCTGTTCTATTAGAGTTAACTTCCTGCTCGTAAAGCAAATAGGATGATCGAAAATCCCTTCTCGAGGATAGGCTAATACCACACCAATGGCCATGCTAGAGGTGTCCAGATCCACATGAAAAGGTTTGTCCCAAGAAGGAAAGCACATAATAGGTGGTGTAGTAAGCCTTTCCTTCAATGTTTCAAATGTGTTTTGTTGCACCTCACCCCAATACAACTTACATTTACCTTTCAATGATTCCTCTAAGGGCGTAATGATATTGGCATAACCTTTGATAAACTTTCTATAATATATTTTTGCCCCAAGAATCCATGCACCTCGCTTTGGTTAGTAGGTTCCTCTAATCCCAAAATGACAAGTAACCTTAGCAAGATCTACTAACAAGCCTTCCTTATAGATGATGTGCCCAAGAAAAATTCCAAAGGATGTGGCAAACACACACTTCTTGATGTTCAAAGAGATGCTCAACTTCCCGCACCTCTCAAACATAAATATAAAATTATCATAGTGATCCTTCATTAACCCATACACTTTGTCCAATAATCCAAGTAAACCTGTAAGAACATATGAATGAAATCCTGGAACACTTGAACAAATATGCGTGAAAAGACCTGCTATGTCGTATTCTTCAATCCAAAGGGAATAATTGTGTATATAAAAATTCCCCATTCAGTGGTGAAAGTTTTCTTCTCTTGATCCTCTTTAGCTATCCTTACCTAATGATACCAAAAAATCCATCGGTGAAGGAGTGGATCTCACGGTCTGCAATGCCTTCAAGGATTTCTTTAGTAAATGGTGCGGGGAAGGGATCAATTACACATGCAACATTTAACTCCCTATAATCCACATAGATTCTGATTATTGCATCCTTATTTATACTAATAACCATAGAGCTAACCAAATCTAAATCCTCGATGGGATCAATGATTCAAGAATTCAACATCTTATCAATTTCTTCCTTTACCTTGATGCGAGTTAGGATTCATCCTATAAGGCCTCTTCCTAACCGAGTACACACCTTCCTTTAACTCAATTCACATCTTGCCAAAAGATTCATGTACCCATTTCAATTCATTATATCCTGTAAGAAACAAATCTTGGAAGTCATGTAGAAGCTCAATTATCTTAGCAACCTTAGAGTTAGACCAATAATCTCTAATGATGGCCTCCTTAGGTTCAATATCCGTTCCAATGTTTACTTTCATGGTTTTCATAGGCTCATGGTAGGTTCACGCATTATCATATTCAATGTCTAAGACTTCACGTGTATCCTCTGTATGCTTAGTATCTAGGTTATCCACTTATTCATCATCAATAATGTAGACCATCTTACCCTTTGCCTTTTTTTAGGCAGGCACACCCAAGATGTTCGGATCTATTTCTTCCTCTTCTTCAAAACACACCTCCAAGTTTGACTCACTAAGTAAATCGTAAATAAGTTCCTCAGCCTTTGCACTATCTCCCATAATTAAACACTTCATAACCTGTAACACCTTATTCATTGGAGGTTTAGTGGAAAAATAGTCAAAGGTCCGAATCATATCTGATCGAGTTCTTACCAATTTCTAGTCTCTCTATTTAACTCTACATTGACATACCAAGCACATGCACAACCCCACAAGGTGAAATAGAGATTGTGCACCCACAACGAAGGTCATAAATCTTCCTACCTCTCTATCAAGAGTCTCTCACATTGTTGGATGTGGCCTTTGAATAAGACCCTTACCATGAAATTTAAAGATCCGAGTAGGTGCATTACTCGGAGAAAGATAACAGAGAAGGAAATTCTAACTTCCCACCATTCCAACAGATTATGTCTATGAACCATCCACCAGTGCGGTGCTATTCCACACAAAGTATAAAATATCATATTCCTTCTTTTCACCTAACATTCCCACTGAACTTCCATAACAAGCAGGAATACCTCAGGATTCCCCTCACTAGTATACATTGGTACTTGGTTTCTGCCTAAGTTCCTAACACATCGTGGCCTACTTACACACCCAACTACACTTCTCACTTTGTGCCCCACTATTACATAAGTGTCATGTGCCGAGTTGTCACATGCAACACATGTTGTATTGCTCATGGACTGTGCATCATCCCACTGGAGAATTCCTTTCTCTAATGGCTCAAGCACTTATGGATCTCTAATGGCGTGCACATAAATTTGGTTAAAATCTTCTTCACTTAAGGGCTCTACATAGGGTACAACTTTTCCGTCTATCAAAGGGATTATCATGCGCTCCTCCTTGTTCTCAAAACTTATATACCATTTTTTAAAGTGCAAATCAAATTTCTTAGCATAACACCAAGGGCGCCCAAGTAGTAGTTTGGAAAACTTTCCACTTGTGCAAGTTCCAAGACTTCAAAGTGTCTAGTAAACTTGGCCCCATATATAGTAATAGATGCATCTTTTAAAATCCCAATTGGCATGGCCTTAGTCTTGTTTGCCATAAAAACAAATTTGAAGATGGCTGTAATGGTGATCTCCCCATCTCAATCCACACATCCAACATGAGTACATTCAATTCCACACTTGTATCAATTAGAATATTACTCAAAATCGAACCATCCACAAAAACATTCAGATTAATATCCTTGTCATAATCCAAGATACGAGGAGGGAGGTTAACATGTAAAATCGACTTTCATGTTAAATCCTAACACGCAGAGTGTTTCCTTTTAACCAGTTCCCCAATAAAGGAATAATGTTATCTTGTCGCATCATCTTACGAACCTCCTTTTGATCATCAACATCTATTTGATGGATCTCAGCTGGCTTCTTTTGTTTTAACTTCCCGATGTTGTTCTTTCAAATAGTGTATCTCACCCCGAAAATTATTAATCACCTCCATGGTCTCTTGATAAACCTCCTTCGATGCATAAGGTTTGGATACATTTAATACCTCCTCCTTTGTGATAACAAGATTTTTCTTTGGAACTTCCTTGGTGTGTACTGACCTCAACACATGTAGTGATCTTCACGGGTACCAACTAAAGATCATGCGCTAAATTTAACATCCACTAATCTTCTATGCCGCGTTGTACTCTAACCATCCTCACGCCCTTTTCTTGTTTGTGCTTCTTACTCAAGTGTTCATACAAATATGGGAAATCTACATATTTGTGATTCTTTTTCTACAAAAATAAGATATAATTTTTGAGGGCATTTGTGATCTGTAATGATCAAGAGATCCACATGTATAACATGTTCCATGAGGGAAATCACTTCTTCCACTACCACAACCTTGGCCTCTAAATCCTCCACGGTATCCTCGACCTCTACCATGGCCTCCTTTAGAATTCCCTTCATTATGATCATGATCATGATGCTCACCTTTCTCCTTAGAGTTATTTGCAACGTTGGTCTGACACACACCAATATCAATGAAATCATGGATCTAATCAATCAACCTACAATTTTCTAGTATCATGAGTAGTAGACCTACAAATATTACGATGTAAATAAGACACATTCATCTTTATCATGCGTTACAACAATGGGAAACTACTTGAATCATGATCTAAGTGACAAATCTCGAAGACAACAACATGACATGCACCGGATTCCGAGGAAAACTATCCTTAGTATGCCCTTCTACTTCACAATCTGTGCACAAAATTCCACTACGTGTCTCATGCGCCGAGTTAGCTAATAATTTCTCTAACTGTTTAGCCATAAGCTGCAATCTGGGCCTCTCAAAATGGGCTCGCTCTTGTGTCTACACTCTCGACTACCTCGTGTATGCAGAGCTACTTCAAGTTCCTTGCGTTGATCTATATAAGTTTTATGTGCGAGTGCCCTCCTAAAAGGTATGATCAGTCCTCTAACGAACCATTGAGAATGCTGGCTCAGATGTATATTATAAGATAACATAGATATAAGGGTTTTAAAAGGTACATCATACTCTCGTACACTCTCAGTTTTCCCCTACTTGATGTCTTTCATCATGTTGATGCTCTTCTACTCAAATTCAGGGATATAAAACTCTTTCAAGAAAGCATCCTGCAATGCGGTTAAATCTACACAAGTCTTGCCAGGGTCAAACTTTTTGTACTAACTATGCATGTGCCCTTGTAATGAAGTTAAAAGCTGGCTTGCCTTGTGCTCTAAATTTGTAATCCCCTTCAGTTCCATAGTATTTCACACATATGTACGTGTTACTCCACATCTTCTATCCCTCTTTATTTTTTAAGATGAAGATACATCTCCATATAAATATTTTGGGGATGGTGCAGACCATGCCCACCATATCCAATACTTATATTTCCTCATGTGTTTCCTCCACCTCTAGAGTCATCAGATCCACCAACGTCTGAGCCACCTAACCCTCTTGATCCTCCCCCTAAAGTAGGAAACAGACCAGAGGATGCACTACCTTGTGTTCCAACGGTCGTGCTAAACTGAACTCTAATAGTCTGCAAAGTTGTGCTACTTCCGATGTTATGCCGATGTTCTACGTGCCCACGCCTGTGTTGATGACACACTAGAAAAGATACCTCCAACCAGAACTCCAAATAACATAGATGACAATTACGCCACCATATATGAATACGATAATTGATTAACTCTTGATCTTGACTGAAAATTAACTCCATCTACCGAAACTCTACTGACCACACTAGCATGGTTACTATTTATTATTGTAGAATCTGGGAAACCAAGCGCAAGGGCTAGGTCACTAGGTAGGATCATATGCACACCCATGACTCTCAATATTTCTTTAGATGCACCTTCATCTGAAACCAAAGAGGGTTGTCGACATACTTTCCCAAATGGGGGAGTTCCAAATGCTCTGACTCCACATCCTCTGCATGAGCTCCAAATCCTTTACGAGCCATCTCCCTCCACAATACCATTCTTTCCACCATCTCTCATTTCTTATCCAAGTCCCTCTCATGTGCTTCATTAAACGTAATCCACCTTTCTTCTCTTTGTCTCTTTGTAGCTAGATCTGCAATCCTTCACCACACCTACTCCTGCCCCCATGCATGCATGGTGGGGTTTAGCTAGCCATAGTTTTCTCTTCCAAATCAGGGGTCGAATTAAGATCTTAATTTTCAAAGGAATACCACACAAATATGATTCTCTTGGTTCAAGCATAAACTAGAAATCAATAACCTTTGGACAAGAGTAAGTAGAAACTGCGTACTCCAAAATATAGCTATTCTAAACACCACAAAACCAATGATCCACAACACACATCCACATCAGATCTGCATCATACAAGGCCTGAAATTATTTTTGCATCCAAACAAGCACGTGAAACCTCCTATTCCTCCTAGATGCCTAAGCAACCAGCCAATCATATAGATCTATAGGAAATATGGCAAAGAAAGTCTTATATAACTCGTCATACTGATTCTGTTTAACCCACACGCATGCATTACATTTAGATTCAATGCTAAATATGTGAGCATACTCTTCCTCCAAATCGTCTAACCACTCTTCAATACTTGGATAAGGTCAATTGGTACATCTTCATCATGCAACATCCTTCTAAACAAATAAAAAAGAGGTCCCAACAACGGAATTAATATGTAGCTTAGATTTTACCACCAAAAACCCAAGGCGCGCTGACACATCACTCATCTTGAACTAAGTGCTCACCCAAAGTGTGGAAGGGTACCATGTCCCTATTTAAATAATCTTGTTCAAGATGTTAACATGATTGAATGTATATTTTAGATCCATAACAGATAATCAACTATTCCACAAAGTGCATAAACTAGATCTAGTTCTTAACCATATGAAGGAATAACTAAACAATTACTATAATCAGATTTACCATACAATATCCATGCTTAGTTACATCCAACACCATTATCCATCCAATAAGATCCATTATATTAAATACTAAAAACACATAAGCTTCATACATACATAATAAAGTCATCATAGTCATGCGTGTTAATAAACTCGCAACATAACGCTACAATAATATTTGATCCCTAAACCGTGCAAATCAATACATATTTATAGGGGCTTGGACTTGACCTTCACCGCCCATGCACCTTCAACAATAGGCTACACGATAATAATAACCATGTGCCCTTACATGAAAATACAAAAGCATGCAAGCTCACTAATAATAGATTATCTACTAGAATAACTTTTTTTTATCCTATTAATATCTCGAAAAATCTACATGGCACTCAATCTTCTGCTAATCCCAAAATAGCCTTTGCGTGGTCTTCAAGTCTCCTAGAAGATGTGCTCTTCACTCCATGTCTAAAATTAGCCCCAATTTACAAAATGGCTAAGTCTTGATTTCAAACTATTCTCAATGCACCCTATTTTTCTATACTTCCATGCGCTCTTGCATGCATTGTGTCCACACACCCAATCCTTTCGTACTTTCATACTTAATCAGTATTTCATTAGCTCAACAAAAAAATGGATAAAATATTGATTATTGTTATCATATGTAACCACATAATAGAAAACTATCCAAGTAATGCTATAATATAATGGGTACCCAAACTTTAGGCCATATAAATATAAGCTAAACTACCCACACACATGTCTATTGTAGATGATCCTGAATTATGTAGATTGTAAATAATTAAAATTATACAACTGATTTTCCAAAAGTCTCCCACTTGTGGAATACTCTATATTGAGGGACATGGAATCATACTATTTCATAAGTGTTTATTTACATGAACTTGAGTTATTATGTAATTTATGTATGACCATAACTAAACCCACATGTCATAGTTCGAGGGAAATTTTTGGATATTTAGTGTAGTAATAAGGGCCAACACAATTAATAATTTTCCTCATCTATTTTCTTATGTTTTAAATGTATTGTTGTAAATTGAGTATTGTAATGTGATGTATGTATCTAAAATAAATTACGAGAAAAACCACATAGTGGATCTGTGATATATTTCATCATAGATCTAGAAGTAAATTTGGTACTAAAATATGAAGAAGAAACTAGGTATTAAATCAGTCAAGGATGAAGTAGTTATTTTTGGAAAATAAATATATCATTAGTTTAGAATATACGATTAACAAGGTTATATTTAACTAAATCAAATTTTTATGTACATGTTTGACAATGTATCATATTTTTGTTGCTTAATTTAGATTTTGCCAAATATTTTCAATCACTAAATGGTTCTTGCTCACATATAAAAATATTCCTAAATAAAATCACATACATGGTTCGAGTCCTGCTTATCTCCCGGTCATTGATTCAATTGGAGAAGGAAAAAAATTAGCTAGAGTGGTGGGTGTTGAAGCAGTAATCGATTGCAGAAAAAGAAGGCCAATTGGCCACATTAAGATTACCATTTGGGGAGGTTCATTTAATAAATGAGAATTTCTCAATAATAATTGGACAAGTGGGCAACGTAAAATGAAAAGGATAATGTATTGGCGAGAATGTTGGAGCATAAGGAAGCTATAATATCTCATTTGAGTTGATTTTTTTTTTTAAATTAAGTTAATCAAGTAAATAAAAATCTCTATAGATGATTTAGTACAATTTTTTTAAAAACTTAAACATGAAACTTATTTATCATATACATAGTTGCAAACTTGGTTCTTTGTTCATACATGAATGGTGTACTTAAATTGTGTACGAATATAAAATATTGATCTTAGATAGTTTTTTTTAAGAATTAGAATATATAAGCATTTGTGACTAATGCAATGGTGTATTTTAATTTTTAACTTTGGGTGTCATGGACACAAGTGATGCAGAAATGGAAGCACCCCCACAAAAATCATATGCAAGTTTTATTATAACAAAATTATGAAATTACTTCCTAAGAAAAGTGTGAAACACCTTGTGAATATGGATTTAAATAAATGAAAAGAATGTTCCCAATAGGAACCAAGGTTAAGAAATAAAACAAGTAAATCTATTGAGAGATTGTATAGTTAATTTTTTAATTTGAATAGAGTTGTTAGAGCACATTTTTGGTTTCATTCTTGTATCATGTTTTTAATTAAGGATAAACATTTTTTGAGGATCCTACCTAGGGACAAGAAGGCCAAAGCCCAAATTTTCAACAAATTCCCAAAAGAGACCAAAACAAGGCCGAGGCAAGCACACAACTAACCTACAACCAAACAACAACACGAACATAGTAGAAGGGAATTAGTACATGATAGAAGTAAAAATAATAGAAATGAACCACAAACCCAACCAAAGAGATAAACACATAAGAAACAAGAGGAATATGGATTTTTAGATTTCCTTGACAATACTATATTCTAGCCTTCTTCCTCAACCAAACTATCATGTGTTGTGATTTCAAAAGTAATGGAGACGTACTCTTGATAACAAGACCCTTCCCAAAAATCCAAAATTTTTATCTTATCAGGGTCACAAGGTTCCCTTTTTTGTGTTATCAAGATGCAAAACAACATTTGGATCTGAACACCCAGGATTCTTAATGTTAAACACCACTTCCAACATGCCTAGGGTTGAGCAGCCATCAGTATCTCCATTATCTTCATCTTTTTCATCCTCAATGTCATCAAAATATGCATTCTCTGAAGCCAAACAGTCATCAAGTTCCTCATCTGATCCAAGATCCTTATCATTCAAAGCCATGTCAAGAGACTCCCTCCCTTCTTCCCTATCCACACAACCATTGTCCTATGTAGGAAAGAGGGGAAGAACGGAGTTCAAGAACTTCTCCCCTGAAACGTATTCCTAGTTAATATGAGTGGGTGGAGAAGTAACTAACGACGTCCCTCCATTTTGACCATCGTGTATCTATTCCCTTGTTTACAAGATAATAGAATTCGCGGCTAACAAGGTACATTCCCAACAGAATCGACCATCAAATAAGGGGAGTCAAGAGTAGTGATATCAGCCTTTTGTTTCCATTCTTGTATGGATCCCACACAAAAACCTACGCCTTATCCAACCATTCTACATTTTCCATAGACTACAGGGGAGGGATCGAACACCACTGGATGATAAAAATGCCCATGAACAAATTTCAAGCGGATTGATTCAGGAAGAGAGGCCCCTGAAGCCACATAGACACAAAATATAGTAGCCACCAAGTGAGTTCTAGGAACATTAGTTGGATCAAAGGTAATGATCTCCCCAAGACTTTGGATATACCTACAATAACATCCTTATCCTAAACTCAAGAACCAGTGTAGGAAGACTGACCCAAAATGAGAAAGAACATGGTACCATTTTCTTAAAATCGAAACCTGAGCGTCATCTGGAGAGATAGAGAATTATTTTACCAAAAATATAGGGTCCTCGCTCAGTGTTCTGTGGATATCCTCCTTAGTTTTAAACTAAAACAAAAAAATCCATTTGAAATGGCAATCACTTCAACCAGGGGCGTCCATTTACTCCTTTCCTAAACTCTGACGAAATCAATCTTTGGTCTACATCTAGTGAAGCTTCTGATACAAGCTAAGACATATATTTTTTTCCCTATCCACCAGGGTTTTGGGCACGAGCAATGAAGGGCCATCCGAGCCCAAAACTGGATTCAATGGAGGGATCATGGAGTTTTCTCTTGAGACTTGGTCAGCCCAAGAAAGTGGCTCCTTTTGTCTACCATTTGGTGGCTCTATTTTCTTCCCCAAACTCAATGTGACAAGATCTGGTTTCCGCACATTGGGGAATTCAATTTTTTTCCATTTCAATAAAACCTTCTCCCACCGCTCCTATTTCCCCTTATATGAAGGACACATTACAAATTTTGGTTGTTGATTTCGAATGATGAAAATAAAAACAATTGGAATAGGAGTTTGTTGTGAATGTGCCCAAAGGAATAACTTAATTAGGTATAAAAACTACGTCTATTAGAAAGATTGTTTCTTTAAGAGTGATATTAAATTCAGTTGTAAGTAAAGATATAATAAATAATCAACATACAAACAATACTACTTAGGGATTGGGTGTTTCTAATAAGATTATGAGGAGGTATATAAAGAGGAGAAAACCATGGATGATTATACTATGAAAGAATATTGGGAGCTAATTTTTTTAGGAATCCACGCTCTAATAAAATTGATAAAATTATTATGAAGCTAATTTTTACTTTTGGAGTGAGAAGAATCATTCTTCTCCAAATACAAGGATGTTTTGAAACATAGGATACGTCACACCGAGTATGAAGAACATACAAATCATTGTCTTGAAATAACTCAACACGAGATGTATGTCAAGTTTTAAGAAGAACATCCACATATAAATATTGGTAAACAAATATTTGATATTTTGAAGCCTTGCTACATGTGGGAAAATAAAATACTTGAAATATATTGTTGTTGTTATCATGTCAAGTTTGATTGATTATCACTATCGGATAACAAACTATATATATATTAGGAGTATATAAAGTTAAGAGAAACATCGAATGGACCAAAAAATTCCCTAGATGTGTGAGTGAATTCATAGCTTCAATTCTTTGTATTATATCGATGATAATGTTGATGGTCCAATGGTTTGTATCAAAATTATTTTCAATAAGTGTGGGGACGTGAAAATATTTCGAAAACAAATGAAGAATTGAACACGGTTAAATGGTGACTTGTAAGAGGTGATCATTTCAAAGAAAATTTATATAATTTTAAATTTGGATATATTTTATTTTTATTTATATGTTGAGTGAACATGAATATAACACTCAAATATATCGATATGTAGGTTAAAATACATCAATTACTCAATAACATTAGGAAAGAATATAATGAGGTTAGATTTGGTATAAGAGGAAATCTCCTTTGCAACATTCATGAATAGTTTCCAAATCCCTATTAATATTTACATCATGTATTCTCTCTATGAAAATTAGTAGGATACTCAATTTAAAACCAATAGTGACACATAACCTATTGATTCCATATTTTATATGATGACTTATATATATATATATATATATATATATATATATATATATATATATATATATATATATATAATTACTCATTTTATCATCAAAAAGAGATTGAGAAACAATATTATCATATTGATCATGTTACTATCATGGTTCATGTATGTTATAGGAGTGTACAATTGGATTTGGATGGTGTTGAAACTGCATATGAGAATTGATTGATTAATAAGGAGTACCACTTCTCTATTAGTGATGATAGGGAACATGAAACCCACTTCGTGGAACACTATTTTAAGTTATTATCACAATACCTTAGTGAACGGAGAATAAAATTGGATCAACATTTTGTTTGTCTGATGGTTACACATAACCATTTAAATCCTCTTTCTCCTTTTTTCACTTAGTAGATATCAATTTTATCTCAAAATACCTCATTTGTGGAGTTTTTTTAGAGTGGTCATGGAAGGGGATTACGATGGTGCTAGTGCATGCATGAAATGTTCTCTAATGAGAAAAGCATTGTTTATGATGGGGCGATTGATTGATTCCCACATTATTGTTAAATGGTGTAAGAAATGTTTTACAAATAAGGAATCCCCATATGAGACTAACATTTGGGAGTGTATTGGGAGATTACTGAGATATGCACATCATGAATGTGAAAGGATTTCTCATTATAGGTGTTTGTACTTTGTGATGAATGTGGATATTAATACCTAGATAATATGTAATAGGGATAATTATTTTTATTGTTATGAATGCATGACAAAAACATATACAGAGTGTAAAAGTCAACAATGTGGTTTTGTAGGTGAGTAGAAGCAAGAGTTGTCGATGATTAATATGGATCATATGAGGATGATAATTTTGAATATGTTCCTTTGATTTCACCTAAGTATGACCACATATCTAGACTTGTTAAAAAAGGTATTTTTGTGAAATGATTTCCTTTGATCATTAAATTAATTTAGAATTGATAATTTACATCTTTTGATTTAAATAATTACAATATCTTATCCTTTCATTATAATTAAAAAATTGTTTATAATGTTATCATATTGGAGGTGATGCCTTTGTAGTCATTGCGAGAAGAAGGAAATCACGAGCAAGTAGAGTAGTACTTATTTCATTTCCCAAGAAGAGAGAATGAATCTAACAAGTGAAATAAAAAGTGAGGAGAAATTTTTTTGTACTAGTTAATTTTTAGTGTAGGGAACATAGTTAAAACACGTAAAATTCCTCCAAAGTGGGATTCAATTTTTTGATTATGAAACAGAAACGAGGTATATCATTATACCCATAATATGATATGATTTCTATGCTTTAGGAGAAGGTTGCACATGAATATAAAAATGGGAAATGGAGGTAACATATGCAATAATGAATAAGTAGCTTAAATTGCAATGAAAGTGCTAGATATAACATGATGATCATGATTGGGGTCATGCCCATAGTCTATCAAAGGTGCATATGTGTCATGAGTAGTATGAAATGAATTGTGTATAGATGTATCAATAACGGTAACAACGTATAAACATGCACAATAAGTGTAGTCACAAATGATGGTACAATCGAATGATAAGGAGTGAGATTAACGTCAAGATGAGTATAAAAATAACTAGAGCTATTCCAGGATAATAAAACTAAAATCCATACTACAAGATATTGTAAGGGTATGGGAGATGCAAGCACCATAGGTGAAGTAATAGAAGTAACAAGAGGAGAAGTAGGCGAAAAATTATCTCGATTAAAATGTAGTAGATGTGGTAATAGATGTTGAAGAGGAGTCCTAGTCAATAACATGTGAATCAATTAGATCTTGAATAAGATGTCACAACGAGGTACATTGATCGGTATAGTTTCCAATGTAGCATTGAAAATTACAATATAGATATTAGCATTAAAAATCTTACTAAGATGGAAACTTGTATTAACCTCGAGATAGTGGAGGGAAAGAGACAAAACCACGCTTGAGAAATTGTTTCAATACAACATGTGGTGGATAAGGAAAATGCATAAATTTTTGGAAAATATTAGGAGAGAGAGATGTAGATGCACAAGGGGAATCCTTGGATTGATAAGAGAGACATTTGAAAGGAGAAGGATACCATTTGTATTAGTAGGTGGAGTCCAGATGAAAAATTAGAAGCCCGTAGGTTCTAAAGTAATGTGTGTGGAATCCATCCAAGGGAGTTCTAGAATGATGTTATAAGTGGGATGGCCAGAACAAAATAGAAAATTACATCAAAAGGTTTTTGATTAAGAGTAATGGGGATACTTGATAGAACTAATAAGAGGCACAAATTCCAATATTATAAGGATCCAGGATATTAATAGGAATACCCAATCCAAGTACAAAAGGGATACTACACTCATTGATGTCGGAGGATTTGTCAATAAGAACATGCTTAACTAAACTTGTATGCACCATAATTTGAACATATAGGGAATCCCATTGTTAAGAAGGGGGTGGGAAGGAGATATCTCAATGAGGGGAGAAAGATCATTATGAAGAAAGCCTATACATAATCCATATATGTTTATGAGGACCATTATTTTATGTCAAGATGTCAAAAGGTGCACCCTTGCATGAAGGGTTGTGCTTGGTGTACTCAAATAAGATATAGGTGGAAGACAACAGAGTCCATTGATGCAAATAAATTATACTTGAATGTTAGATGAAACCCTAAGGCCACTAGGGTTAAGTATACAATGTTCTATTAGAACTGTTGAGTTCCCCAAATTATTTCACTTTGTATTATGAATCTTGCATTCATTTTTAATATTTTAGAATGTTTTCTAATTAAACATAAAAAATATGAATGATGTTATAGGTGGAAAATATAATTTAATTAACTTCCAATATTAATTGTACAATTTATAATAATGCTTTTCAAAGTGAATATTGATCTAGAACTTATCAAAACATTAGAGAGATATTACACTTAGCTGATTTTGTGTGGATCTGGAAGAGTATGGGTGGTCTAAGTGTAGGAATAGGTTGTTTTAAGACCGAAAAATGCTTCGCTAATGAAAATGGATCTTGAAATTGATCCGGTCAAAATAGGAACTACATCTGTTTTAAAAAGATCTAAATCTTGATGCTTCACCCGCTATATGAAAATGGATCTTGAAATTGATCCGGTCAAAACCTTAGAACTACATCTAAACAAATTTGAATCCAAACCATTGTATGTCAGTATCCATAATTAAGAAGACCTTGAAGAAAATATGATCAATGCAACAAAACCTAACTCTCACGAGTTGTCACTCTAGATAATGGAGATATTTTCTAAGCAAGGTTCAAGGCCACTAAAGACAATGAAAAACGATTGTTTCTACATGTTTTGGTAGTAAAAATTATGCATTTGTATACACACATGACAAATAGGGGTAGTATGGGTATGATTGGTTGTTTTTAAATGAATTTTGGTGGGAGGTGAGGAAGAAATGAACTTGATTCACCAGATTCTTGAGAAATTTTACAAAAATGGAGAGCTTGAACAACATAATGCTTTGGGATAGCTAGGATGTTCCTTTAACAAGAATATGTGCTTCAATGGAGGCCCAGATCAAGCACTTTTCACACAAACTTCAAGGATCCAAAATGAAGGCTCAAATTGGAAAACTTAACTAAACATTATCAACCTCTGTTTCATCATGCCTAAGATACCCTCAAAGGCTAACAAACAATCTTATAGTCATGCTAGGAGTCACAATGATTTTAAATTTGTTTATTTCACTATCAAATGAAAGCTCTTCTGATAAATGAAATTACAAATGCCACCAAACTATCACAAGGATAAGATCTTGTGTGATTCACAAAGATTTCAATGTAAGATTGCAACGGGAACAAGAAAACTACTTATGAGACATTCAAGAATGAAGCAAACACAAATTTTCCCAAAAATAATGCAGATTAACTCAAGTTTGATTAAATTTATCAGCAGGGAAAGTTTCTAGAACAATCTTAGAGCTTTCAATGGTTGTACACTCACAACCACCTTGACATGATCAAATTTAACACAAAAGGAGATAAACAGGTTTCTTTGAGATGGTTTCTCAGAAGGACGGGTTCTATCAAGCTTTTCTCTTAGAAAAATCAGTCCCGACCTCTAACACTCCAACCATTTGCATGAAAAATTCATGCAATTTATAATACTTCATTTACACAGAGATTTTCCCCCAAAACCTAGAGACATTCAAAGCACCATTGCATGTTGAGACTCCTAGAATCAGATTTGTAAAAAAATTTTTAGGTGTGCGAGAGGAAAATCTCTCCAAATATTTCCAGCATTCAATTCTTCACCTGGTAGTCATTCTTCATCTCACGCGTGCCAACTACTTCCTCCTCCAATCTGTCAAATCTGGTTCTTTGCATGCCAAGGAAAGAAAAAAAACTGAAAATCAGATCGAAGCCAATGATCAGATCACATCTTAATGGAAAAAGACGTCTTCAGATTTTCCCACCCAACTAGGATACCAAATTAATGTTCCTCTTCATTTTACGTGTAGGAGACTCCAAGAAATGATAAAAAATGTAAAAATTCACATCCCCAGGAGCTTTGGAGTAGAAATGGTGGAAAATCAAATATAGATGCACAGTTGTCATTGATCTCTCTTTTGAATTTGGACCATCCACGTGGGAGATCCAAGTTAAGATGGGCCAGGGTTCCTTTTTACCTTTTACACCTTTTGGAAAAAATGCAAAATTTTCTCATTTTTCTCTGCCCCTCCGCCTTTGAAAAATGGGCTTGACACGTGTCCTAATGTGGGTCCCAAAGGAACCATGGCTAAATTTATGCTATTTCACCTCTTTTTTTGAAAAAGGAAAATTTTCCAAGTTTTCCCCTAGCTGACTCTCCACCCTTTCACGCTTCTAGTTTTGATGTGGGTCCAGTGGAACCACGCTTCCTTTTACACTTTTAACTCCTTTTCCACAAAAGGAAAATTTTCCAAATTTCCCCAAAAGTCCACACCTCCGCCATTGATTGGAGAAAATTTTTTTGACTATTCTCTATCGGGCCATGTGTGGGTCATTTTGATGATTTAGTCTTTAATATAAAAGGGAAAAAAAATCCAAGTTCCCCCGATGGCCCGCCTCCCCGCCTCTTGACTTTTCAAACCACCACGTGTCTCAATGGCACATCTTGAGATGGTCCCCAAAAGTAGAGACCCTAAATGAGTGGGCTCACCACGTGTCTCGGGCCCTTTAGGAAGTTTTTGAAAAGTCTAAGGAAAGAAGACACGTGGAGACCTCCACGTGTCGTTATGGCGCAACTTCAAGAACCTTATAAGGCTTCAAAATGATTTGGTGGGGGGGCATGCTTCCATTTTAGAATTTTACTCCATTTTTCCAAAAGGGAAAAATATCCAACTTACTTCGAAGGCCCGCATCTCCACTTTTAACTTTGCCACGTGTCCTTCTATGGGGTCAAAGTAAGACTTTTTCCCCCTTGCTTAAATTTTTCTTTAATCAAAGCTGGCGGGGGCGGGGGTGGGTTCAAATTTTTTTCCAAAGTAGCCAAAAATAAAAAGTTCAAAAACAAACCCACCATACCCCCATCCAATTAGAAGAAGCCATGTAAGTACCAAAAGAACCAATCAGAATTGAGCGAGAGCTACGGGACCAAATTTGCCTTTTTGCCAAAAAAAAAAAAAAAGTGACAAGTTAAAACATTTTCCCACCATCCCCTGACCAACCAAAAGAAGCCATGTGACCACCGAATGTTGAGGAATAATTTTGATAGGAAAAAGACCCGCCAGACCATAAAAAACACAGAAATTCACCATTCATGCCCAAATCCGATTTTTTTCACTAAGGATGAATTTTTTGAAACAAAACCAAGTGAATCATGGTTCAAGCATCTTTTGACCATGGATTTGGATTTTCAAAGGCATAAAAATATAAATTGATCATTCTTGAGCTTCCATGGTTGGGAAAAATAGGAAAAATGGCAGAGCCCATGGATTTTGAAGAAATTAGGAAAAAATAGGGAAAACTCGGAGACTTCTTCAAAAAGGGGCATGAAAATGGATTTGTAAACAATTCAAGCATTCAAATGGAGGTAAAAGCTTCAGAACATCCACATCAAGAGACAAAACATTTCATAACATGCGTAGATCAGAGGAAAATCGGGGAAAATGGTGTGAGATCAAATGAGCACCAACATCGGCTCCGACTCGGGGATGGGCACTCCTGCGAGTGCCACAAGAACAACTAGTAGACCAAGTGCCAAGAATAGACCATTGGGAAATGGAGTCAAAAAAAAAAGCTAGCATAGTGGAACAACCACAACCATCCTCCAAAAACCAAACCGAGAAACCAGCAAAACCAAGTCACCGAGGACCAGAATGAGCAAAAACACAAAAGACAAAAAACAAACCAACAAACTATACACTATACAAGTGATGCTCACCTTGATTTATGGGGAATCAATCAGGAAATGCTTCAAGTGCCTGCCATTAATAGGAAATTTGAGCAATTCACCATCCAAATATTTCAAGAAGAAGGTATGCTCACCAATCCGAATGTCAATGGAGTAAGGGCCCATCCAGTGCATCAAATTTACCATGCTTGCCCTTGTCTTCATGTCTGCTATCCCACAACAACACAAGATCTCCAATGTTGAAAGCTCTGGGAGTGACCTTCTTGTCAAATAACTTCTTCAATTTTTCTCTGAACTTCACATGCCTTTGGTGAGATGCTCTCCTTTCTTCATCAAGTTCAACAATCTAGTTAATGTGAGCCTCATATGGACTAACTTCTTGATCTTCCAGTTGTTGAATGAACTGATATGAGGATAGTTGCATATGTAGGGGAAGTAGAGCTTGAGTTCCATACACCAATTCAAATGGAATTTTTCAGTGGCTCTTTTAATAGTAATTCTGTCAGCCCAAACAATGAACTTTAGTTGTTCACCCCATTTTCTTTTGTTCAGCTCCAAGGTTCTTTTGATAATCTTCAACAAATTTTTATTACTGGACTCAGCTTGTCCATTTCCTTGGGGATTGTAATTAGAGGCATATGTCAAATTGATCCCATATTCTTTGCACATTTCCACCAAAGGTTTAGCTCTGAAGCTCATGGCATTGTCAACAACAATTTTAATTGGCACCCCAAACCTATAGATGATATGGTTCAACATAAAATCCATGACAATTTGGTGTGTTGCTCTTTTGGTGGGGATTGCCTCCACCCACTTGGTGAAGTAATCAGTGGCTACAAGAATCCACTTATGGCCAACACTTGAAGGGTCTGAAATCTCACCAATGAAATCCATTCCCCATTGCTTGAATGGGGCTTCAATTGATACTGAGTTTGTACAAAGGTAGGGGAGCTGAAGCTTTCGAGTCTTCTAGAGAAGTGTTGGAAACTCTCACATCTTCTAACCAAAAGAGTTGTATCCTTGAAGAGAGTTGGCCACCAATAACCAGCCCTCAAGATCTTGTGTGTTGTGACTCTTCAGAAAAATCCCCCAAAACTCCTCCATGAAGATCAACAATTATCTTGGGGCTTCATCTTGATAATGCACCTTAAGAGAACTCCCTCAGGGTTCTTCCAAGCTAACCCATAATCAGTAAATGACATTTTTGGGAAGCCAACTTAAGGGCTCTTTTCTAGTTCTTACTCAAATACTCGGGGGTAGTATAGATGTCGAGATAAAAAAAATTACATCTTTGTACCACACTCGAGAACTCATCAATTTTTCAAAAACATCTACCCTTCCTTCTTCTACCTCATTTACCTCAATAGTTTGCAAGTTTCTCTCAGCCATAAGCTTAGCCAAGCCCAAACCTCTCACCAACTTTGTGGTTTGGATATCCATGTCATATTCTTGCAACTTGTTCACCCATCTGCATCTTTTTCTTGAGACTTCCATCTCTGATAAGATGTCTTTCACCATAGTGTGGGGAACATAAGAAACAATTTTAGAGCTCAAAATGTAAGGCTGAAAACCTTTGTTTCTTTTACCAAGGAAAATGCTTGTTTCTCCATAATAGTGTATTTCAGCTCACCCCCTGCAATGCCTTACTAAAAAAGGCAATTGGCCTCTCAGCCCCTTCATCATCTTTCTGCAACAAGACAGATGCAATAGTGTTCTCTGAAGAAAAAGAAAATAGTTGGAAAGGCTTCTTATAATCTGGAGCTACTAAAATAGGGGCATGCTTTAATGCCTCCTTGATCCCATTGAAAGCTTGAATGGCATCCTCCTCCCATTTGATGGCCTGGTCCTTCTTTAGCATGCCAGTGATTGGAATGGTCAACTCAACAAAGTTTGATATGAATCTCTGATAAAGTTTATCTTCCCAAAGAAGGACTGAATCCCCTTCTTGGTTCTTGGAATTGGGACCTTGTTGATGGCCTCTACCCTTTCTGGATCAATCATTACCCCTTCTTGTGACACAATGTGACCAAGAAATTTTTCCTTCTGTACTCCAAAATGGCACTTCTTTGGATTGAGTGAAATGCCATATTCTCTACATCTTATCAACATTTTCTCCAAGTGCTGCAAATGATCACCTCTCTTTCTGGAGAACACAGTTACATCATCTTGGTAGACAACAATAAAATCATTGATGTAACTAGCAAAAGCAACATCCATTGCTCTTTGAAAGGTTTCTCCAGCATTCATCAGTCCAAAGGGCATCCTGACATATACATATGTTCCCCAAGGGTGGTAAAGGTTGTCTTAATTCTTTTTGATTCCTTTACAACAACTTGGTTATAACCAGAGAAACCATCCAGGGTAGATAGCAGCTCAAGAACCGGTCACTAACTGCAACATGTTTTCCATGTTTGGTAAAGGATAATTATCCTTCATTGATGCTCTGTTCAGATTTCTGAAGTCCACACATAACCTGATGTCACCATTCTTCTTTTTGACTAGTACTAGGTTTGCAACCCAAGAAGAATACCTTGTAGGCTGAATAATCCCTCCATCCCTCAGTTTCTTCAATTCCTCTTGCATTTTAAGAGATAGGAGTGGATTGATTGGCCTCTGTTTCTACTGAATGGTTTTGCATTAGATTCCAAGGGAATCTCATGTTGAAATAGATCCTCTCTGTATGCCTTTAATTCAAAATAAGTCCAAGCCATGCAATCTTGATATTTTTTAGCAATTGGACATAAGACTGTTTTTCCTCCTTGCTGAGATTGCTTCCCAACCAGATCTTCCTTGGTTTCTCCTTTGTGCCAAGGTCATGCTCCTCAATATCCCTTGAGGCTGCTATGCATCTATTAATAATGTGATCAACATTATCAAAGTTGGATTCAAGAGCAACTAGACCCTCTAGGAATGGTATTAGTCTTTAGTTGGATGATGCCTTTTCCAAACAAGGTTTCTTTACCCTCTACTATGCACACCATTGGCTCCCAATCAATATTTTGATCAGAAAACTCCCCTTTTTTCTACAGAAATCTTGACTGAGCATCATCATCAAAAACTTGCCAATGTTTAATGTTGTCAGGTATAGATGGCCTAGTTAACACCTCAACATCATATTCACAATATGGGGATATTTACAATTATCAAACCGAGATCCCAATACTGCAAGTTTTTCTACCAAATCATTGAACTCCTATCATGATGCACAATATTGAATGAATCAAACATCTCAATGAGATCCCAAACTGCATGCTTGTATTGTTTCATTCGCTGATTTTTTGTGGCATAAAGTTTTTTGACTTGCTTTACAATTAATTTTGAATCTCCTTTGACAATGATGTCTTTAACACCATATTTCCAAGAAATCCTCAGACCTAACAATAGTGCCTCATACTCAGCAATGTTATTAGTGCACTCAAAGTTGAGTTTGAAGGAAAAGACAAACTCTTCCTGACTGGAGAGATCAAGAACAACACCAACACCATTTCAAACTTGGAGCAAGCTCCATCAAACAATAAAGTCCAAGGAGAGCCTACCTATTCAAGACACTTGCATTCTTCAATCTTGTGCTCTTTTCCATAGCAAATCCTACAAAGTTATCAACATCAACACTTGTGTACAATACTTCATAAGATGCATTGTTGGGATCTTTAATAAGGTGCAACATCTTCTTTTCTCCATACAACTTGACAAGGCTGCCCTCAATTGGGATGGTAGCATAGGACATGTCCATTTGAACACTCCCACCAACACTTGTAGCCCATTTTCTAGATAACAACATACCCCACTTGGCTGGGCAATCAACAATAACAACATCAAGCATCAGGTTTTTACTAGGTAAGCTGCAAGAGCACACCAGACCTTTCACACATCCCACCACTGGCACTTCTCTAGAGTCCATAGCAGTACACTTCCCATATGTTGTTGTTACTTTGATATCAGCTCATTCATGACTTCTAGAGGCATAACATTGCATGATGCCCTGAGTCAAACATATAGTTGTGTAGCAATCTATCTTTAATGATCAAGAGTGGTGAAGAATGGATCCACATTTAGTTGAGACTCCACCAAGGATGTCCCCAAATAAACCTCAGGTGGTTCACCTAGTTCCTCCAACATTGGTGGTGTCTCTAACTCTTCAATGATTGGTGGAGTCTCCACAATGTTTATATTTCTACCTAGGGCAGTCTTCTCCTCTTTCAGCCCCAAATACTCAAAAGCCCTTTTTTGTGCTAGGAATCCTAAGCAACTCAACAATTGGAACTGAGATCTTGATCTGACTCAAGACTTGGGAAATATCATAAGGGATAGACTTTGGCAAGGCAACATTGGAAGGAAGGTTGATACACTCATTAGATGGCACATGATTTTTGATAGCTTGGGCATGAGGAGGGTATGAGTTTTGTTTGGGACAACAAAGGCCCTTGGAAGATGCATCTTTCTTAGGAGCCTCTTTAGGAATATTTGAAAGCAATGGAGTTTTTGGCTTGGCTTGAGGCCCTGTCCCTTTGACAACCCTACTTCTTGTGTTATACTCCTTCTCTTGGGAAACAACAATGTTCATCAACAACTTCTGTCCTCCTCAGATGGGATTCCTCCATCATACTTCTTTATCATTAAAGCTCTTAAATATTCAAAGTCATTATTGGGAAATTCAAAATCTTGTACAATATCTACTTCTAAAGTATGAGAGGGAGGAAGAATAGGTACCGGTGGATGCAATCCCAAAAAATCAGCAAGCAGTTCTAGCACTTATTACCTTAGTTGAAGTTTCCCCTTGTTGTGAGCTCGTGGAGAAACCCATCATGCAAACATCATCATCATTATCATCATTCTTCTTCTTCTTCTTCTTGTTGATCTTCCTCACATGGAGCATGGGGCATGAAACATCTATCACACCAATCAATGACATTATGTCTCCTCCACAAAACAACTCTAGTAGCCAAAGGATCAGGTACCATTCTATTTTCCCTGGCTGGGACTATTTATTTCCAAATCCAATAGGTCCCTTGCCTCTGTCATCAGATCTCTGATCATTTCTATGATGATTTGTAAACTGTCTTGGCCTTGTTGCTTGTGTTGACCTTGTGAACTCTGCCCAATTCCTTTTTTCTACCTAGGCTAATTTGTATGATATTTCTTTGACAACCCCTGCCAAAGTTTTCACAACTTCCTCCAAATCAGCAACCTTACTTGTTTGAGGATTTTTTCGGGTTAATTAGTTTTACACCCTCCCTTTTTGGAGGCTTTCAATTGCCTTGATGTTATTCTCAATTTGTAGAGCCATGGTGAAGGCCTGCCTCAAATTAGTAGGGTTTTTGTCCCTCAAGTAGTAAGCAAATTTTTTTATCAAATGCATCTGAATATTTGATCAAACATGATTCATCACATGGCCTTAAGCTAATAGGAAATCTCCTCAAGGTCTTGTTAAACCTTGTGTTGAAATCATGTATTGACTCATTAGGATTCTTCTTGATGTTTTCAAATTTTGATAGAAGAAACCTAGGGTCAGTTCTATCACCATATTGCAATCTAAATGCATTGTTCATCTCTATCCAAGAATCAATGGAATTATCTGGAAAAGCTTTATACCAGTCCCTTGCATCCTCTTCCAAAGTATGGATAAACAATTTGATATATACATCTTCATGTTCAATCTCAAAGTCTTCCATCATATTGATAAAAAGCTTTAAATGTTGATCACTAGTTATAGCGTTGTTTCCTTGGAACTTTGGTAATCTATTTCTTACATCTTGGGGAACTGCATTTGGATAACCAACCATCCCTATAAAATTTATAGGACCAAAAGTGTTTTACAAAAAAGGAGGTCTGGGTGGGGGTTGGGCCATGTTGTTTTGAGGAGGTGACCTGGAGGGGAGACAAATTGATAAGGGGCAGAGGGTCTTTGAAACACAGGAGTATAATTTCAAAATGGATATCCCCTAAAGGCCTTGTTTCTTGGAAAACCCTATCAACTTTTGAAAAGAAAGGGAAGAATGAGAAGAAAAACTTTTCAAAATCAAATGAAGGCCCCTCTCTCAGTTGGAGAATTCAATTCCACAAAGAGGCTACCTGATTAGAAGCACTTGAATGGTAGTCTTCAATGATAGGCCGATCACTTTCATCAATGGAGATCCCTTTTCTTTGTCTGTTGATCTCCAACAACTCTCAGGATTTTCTTCCTTCTGACTTTTTTTTCCTAGCTCTGGAAATAATGTCCTAGTAGGATCCCTAGAAAAGAAAGATCTTCTTCCTTCCATCTTTGCAAAGATTAGTAACAAATCTCACTTGATAGAGGTTAAGACACTGGTACTCATCAAGAATCAGATCAACAGGGAGTCGCCACTAAGGATTTCCACCTTAGTTGTGAAAATGCACTAAAATATGATATCAAATGTCTATCAATACTAGAAACTAGAAATGGGATGATCTGACTTTTCTTTACCCAGATTTATCAATGAAAGCTAGTGCACTAGGTGTGGAAACTGAAATAATTACACACAACACTTGTAACTTTGAATACTTCTTATAGGCCTGAACACAAGATGATGTTTGAAAAAATGTATTAGCACTTAGAGCATATAAGAAGTGTTTACTAGGGTCTGAATATGAACTGTAACCACTATGTCCCCGGAAATGGCACCAATCGGGTGTTGGTACCCAAATTGATTCTCCGAAGGAAGTGAGAGCATCACATCACGAGGTTTGGAAGGAAGCTTAGAGACAAGTAGAGCATGTAGTGTGTCATTTTTGTAGCCATGGGGATGAAATGTAACTTGCTCTTTGTCACTCAGATGTGGAGAAATGGGTAGCACCCTCAAGAGGATTTGACCTATCCTCACTACTTTATGGTTGTGCCTTTCAACAGGGTGAGAGGACCCTTTTTGTAGCCTCTTTGTTTGTGGAGGAGATGGAGATATCCTTCCTTGTGAAATTATTAAGAAGACCTTGAAGAAAATATGATCAATGCAACAAAACCTAACTCTCACGAGTTGTCACTCTAGATAATGGAGATATTTTCTAAGCAAGGTTAGGCCACTAAAGACAATGAAAACCTGATTGTTTCTGCATGTTTTGGTAGTAAAAATTATGCATTTGTATACACACATGAAAAAAAGGGGTAGTATGGGTATGATTGGTTGTTTTTAAATGAATTTTTGGTGGGAGGTGAGGAGGTAGAAATGAACTTGATTCACCAGATTCTTGAGAAATTTTACAAAAATGGAGAGCTTGAACAAACAAAATGCTTGGGATAGCTAGGATGTTCCTTTAACAGAATATGTGCTTCAATGGAGGCCCTAGATCAACACTTTTCACACAAACTTCAAGGATCCAAAATGAAGGCTCAAATTGGAAAACTTAACTAAACATTATCAACCTCTGTTTCATCATGCCTAAGATACCCTCAAAGGCTAACAAACAATCTTATAGTCATGCTAGGAGTCAAGTGATTTTAAATTTGTTTATTTCACTATCAAATGAAATCTTTTGATAAATGAAATTGCAAATGCCACCAAACTATCACAAGGATAAGATCTTGTGTGATTCACAAATATTTCAATGTAAGATTGCAACAGGAACAAGAAAACTACTTGCAGACATTTAGAAATGAAGCAAACACAAATTTTCCCAAAAAAATAACGTAGATTAACTCAAGTTTGATTAAATTTATTAGTAGGGAAAGTTTCTAGAACAATCTCAGAGCTTTTCAATGGTTGTACACTCACAACCACCTTGACATGATCAAATTTAACAAAAAGGAGATAAACAAGTTTCTTCAGATGATTTCTTAGAAGGACGGGTTCTATCAAGATTTTCTCTTAGAAAAATCAGTCCCGACCTCTAACACTCCAACCATTTGCATGAAAAATTCATGCAATTTATAATACTTCATTTAATAGATTTTTTCCCCCCAAAACTAGAGACATTCAAAGCACCATTGCATGTTGAGACTCCCAGAATCAGATTTGTAAAAAAGTTGTCAGGTGTGCAAGAGGGAAAATCTCTCCAAATATTTCCAGCATTCAATTCTTCACCTGGTAGGTCATTCTTCATCTCGCATGCCAACTACTTCCTCCTCAATCTATCAAATCTGGTTCTTTGCGTGCCAAGGAAAGAAAAATTGAAAATCAGATCGAAGCCAATGATCAGATCACATCTTGATTGTAAAAGACATCTTCAAAGATTTTTCCACCCAACCAAGATACCAAATTAATGTTCCTCTTCATTTTACGTGTAGGAGACTCCAAGAAATGATAAAAAACCATAAAAATTCGCATCCAGGAGCTTTGGAGTAAAAATGGTGAAAAATAGATATGAGATGCACAACTTGTCATTGATCTCTCTTTTGAATTTGGACCATCCACATGGGAGATCCAAGTTAAGATGGGCAGGGGTTCCTTTTTACCTTTTACACCTTTTGGAAAAAATGCAAAAATTTCTCAATTTTCTCTGCCCCTCCACCTTTGAAAAATGGGCTGACACGTGTCCCAATGTGGGTCCCAAAGGAACCATGGCTAAATTCTTCTATTTCACCTCTTTTTTGGAAAAGGAAAATTTTCCAAGTTTTCCCACAGCTCCGCCCTTCCACTTCTAGTTTCTGATGTGGGTCCCAGTGGAACCACGCTTCCTTTTACACTTTTAACTCCTTTTTCCCAAAAGGAAAATTTTCCAAATTTCCCCCAAAAGAAAGTTTTCTGCACCTCCTCCACCATTTTTGAATCTAAGAAAAAAAAAATTTTGACTATTTCTTTGGGCCCATGGGTCATTTTGATGATTTTAATCTTTTGAATAACAAGGGAAAAAAATCCAAGTTGCCCCGATGGCCCACCTCCTCGCCTCTTGACTTTTCAAACCGCCACGTGTCTCAATGGCATCTTGAGATGGTCCCCAAAATTAGAGACCCTAAATGAGTGTGGGCTCACCACGTGTCTCGAGGCCCTTTAGGAAGTTGTTGAAAAGTCTAAGGAAAGAAGACCGGTGGAAACCTCCACGTGTCTTTATGGTGCAACTTCAAGAACCTTATAAGGCTTCAAAATGATTTGGGGGGTGCTTCCATTTTAGAATTTTACTCCATTTTTCCAAAAGGGAAAAATATCAACTTACTTTCGAAGGCCCGCATCTCCACTTTTAACTTTGCCACATGTGTCCTTCTGTGGGGTCAAAGTAAGACTTTTTCCAGCTTAAATTTTTCTTTAATCAAAGCTGGTGGGGCCACGGGGTGGGTTCAAATTTTTTTCCAAAGTAGCCAAAAATAAAAAGTTCAAAAAACAAACCCACCATGCCCCATCCAATTAGAAGAAGCCACGTAAGTACCAAAAGAACCAATCAGAATTGAGTGGAGCTACGGGACCAAATTTGCCTTTTTGCCAAAAAAGAAAAAAGTGACAAGTTAAAACATTTTCCCATCATCCCTTGACCAACCAAAAGAAGCCACGTGACCGCGAATGCTGAGGAATAATTTTGATAGGAAAAAAGATGCCCTTAGACCATAAAAAACACATAGAAATTCACCATTCATGCCCAGAATCGATTTTTCGCTAAGGATGAAATTTTTTGAAACAAAACCAAGTGAATCATGGTTCCAAGCATCTTTCGACCATGGATTTGGATTTTCAAAGGCATAAAAATATAAATTGATCATTCTAGAGCCCATGGATTTTGAAGAAATTAGGCAAAAAAAAATAGGGACTTCTTCAAAAAGGGGAGACTTCTAGAAGAGGAAAAAGAATATTTTGAATTTCTAGGAATAAGCATAAATGTTTCCATATGGGTTTTAACTTTTATATAGTTAAACTTTATATACCGAGGACATGAAGATAAGAAAAGATAAAAAGTGTATAAAGTGCTATCAAGGTGGGTTAAGTAAGAACAAGGAGATTACATTTTTCCATGAAAGTTTACAATTTCAAAGGATAGATTGGAAAACTTGAGTGTCTAGAGAGGGCTTATTTTCTATGGTATTTTCATGTCTTTTTCCAATACGAGCTTCCATTTTCTAGAAGCCCCATAATAAATAAGACCACATGCATGACTACTATTTACATTTTTTAAGGTAGCATGACAATATATTTGGCAATGACCTACATTTTGCTACTTCATCCTAAACCTTATGATGCACCACTCTAGCCAAGAAACATTTATGGTTGTTATAAAGAGAAATATTGAGGTTATCTTTCCTAGAAAAATTGATGCACCGATCTCGGCCACTTGAAACCATCCTAAATGTAAACATTACATACCAAATCAATTGCTCTAGGTCAGCCCTACGAGGAACCCAATATCACTAGTGTAAGCATAAGCAAAAACTCACAACTATGAATAAAAACTTAGTAGCCCAACATTTTCATCAAACTAAGTGTTGCAAATGAAAAATGACTAAAGTTACATAATGCCATGTTAGGAAAATATCCAACACAAATTTCCACTAGGCATTGCTAGAGAAATAGAAATATAATTGAAAACTACCACCTTAAATATTTTTATATGGAAAAAGATTCATAGTTTTTGTGAAGAAATATTGTAGGGACACCTTCACATCAAGGAATCTTTGGTACATATTAATGTATAAAATAGACCATACATTTATCTACATGAACTTAATTTTGAATTAAATTAAATACCCTTATTAGAGATGAACATGTACCGATTTAACCTAAAATGGTTAAATCTTAGGGGGTGATTTAATGATTAAATATTATACTAATCAAGTAGTTTCCAAAGTTACTTATAACAATATCAGGATAATACATGAAACAAGATAGACATCGATAGATAAATGAAAATAAGTACTAGAAATAAGAAGGAGAATATTAATTAGCTAATTTTCTAGTTTCTGTGTTGATATTGGTTGACCTAATAGCATGAAATAACTATAAATGATCTAATAGAGATTCACCATTGAGAATCTGTTCTGAAAAACTGAATGGACCAAAATGTACCCTCACTATGGCCATTTTTATATGCCATAGCCCATGTGTACTTTCATCTTCTGTAAATTTTTTTGCATGTTGGTTACTTTTTGTTCTACTTCTATATTTAATATGGTCCTCTAATAATATGTGATGCTCATTGGTGATCGATATTCAAAACACTAGATGGTAAAATAGTCTTGCAAAACAAATGTTAAGTGGGTTATGGGAACCCTTATGTACCACTGATATTACCACTTCTTTGAAGATGGCTAAAACTACACATCTTTGTCACCTAACATGCGACATCTATAATGTATGCAACCAAATTGATGACCATGATCTTGTAATAATGGGATTGTACTTGATACTTTCCCTATCTTGACTTGAATTTTGTAATGTTCCATTTTCACTTACATATCTAAGTGGATGACTACCCTAGAATGATTATGAAAAGTATATGGAGATCATGGGAGTCTTGGAGTAGCTTTTCTTGTGAATGATCTTAGTGATTTCTCATTAGAATGCTAGGTCGAAAGTAAAACCAACGCCCCCTTTTAAAATGAGAGATAAAAAAATTTCTTATATATGAGTTTTTGATTTGGACAACAAGGACAAGGCCAACTAGAAGTGTACTAAAGGAATTAAAATTGAGAAAAAACACCGTTGGAGGGAAATATACTAAAATAGTCAAGTCATCCCACAACGTATGGGAGCTATGGCCTTTTCTATCTGTTATGGTCCCAAATGGATGTATACGTTATCTAGAAATTGGAATTGTGATAAGCAAGGGTATACCCTAATTTGACGGATTAATACGACCATTTTGCGAACAAATAGGTTGAATGTGCAAGAAAGAATAAGGGAGATATAGATAGAGATATCATAGTTAGTCTAATTGGTTAAGTGTGGTATAATGAAAGGTTTTTGTACAACTTTTAATGTTTTAATACATGAATTACAAAAATTAGTGTGTATAGGTGCAAATGATAAAAAGAGGGTCTTCCCATATCCATGATTTCCTTTAGTTAGAAAATACACCGGACATGGACTAGCTAGATTGATATTTCCCCAATCAATTGGTTTTTTCCAAGTTCTACTTTGATCACCTCATAATATCTTGGAATCCATTAGGGAAAAAAACTATAGTTCTTCTCTCCATTATTTCCATATTGATGATCACTCCTTACTATCCATCAACCATATTTTACCATATAACATTCTTAGAATATTATAAATAAATCATAAACCATATAAAATCCCACACCAAATGCAACAAGAAAACACGCCTATAAAGGAAGAAATTTTCATCACTTTATCTGCATGTAAATTTGAAATGTTGTTATAGGGCCTCATGGCTAGTACAAGACACATCAAGCATGAACTTAGAATACGAAGGAAAAAAATAGACACCATCACAAAATGATGGAAGAGTAAACATCCATAAATATTGAATTCTATCCATCTAGTGTGCCACCATTTACTATCATCCAATTGTCTTATGTCATGAAATTCTTGTTATCCCAAATTCGCCCTCAAAAATTTGGTCAAACAAGACCCCACACATAAAGAAAATATGAAGGGGATGATTCAGACCCACGAGCTCACATTCTAGAATGACAAATAAAGGGACAGGCAAGCTTGACTCAAGGAGCGCAGGGTCAAAATGAGGCTGAACAACATAAAAGAAACCAGAGGCCAAAGGAGGCAAAAAAAAAAGACCCTGCATAGGAAGAAATTGAAATGTTGTTTCGGTGAAACAACCTATGTTCCAAATACCATCATCGGGTTGCAGGTAGAATTAGAAATGGAGAAACTAGAGGCCCAAAGAATCAAACGGTGTCAAAAGATTCAGAGCACACAAAAGGTAGAAGGAAAGGAAAGGCTCAAAATCTTTGGGATTTACAAATGATTTAAATCGGGCCCAATTGGCTAAGTATGTAAGAGATAGTGGAAGCTTCCACATGTCTCAACAACACACCTCAGAGGTAAGAGCCCTAGGCAGAGACTCAAATGAGCGCGGAGCTTCCACGTGTCCCAAGGTTTAATAGGGTCAACAAAAGGGACAGAGCGGGCTCAAAATGACTAAGTATAGAGGATCATGGCGGAAGCCTCTATGTGTCCAAATGGCACACCTTCAAGGGTCAAAGAAAAAGGTGTTTCCTAGACAAGTGCCACCCTCCACACGTCCAAAGTCAAAACAGGTAGAGCCAATCATTGAATAGTCAAAGTAGAGGTGGGCTAGCGGAAGCTACCGAGTGTCAACACGACACTATTTCAAAAGTAAAATTCGGAGCGGGATTTCAAACAAGCACTAAACCTCTACATGTCATGTGGTCGAATTTTAGCCCACCAAGCAAAAAGAATTAGGAAAAATACAAAAGAGCCCAAGGAGCCTGTAGAAGCCGCCACATGTCAGTCTGGTGTGATTTCAAGAGCATAAGGAAAGAAATAAATCTCCAAGATGCACGAGGTTGCCACGTGGACCCGGTATGGACAGACTCTTTCAAATATTGCGTGCCCACGACCTAATATTCGAGATGGTCATATCTTTTGATTGGAAACTCAGATTTGGACGGAAGAAGACTTTTTGGAAACATATCGACACCCTCTATGCCATAGAAACATAAAATATCATTCTTAATAGGATTTAGTAGGTGAAAAATAGGAAAATGTCTTCAAGGCCATTAATGCAGAATCTGATTTCTTTAAGCGCCGGACTAGATTTAATTTGATCCATTTGGGAACCATAATTGATGATTATAGGTGTATTTGATTGGGGCATTGATTAATAGTGGTTGAGATTTCAAAATAAGAATCAATGCATATCTCAAGGTGGTTGAAGCAGGATTTGAATTCTTCCCTCCTCTCTCTCATTCTTCCTATATATTGTAATGAAGGGGCATATTCAAAGGGTTGGTCATTATTTCTCCTCTACCCCCCTCTCTCTTTCTTCCTTAGGGTAGAATGCGGAGTCTAAGCCTCCTCCCATGGCTCTGTAATGGTGTTTTATTTCCTCTTTCCCACTGATGATGTACCATGTAACATTTTGGAGCAATAAAATATGTTTTGTGATGCATCTGTCCATCCTTGGATTATTTTGTTGTCTCTTCTTACCTCTCATTGTTGCAGGGTATATTGTGCATACTCTGATGTTTGTTGTAGGTTCTAGGAGCTGTGCTTAATGGGTTTTGAAGTGGTGTTCTATGTGAAAACTATCTTTGGTCTATGGTGCATTCTGTCCACCCTCTCCTCTGCTCACCTCTCTCCACTTCAGGTAGTTGGATTTATGATCAACCACTTCCTTTTTTGGTGTATCACCACTTAGTGTAGGCTCTTTCACCCTCTCTCTCTCTATCCCCTTGGAATGGTTAGATTAAGATAGAATAGGTTCTACCTGCACTAGAGTAGCTTGTGGCAGGTAGATTAGGAAGCAAGAACCGGCTTTCTCCAGGAGGTCCATCTTAAATTCTACAAGTCCCACAACTTGATAGATGGTCCCATGTTGTGCAATCACACCGAATTCCCCACTTCACACCTAGGCCATTCAGGGATTTCATGATTACGCACCAACAATTTTCAAATACATTACAAAATATGTAGTGAAGGATGAAAAAATTAAAGAGCCACCACTTGTATTTGATCATAATATCCAATGTGATTGAAAATGACATCCCTATAAAGATAGCATACATTAAGTTACTAGTTGAAACTATTATTGACTATGAAATTGGTGCAAAAGAGACATGAAACATGTATCAAAAACTCCATCTACCCATATACAACCATAAATTCATCACCTTATCCTTAGATAGAAAGATATTCAATTGTGTTAATGCATATAATGTAGTAGGAGACCAAATACCATCCTTTATAGATACCTACATGAAAAACCCTACTCTTTTAGAAACATTATTCCTAATTAAGGATGGAAGATATTGGTCGTTCGATAAGCAATGATAAAGGATAACCTTGGAAAAAACATAAAATTCTGCAATCATTCATGTGTACCCATAATACTTTAGCATACGGAAACCAACTTCATTTGATACAAATACTTGTTGGTCAAAAATTTTGTTTTACAAACCATTCCATCGTATATATATGTATATGTATGTATATATGTATGTATGTATGTATGTATGTATGTATATATGTCTATATGTCTATATATATATATATACACACACACACACACACACACACACACACACACACACACACACACACACACACACACACACACGTGTGTGTGTAACCACAACCAAAGAATATATTATGACACATTGGGATCAACTCAAATATACCTACACCGCATGACATATAAATGGAACACCTACAAAAACAAAAACACTTTCTAAAACAGATGCAAGTGACACCAACATAGAGGTAAATTTCCATAAAAAGTACAACTCCAAGAATGGGAGCTATTATATCGTATGTACACGATAGGGCCCAAAAAAATGAATGACTTATATATGCGAGGGATTCGAGACTTCAACAACAACAATGACCATTCATAACATGGCTTGACAAGTAACTTGCATAATACATGATCACACTTTATATAATTTTATCGTTATGATAACCATTCCTAACACCTTATTGACATGAACCGACCCCAACTAGTGCTCTCATCTATTGAATAACATATGACCTACAATATTGTTAATAAACATGCATATGACTATAGACACCACCCACCAATCAAGATGATCATTGAGGGACTACAAGCACATGAAAATCATACTTGATCATCTGTATTAAACATACACTACAAAAAACCATAAGTGGAAGTGTGTCTAGTTTCCTTCTCCTTGCTCCAAATGACACCATAAAATTCAACATAAATGGCATTATTATACATGTCATGTTATAGATTCCTATATAAGAAATGAAGATCCTAGATGGAAAATCATTAATATTCTTCCTTGAAAAAATGAGATGGATTGAATATGTTCTCATAAATGAGATGAGCTTCATAGGCCCATAAATGATTAGTAATATAGCCAATATGTTGCGTGAGGTCTTCCATAAAATAAACAACAATGAATTTCAAGGATTCTATATTATACTAATGAGATACTTACGGTAGCTTCCTCCTATGAAGGATATACCAATGTATGTGTGGAATTCATTTAGACATGCTCTAAGAAAAACATTTGACACAATTGTAACATTAGACAACAATTTTTGTCAACATGTATTTAGTGTTGAACAATTACAATTAAGACACTTGTTATCTAACAAAAGAAATGAAAAAAAGTAACAAAGGAAAAAAATTCTTATGTCAATAACAAACTCACACATGTTATTGGAAGAACATGAGATATTTAAAGGGTTCAAACATCTACATGCAAAAGATAATATGGCTACACTACAAAACAAGCACATGCTCAAGGAACTTCGCACTCCCATAATGCAAAACATTTTTAAAAAGAGATCAAATCGGTCCTCATCGAACTCAACGATAATCAACTCAAGAGAAATATTCTTCTATGCATAGGAAAAAAATTATATTGACATCAAACTTATGGGGTGCATAGAGGGTTCGTTAATAGGGCTCTCAACTAAGTAGTTCATTTCATCCACCATCTACAATTAAATCCCCTAACTTTCCACTCTTTGTAGTTGTTGACTTAAAAAAACACAGGACCAAGATTGGGCGAAAAAATGGCACACTTTCTTTATTACAATCTATAACAAATGGAAACTATTGATAATTTCCATTGAAAATGGTGTCGGTTATTTCAATACATAAATCATAGGACATGAAATTAGATAAGACAACACTAGATATTGGAAATAATGAATGTTAGGGTTTAACTTTTACAACAATGAGTCTCACAAGTGTGCTTATTAATAGACTTGTACATATACTCACCATTTACATTTGAGCATTAAAACAAAATTTCTAAAGATTTTCATGTTTCTCCAAGAAAACATGAAGAATGGTTCTTACATGAAAAAAGCCTTCCTCCCCATCTCCAAAACATGTAGCTAATTTAATTTAATTTAAATTAAATCTATATTGCAAAGGAAATATTGTAATAAATAATGTATAAATGATAAAATATAGTAATGACACAAGTAAACAAGAATGTAAATGTGAAATAGTAATCAAGAGAGGGAGATACGAGAGACTTAGCTGATTTGAAGAAGACTAGAGGTGATCGGGTATGTCAAAGTGCTTAATAGCAGCTATAGAAAACATTGTTATTACTCACTTTGTAAATTTTGGAAATCAAGAACAGAGCCAAACATGAGTGCCCAATGTAGGGTAGAGGTACTTAGGTGATGGTGGCCATGCAAATTCTTAGGATCGATTTCTTACGTGTCACAAGGATTTCAATGTTGGCTCTTTTCTATCACTTTATGTTTTCTCTTTGATCACCGAGGCCACTTGAATGAAAAATATAATGTCTACCTATAAATGTCCACAAAACACATCAAATATAATAAAAATATACATGATTTGTAGTCGAACTGATCCTAGTGGTCACCCAAAGAGTGAATTTACTACTGAGCGCTACACTACATCTCAAAATTCATGTAGTTCTTATGCGTGTGTGTAAAAATGGTGCCCTAGGATGCCCTTGTGAAATTTTCACAAGTAATAGTGGGCTAGATATAAAATGTAGCAATGTATAACATCTGTGGATGGAATAGAATAAACTTCCCCTCCTATGCAGTGTATGCAAATGTGATGTAGCCCTTTTCCCTTGAATGAGTGCTAGATAAATGCCTTTGAAGTGCTTTAGTGCCTTTGGAATGCAAGCTTAGGTGATGATAGTAATGCTTAGTGCTTGGTCCTTATTTTTGAGAAGTAACTAAGTATATATATGATTCCCTTGTTTGAATTTCATAATTGAAAATTGGAAGGATGAACCATAAGTGAAAAATATGCCCAAAAGATAAAAGAGACCCAAAAAGAGTGAGTAAAGGTAAGAAAGGGTTAGGAGTGCCCAACATGGAAAAATGTTTCGGGCATCGGTGTTTTAACTGGCGCTAGTGTCTCGAGACCATAAAAGATAAATCATCGGTTTCCATCGGGGTGTGGGGTGTGTAAGACTAAAGAGAAAGAAAGAGACAAATAAAAGAGGCCAAAATAGTTGTTTTGCTAGTTTTCTTGCTTAGGAATCATGTATATATTTAGTATACTTTAGGACCTATAAATGTACCCAAGTGCTTGATTGTGTGTCTACATTTGATCCCAATTTATGTTGTTGAGTGAATAATTGATAACAAAAAGTAGATAGAAGATGTGTACCTTATGATCCTATAGAGAAGAGTGTTTCTAATAGCATGCTGAGTGGACAAGTGAGGCATGGAGTGATTGAAGAGGGAAGCGTGGAGACTAGGAAAGGGAAATGGACCCTAGGGGTAAAGCGTGTGTGTTGTAGCTTGTGTGAGATGCTTCTTGTAAGGACGGACCTAAAAAAGATGAGAAATAAAGTAGTTAAAGTTATTTATATGATGGATAAAAGAAATATGTGTATAAGTATGTAAAGAGTGCAAACATGTGTAAAAAGGAAAGTGTGTATCTAACATGTAAGAGAGTAAAAGATAGAAAAGTTTCCTATTTCTTGAAGTTGCTAATTTGAATTTTGAAGGTGAGGTTTTCAAGCGATCTCATGCCAAGAGCAAGTTTTGTGGGTGATCTCACATGAAGCATGATTTTATTAGGCGATATCATGTCGAGAGAATTTTTTTGGGAGATCTTACACCAAATAACAAGTGTTGGGGAGAGAGGTTGGCTTTACTCTCCTTTCATGACTCTACCCATTAAGCACCATTGCAAATGGTACGTTCTCATTTGTTTCATTTCTCTTGATTTGTTTCAATTGTATTGATTGTAGGAGATATAATGCCTTCTCGTGGATCAAGGCGAGTTCTATTACTTAGAGCTACTTTATAGATTGCTGAAGATTGTGTTGTACTAAGAAATTAACTGTGTCTTCCTCGAGTTCATTAGTGCCTAGGGAGGACACAAGTGCATAGGTGCTGCTATCTAATATTGGGTGTTGGTATCTGTTTTGTATTTTGCACCCAAGTTAGATTCTAGGCCATTATGTGATTGTGTTCCTTTATTGTTTCTAGACTGTGCTAATATGAACTGTAGCTCTGAGCTGCTGTAGGGGTGTTTTTTTCACCCAATGTATTCCCCCTCATTTAGGGTGCATGCGATGATAGTAGGAGAATATGTCCCAAAGGAGAGGACCTGATGTTGATTTGAAGTGGATACCTATAGGGGGTAGGGAATGTGAATGGTAGAAACCAAGGTACATGTAAAAAAGTGGGCTAGAAATATGTGTTAGTAGTAAAAATAACTAGCATAAAAAAGGAGAAAAAGTAAAAAGCAAGTGTGAAAACAAGATAGACTACAAAAAGTAGGTTTAAAACATAGGACATCAATCACAATGTCACAAGAAAATCAGGGTCGATGTGGCCAAAAGAATACAATGATCATGTAAGACATAGGGCATAGCCCACAAACAATAATATACAATCAAAAGTAATGGAAAACAATTGGTGATAGATAGCCATGGTTGTATATAGTCCTACAAGGAAAATGTTACACATGAAGAATCCATTAGAATGTTAGAAGAAAAATATTATGTCAAAGTGTGTATATAGCAACAAAAGTAAAATTATGGTAATGAGAAGTAGTGAAGAATATAGTAATAGAACATATGTAGTATGTGATAGTAGTAAAAGTAGATTCCCCTAGGAGCCTCGGTGGGACTGGTAAAAGGTACAATTATGAGCATCATTGCAACATGTAAAAACTATAAGAGATCTGCAATCACCTCATTAAACCAAGTGAATGCACATGTGTGTATATATATAGAAATATGATTACATACTAAGAATCCATCTAGCATGGAAAAAAAGTGTAAAATGTAGATAGAATAAGCTAGCAAGAACAAGTGTAACCAAGATATGAAAACATTGCACGTATGAGTGTGAAGGGGTGGTATGAAAATGTGAAGATGATAGGAGAAATGTGTCCCTAGTGGATGTGTATGAGGTTCATTTATAGGAACTCTCAACAATCAAGAATGGACCATAGAACAAGGGTGTATCATTGGGTAATGTGTTCAATGATAATAAATGATAGAAAGATGTATCATGAATCAAAAAGTGTGAAATGTGTAGTGGATGTGAGTTTCATTTTAGAATTTGGCCCTCAGTAGTCGAGTATGAACTGTGGAACTAGAGTGTGTCATAGGGTAATGACGATATAAGGTGTGTATCAAAGGGTGTGGAAGTTTTTAGAAATATTAGAACATGATGAATGAAGCATTTAAGTGTAGCAAGTAGGTACTAGAGACAACTAATAATAACAGAAGGGAGGAGAATGTGAGATTCCCCAAGTGTGTGAGGAATGAATAATCATGTAAAATCATCAAGAAGATTGTCAGTGTTAGGGTCGTAACCGATAGGATCTAGATTAGAGACTTGGTAGGTAATAGTATGAGGATGATCATAGAGGAAGCCAATGCAATGTAAATTATACATGCCCATAGTGTATTATTCATCATTAAAAGGAGGTTCATGGGAAACCACATGCATACCAATGAGTTATATTTTGAGTATAGCCAAAGAATGAATCATTGCAAATAGAGATGTGGCCAAAAGGCATGGGAAATGTGATATCAGTATGATTAGGATCCAGAATGCCACCAATGTAGTCAAGCCAAGACTATCCAAGTGTGAGTGGAGAGGAAAAAGAGTTTATGTGAGGAATAATGATAAATGGAAGATGTGGAGGCCATAGGCAACAATAACAAATACACATCCATGATAAAGGTGAGGAGAGTGAGGCAAGGGGAGGAGATCGACAAGTGTGAATCCTAGGTGTGATAATCCATCATGTGGGAAAATAATTCAGAGCAATTAGGGTCAATGGAATATGAGGCCAATAAGAGTCATGTATGAAGAGAGTGCATGTGAAGGGATCAAGGTGCGACACAGAATGAATTTTGGATGCAAAGTAGGTGGTAAGATGTCTAATGTATGGACGGTCCCCTAGAAAGGTATCATGGCATTAGTGGAAGGAGGAGGTTTTTGAATTGGTATTCACTAGGGCTAATAGAAACAAAATTATTCAAAAAATAGGATTCATCTATTTTAAGAGGAGTAAAGATTGTATAATGTAATTGTCATTAAGCTCTACGACATCAACCTCATCATGAGAATCATCGGTGATAGAATTATCTTGTTGGATAAAATTATCAAGGATATTGGTAGGGGTGGAGCTATATGTAGGATTGAGAGGAGTCGTGATGATGGGGTAGTGGTAGCCATAGAGGTAGACATGGTGGGTGATATGAGATCAGTAATATGCATAGGAATGGACAAAATGCATGTGGAGATAGAAGATGGAGTAAAGGCACTAGATTGAATAACATCATATGTACTAATATTATGATATGGAATAGATTGTAATAGAGGTATGGGTATGATAGTGACTATGTTTATGTGGTAAATATTGAATGGATAAGGGTTAGCAGAAATGGTATGCTCATAGCCATCATGTAGGAATTTAACGCACCTATGAACTGTAGAGGGAACAACATGCATGGCATGAATCCATGGTCTATCGAGTAAGACATTTAACTGAAATGATGCATCAATGATAAAGAAAAAGTAGGAACGATTTAAGGCCCAACTTGTAGAGGTAAGGTGATAGTTCCCATGCATGTGTGAGTAGTGGAATCATAGCCGTGAATGAGAGTAGAGGATTTATTGATTAAGCTATCAAAAATTTACATTTTCTTGAGGAGAGATAAAGCACATAAATTTATAATGGATCCATTGTCAATGAGTACATGTTTGATACAAATGGAGCCAATAGTAGTAGTGATAAGAAAAGGGGAAAAAGGATTGCTAGTACAATGAGAGATATCCTCATCACTGAAATATATGTCATGTGGTATTTTTTGAGGGATTGATTGGGATGAGTAAAGAAAATAGATTAATTATTACTTTTAATGTGGATGGAGAAAAGGGTGACCTCTAATGTATGACGATAATTAGGTGCCTTTGCGTAAGACATCATAGAGAGAGATTTTATTTGGTGTATTCTTAATATGCTCAATGATGTCATAAAATTTAGAGGTGGTGGTAGGAATTGTAGAAGTAATAAGTAGTGGGATAGAGATAGGCGGAGTTGTAGGATGACGAGTGTCAAAAGTGGTGACTACATTGATGGTTAGATCAGGAAATAGAGTAATAAAGTAGGGAGGGTGTTGAGTACGGACCTGCATAAAATTAGCAACACCTTGGTAGCCATGCTAGAAACCCTGGTTGGAGTATAAGAGGATTAAGAATATTAATCCATGAATTCAAAAGAAGGGGATAGATTTTGATGCATTCTCATAAGGTAGGGTTGGAGCAAGCGGGTTCACCAAATGATTTAATTTTATTTTATTTAAATCTATATTATAGAGTAATGATTGTAATAAATAATGTATACATGATAAAATACAATAATGACACAAAAAATAAGCATGTAAATGTGAAACCCTAAGCAAGAGAGGGAGATAAAGAGACTTAGTTGATTTGAAGAAGACTAGAGCTGATATGGGTAGGTGAAATTTCTGAACAAGATGTAGACAACGTCGTTACTACTCACTCTAAATTCAAGAACTCGGGAACAAATCCAGACAGGGGGCTCCGGTGTAGGGTAGAGGCACCTAGGTGATGGCAATGTAAATACTCAGAACTAATTTCTTCTATGTCACAAGGGTTTCACTATTGGATCATGTATGTCACTTGATGTTATCTCTTTTATCTCCGAGGAACTGTAACATGAAAAATAGAGTGTCTACTTGCACATGTCCACAAACCACATCAAATCTAATAAAAATGATGCAGAATGTGGAGTTGGATTAACCCCAATGGTCACTCAAATATTGAACTTACTACCAACTTCTACACTACATCTCATACCCCATGTAGTTCTTGTGTGTGTGTAGAAATGGTGCCCTAGGATGCCCTTGTGTAATTTGCACAATGATAATGTGCCGAGATATAAATTGTAGCAATACATAACATGTGTGGATGGAATAAAATAGACTTGCCATCCTATGCAATGTATGTAGAATTGAAGCAACCTTTGTCCCTTAAATGAGTGTTAGATGGATGTTTTGAAGTCTTTCAGTAATGCATTTGGAACGCAAGCTTAGGTGATGATAGTAATGCTTAGTGCTTGGTCCTTATTTTTGAGAAGTAACTAAGTATATATATAATAACCTTGTTTGAATTTTGTAATTAAAAAATAGAAGGTTGACCCATAAGTGAAAAAGATGCCCAAAAGATAAACGAGACTCAAAAAGAGTGAGTAAAGTTAAGAAAGTGTTAAAAGCACCAAACATGGACAAGAAGTTCTTGGATACTAGTGTCCTAGCTGGGCACTAGTTTATGAGGCCATAAAAGATACATTATTCAAGTTCCGTCTGGGGCTATAGGGTGTGTAAGACTAAAGAGAAAGCAAGAGACAAAGAAAAGAGGCCAAAATTAGTTGTCAACCACTAGTTTTATTTCTAAAGAATAATGTATATATTTAGTATGCCTTAGGACCTAGAAATGTACCCAAGTGTGTGATTTTGTGTCTACTGATAACAACATTAATATACTTTGTAGCATATAGCTAGGCATCCTCACAAGGAAGTGCGATTGTCTCACAAATTGTGACTTGCAAGTGTCCAACTTAAACAATTCCCCATTTCTAGTATATCCTCTCCCACCCCCTCGCCCACCCCACCCACCCCCAAATAGGTTCTCACACTAAAGGTAGTGGACATCCATGAAAGTGTAGAAAAGAAGGAAATTTTCTCAAATGTTGTAGTTGTAAGTGTTCTAATAGATATGTATGGAATATGTGAATGCATGAAAATTCATGTGAATTTCTTGACAATGAACAAAATCATTATAGTTATCAATATAGCACAACATGGGAAACAAGTTATCTCATGGAAATATTGACAAATGCTATGATAAATTGAACATTTCAATCCACAATTTATGTCCACTTTTTATAAAAAAAGAATGTAAACATGTTTGTGTAGGTTATTGTCCATTTTATAGAAACAATTTATACATGCTTATGTAGGAAAAATCTACTCCAAAATATTATATTGTAAATACCATTTTCATATTCAATACATGATAAAGGGTTTTATAAATATTGTGTTCATGATTTTTTATGGTAAAATTATAGGCAAAGTGATATTTTCACGCCATAGTGAGTTTAAGATATTGATAGAATTTATATTTTTCATCTTTTACGCTTTCATCATGTTCACATATGAGGGGAATAATTATTCTCTATATCTCTTTCTAATTTTTGTCTTCCAATTAATAGAGATATACCAACTTCCAACAATAGAGGAAGATGAAATTAGGTACCAAGAAATCAAATAAAAAAACTTGCATGAAGTTATTTGACATTACTTTACTCTTTGACAGAGAAAGTAAGGAGACCTAGTAGGAGGAAATGTAGAGTCATGATTAGATAACTTGGGAGTAGGAGCCTTAGAAGGAATACCACGAATGGTGACAAGTTGATATTGGTGAATGAGCTTAACACTTTGGTGTAATATAGAAGGGACAACTGAAGGGTGCATAACCAAGGAAGACCTAAACACATGAATGGTGACAAGTTTCTACCTTGGTGAATGAACTTAAAACATTGGTGTAATATAGTAGGGATAGCTCGAAGGGTGTGTAACCAAGGAAGACCTAAACACATGTCACTTGAAATAAGAGAGGAGGAAAATAGGAATGGAACTTGATTAGTAATCGAACCAATAGTGAAGCGTAGAGTAATGTGTACATAATAAAATTTTGAATGGCGTACAATGTGCTTCTTTGGATAAGAAAAGGAGTTAAGGAACTTGAAAGTACATAGATTTTGTTATTATGTGGGTCAACCAAAAAGCTATGGATATGAATGTGATTGACATATGTACAAATATATAGAGTATCCAAACAAGGGTATCATCAAAATAAGAGTAGTCCATAATAATAGCTTCCTTTATGAGTTAGATTCTCGAAATAGTGCACCTTTAATATAATATATTCTATACCCGAACATATGGAATAAATAATTACACTTTCAGCCCTTTCGATGTTTCTTGCACCTCAATCGTTATGGCAAATGAGTTGTAACTATACGTACCCAAAATTGTAGGGTACTGCACCACCGAAAGATGTTACACATACCCCAATGATGATACAAGTCTCCTCGCAAGGTGTTCAGGATCCAGAAAAGCTTGCCAAGTATACGTTTGTATCCCGTATGCCTCACCCGGCCTCCGCGTGCTTTGTTCTACCCTCTGCCCCCTTTTTCCTTGCATTTTGGTCTTAAGTGACGAGACCACCACCCTGCCTGGGTGGCGGTCTCATAACCGCCACCCCGCATAGGCCTCAACCCAGGAAGGCAGCAGCGATCTGTGCGCGTTATATAGAAAGTCCAACAATTGCATCAAACATAAAATTTCAATTTCTATCCACTTTTTTCAGCTACTTTGCTTTGCATTTATGTTTTGGCTGCCCTATGAATAGTGTTTTCACTTTGTTTAATGGTAAAAGAGTTTCATTCCAAGTTACCTTCTAGTGAATGCATTTGCTATAAATAGCTAGCTTGTTTTCAAACAAATGGCCCCTCTCCTTCTTTGTTTAATCATTCAATCTTTTGAGTTTCTTACTTAGAATTCCAATAGTTTCAAGTTTTTCATCCATTGTTAGTCTTCCTTTGCTGTTTAGAGGTCATTCGATCTTCTTGCTTCATTACTATTCCATGCAAACTAGTTTAGAATAAGGTAGTTTCAAATTCTTAGATTGGAATCCATTTAGAGTTACAGGTTTTGTCTGGCCACAAAAGATAGTTTCTAGAACTCTTGACGTATTTGTGTTGTATTCCCGCAATAAATCCCGCTAGGAATTACATAGTCAAGCTTTGTTCACTTGCACTATCTCTCTCTTACTCGCATTGTATTCAGTCTATATCCAAAGTTGCCATTGTTCGAGTACCTTATCCTACTTTGATGCTATTATATACACACTTTTTGGATCCAAGAGAACACGAAGGAATGAGGAGATCACACTGAGGGGATGAAGTCACACACAACTAGATTTACCACTGTTCTGTAAACTCTAGGTTTGAGCTATCAAAGTTCTAGTTACAACGTATCAAATAGAGTAGTGAATCATTTTATTTCAGTTAAGCTCGCTTTCAATAGTGAGGAAGATGTGGGGAATGATAGTTTCTGAGAAGCTATGATTTGTTCCTCACTTCTGAGGTAAGATTGAAGGTTTTCAATTAAGTTAATTAGTTGTCTTTCATCTAGATTCACACATTTGCACAGGTGAATAACCACACCGGGTTATCTCGCTTGTTTAGTTTTAGTATAAGAGTATTTTAAGTGTTGTTTGTAATTATAATGTTTCAATCGTGTATTTTATTTATTTTAGTTTCCCTCTCAGTAGTAGTATAAATTGTTATTTTTAGTTTAAGAGACTTCATTTTAGATTAATACTTAGTTATTAATTAGAAAGATAAACCATAGGTAATTTACGCTACCCGTCCATAGCCTCTAAATCCCCCTTTGTCATTCCAGGTTACCAAGAGATCGCACTACTGGATCTTAGTCACCGATCCACCCATAGTTAACTTTAGGAAATTTTCTTGCCGATTCTCATCCTCGCCTGTCACTTTTATCTCGTAAAAGACTGACCATAATCTCATTTGTGACTTCATCTAAGTCACCCACATTTCAAACCATCTAAGTACGAGGAAGAGTTACTTATAGATTCCCATGCTCGCATGTCACTTTTCCATCGTACAAAATTGGTGAACCCGACGTGAACCAAACAATTATTCCCCTTTTATTTTCATTTCTTTCATCCACCTTCACTCTTTCCCATTATTCTGTGGGTATTCATATACCCCCCAAATATGTTGGGATATGACGCATATGGTAGACCTCTCTCAGGTCTCAAAGAAAATTATGGTCAAACAAATAGACAACCATCACCCTCACTTTCTGCATGGGCTGATAACTATTCAAGTAATTACTTGTCATCTCAAACTCCCCCTCAAATAACTAGTTCCAGTTCTTTGTTCCGAATTGAGGAGTTGGATCAGCTTGCACAAACACAACAACCAGAGCCCTCAGGCTCTAACAATATGACATTTACTGGAGAATCCACTTCATCTCCTCGGGTCTTGTTCAAACCACGTGATCAGTAGACAATGACTCCACCTATAGGGATTCAGTAAATGTATTCCAATACCCTACTCCAAGAAAACACGCCCATTCCTCCACCTATGGGAAATGCCCTCGGTGAAGCTTAGAAGGGTAATGATCAATTCATAGTAGGGTATCATACCCCTTTACAACCTCAAGGTATACAACAAATGTCATTAAGGAAAAAAACTATGTCTTCACCAATAGAGGTCATTTCAGCCTTAGTTGAGAAGGTTAGAGGATTGGAACTTGCTCAAGCAAACCAAAATTCATATTTTGGGCAAAAGGAATCCCCAACCCTCCGCATCACCCTAGTCAGGTTGACCTCCTTACAGGAACATGCATGTTAGGCATGCCTCCTCAACATCCGTATAATCATCCACAACAAACACCAACTAGGACCACGTTTTCAAATGCCACTCCAGTTGAAAACATGATACCTCCCGACTTGGCACCAAACAACCCATACCAGAACAATGCTCCTCCCTACTTAAAAATTTATTCAAAATCACCACAAGGAGACATGTTCTCTTCTCCTGGATGTTTTTTCAACCACAAGGATTCCCTTATGTCCTTGCAAATGCATACGCTATGCCATATCAACAAACCATGCCACCCCCCCCCCTCAGCAAGCACCATTGATGGTCGAGACCTATGCGGTAGGGACTTATTCAGAATATTTAAAAGAGCCCCTAGACTTCACCATATGAAGTGTTATGCTTCCAAGACCTCTTCCCGATTTACCCAAATACAAAGGGGAAGGAGATCCAAATGCACACATTAAGGCCTATGCCACAACCATACGGGAATTACTCCCTTGGGATGGGGTTGTTGCTAAGATATTCCCTAAAACATTAGAGGGTATTTCCCTTGATTGGTATTACAGATACCTAAAGCCTTGATACACTCATTTAAACAACTCGTGTCAGAGTTCATCAAAGCTTTTGATATGAACAAATTATTAAGAACAGGAATCAGGGAATTCTTACATATTAAACAAGAACATAATGAGTCTGCTACTCATTTTATTCGAAGATGGCATATGGTTATCTACTCATCGCAAGTGCTCCAAACATGGATCAAATGGAACTATGTAATTTATTCCTTAATTCTCTCAATAGATAGATAAAGGAAGAAGTCGAGGAAGTTTTCACTAAGAACTTATGATGAAGTACTCAAGAGTGCTCTCCGAATTGACCAAGCAAAGTGATAGATAGTGGTTGTAAGACATACAAAACAAATGAGAAATTAATCACTCCCAATCAAAACATCATGCGGCCTATCCTAATACCATGAATGCTAATAAAGGACCTAAGATCCTTAACAAGAACCGCGAAGTTACAACAGATGGAGTAATTGACCAAACTAAAAGAGAAAATGTTGTGAACATTTTGCCACCCGTTAACAATCAGCAAAATAACAATTTTACTCCAACAATCAATACGGTGGATTTTAATCATCCACCACGACAAAACGACAAATCCAAACACAAGCTCCAAATTGAAACCCAACTAGATATCAAAGTCAAAACCAAAGGCAAAAACCTCAAAATTTTAACTCGTAACAACCAACAACCTTATCAGAATTTTGGGCCACAACAGGTTTCAAATCAAGCACCTCAAAATTATAATCCCAATTTGTATTATGGTTTCCACAAGATTCAAGGCCACTATACTAGGACTTGTCGTGACTACAATAAATTCATGCAACATTTTCTAGAAGATCAAAAATAACTCTTTATAGATATGTTTTTAGCAAATTTTGTAGTACCCATGCCAAACACTTATACAGGGGCAGTTTCCCCTCAAAATGCACCCCTCAAGATCTTTAATGAACCACTCCCAAACCATTCTAACAATAATAAGGCTAGGTCCTAGTGGAACAAACAAGGGTGTTATAACAGAAATAATGATCGTGAAGCCTCAACTTCATTTAATCCACCGGCCGCATTCGCACCCCAACTAGGAACTCGACCCCAAACTAAGATAGTTGGTCCGGTAGAGATAGACACCGAGCTACCCATAGAAACCATAACAAGAACACACGTTATCCACCGGAACTAGACAACAAGATTATTCTTCTCAACCAACTCTAAGTTATCCATTGGAACTATACAACATTCAACAAATGTTGGTAAAACCCATAGGCACCTATGATTTAATTAATGACTTAACTAAAACCTTCTCTCACATCTCCTTTTTGGATTTATTAAAGAAATCTCCTACCCATAGGGCTGCCCTCTTAGAAGCATTAGGCCTTGGTCATTTAATCAACATCACTCCTCCTCCGGAAACGCAAGTAAACCATGTAGACTTTGACATCTACCCTCCAGGGCAGCCAGATAGGGATACTGAGTTTATATTTGATATAAGAAAAATGCCAATAGACGCTGAAATTGCATGAAGAGGAGACCCAAATTTACATTTACAAGTATTGGTTTACAATAATTATGTCAAACGTGTAATGATGATTGACGATGGGGCAAAGTAGTTAACATAGTCCCCTTCACTTTTCTTTAAAATTTAGGATATGGAGAGACAAACTATTCCACAACACAAAATACACTAAGAGGTTATGATAGCCTCGAGGCCACTTCAATTGGAACCATAGTTTTACCAGTCACTTTAGGAACCAAGACGGTCCTCACCAAATTTTATATTATAGATCGGGAAACCAATTGTAATATGATCCTCGGTTAGCCATGGATACACCACATGAAGGCAATCCCTTCCACGTTATTCCAAGAAATATGATTTCTACACTCAGGGAAAATATTTGTGGCACAAGGTGACCCAAAACCCTTTGACATACACCTAGCTGATTTGAAGAAAAGACCGGGCATTCACTCCGAGTTTTAACTCCCAACAAATCAACTTAGCAAACTGATTAATTCAAAACCAAAAGAGAAGTTGATACCCACCACAAAGTTGGAAATTACAAATCTGGTCAAGGGCATCCCGACACTCAAAAATGAGGCCAACGTCATAGAAATAGTGTCATTAGGGACTACCTTAAAAATTGTTGAGTTACTAGAGAAAGATTTACCTATTCTCCTACCATTCAATTCTATGGGTATGGGATACCCCAGGAATTGCTTCTCTTCCATCAGATGAAGTTTTTATGGTAGAAGTAACCGAGGTAGAAGAAATAGATACAACAAATATCCCAACATCCATTTTTCCAAGAAAATATTGGACTCTCCACTTGATGGAGCTAGATGTCGCTTTGGAGCTAGGGCAGGAGTGATATTTACTTCACCTGAGGGAAAGATCCTACCTTTCACCTTTAAATTAAACTTTGAGTGTACAAACAATAGGGCTGAGTATGAAGCTCTCCTCCTTGGCCTCATCCTAGCCAAAAGAATGGGTGTCGATAACATTAGAGTGCTAGGAGACTCACAACTAGTTGCAAACCAAGTCTCTGAGGTATATCAAACTAGGGCTAAACATTTACAACTCTACAAAATAGCGGTATTAGATCTAAGCAAGGGATTCAACTTCATATCAATTGAAGCAATCCCACGAGAGCAGAACCTTCTCACGGATTCAATAGCAACATGAGATTCCGTTTCACACCAAACAGTGAGTTGGAAGATACAAATTTCATAGTATCACTTCGTACTGAACCATTAGTGTGTAAAATACCAACAAACCCACTCTTGACTCATGGAGAAGCTGAGAATGATTTTCCTATCATGGATCACTTTGACGGTGATAGAGTCACTCTCGAATATCTAAACGCCTATGTGGAGCTACACCTTACTTACCACATAGTGGATCTTTCCCTAATACCACATTCCTCTTCCTATTTTGGAAATCCCATGGTAGAGTCTCCTCCACAAAAGGATCTCGATATCTATGAGGTAGAAGATGGAGAAAGATTGGAACTACCTCTAGCCCCACCTGAATTTGAAGAAGGTAACGCTTCTTTAATAGAAGAAACCATTGACATAAACATTGGAATGGAGGAAGAACCAAAAATTTTGAAGTTGGGATCCTCATTAACTCCGGAGGAGATAGAAATACACACCCAAATCCTCAAAGAACATCAAAAGGCTTTCACATTTAACTATAAAGAAATGACGGGCATTGCACCACACATCGTGGTACATAACCTTGTCACTAAACTAGATGCAAAACCAATTAAACAAAAGTTAAGACCAATGAAGCCAAAAGTGGCTCTCATGGTAAAAGAGGAACTAATAAAACTTCTCCAAGTAGGATTCATCAAACCCATTGACTATTCACAATGGGTATCTAATATCATCCTTGTTCTCCAAAAGAATGGGAAGATAAATATTTGCATATATTTTCGGGATATTAACAAAGCTTGTCCCAAGGATGACTTCCCGTTACCATCCATTAACGTTATTGTTGATGCACCAATTGGATTTGAACTGTTGTCCCTCATGGATGAGATCTCAGGGTATAATCAGATTAAAATATCTGAACAGGATCAAGCCAAAACTACATTCATAACTCCCCGGGAACTTATTGCTACATTGTCATGCCATTCGGTCTTAAGAACGCCGATGCTACGTATCAACGGGCAATGACATACATATTTCATGATCTTATCTATAAAATTGTGGAATCTTATGTGGATGACTTATTAACCAAGGCCAAGAAGCACTGTGATCATCCAGAAGTACTCCGTATCATCCTCTCACGATTAATTGATAGGAGGCAAACTTTTGGGGTACATTATATCTTCACAAGGGATTGATGTCGATCCAACCAAAATCTAGGCTGTTCTCAAAATGATTCCACCATCAGATGAGTCTGGAATCATGTCATTTCTTGGGAAAATCAGTGCAATCTAAAGGTTCATCCCAGATTTAAGTTTTTCCATTCATCCAATCAAAAATCTATTAAAGAAAGATTATAGCATTGATTGGAATGAAGAATGCAACGAGGCCTTCGAAGTAGTTAAATGCTTCTTGTTGTCTCCACCCACGCTAATGCCTCCCAAAAAAGACCAACCTTTGATCCTATACTTACGAGCAACTCATGTCTCGCTAGCCTGCATGCTGGCTCAAGAAGACAATGATAAACGAGAACGTGTGGTCTATTTCATTAGCCGAATGTTTCTCGATTATGAAACACGTTATACACAGGCAAAGAGAGAATGCCTTGCCATAGTCTTTGCAACAAAACGTTTAAGACATTACATGTTAAACCAAGAAACAAGGGTCATTGTAAAGACAAATCATTTATGAACATTCCTCACGTAAGGGTCTTTATCTAAAAAGGTTGGGCATTTCATAACCTTAATGGGAAAATTTGAGTTAACATTTGTAAACCAAAAATCTATTAAGGGACAAATCATTGCAGACTGGTTAGCTGACAATCCACTAGATGGAGGCGATCTGGTAAATCTGGACTTTCCTGATGAGTGTATATACTTTGTGAAACCAGGCCCCCCATCTCTACATGTCCCTGGTACACTAATATCATCAATTTTATCATGGACCACACATACCGGAAAGTGCCACATCACAACAAAGAAGGTAGTTACGCATTATCACCGCTAAATATGTTGTTTTAGAACAAGTACTCTATCGTAAAGCCTTCGACGACATGCTTCTAAGATGTGTCGACACAGAAGAATCCAAGAAGATTATTTATGAATCCCATAGTGGGATATGTGGAGGCCACTTCGGTGGTCATGCCACTACTCTTAAAATACATCAGATGGGCTATTTTTGTCCCACTCTCTAACATGACGTAGTAGATTTTGTACGTAAGTGCCACAAATGCCAAGAATTATCTCACGAGATTCACATGATGGCACAATTCTTGCAACAATAAAGAACCCCATGGCCCTTGTCCACGTGGGGTCTAGAATTGATAGGGAAATTCTCCCTCATTAACCGATGGCCATAATTTTATAATTCTGACCACAAAATATTTTACCAAATGTGTGGAGGCCATGCCTCTCACCATAGTACCAGGTTCGGTAATTGCCAAATTCATTCTAAACCAAATCATTTTTAGGTATGGTGTCCCACAAATCATTATCTCAGATAATGGCACATCCTTTAAAAATGATGAGGTCTATGAGTTATGTAGTAAATTCAAAATAAACCATCACACGACCTCTCTTTACTACCCTCAAGCCAATGGGCAAGCCAAAGCAACAAACAAAACATTAAAGGCTATTCTCCTCAAAACAGTCAAGGAGAACAAGCAAGATTGGCATCTAAAACTATATCCGGCCTTGTGGGCCCATCAAACCTCAATAAGAACACCAACAGGAGCAACCCCTTTCTCATTGGTATTCGAGGCAGAAGTAGTTCTCCCACTTGAGGTTGAAATACCCAGTCTCTACATCTCATTACAAGGGATTTTGGATGAAGAAGCTTACAGGGAGGCACACCTCTCTCAACTGGAAAGCCTTGATGAGGCCAGGCTAAACGCCAAACAACGACATAGAGCCTATGCTAACCGGATGTGTCGGCAGTATAACAAAAAAGTCTATGAGTGAGAAATATATGAGGGAGATCTAGTTCTAAGACTAGACAACCAGATTGATAAGAAAACTAGTGAAGGAAGGAAGTTCTGACCCAAGTGGTTGGGCCCATACCGAGTCATGAAAGACTACGGAAATGGTGTGTATCTCTTGTGCACACTAGAAGGTGAGGAATTCAATGAAACCATCAATTCCTTGCATCTTAAACGGTTTTACGCATGAGACATCAGAATCACCACTTGTACATTATAGCTACCTACATTGCATTAGTCATTTAGTTGTTTCATTTTGTCCACTCATTTCATAAAAATGGTAGTCAAGGAACTTACTCTTAAGCAATCTATTACAAATTTCTGAAAATATTGGCAAAAGCATTCAAATCACATCTCCTCAAACATCATCAAGTAATTTCAAATCTTCTCATCAAGTTTGACAGACAAGTATTGATGAAAACCATACCAAGGCCTGCATACTTGGTTTTGCTCTTTCTTTCTACTAGGTGAAGTTGTCCTTACCTACGGTCTATTCTAGAAGCTTCTTGGTGTCACATCTATCCCTCTTAAGTCTCTTTGAAAGAAAGGATATCCCAAAGTCACAAATCAGAAATGTCAAAATCAAATAGAATCAAAAGTGCCAAGAAAAAGAATATTTTTATTTTACACACTTCTTTACCCCACCAACCTTTGGTGATAAGCCCACATCTCTTACTAGTGGTGTGAGGTTGGGAAAGGAAAGAAGTGCCCTTACTCACCTATATCCTGCCTTTGGTGACAAACCCATGCTTCTTACTAGTGGCATGAGGCAGGGTGTGGGGGGTCCATTCACACAAATTAACAAATCTTGGTATTCTAGAAATACAAATCAAATTATATTAAGTGAAAAAAATGTCCAAATTCCAAAGAGATCAAATCCTCAAAACTAGATTTTGTCAACCAGGTTGCCATTTATAGATCTAAGTCTAGATAAACTGGAAAGTAAGTGGCCTTCTAAGCTTGGTGGTAGTTCTGAGTAGGGTAAGTGTGTAGGTCTAAGTTTGGTTTCTGTCACTGGTTTGTCTATCTCTCATCGTTCCATTTATTCAAACTCATACAATTTGTGCCCTTCCCAAATCTTGGTGTTGAGCCCTCGCATCCTACTGGTTGTGTGGAGTTGGGAATGGGGCAAGTTCATCTCTTTATCACTATACATTCATCACGTTTTTCCAACATAAGAAGAAATCACAGACATTGCCCAAAGAGGTCAAAAGTTCAATACTACAATGTGTTCATCATCACATATCAAGCATTACAAAAGCATACAAAGTAAAACATTCTGTTTACTATCATTTGTTATCCATTGCATACATTCTGAAAAGCATGAAAACAAATACTCTAAAAACATCTAGTATACATATGGAAACGAGTCACAAAATTCTAGGCACCAAGAGTCTAGATCCAAAAAGATATATATATGGTGTTTCATGTACAATGCCATCATGCACTAAGGCATGGTCAAAACGCTCAATGAGCCCACAAAATACAAAAAAATGTACAAATATCCGACCAAAAGTCACTACAAAAAGACACTATGATCTCTCAATCTCTGCGAGATCCCTCAGAGGGTGTATGGCCGTGCCTAGGAATCCTACTGCGATGACACTTTGAATGGACGGAGGGCTCACGATCACGGCCAACAGCTGTGGTCTCACTATGAGAGTGACTCCTCCTCATCAAGTGCTCAACAGTCCTATATCCAAGCCAGCTCGGTGCGAAGGGAGGTAATGATATTTGCTGCCTTCCAAACAAGGGCAAAAACATCTGTATGTCGACCAGCTACTGAGGGCTCCCCAACATCCTTAGTGAGCTCGGCCCGAGTACCATCAGAAGGGAGAAATAGAGTGTCAGCGCACACCTAGCGAATCAAGTCTCGCCATCCCTCAGTAGTCACTACAAATAAAAAGGAGAAACACACAAGTTAGAAAGTTGTCCAAAATAAAACCAAAGATAAACAAAACAACAAAAGGAAATAACAACTAAACAATTCTAACTAAAGAAAATTCAAGAAAGGAGTAGTAACTCACTCGGATCTCTAGGCCTCCAGGTAGGATCTCTGGGATCTACGCCTACCACTGATGCTGCCACTAACTGTCATCCCTCTCCCACATCTGGAGCAATGTGACGGCCTACCATGGACTCACCATCTCCCCCTAAATCCTGAGAAGGCAACTCCTCTAAAATCAAAGTCACCTTCTTTGTGCTTCTTCTCGCCCTCTCAGCCCGCAAGATATCCTGAGTATCATGCCACCACCGTAATCACCTTGTCATCCTCTTCACTTGTCCCGCCGGCTCCAGTCTCCATCTCCTCTGTCTCCTCCTCTGTCTCTCCCCAGTGAACTCCTCAGACTCGGAGTCCACATCAATAGGCTCATCTCTGCTATGGGCAGGACCGGCGGTAATCTGAAGTAAAGGTGCCCGAGGAGCACTAGCTACCCCTCGAGCATGAACCACCCTCCTAGCTGCAATGGGAACACCAGGAGTAACCGTAGTCCAACCCCGACCTCTAGGACCTCCCGAGCCTCACGAATAGATCTATACACTGGCCTGCTAGAGGAAACATGTCAATGTATGGGAGGCCGAACTGTTGTGGTACTCTGTCAAAGGGGTGGATCTCCAACTTCCCCATCTTGTCTACCAGTTGACTGGTAGTGTGGCAAGTAATCAATGTAACAGTCTCCTCTCCCCATAACCCTGCCATGGCTTGATAAGGAGTAGCCTCCATGTTTGCAGTGGTCAAAGAGGCCACTGGCTGGTGAGGTGCTCTAAGAACGGTCATCCCTATCCACCTCGCTGCCCTGATGGCCCCAGGATCCTTTTCCTATACACCTCTCCCATACAGAGTGATGTGCTCATACACCCAACTCATGACAAGAGTAGGGTGGCTCAATGACTATCCCTATAGTCTGACCACCCTGTATAAATCGTGGTAGGTGGTCCCGAGGATGTCTACTCCCCAAGCGTAAACGCGGCCATGGCCCTCAATCTATGCAATGATGGGAGCCCAGAAATACAAGAGAGTGTCCCCTCCCTTGTCCCCAATCAATCTCAAAGCAAGGATGCCCATGATAGCCTTGTGGAGCACAGGAATATCTGACTCAACAATGGAGCGGACCTTCACCCCCTTCTTTGACCCCATGGAAATAATGGCATCCCCCATATAAGTGGCCCACTAAACCACCTGAGATCTCGACACTTATATCTTGAGAGACAACCACCTCCCAAGAATCGGGACCCCCAATATGTGATAAACATCCTCTAGGGTGATGGTCCACTCACCCATAACTCCTAGAAATCAGAAAGTGTTCCGATCTGCATCCCAGTATGAAAATAAGTCACATAATATGTGACTAGTAGGTGCAATGTGAGGAACCTGTGTGATCCTCCAAATACCGGCCCTCTGCAGAGTGTCTCGCTCTGTCTGGGTCAGTGCCTCTAACACTGTTGGGAGCCAATCACACTCCCTCTCTCGGCTCCATCTGATGTACTCCTCCTTCTTCGCATCCACCCAAAAACATAGAAAAAGAGTAAGTTAGTAACAAAATCCGACTAGAAAAGCTAACAAGAACATGTAAAAATGCTAAAAATGCAAAAACAAGTAAATAAAACATCTTTTTTTTTACATTCTATTATGAACCGCCGCCCTGTGTAGAGTAGTAGTTCCTAATCGCCACCTTCTAGGGTGGCGGTCCGTAATCGCCACTCTGTGCGCAGGTGGCGGTCCTATCCCAAACCCGTGAACGGCTTGCAAGCCCTAAAAATGCATTAAAAATGCACAAAAACACCATTTTTACTAAAATAAAGACCTACCCTATGGGCGCCCCCTAGAGACTCATTTAAAACTAGCATTTTCAAAAATAACCCCCAAGACAAAGATTTTATCATTTCTACATTTTAGGTTCAAAAACAATAAATTGAGAAGAACTAACCTGAGACTTCGCGGGTTGATGTTCCACTCTCGGAGGCATGATCACTATCTCACCATGAACGTTTTGACTATACTCTCGTTGAAAACCATCACCATCAACCATGGGTCACAGAGCTCAAAACTATCAAATCATATGTGCAAATGAACAAGTAAAATGAGTTCATTATATATATATATATATATATTAGCTTTCTAAAATTGATTTTGAATGTCTTTCGCAAGGTTGGAGCATCAACGGAGGTAAGTTCTAAACCCCATGTAGATGGTAAGTCCTCATTTCATATCAATTTAGTTTTATTTCTCAATTTATTTTATCTATCTGCACTTGAGTCCCCTTTTTCATTTTACAGATAGTGGGATTTTGGATGGCGACTTTCCGACACACGGGCATGTCAGGTATAACTCCTAACTCCCCATTTCGGGACCACCATACTTGGATCCACTATTTTACACCTCTTCATGGCTAAGACGCTTCTCCGAGGGGGCAATATGTATGTACCCAAAATTGTAGGGTACTACACCGCCGGAAAGATGTTACACATACCCCAATGATGATACAGGTCTCCTCACAAGGTGTTCGGAATCCAAAAAAGCTCGCCAAGTATACGTTTGTATCCCGTATGCCTCACCCGCCTCTGTATGCTTTGTTCTACCCTCTCCCCCCCTTTTCCTTGTATTTTGGTCTTAAGTGATGAGATTGCCGCCCGCCCGGCGGTGGTCCGTGATCACCACCTAGGATAGGGCGACAGTCTCATAACCGCCACCCTGCACAAGGCGGAGATCCTATGCGCGTTTTCCAGAAAGTTCCAACGATCACGTCAAATGTAAAATTTCAATTTCTATCCAATTTTTCAGCTACTTTGCTTTGCATTTATGTTTTGGCCGCCCTGTGAATAGTGTTTTCACTTTGTTTAATGGTAAAAGAGTTTCATTCCAAGTTACCTTCTAGTGAATGCATTTTCTATAAATAGCCAACTTGTTTTCAAACAAATGGCCCCTCTCCTTCTCTGTTTAATCATTTAGTATTTTGAGTTTCTTGCTTAGAATTCCAATAGTTTCATGTTTTGCATCCATTGTTAGTCTTCCTTTCTTTGTTTAGAGGTCATTCGATCTTCTTGTTTCAATCTTGCTTCATTGTTGTTCCATGCAAACTAGTTTAGAATAAGGTAGTTTCATTCTTAGATTGGAATCCATTTAGAGTTATAGGTTTTGTCTGGCCACAAAAGATAGTTTCTAGAGCTCTTGGCCTATTTGTGTTGTATTCCCGCAATAAATCCCGTTAGGAATCGCATAGTCAAGCTCTATTAACTTGCATTATCTCTCTCTTACTTGCATTGTATTCGGTCTATATCCAAAGTTGTCATTGTTTGAGTACCTTATTCACGATGCTATTATATACATGCTTTTCTAGATCCAAGAGAACACGAAGGAACAAGGAGATCATACTGAGGGGACAAAGTCACACACAACTGGATTTTCCACTGTTCTATAAACTCCAAGTTTGAGCTATCAAAGTTCTTGTTACAACGTATCAAATAGAGTAGTAAATATTTTTATTTCAATCAAGCTCGCTTTGAATATTTCCAGGAAGGCGTGGGGAATGATAGTTTTCGAGAAGATATGATTTTTTCCTCACACTGAGGTAAGATGAAGGTGTTCAATTAAGTTAATTAGTTGTCTTTCATCTAGATTCACACATTTGCAGGTGAATAACCACACTAGGTTATCTCACTTGTTTAGTTTTAGTATAAGAGTATTTTAATTGTTGTTTGTAATTATAATGTTTCAATCATGTATTTTTTTAGATTAGTTTCCCTCTCAACAATAGTATAAATTGTTATTTTAAGTTTAAGAGACTTCATTTTAGATTAATACTTAGATCCTAATCGAAAGATAAACCATAGGGAATTTATGCTACCCATCCATAGCCTCTAAATCTCTCCTTTTTCATTCCAGTTACTGGAGATCGCACTACGGATCTTAGTCACTGATCCTCCCATAGTTAACTTTAGGAAAGTTGCTTACCGATTCTCATCCTCACTGTAGCTTTTCTCTTGTAAAAATCGACCATAATCTCTATTTGTGACTTCATCTAAGTCACCCGCATTTCAAGCCACCGGCTATCTCGGCATGACCTCGGGAGGTTGGGTACGAGGAAGAGTTACTTGTAGATTCCCATGCTCGCATGTCAATTTTCCATCATACAAGAACCCCTACAAAATTTTGGGGTATGCCCTCCATGGTTAAAAATTACACCCCCGATAGCCCTTCTAGAGGGTTTTAAACCATCAGAGAAGTGTAACAAAAATTACCCTTACAAAAATCAAAATATTAAAATCAAATGACAAAATAAGGGTTGCTTCTTTAAATGGATTTCAACGTTTGACACCACACATCAACTAAGAACATTTAAAATTACAAGTAAATAACTAAATTTCAAGAAAGAGTACTAAGAGTGTAATAAAAAATAGTGCCATAATTTTCTGCATAAATTCACATTTGAAGATTGAAAATTTAAAATTACTAATAGACTATTGCTGAAATCAAAAATATTAAATGTTGTATGGAGGATTTGATTACAACTTATTGGCTTAGTGCAGAGACAATGTCATGGACTCGCGACTCACAAGACCACTATTGGTTAAGAAAAAAAATATCAATTTGGACTACGCCTTACCCACATTTTTATAATCATATGCCTAATATTTTACCTACCTTGGGGTTGATATAGTTCATCATGTGATAGAACCATTTGGATAAACTCAAAGCAACAAATTCCCATCAATAGAACATGTAAAGTTGAGTGGTTCAGGGTTTCTGAAATGAAGGTCTACCAACATGACTGGCTAAGGAAGCTATAAGAAGTACCAAATAAAAAATCTTCTACTAAATTTTATTACCACAAATACAATGCCCAAAAAAATAAGCCTTTCTTTACAAAGAAAATGAGAGTTGAAACTTGAAAGGAGGAGAACAAGGTGGATTTGATGAGAGCTAGGATTGTTGAAGCACAAGATTCATCTACAAGGTTTGTTAGATTGAATCTATACATTTCAATATTTCTATATGTTAATTTGTTAATGTAAAAATTTCTAAAATTTGTAATGTAAGAAATACAAAAATACTTAGTAATACTTTCTTTAAAACACTTGGATTTGAATTCCCAAAAATAATGCACCTCTCTAGGTCTAGTTTACTCTTACACGCCTCTTCTACTGCCACTACAATATTTAAATACCCCTACATACCAACAAATTCAATAGCTACAACCATATACTCTTGTATCCTTGTAAACTATTCCCGCTTCTCCCGCCACCACTCCCCCAAAATTTAATTGAATATTATAAATCTTTTACAATTTATTGATTATTTCAACATTTATATTTTTCCATAAACAAAATGGTGCTCACGGGAAAATAGTTAAAAACTCATGGAATCCAATGATATAAGAGAGGGAATCATATCCTATTGTAGGAGGGAATAAGCCTGTGTATCAACATTCAAAAGAAAAACATGCACCCACATTGAGAAATAATAGAGTCAACTAAGATTTAGAATCACTTATAACCTGGGAAATTGCATGGATAATTATTCTAAGATGCTAAACTAGTTAGTTATGTGGAAGTGGTGTTAACACTTCTCCTATATACCAACAATATAAACCAATAGCTAGAAGAAATGATAGGTAAAAATGTCAATAAAGGGTATTGTGCTAATAAATACCATAAAAATCTTGTAATGCACAATGTTAAAGTTGCCATTCGTGGTGGCTCACCATTGTCTTGAGTGACTTTACCTATTTGGAACAATCACACATTTCATAAAAAAAAATCATGTAAAATAATATGTACATTTTATTGATGTGGAGATATTTAATAGTGGTTTGGACTTATGTATAATGTATCTTGTAATTGATTGTAGCCAAAATCCTCATATCTATAATAATTTGTACTTAAATATAATTTTGTATTTAAAATATTTATTTATTTAGTAATGTATATACTTAATTTACTCTTGTCATACCAAATGTTAATGTTTTTAATACTTTTCATCGTAGGAAAATTGATTGAAAATATACCCTTGACATTAAAATTTTAACTTCTCGCTAAATGAGGGATACTTTGGTATGCTTCTGACAATCACTAAATGACGAGGATACTTCAAGATGCTTCGTATAGTCACTACTTGAATATTTTGGTGGGTTTTTAAGGTGGTCACCCATTCCCCATTGGGAGGTATAAGCAGCTTCCCCATAGATCTTTCTCTTTTGGCCTTTGTGTGATGAGGCCTTGTATATTTTGTTATTGTCCTTCTTGTGACTGTAACTGCATTTTATTTTGGACTGTGATATGATTGTGAAATCTATTTTGTGTTGTGGAAGCTTGTCTTGTTGCCATGAGTTGAATCCATTTCCTATTGTAATGTGGTTGGGGCTCGGGGGCCAATGAGGAGGATGGCTTCTCCTCTTCATTAGAATTCTTGGTTGGGTGGAGAGCGTTGCCTCTCCCTCTATTTGTTGTGACCAAATGAAACATGGCAGATCTCTTGTTGTTGTTCTTGGAGTTGTGTATAAAGACAAATTTTGCAGTTCTCCTTGGGTCCCTTATTGTAAAATTTCCCACTTTAAGTGGATGAATTTGTAATAATATTTGTAGTGAAAAGTTGTTTTGTTTTGGATATGAAATTTGTATTTGTATGTGAAAAAGGAATGAGAAAGATTTATTTGGTATATTTTGGTAAAATAAAAGAAGTGTAAAAGGAATTATTTCATTTAATTGGAGTTGATTTACTTTCCATCAAAATGGTGTTACTCTTGGTTGAAATCTATTGTTGGAATTAGTTTTTTTGCAAACTCTTTGTTTGAAGGCTGGAAAAGTCTGTGTTATTTGAAAGACAAGTTTTAAATAAAAATAGAATTGCATTCTTGATTTTCACGTATTGAAGGAGAGTTAAACATTGTAAAATTTGAATAAATGAACTTAAATGTTTAGAGTATGGAAAATGAAGGAGATCAATTCTAACTTGTAAACATGTAGATTTCTTTTAGACTCATTGTAAGACCTGCAAATAAATATCAGAAAAACATACAGAGTACCCTGCAACAATGAAAGACAAGATAAAATATTAAAACAAACTAAGGATGATCAAAACACATTCCAAAATAGTTTGTATTTCCCTTGCAATTTACATAGTTCATCTTTAATCGGGCAAGAGGCAAAATAATGCAATTTCACAGAAAGAAAGGAAATCTGTTTTTGAATATTCAATCATTAATATTTTATCCTTGAAATCCTTCAAGTGCAACTCTCCATTAATTATTAATTTTCCAACGTAAGAAATTTCTAAAATTTGTAATGTACAAGAAATACAAAATTACTTAGTAATACTTTCTTTAAAACACTTGGATTTGAATTCCTAAAAGAATACACCTCTCTAGGTCTAGTTTACTCTTACACACCTCTTCTATTGCCACTACAAGATTTAAATGCTCCTACATACCAACACATTCAATAGGTACATCCATATACTCTCGTGTCCTTGTAAACTATTCCTCGCTTCTCCCCGCCACTCCCCGCCACCACTCCCCCAAATTTAATGAATATTATAAATCTTTAACCATTTATTGATTATTTCAACATTTATGATTTTGCTTAAACAAAATGGTGCTCACGGGAAAATATTTATAAATTCATGGAATCCAAGGATATAAGAGAGGGAATCATATCCTATTGTAGGAGGGAATAAATGTGTATCAACATTCAAAAGAAAAACAAGCACTCACATTAAGAAATAATAGAGTCAACTAAGATTTAGAATCACTTATAACCTGGGGGGAATTGCATGGATAATTATTCTAAGATGTTAAACTAGTTAGTTATGTGGAAGTGGTGTTAACACTTCTCCTATATACCAACAACATAAACCAATAGATAGAAGAAATGAGAGGCAAAAATGTCAAGTAAAGGGTATTGTGCTACTAAATACCATAAACATTTTGTTGTGCACACTATTAAAGTTGCCGTTCGCGGTGGCTCACCATTGTCTTAAGAGTGCCTTTACCTTTTTGGAACAATCACACATTTCATAAACAAAATTCATGTAAAATAATATGTACATTTTATTGATTGTGGAGATATTTAATAGTAGTTTGGACTTATTGTATAATCTATCTTGTAATTGATTGTTGCCAAAATACTCATATCTATAATAATTTGTACTTAAATATAATTCGTATTTAAAATATTTATTTATTTAATAATGCATACACTTAATTTACTCTTATCATAAGAAATGTTAACATATACACTTAATTTACTCTTGTCATACCAAATGTTAATATTTTCAATACTTTTCATTGTAGAAAAATTGATTGAAAATATACCCTTAACATTAAAATTTTAATTAACCCTTTAAATTTGATCACCGGACTGCCCTCCATCAAATGACGGATTCCTCTTCTCGCTAAACGAGGGATACTTGGTATGCTTCGTACAGACACTAAATGACAAAAACAACAATGCACACTAGTCTTATTTCACTTGTTTTTTTAGGGCGATGTCTACCCACACTGAAAATGCATGCACCGGCCTAGCGGTACATTTTCAATGATGGGTAGACAATGGTAGGGAAGTAAATGACAAAAACCACCAAAAAAACAACGACAATGGTAGGGTAGACAGTGCTTCGTACAGTCACTATATAACAAAAACAACAATGCACACTAGTCTCATTTCACTTGTTTTTTTAGTATTTTGAGACTCAAACGTGAATCGCAAAGGTACACACGATATTTAACTGATTATATCTCCGCTTCAATGGAACAATATTTGATAAAACTATGAGTCCTCATGCGCTTCTCATTCCTTTGCCGGGGCAGGGCCACATTAATCCCATGATGCAGCTCGCTTGGAAGCTTGTCTCTGATGGATTCCTCGTCACCTTCCTCAACACCGACTTCAATCACAACCGCATAATGCAAGCTAATGATAAAAACTCTTTGCAAAATAACAGTGATATGATCCGAATGATATCCGTTCCCGTTGAATTGCCGGCGATGGAAGGTCCGAAAGGCGTTGAAAATGTTTTGGAGGCGTTGAATAAGGGCATGGGGGCTTCTCTAATTGATAAAATTGTTGGGGACATTAACGAAAACGGAGGGGAGCAGAAGGTCACCTGTATAATTGCAGATACCTGGACTTGCTTTGGGTTACAAGCTGTAGCCAACGTCCATGCCGTTTCCCTGGCTGTTTTCCACACAGCTCTTGTCTCCTTCTGCGCCATCCGCTACTTCAGTCCCGCTCTTGTCTCCTTGGGATCCTTCCTTCAGATGGTAAACTTTTGATTCGTTTTTTCTGTTACATCTCTTTATTAATATATTTGCGCCCATACCTCTGAGGTGAAAGGATTTTTGTTGTGAATGAAGGAATTCCAAAAGAAGATAAGATTGTAAAATATCTTCCCTCCCTGCCGCCGTTGCATTCTCGTGATCTCCCGTGGTTGTGTGGGGGCGAATACGTGTTTCACAAAGGGATTCGCTTGGCGGAAGAAATGAAGAAGATCAAGTGGATCCTGTTCAATACCTTCTACGAGCTTGAAGTTCCAGTTGTGGAGGCATTGTCGAAAGAAATGGGTGTGTATCCGATCGGCCCTTTGATTCCTTTTGAGTTTCTGGACGGCTATACAAGGAAGACGACCAAGGTCCTTCCAAGCTTCTGGACAGATGAGGTTGAATGTCTGGAATGGTTAGATAAACGGTGTGCCGAATCTGTGATCTATGTATCCTTTGGAAGTTTTGCAGCTTTGAGCGAAAAGCAAGTGGAAGAGCTCGCTGCGGGACTGGAGGCCACCCGGAGACCATTTTTGTGGGCTGTTCGCTCCGATCAAATGGAGGGTAGGAAGGCCGTTTTTCCTTCTGGCTTCTTGGAACGGATCAGAGATAGGGGTGCATAGTTTCTTGGGCTCCACAGCTGAGGGTGTTGTCTCATCCTGCCATAGCCTGTTTTGTGACTCACTGTGGATGGAACTCGGTTCAGGAGAGCATCACCATGGGCGTGCCGATGCTTTGTTGGCCTTATTTCGCAGATCAGTTTCTTAACCGCACTTATGTTGTGGATGTGTGGAAGGTTGGGTTCGGTTTGAAGACAAATAAAGATGGACAAATAGACGAGGGCGAGTTTACGAAAGCAGTAGAGAAATTACTGGTCGGGGAAGAAAGCGTGAAAATTAGAGAGGAAGCGAACAGATTAAAAAAGATGGCTAGGGATACAGTGAAGGAAGGAGGATCCTCGTCAAAAAACTATAATCTATTTGTTAACGCCATGAAGAAACAACCAAGTTAACAACTACTCTCCAGCTTTATTTGTTTGGAATCGCTAATATCTTTAATGAAGTGATGATCCCCTTGAGCCCGAGGGATCGCAGGTCTTGTGCAAGGGAATGGAATCGCAGGTCTTCTACTTCCCGAGGATTCAATATGTAGTCTCTCTTTTAAGTGGATATATTCTTCACCATTTACACACTTCAAGTGTACCAATTTTAAGATTTTTATTTGTTAATTTTTCAATAAAATATGAACAGATCTTAATGTTGGGATTGCTATATATATATATATATATATATATATATATATATATATATATATATATATATATATATATATATATATATATATATATATATATATGCTTACCACTAAATTACAAATATAATTGCTTTTTTAACATTTTTTCCTCTCTCGAGCTCGTGTAGTGTATATGATTGTTATTGTAAGTGTGAAAAGTTGTTTTTGCACCAATAATATACACTACAACTAATCATAATATATTGTAATCACGTTTAACTTAAAAGAAACATTATATCAAACATAACTATGTTAATGAATATAGTTAAAATATTTTATGAGTGTTGGAAAATTAAAATAATTGAAATGTTTGTGAGGATATAAGTTGTGTTGCATTTAAGGAAACGATTATAAAAAAATACAGTGCATGAAAAATATGAATAATTAAGCAAAGAAAACTCCAAAAAATCATTGAAAATAGAGAACCTTTCCTAGAACTATATTTCTCCTTAAGTGGCAAGACGAAAATCTTACTAGTACAAATCTATAAAATGTTAGACATCATGAAGATGATTTGACACCCACGTTCATTTTCTTTTGACCTCTAAAACACTTGCTCACTTTCCAAATTTGACAACAAATTATTATAAAACTGATCTCCTTTTTAAAATCATAAAAATTAAACGGAGTTAATTGTTGCATGCGATATACCTCCATTATTATAAAGACATTAAGATTTTAAATGATTTGGAAAATTATGTGCACCAAGGATAAAATAGTTTAACACAAAGTCTAATATCATGCAAGTTCCCAAAACTTATTCTTTTAATTCACTAATCAATGCAAAAATAAATGTTTGATGTTTTTCGCTTAATACTTGAAATCTACTTCGATATGCACTAATTTTCAAATAAATGAATTCCTTTCTTTTATAACTTTACTAGACTCTCTTATGTGATCATTGACCATCCTAAATGCACTAATACACTTATGTATTTTCAAAATATTTGGGTATTTGAATTAAGATCCTATTGGCATGAATTATGAGACAAAACAAGTGGGAAAAACAAACGAAAAGACTAAAAACCTAGCATCTTTACAAACTCCCAAATAATAAATGGAAAATGGGGATTAAGGAAAAGAACAAGAGTGTTACATGTTGATTATTTTGAAATAATTAATAAATATTAGTCACATGATCCATAATAAAGCTTCTAATATGTAAAACTATGATAAAATGATACATGAATTGCTTAAAACACACAAAAGGGTAAGTAGTTAGCTACTGGATAATGGTACAAAGATGATATGGATGTACACACTAGGTGAAAGATCTATTATAAATATAGAAATTCTTCATCTACGGATCTAGAACTAGAAATTACTCTTATGCAAGATCGTATATGTCTATCTCAGAATTGTACATTCCTATCATGATATGTATGGTCTCGAGTCCTCGCATAATATGGTTTTAGAAATTCACATGCCCTTCTTTCATCTAGAAATAAGTTTTGATTTCCATTGATAGGAATCACTAATCCTAAGAACCATCTTTATTGAATTGTAACAAAAATAAACCTTATACACCTAATTTTTTTTCATGAAAGCATTAGATAACATAAGGAAAATCAATGAATACGTGAAGCTAGATTATCATTGGTGGTCAATGCCTATTAAAATAAGCCAAGTAATGCACGACATCCCTTAAGCGGAAGAAAGACTCATGTAGTTCTAGTGTAGGTACAAGTGTGTATGCATATCTAAGACAAGCCCATCTATATTCCTTTATATCCCTTGACAAAAAGATAGTAGGTTAACTATCAAGTAAAAATAGTCTCCATTATGGTAGTAGTGTGATGTGGTTTCTTTTGATGCCTAGAATAATCCCTTTTTCCATCAAGACCTTTGGAAATGCATGAAATGAATTTATCTTGCTAGGACATGGTCCTAAAACCTTTACATGCTTAAAAATAGAAGACACTAGACTCTTGAACTTCATTTGAGTGTTTTATGTTATGTTTGTGGAGCCTATTTTCATGTTAGAGTGTGGTACACCTTCTATGTGTTACACTCGGGTAATTTTACTGGCGGTCCGCTCGCGCCGAGCGGGTCGGGGGTTCAGGCAAAGCCCCGAAGCAAATTTTCATGGGTGGTTTATTAACCCATGGGTAATGGGTAACCATTATGGGCTATTTTGGGCCCATGGTTTTTTCGGTCTTTTGCCCATTGTTTTGATACCCACGGTTTTTTTTACCCTTGGTTTTGATACCCACGGTTTTGTATCAAACTACTTAAGCAGTTGTCTATTTATATGGTCTTATGCATATGATAGAGGTACAAGAAAATGTATTACAGATGTGTTTTGAATTTGGGTGTGAATTCTGTAGAGTTTGTTGAGCATAGCTCCAAACAGATTTGGGTATTGTATTGAGAGAGTGGAGGCTTGTAATAAAATCTGAGCAAGTGATTCTTGGTGGACGTAGCCCAAATTGGGTGAACCACGTTAAATATTGTCTCTTTGTGTTGTGTTATTTATTTTGCACTTTTATTTGTGATTTGTAATATTTTTTGCATATTAGTTTCTACTGTTGCGATTCTGTAAGGGATTATTCCACATATTTTATCTCTTATTTCCTAACAATTGGTATCAGAGCTTGGTTTGGTTTGCTTTGAAGTGTTGAATCGTAGGGAAAGTTTTATCTTGAGTGGGAGCTATGGCAGATGATGGAAGATCTAGGGTTGATAAATTCAACAGGCAGAATTTTAGTCTTTGGAAGATGCAGATGGAAGATTACCTTTATCAAAAGGATATTTATACTCCGTTGTCTGAGAAGGTGAACAAACCCTCGAGTATGACAGATGCGGAATGGGATTTGTTGGATCGGAAGGCACTTGGAACGATTCGGCTGTGTCTTGCATCCTCGGTATTATTTAATGTTTCAAAGGAAAAGACTACAAAAGATCTAATGGATGCATTAGGGAAGTTGTATGAAAAACCCTCTGCCTCTAATAAGATATTTTTAATGAAAAAGTTGTTTAATATGAAGATTTCTGAGAATAGTTTAGTAGCAGATCATTTAAATGATTTCAATACGGTTGTGAATATGCTAGCTTCAGTTACAATAGAATTTGATGAAGAAGTTAGGGATTTATTAATTCTATGCTCTTTACCTGAGAGTTGGAATAGCCTGGTAATGGCGGTAAGTAACTCGGTTCCAGCTAACTCGAAGTTGAAGTTTGAGGATGTTGTAGGGGTGATTCTAAGAGAGGAAATGCGAAGAAAAAGCTCTGGGGAATCTTCTACTTCAGGGAATGCTTTAATAGTGGAAACTAGAGGGAGACAGAAGAATAGAGGAAACCGTGGAAAATCAAAAGATCGGGCAAGGTCAAAATCTAAGAACAAGATTGTATGCTAGAATTGTGGAAAGCCTGGGCATGCAAAGAAGGACTGTTGTGAGCTTCGGGATAAGAAGAAACAACAAGAAGAAAACAAGGAGGAAAATGTGGCAATGGGTAATGTATGTCAGGATGCTTTGATTCTTTCTTTTGCACAATATTATGAATCTTGGGTTTTAGATTCAGGGCTTCTTTCCATTCTTCTCCACATAGGCATTATTTTGTTGATTATGTTCAAGGAGATTTTGGGCATGTTTTTCTTGGTGATTATGAGCCTTGCGGTATAGTTGGAAAAGGTTCATTTAGGTTAAGATGCGAGAATGGGAATACTTGGCTATTGAAGGATGTCGGACATGTGCCTACATTAAGATGAAATTTGATATCGGCGGGCGGTTGGGAAGTGATGGTTGTACATTGTGATATTTACAGCAGACTCTTGGAAGGTTACCAAGGGTGCTCTTGTGGTGGCAAGAGGTAAGAAGGTTGGAACCTTGTATTTAACCACTGATAGTACTAATGATTGTAATCTTGTGGCTTCAGATGCAGATACAACATTATGGCACTATAGGCTTGGTCATATGAGCCATAAGGGCATGAACATCATAAAGAAGAATTTGCCTGGATATACAGAAATAGGTTTCGATTTCTGTGAGAACTGTATATATGGGAAATAGAAGCGAGTAAGGTTTCTCAAGGTTGGACCTACAAATAAAGAGATTAAGTTAGAGCTGGTGCATTATGATGTGTGGGGGCCGGCTCAGGTATCATCTCTTGGGGGTTCAAGTTATTATGTTACTTTTATTGATGATGCAACAAGGAAAGTTTGGGTTTATTGTATTAGAAACAAATCTGATGTATTTGACACTTTTGTTAAATGGAAAGCCTTGGTAGAGAATGAAACAGGTCTTAAGCTAAAATGTCTCGGAGTCGGATAATGGAGGGGGAGTATGCGAGCAGAACGAATTTGATGATTCTTGTTCTAAGAATGAAATCATGCAGGCAAAAGATGGTTCCGGGAACTCCATGACAGAATGGGGTATCGAAAGGATGAATAGAACAATAATGGAACGTGCTTTAGGAGCATGAGATTACATGCGGGATGCCTCTTTCTTTTTGGGCGAAGCGGTGAGCACTGTGTGTACTTGATAAACAGAGGACCCTCAAGTGCCTTGGATGGAGGCATACCCGAGGAGGCATGGTATGGTAAGAAAGTTGATTATTCATTTCTTAGATTCTTTGGATGTGAGGTGTTTGTTCGTATAGACAAGGATGATAGGACCAAGCTAGAGTCTAGATCGGAAAAATGTACTTTCATTGGTTATGGCGGTGATGAATTTGGATTTAAATGTTGGAGTATTAAGGACATGAAAATCATTACATGTCAGGGATGTGGTCTTTAATGAGAAAGTCATGTATAAGCAACGGTTGTAGGAAAACAGGAAGAATCCAAGAAAGAATATGCGGTGGTAGAGGATCTTCCGAATGGGAAAGTGACCCATGAATCGGTTCGGGAACCTACTCAACAGAACCCCAAACTCCTACGGTGAGGAGGTCTTCTAGGGTAAGAAAAGAACACGAACATTTTCTCCTTCTCTTTATTATTTATTACTCACTGATAGTGGAGAGCCAGAGAGCTTTGATGAAGTAATGCAGGTAGATGCCAGTAAGAAGTGGGAGCAAGCCATGGATGAGGAGCATAAGTCTCTCATGGAGAACCAAACTTGGGATTTGGTGAACCTACCGGAAGGAAAAAGAGCATTGCAGAATAAGTGGGTGTACAGAGTTAAAGACAAAGAAGGAGGAAAGAAAAGATATAAGGCCCGATTGGTGGTCAAGGGGTTTGCCTGAGAAACAAGGTATAGATTTTGATACGATATTTTCTCTTGTAGTAAAAATGACTTCTATGAGAAGCTGTTCTTGGAATAGTGGCAGAGAAGACTTGCACTTAGAAAGCGATTAGATGTAAAGACCGCATTTCTACATGGTGATTTGGAGGAGGAACTATATATGCAGCAACCGAGAGGGCTATGAGGTCAAAGGTAAAGAGGAGATGGTGTGTAAAGGCGAAGAAGAGCTTGTATGGCTTGAAACAAGCTCCATGTCAATGGTATAAGAAGTTTGATAGCTTCATGATGGAGCAAGGTTATATTAGATGTCATTCTGACCATTGCGTGTATACAAATAAATTTGAGGATGGAAGTTATATTATCCTGTGTTTGTATGTTGATGACATGTTGGTTGCAGGTAAAAACATGCAGGAAATAAAAGTACTCAAGAAACAACTAAGTGAATCCTTTGATATGAAGGATTTGGGGGCAGCCAGAAAAATCCTTGGTATGAGGATAACTCGGGATAGGAAGGAACGGAAGTTGACTTTATCTCAGGAAGAGTACATTAAGAAGGTATTGGACAGGTTTAACATGCAGGATGCTAAACTGGTTGGGACTCCTTTGGCAGGCCATTTCAAGTTATCAAAGGAGCAGTGTCCCATGACAGAGCAGGAAAGAAACCAGATGTCCAAGGTACCTTACTCATCGGCCAGTTGGATTTGATGTATGCTATGGTGTGCACTAGGCACGATATTGCCCATGCAAAGTGGGAGGCGTGAGTAGATTTATGAGTGATCCGGGTAAAGAGCATTGACAAGCAGAAAGTGGATCCTTGAAGATTTGAGAGGACCATGGGGACAGTTTCGTGCTATAATGGATCAAGACACCACTTTACGTGGTTATGTAGATTCAGACATGGCTGGAGATGTAGATAGCAGGAGGAGCACGACAGGTTATATTTACACTGTAGGTGGGACAGCAGTGAGCTGGATTTCACGACTACAGAAGCTGGTGGCTTTGTCAACCACGGAGGCTGAGTATGTTGCTGCCACAGAGGCAAGCAAAGAGATGATTTGGTTATAACAATTGCTTGAGGAGTTGGGGCATAAGCAGGAGGAATGTAAGCTGCATAGTGATAGTCAGAGTGCTATACACCTAGCTAAGAACTCTGCTTTCCACTCCAGGATGAAGCATATATAGTTGAGATATCACTTCATCAGGATAGCTTTGGAGGAAGATAAGTTGAAGTTGGAGAAGATTCATACCAGTCAGAATCCTGTAGACATGATGACCAAGGTGGTCACAAGGGATAAACTAAAGCTATGTTCAGCTTTGGTTGGCCTTTGTGGATGATAGTGAAGGGTTGAGAAGCTTGCTCAGAATGGAAATCAGTCTCCAAGTGGGAGATTGTTATGTTTGTGGAGCCTATTTTCATGTTAGAGTGTGGTACACCTTCTATGTGTTACACTCGGGTATTTTTACGGTGGTCCCACTCGCCGCTGAGCGGGTCAGGGGGGGGTTCAGGCAAAGCCCCCAAAGCAAATTTTCATGGGTGGTTTATTAACCCATGGGTAATGGGTAACCGTTATGGGCTGTTTTTGGGCCCATGGTTTTTTCGGTCTTTTGCCCATTGTTTTGATACCCACGGTTTTTTGCCCTTGGTTTTGATACCCACGGTTTTGTATCAAACTGCTTAAGCAGTTGTCTATTTATATGGTCTTATGCATATGATAGAGGTACAAGCAAATGTATTACAGATGTGTTTTGAATTTGGGTGTGAATTCTGTAGAGTTTGTTGAGCATAGCTCCAAATGGATCTGGGTATTGTATTGAGAGAGTGGAGGCTTGTAATAAAATCTGAGCAAGTGATTCTTGGTGGACGTAGCCCAAATTGGGTGAACCACGTTAAATATTGTCTCTCTATGTTGTGTTATTTATTCTGCACTTTTATTTGAGATCTGTAATATTTTCTGCATATTAGTTTCTACTGTTGCGATTCTGTAAGGGATTATTCCGCATATTTTATCTCTTATTTCCTAACATTTTATACCTATATAGTGACTTCTCTAACTAATGTGCACATTATTAAGGAATATTTAGGATATCATTAAGTTTTTTGGTATTGATATTTGCAATAGGAGCATATGCAAATGATATGTGAATTAAGAAATAGAATTTACTTGCTTATATAGGCTTCCATAGATTAAGCATTTACATTGTGGCTGATCTAAGAAAGAAGAAACAAATCACATAATGTTTTTAAAATGAAAAAGAGTCTTGAGATGAGAGGGTATAAGATGATACATGTTAACTAGGGTTGTAGTGTAGCCTAGACCTATGTTGTATGGCCCTAAATAGAAAATTAATGAGGAAAGATCCAAATATATATATATATATATATATATATATATATATATATATATATATATATATATATTACTACTTTAGATAATTAATTTATCTTGGATGTATGAAAAAAATGTGTAGAGATGAGAATTTCATGAGAGGGCTATAAATATGTGTCAATTAAGCTTAGAATGTGAACATTTTTCTTATCATAAGAACAAAGATAAAATTTTCATTACCAAAGGGTAAGTTACCGAATTTGAGTGTCTACATTTTCCCCTTCCCTTTAAGTGTGGAATTGAAAATTTCATGCTTAGAGGAAAAAATATCCGAGTCTACACACATATTATGTCTTCTCTCGATTATTTTTTACCTTTTCGGTGGTGTTGACATGTTTCATTGTGATACCTACAACACATAGTGTAGTCATAACCCTTATAAGAAATTGAACTATAACTCAAATGTAAATAATGATTGTAACTTTGAAATGTTGAACTTGTACAAAGTAAAGTAAAGAGATGAAAAACATTGAAGAAATACAATTATTTTTATGAGGGAGAATCTCCCACTCTTGATGTAATTTGGAGACAAATATTTTTCATATAATTTCTAAAGGAGTAGTGGTGATTAGTCCTCATTTTTGTTGAACAAGAAGATGAAGTAGGATATGAATTTTAGTATGCAAAACCTAACATTGAAACATAGATGTACCGGAGAATATCATTAAAAGGGAAACCCTAATATATTCCCACACAAAATGTATAGAGGAAGATAGAAAAAAATTATAGAGATTTAGATACATTGATATCTTTCAACCCCATAGATCACCATGATGTAGGTAGATCTATGCCAAATTTCACCAATATAACAAAGGTCAAAAGGAATGGATGACTCATGCCCCCACCATGTGTTATACAACTAAGTCTAACTATCATTTTTTTATAATGTAAATGAGATGAAGGCCCATAACCCCAAACCCTATATCTAAGGAATGAAGTACTCATGCCCCCATATTCATCTTTGAGTTGTGTCATCTATATTTGGATTTTTTTATAAGAGTATGCGAATGTTGTAATTTTTAAAATAAAAGTTCTCCAACATAGACACTCGTATTAAGGGGCCATTCTATATTGCATTTATATCTCTAGTGGAAAGTTCTAGACCAATGCAAATTTCATCCCTTTTCTATATCTCTTCCTATTTTTAAAGGATCTATACCCTATATATGAATTTTATGCTTTGGTGAGTTCCCCTTATTTTTAGGAATGAATGATAAAGCATTTGAGAACATGGAGCAAAATAAATGATGTGTACCCATATAAGATAAATATATGACAATATACATTAGATCACATGGAAGGTTCAATTGGTAACAACCATTAGGATCTTGTTCTTACAATAGGGATGGACATGTCGAGATACCATGAAACACAAAGAAATAAACATGGAATAATAATAAATAAATAACAATAAAGTGTTAGAGAAATAATCATAGAGGTAAAAGAAATCAATCAAGACAAGATAAGTAAAAATATGTAAAACAATGTTAACACCCTAATCAAATATATTGTTATGGAAATTCACAACAATAAAAAAAATATAGGGTTTTTAATAGTTGGAATATTTCAATCAATTAACTTCCAAAGTTAATGGTTCAAAAATGAATAATAATTTTAAACTTGTAAAGATTGATAATTGATAAGTAACTACTCAAACACTCAAGAGGAAGAGAAACAAATTTGTACAAGGTAGAATATGGAGGATCTTGAGTTGTAAGATGGTTAAAACTTGCATATCAGAGATGTAAAATGCTTAGGTGTTGATATTAGAACTAACAAATCAGTATGAGAAGGATGATATAACTACTAGATGGTCGAACTAGGATTTGTACGGCCTTGGATTCTTTGATAATATTAATCTAAAAATTACTATGTTATTTGTTTGAATAGAAATGACATTTTTATATGTTTTTGTACATGCGAGACCTATAATCACGTAAAAAAATGTAAACCCTATCAAAATGTATAACCATTCATTGGAGTAATAGAAAATGAGAAGGTCAAAACATGCATATGTGGTGAGTCCGAACTTTCCTAAGGGGTTAAATTCCTAGCTATTGAACCAATCCAAGTGCTTCTCTACATGCCCTTATTAAATAATCAAGCCTCATGTAGTTCTCCTATGTGCTTGTAAACCGTAAAAAACTAACGATCCCCCTAGGGGTAATTTTGTGTCTATTGACACCAAGATAGAAGGATAAATGTAAAGTATTGAATTTACCTGAAAAAAATAGTCATGTGATTTGGCTTGCCTAAAGTACATGACCTAACCATCTATTCATTGAAACCATTGAATATTTATAGGAGTGGTGTTTCTTTCACTAAGAAATGGCTCTATGACCTATGTATTATTTAAAACAGAGGAAACTAAACTCTTTAACCTAGTTGAGTTTTTGAACCTCTATGCAATTTCTCTTATTTATGTGTGGAAATGTTTGGTGGATTTAGGGACCCTTTGAATTCCTTGGAAATGATATTTTTAATAGAATCTTGTAAGAGTTTCATGCGACTTATAAAGTGACATTGAATTTCTAATATAGATTTATGTAGCTGAAATATTTTAAACCTAGGAAGATGAAATTACACAAAGAAGATGTTTAAATTGAAAATAGAATTGAAGATATTAAAGATCGAGATCACTGTATAGGTTGTCTATGACTAGACCCCATATCCTCACCAATTTGTATAGTCCTAGAAAAAGAAGGGGAAAAGTAAAATAGGAATCTGTGACATTATGCTAAAATTTTCTTTATTACTTTGATAAGATAATATTCCCAAAATTGAAAATAACGTAGACTATAAAGATAAGAAAACCATGGAAAAGATAGAGAATTGAATTGGTTGGATTCAGATATGAGAATTTATCTTAGCAAATGAACATAGTAACACATGAAATGTATAAGGACACATTAAAAAAATTATTGCTTAAATTTTCCTTACCTTTAAATTTATAAATAAAAACTACATTCTTTAAGGAGAAACACACATGAGGATACACACAAACATTGTATTATACTGAAATTAATTATCTAATGTGTTGGTTTGCATGCTCTATAAATAAACATGTAATAATTTGTAGTCAACATCTATAGTAAAAACTATACTTTAACTAAAAACATAGATAATTCTTGTAATTGTGAAAATTGTAGAAAAGTAGGTAACAAGAAGAAAAACATGGGAGGAATGCACCTATTATTTTTATAAAGGGAGGAGATATGGTCTTACCATGCCATGCGCAGACTTATAATTTTCTATGGAGATGAAAAAGGATTAGGTTTGATCAATCCCTTATTTGTGTCAAAGGAGAAAATAAAGTGTGAGTACATCCCACCACTAGAGAGAGTGAGAAGAGTATCCAGAGTTCCCCCTTTTAGATCTTTATGGAAAATAATTTATATTTATACGAAGAAATTAGCTTCTTTTAATCCTTCCCATTTTGAGAATATAATGAGAAAATAGAAATGAAATCCTAATGACAAAGTTATCCACTTTGACATCTTTCACTAATACCATAGACCAAACCACTATAAATGTATGTAGATCCAATTTGTACAATTTTAACTACTCAGTAACATAGAAACATCAAGGGAATGATATCTCCATGACCCCTTAATGTTTTCTCTATACTTTAATCTAAAAATATATATTGGAGGGCCATGCCCCAAAAAATGATGCAAACACAAAGCAACAACAAATTTCATTCATTTATGATCACAAGGTTTACACCATCAACATTCACCTTACGTTGCATGAGAAAGATAATACAAAGTTCAAAATGTACTTATATAGTCTTGTAAATGCAAGAATTGGACTAATTACTTCTTGAAAGATTCTATTGCCTCATCATGCCCTTCCTCTTACTCTAAGAGTGATGATATTTCTCCTACTATACAGTTCTTAAGTCATGCATATATACTTATCACCTTTCACTTTGCTCTTGTCCATCATCTTTCCCTAACTATCCTTCTTTCCAACAATAAAATTTGGATCCTTTTAGAACTATGTCACCTATTGTAAAATTTTACCCTATTCATACACTCTAGAAAACATCAAACCATCCACAAAACTAATAGGAAAATAATCAAAATTCAACCTCTTACTATTTTGCTCAAATTTGCTTTTTTATCTTCTTAATGCAAGATATTGGATCAATCATGGTGAAAGAAATTTTAAGGCTCCCATAATATACGAATATCCTCATTAAACACTATCCAACATCTGCAAGGTGTCCAATTTTTTTAAGTTCCCACTCTTTGTCCTTCTTCACTTATTTCACTTTCTCTTCTTCTATTGGCAAACCCTCAACCAAGTCTGCATAAGAAGATTGTCATACATAACTTTAGCAATAGGAAACCTCAAGATAATATGGAGTTACATTTGGTAATCCATTATTTTCATCTCCTTAAGTTGCAAGTTTTAAGAGGAGGCTCCACATTGTAATCTAGGTTCCTTTGTAAAAGTCACCTTTGACTAGGTTTCCCCCGTGTGTTTTCAATTGTGTTGGTATACCGTCATATTTATCCAAGAAATCCACCGTCAAAACCTATAATTTATTCTTGGAATATCTTATGCACCACTCTATCATCATTATTCCTAAGTTTCAATAAAATGCTCCTTGATTTGAGGAGGTAAATTTCTTGCCCTAGTGAGTTCTAGAGTCTAGGTTCCCGAGAAGCTTGAGAGGGCTCTTTTTACTATAATTTATTCAATTTTTAACTTCAACACCTAAATATTTTTAAAGAGGTCTATGTGGAGTCTATTTAACTTTGAGACTTACTAGAGACTCTTAGATTTACATTGCCAAACCATTTACATTTAATATTCCATCTACCTGTTGTAGGTATACATAGTCGCAATCCACTATTTCCTTTCTTAACAACATAAACTTAAATTCATAAAGGGTTATACTTATAATGATTCAATTTAATTATAAACCTTGGATGTCCATCAAATATCATAGTCATGATTTAAGGCTCTTTCATGAGGTTCCATAAACTTTACTCATCATGCACGAGTTTTCATTAGATCAAGAAACCAATACTCTTCACCGTTATTATCACAAAGACATTATAACATGCAAATTACAAAACTTATTTATTGTTCTTTTGGCCTAAGGGTAATTTTATCTCTTGAAAGTGCACCTTGTAGAGAGATGGCTGCATGTTTTCTAAGCTTGCAAAAATTGATCTCTCTCTTTCGTAGATACAATGGAAAAACCTCAGGTTTGTGGGTATACCTATTTTGAGGCGAGTCTCCGGTATCAAGGACATTTCCTTGTTGATGTATCCTAAATTGATTATGATGTTTAAGAGTAAAAGATGACTATAAAGTAATTAAAACTAAGGTGATACACCAAATTTGTATGAGGGCTTTGACTGAGTATATGCACAATTGATATGTGAAGGATTTTTGATGCACGAACCAACAGTTCTTTTCAGAATATTAAGGGAAAAACACTTGGAGGTATTGAGGGAGATTATCACAACAATACTACTAAGCTAAACATGCACATTAATATCATGTAGAAATTACTGAATTTTACAACAGGGTAAGATGATTAATCATGGAATTTGCATTCACAAGACTAATAGAAACATACACAAGACTGCAAATAATTGGTAAGTCGAAACTCTTCACACTCAGAAGGAAAAACTGGAAAAAAATTGCTTCAGTACTCCTATATCCAAAAAGTCTTCCAGAAGTTCCCCTTGTGCTTTGCAAAGGCACACAATATATAGCAAAAATAAATTCACCCCCTTCCTAAAAATAGCCTAAGGCTTGTACTCGCCCATGCATCTTATTTTTATCCTTTATTTAATAATAGATAAAGGAATAAAAATAGAGCATGCAATTACAAATAGGCATTATTAGCCTTAATTACAATATAGTCAAACTGAAGTTGACTGTTCTATTTTTAAGAAAGAAGGGTGAATAATTTGCTAAAAATAAGATTGCTTGCTAGGCAAGTCTCTCTCCATGAACATGCAACTCTGTCTTCTTCTCTATTCTGTCTGTTGTGAAGGCATGCAAAAATACACTCCTGTGTATTGAGAAAAATAAATTACATTAATTGCAATACTTTGCAAAATAATTCATCCAAATATTTATCCTGATTGGGACCACCTTTGTCTCTGATGTTGACACTTGTTATGTCTTCTAGTGATCACATGGATAGCACAGTGTAAATTATCTCTAACCTTCCCACTAGTGGGGACCACCTTTGAACTTGACCATTAATCTTCATTGGTTTGGCCACTCTTGATTATCCGACCTTAGACTATAGTCTGCCACCTTTGTGATAAATATATGCATGTATACACTTGTCGGCCTTTGCACATTGGATAATGTATGGTTTGAAAGACTCACCTTTTTGGTGATCATTGTTGGCATGATTTGGTCGACACTCGTATTATTTGGAGCATATACTATAGTTCAGACTTTATTCAATATTGCAATGATTATTTGATGGACACGTGGGCTGGCCCCTTCTGCACGATGAGTCAACCCTTGGCTATTTTTCGGTGGCATTTTAACTCAACCCAAACTAGGGTTTCCTGTCCACTCGCCATGTATATGTGTTTTTAAACTCTGGTTGGGTTTGGTCTTTTATCGACACCATCAATCTCTGTCCTTGATGGACCTACACCATTGATCTTTGGACTGTGATTTAGGTTTTCCCCATAATTAATGTGGTCAGTGGGCATGACCGTGGTTAATTGCTTCGAGTCTTAAAGGAAACAATTTCTCCAACCTTTCACCTAGGGAAATGTGGGCACATGGAATAACTTGGAATTTTAACCAGATTTGCATAAAGTCTTAAAAATTTGAGAAAACTGCCACTCCACCAATACTATGTGGAATCGAGTTTTGACTTTTCTCCCCATGGCTTTGAATTTCTCATCGCAGAGGCTCGGGCTTGCGGGAAAATTTGGAACTTTTAAATTTTTATTTTTTTAAGGTTTGAAAACCTAAATGAACCCCGACCTCCATTTCTTTGCTTCCACTATGGTGACGACATGTGTCCTTCTCGGGCTGCGCAGCTGTAGATGAAAATTTTACAATTTGATTTTTTTGAACTTTGACTAAGTCGATCGCCATTCCATTTGGATGACTTTTGCATCAATTTTGATGAATTATTTGGGAATGTCGATCTCTGTACTTGTTGATTTATAGCCTTCGATCCTCTGATCATTAACTCAGAGTGAGTTAGGTTACTTTGGATCGTTGATGAGTAAAACACTCAAAACCCTAATCTTTCACATTTTCATTCTTGAGCTCTAGTTGAGCTAAACGAACTCTGCAAATTTTTAACGGTAGCCATTGATGAATCCTTCAAGCTTTGTTACTTGGCTTTCTTCGCGAGATCTAGTCGATTTTTCCCGAGTGCCACCATGAATGTTCACTTACGAGTTGTAAGAGGCATTCTATCACAAAATAATGGCCATTTGAGTTGGTTTTGTGCATTTATCGAGCTCTGGGTGCTAGCTGCCATGATTGAAAACTTGAGCTCATTCACCTGTAACAAGGTAAGTGGCTTTTGAATATTGGTTTGAGCCAGATTTATCTTCAATGGGTGTCATAAAAAGAAGAACTTCTGTTTACTCGAAGTTGGTCTATATTTTATTATCATGGTCTCCGTGATTCTCCTATTAGCTTACCTTGAACAGGTTGTGAAGGGTTTTTTGGATGATTTCCATTCTGGGTAATCTTTTATCTGTCATTTTTAGAGATCTCTGGGTAGATGTAGATTTTAGTTTCATCCTTCCTCTGATAGTTTTGTTTCACTATGAATGCCATTGTTGAAGTTTGAAGCTCAGCCACTGTGTGTGTCAGTTTGCTTCTTTGCAAAAATAGGTTTTGTATATTACTTCAGGTCTGTTCTGAAATCCTTGGCTTGATTTTTGTATTCTGGAAAATCAATTCTGTTGTAATTCATTTTTCAGGATCAACTTGATTCTTTGAAAATTTTGTAGCACCCCTTTGAGCATACTTTCTTTAATCCTTTTCCAATCTGAGATCACTTGAAAACTGAAATTCCTTCTGAGATGAGTGCTTGAATGCAATTGGTTTCTTGTTATTATTGGAATTTTCCATCTCAAAATAATAGTTGTAATCCATTAATCATTTTGGGAGCAGAAATGAACTTTTGTACTGGCTAATAGCCCCACTTTAACACCAATGATAACCTATTGAAAAGTTGTATGTTTATAGTGATGTACTCTTTCTTTTGTGAATGAAATCCACTACCTTAGAAATTCATAACAATCTCATTTCATTATGAGATTTGGAGCATCTCTGAAATTGATCTCTTTCTTTCATACTTTTAAAGTTGTAGTTCCATTTATTTTCTACTTCAATATTGTATTTGAACTTCATTACAACTTTACATGTATGCTGGAAAATTCGTAAATGTCCATTCCACATGGCGAAGCCCTGTCAAAATTTTCCTGAATTCTCTTTTCATTCTGTTTCAGCTACAATTTTATCTCATTTCAGTCAACTTCAGCCTCTAAAATATTATTCTTCTACTTCACCTGATAATACCCTTTTGAATGCATGAATTTTTGAAGCTAGAAGTATAAAGAGTTAAATTAAACCCTGAGCTTAGTATTGATGATCGTTTTCTTCTCCCTTCTCAAGTACCGTGATGCAATTGCAGTGGACAGCTGGAACAATAGTTTGAAAGAGAAGAACACTCCTCGAGGCAATGACGGGTTTCTTTTACCTCTTTACATTTTCAGCTTCATAAATATATGCATTGTTTTTCCTTTCAGTTATTTCTCACGGCTTGTGTGAGAAAAATATGTACTATTATTCCTCATGAATAAATGAAAATATTTTCGTGTTATGAGATGTATGTCCTTCCTTTTTGTACTTTCTTTCATTTGTATGGATAATGAATGAACTTATACAACTCAAAACACTTAAATAATTCACTTAATCATAGAAATAAATAAACAATCAAGTGTACCTTATTGTCGCTCATTGAAAATGCAAATTGCTTGTAAAAAGTGTAAACTGTCCCTCAAAACTACCACCTGTCTGTAGCTTCAGAACATCATGTCTGATACATGCTACCCTTCCTGCCTTCCTCAAGGCTTTGCAATGGTTATTCACAGTTGTTGCACAATTCTGATGAAGGTTTCAAATGGAATGGCTGCATCTATGAGGCATGGCATTCTTAAATTGTACTCAAGTTTTAGTTTTGATTCCAAATGACTTCCAAGACTGTCTAGAACCAAACAATTAAAAATTGTATCTTAATCAAAGGTGGCTGTCCCAAACATAACCTTGGACTCAGAATCGACCAACTGAGAAACTTTAAAAGTTTCGAGTTCACCTTTTCACACTGGGTGCAAAAATTGTCAACAGGAAACTCTTTATTCTCTTTACTTGTGACACAATGGGCATCTTATCATATACACTCTCGTAAAATTGATCACGATTCCAACTTATATGACAATTTTGCATAGTCATGAACACATAACAAAAATTTTCCTTTAGGGTTCGAGTATAAACATTCCAAAATTTGAATAGTCAATTCTTGACTCACCCACAATGTCTTAATAGTCTTATCTCGTTAGCAATTACCACTACCACTCACGGTTTCATCAAATCATCTCGGTTTGATCAATCTACATAGTTCATACAAGAAGCATCAACACACACCATAACATTTCAAAATACTTGTAAATAATGTCTCATACATATATTTTATAGCTTTACCAACAAGCATGCATTAGGTCTCCATGATTATCACCCATAGAAAAGCACATACACAGTAATGAAGATACAAAACTCACACAAAACACTATATTCTTCCTTCTTGAAGCTCCTTCCCGATTTCCGTTCGAATAGGAATGAATTGAATTTAGTTACACAATAATATTTATACCCTTATTGTAATGCCCATATTGGTGGGACTACTAGTTTTAAACTTTAATATTTTTATTTTACTATCCTCTAGGCCACCACACATGCCTTTTCTTTTAAGAAATTTCACGATGGACTTTTCTAACCCAACCACCGACCTGCCATCCATTATGGCCATTCAATCCTTCCTGATTTGGCATGGGGGAGAAGCTTACCCCGTTGGTGGGTGGGAGTGGTTGAACTCCTGCCAAATTTTTTCAATGCAATTAAATTTAACCACTCTCCGTATTTATCCCTACCGGCCGTGAATTTTTTTAGTGGGTTCATTTCGCTTTGTTTTGCAGCCTTGTATTCTTCTGTCATGCCCGGTCTTGTCTCCTTATGACCTAGCTTTTGCCCTTTTTCTAGTCATGTGAGAGGGAGAGATCTTCATATGAGGGTGAAGGGAGGAGGCCTTTTAACTTACTTCTTGTTGTGCATGTGTTTTTACTCCTTCCCGGGTGCCTACAACTACAACCTTTCCTAAAGTCTGTGTATTCTAAAATAAGCTCACTCTTATTTTTTAGTCAACTAACCCCCTTTCCCCCTTTTGTGCTTCAATATGATTTTTATATATTTTAAGCACTTAGGGTTTCCTAAAAACATCTTCATCAGATAGGAATTTTTTTCCCCTTTCGAAAATTTAAATAAGTCCTTCTAACTCTTCATATTTTGCAAGTTGCGGGCCGATGGGCCTGGGAAGGATTTTTTGCCAAATGCGGACCTGCGGGCTTGGGGAAGACTTTTCGCCAAAGGGGAAAATTATGGTTGCGGGTCAGCGGGAGATATGTTGGCATTTTGCACTTTTCGCAAAAGGCACAAGTTATAATTGCGGGTCCGCAAGCCCGAGGATGATTTCTTTTGCTAAGTGAATATGCGGGGCCGCGGAGGAAATTTTTCCCAAGTGTAAATTTGGGCTGGCAGGTCTACGAGGGCATTTTGGAAATTTTGCAACTTTTCACAAAATGGCATAGTTTTCAAGTGTGGGTCCGCGAGCCCGCGGAGGTTTTTTTGCCAAGTGCAAAGTCTAAAAGTTCAGTAAGGTGTGGAGGTTTTTTTGCCAAAGTAAACTTTCGAGCTTGAGGGGTCTTTCGCCAAAAGTGAAGTTTTGAAGGCGTGGGCCTACGGAGGATTTTTACACTTTTGTCTCTTTTGCGCAAAGGGTGTAGTTTATGTTTTCAGCCCATGGGCTCGGTGAAGACTTTTTCAAATGGAAGGTTGCAAAGTTGTGGAGCCGTGGGCTTGAGGGAAACTTTTGCACTTTTGCAATTTTTGTGCAAAATACTACGCCCTTAACCTATTACTTGTATTAGGATATGAGTAGCCGACTTGTGGCTTACCATATCATTTTATTATATCATTTATACTTTATCATGCTTAATAGGTCGGCCTTGGTGATGGCCATAGCATATGAATAGTATATATAGGGGATTGTAGGTAGTAGTTCATTATCATTTGAGCATTTGAGTCTTATTATATGGTTTAGAGGTTGCCCCCTCGAAGTGGCGAAGCTATTATAATTGCATATTGAGATCATTATTATGAAATATTGTGTTATTTGGTGTTCTATTGCTGCTCATAATCTGAATTATACTAGTAATTTCATTACAAGTGGTATTAGAGCTGCGATCTGGGCCAAAATTAGGGTAAAAACCCTAATTTTTTGTTTCCACAATATATTTCGAACCAAAGTGAATTGGTGGGAGATATGTTTACCACAATTATGAAAATTTTCAATTAAGGTTCCCTAAAAAATTTAGAATTTTTGATTTATTTTGCACAAGTTATTACAAATTTAGGTTTTTTCATAAAATCGCTCCCTAGGGTGTAAATTGTGGAATTGTTTCAAGTTCTTTACATTTTCAGAAATCTCAAAAAATAGTATTAGTATCTTCTCTATGTTTTTTTCTATTCGGCTGAATTTTTATCTAAACCCTAAGGTTTGATATCATGGTGGGGCCTTCCACAAGAGCAAAAAAGAATCCGGTTACTCTAGGTAAAACCCCAGATAAAGATGGGATAATGATTGAAGAGATGGATTCAAAAGGGTTATATACAAATTCCTCAGCACTAGGGTTTACTTAAGTTGATCATAAGGTGGTCCAACTTGAGTATGCACTATGAAATGTACAATCCGAGATGGCCTCTAAAGGAGATAGCCCAAATCAATCATCGTTGGATGATATCATGCAACATGTAAAGTGTAAACAAGATGGCCCAAATCCGGCCATATCAACCAAGGAGGATCTTTAGTTCAAAATCATGGAAAAAATAACCATGTTGGATCACTTTTCTAGCCCAATCAGAATCTAACTTATTCACAACCACGAAACATGATGCCGAAAGTGGATATGCGCAAATTTGATGGTAAAGATCCCTTGAATTGGATAAATCAAATGGAGAACTTCTTTGAGCTACATCAAATACCATCAGGAAAAAAGGTGACATTGGCATCCCTATATCTTGAACTAGACCAATTCATTTGGTATCGATGGTTATGTGCTTAGAGGTAGAAGAATGGTCTCGGTGTCACTTGGAAAATTTTTACCAAGGAGTTGCAATTGCACTATAGTTCCAGTGTTTCAGAGAACTACTTTAGTTAATTAGAAAAGTTACGAAAAACAGGATCAGTCAAAGATTATGTGCATCAATTCCATAACCTATCCTTAAGGGTGGAGAATATACTAGAAGAGAATCTAAATGACCTATTTCTTGGGGGTCTTAAGGACCACATCAAGCATGAGGTACGTATGTTTAATCCACTCAAGCTTTCTGATTCTATTATCATGGCATATCGAGCAGAGGAAAAAGTTATTTGTAGTAGGAGGCCGCCTTTCATTAACACCAGAGACCATAGTATCTCTTCCCCTTCATTTTCTAGGCCAATTAGACCGACTCCTCAATAAATGGAAGAAAAGATAGCAAAAGGATTATGTTTTAATTGTGATAGCAAATATGGGTGGGACACAAATGTGTTGAGAAGAAGTTGTTCTATATTGACGGAGGTAATGAGGATGCTGAAATTATAGGATAGGCTAAGGAACCAAGTAGAAGAGGAAGTAGAGGATCACCAACCTATAATTTCTTGCCATGCATTATCGAGGTATTAGTACTCCTCAAACACTCAAGGTTATTGGATATCTCAAAAAATAGAAGGTGATAGTGTTGATTGACTTGGGAGTACTCATAACTTCATAAATAGTAAGTTATCTCGCCCACCTCAATTGTTTTATGTACCTAGCTCCAGAAATGAGAGTTATGATTTTGGAAGGAGGGATAGTTAAGTGCACAAGAAAGTGCCATAGTATCAAGCTTTCTATGGGAGAATACATGTTAGACTCACTTATGTTTGTTATTTCTATAGGAGGGGCATATATTGTTTTGGGTGTCTAATGGCTCACAACCTTAGGAAATCTTGTAGAGATGAATTTCCAATAATTGTTCATGTGATTTCATTCGGATGGAAGGAAAATACAATTGAATGGGATGGTAGCTAAGTCTCCACGGATTAGTAGATCTCATCGATGTAGAAGGTTCTCGAGAAAAGTAGATGGATTTAGAAAAAGTTATTTTCCATAGAAGTACAACATACAGAGTCTTCAATGCCACCCGATCTTTAGAAGATTGTTGATGCTCACTCATCTATTTTTGATGCAATTCCAAAGGGACTACACCGGTTAGGGATCATGATCATGCCATTCGGTTGATTCAGGAGTCAAACACCTAACATCGACCATACTGAGATACCCATATTCCTATAAAAGTGAGATCGAGAAAATGGTTCAAGAAATGTTGAAGGCGGTATCATCAGACCTAGCTAGAGTGCATATTCTTCACAGTGGTCATGAGTACGTAAGAAGGATGAAACATGGAGGATCTGTCTAGATTACCGAGAAATCAACAAGTACACCATCAAAGATAAGTGTCCTATTCCAATAATTGATGATTTACTTGATGAATTGCATGGTACTATTTATTTCACAAAATTAGATCTTCATTCGGGGTACCATAAAATTAGAATAAAAGAGGAAGATGTTCATAAAATGGCTTTCAAGACTCATGAGGGCCATTATGAGTTTTTGGTAATTCCTTTTGGTCTTACAAATGTGCCCTCAACCTTTCAAATCTTGATGAACACTATTTTTAGGCCATTTTTAAGGAAATTTGTATTAGTTTTCTTTGATGACATATTGATTTACAATAAGACATGGGAAGAACACTTACAACATGTAAATAAAGTGTTGGAAGTTTTGGAGAAACATACTCTCTATGAAAATCCATCCAAATTTTATTTTGGTGTATAAGAGATAAAGTACTTTGGGTCACATTGTATCCCATAAAGGCATCAAAGTTTATCCTCGAGAAGATCAAAGCTATGGTGGAATGGCCAAGGCCCAAAACTCTAAAAAAATCTTCATGGGTTCCTAAGACTAACAGTGGTGCTACAGAGAAGATTTGTGCGGGGATATGGTAGAATAGCAACCCCACTCACTACATTGTTAAAGAAGGATGCCTTCCATTGGATAGACTTAGCCACTAAATCCTTTGAGAAATTGAAGGAAGCCTTATGCAAAGACACCTTGATTTTGGCTACTCCCAACTTCTCAAAACCTTCATTGTTGAATGTGACGCTTCAGATTAGGATTGGGAGTAGTTCTAATGCAAGAAGGAAGATGGATTGCATTTGAGAGTCGCCAATTCAAAGGAAAATATCTGCTCAAACCTATCTATGAGAAAGAAATGATGGCTATTCTTCATGCGGTCAAGCAATGGAGGACCTATCTCATGGGTAGACACTTCAAGGTAAAAATGATCATGATAGTCTCAAATACTTTTTGGAGCAAAGGTTATCATCTAAGGAACAATAAAAGTGGGTAAAACAATGTTGGGTTATGATTTTGAAATCATATACAAAAATGGTAAAGAAAATGTAGTAGTTGATGCGTTGTCTAAAAGGGATACATCCGCAGATGCCTTATTATGTGGAATGTCCATGTTGACGATCGATTGGGTGGATGAAGCAAGATTGGAATGGGATCAAGACAAGGATACAAAATCTCTAATATAGAATATCAAGCAAGGATCTATGACATCTAAAAATTCGAGTGGAAAGGTAATGCCCTATGGTACAAGGACAAGTTATACTTGAGTAAAGATTCTAAGTTGAAGCATAAGATTCTTGTAGAGCTACATGCCTCACTTGTTGGAGGACACTCTGGGTTTTTGAAGACATATCATATAATAAAAAGAGAATTATTTTGGGAAGGACTCAAGGGGGATGTACAAAAGTTTGTATCAGAGTGTTTAGTGTGCCAACAGAACAAAGGGGAAAAAATTAAGACACCAGGTTTGTTGCAGCCCTTACCAATTCCTAGCCAAAGATGGGAGGAAGATGGGAGGAGGTCTCCATGGATTTCATCACCGGATTGCCTTGTTCAGAGGGTAAGAATGTTATTTTTGTGATTGTGGATAGGCTCACAAAATATGCCCATTTTTGTGCCCTATCACATCCATTTGTAGCTAGTATAGTCACAACTATTTTTTTGGAGACATTTCAAAGGTCTACATGGAACCCCAAAGATAATTGTAAGTGATCGTGATCCTATTTTCACAAGTAATTTTTGGAAGGAATTATTTTCATGTTTGGGTACACAACTAGCTCACAGTTCATCTTATCATCCTCAAACTGATGGGCAAACAGAAGTGGTCAACAAATGCTTAGAGGGGTATCTACGTTGTTTTGTATCAGATAAGTATGAAAGGTGGATTAAATGGCTACCACTTGCAGAATGGTGGTATAACACATCTTTTCATACCTCTTCTCAAATGACCCCATTTTTAGCATTACGTGGTTACCATCCACCTTCTATCACTTCCTCCTTGAGGGTGCAAACTAAGGTCAGAGATGTTGAGGAACACATTCAACATCAACAATAGGTTTTGGCTAGTTTGAAGGAGAATTTAGCATTAGCACAAAATAGGATGAAACAACAAGCAAATCAACACCGTAGTGAAAGACATTTTGAAATTAGTGACTGGGTTTTTGTACATCTCCAGCCTTACAAACATATGTCCCTAAAGAAACAGAAAAAAGGACAACAAACTTGCTCCTAAATATTATGGCCCTTATCAGGTTCTACAGAAAATTGGCAGTGTTGCTTATAAACTAGAGTTTCCTCCATCTTCACACATACACCTAGTATTCCATGTTTCATGCCTGAAGAAGGTTATTGGATAGAAATTTAAAGCCAGACAGAGTTACCAGAACTTGACGAGGAAGGAAGAATCATTTTGGAGCCAGAGAAGATTCTATAAACACATACTAAGAGGTTGAGAACCAGAGACATTAAGGAATATCTGATCAAGTGGAAGAATCTGAGCATAGAAGATGCAACCTGGGAGGATGAAGGTTTTCTACAACAACATCCAAGATTATTCAATGTTGAGGAAAATGTTGGTTTGAAGGGGAAGGGCATGCTACGCCCTTAACCTATTGCTTGTATTAGGATATGAGTAGCCGACTTGTGGCTTACCATATCATTTTATTATATCATTTATACTTTATCATGCTTAGTAGGTCAGCCTTGGTGATGGCCATAGCATATGAATAGTATATATAGGGGATTGTAGGTAGTAGTTCATTATCATTTGAGCATTTGAGTCTTATTATATGGTTTGGAGGTTGCCCCCTCGAAGTGGCGAAGCTATTATAATTGCATATTGAGATCATTATTATGAAATATTATGTTATTTGGTGTTCTATTGCTGCTCATAATATGAATTATACTAGTAATTTCATTACACAAAAGGTGCAATTTCAATTTTGGGCCCGTGGAGTTTTTGGGCAAAAGTGAATTTTGTAGTTACTGGGGCCGTATCAATGGTTTTTACACACCCAAAGTGGGACCAAGAGGTCTCCATTTTTATTGCAACAAGATTGATGTGCACTTGTTGTAAGTTTTCAGCTTGTAAGGAGCTTTGAAATTTCACATTTGATGACTCCAAAAGAGGTAGAGTCCACTGGTTTCAGCAGCCCAAGATTGGTAGATTCATTAGAAGAATTTAGACTAGATCAAGAACTAGAGAAGAAGGATTGTTTTTCTATCTGCACTTGTCCCCAAACAGAGGGAGAAGGGGAAGAAGAGCTCAAAGGTCTCCATCTCCACCAAATATAAATTTTTCAACACCTCCCTTGGTAGGCCTTTCATTCAATCAAGATGTCAACTTCACTAGCGGTGAGACCGCTTGCTCTCAATGCACAAAATCTAGTTCCAATTGTAGCATTGAAGAGCATCCAATATTTCATTGGAGAGAACCAGACTAGTCCTAGTGACCACATTCAATACATTGCAAATGTCTGTGTAATTCATGAAATCATTGAGATGGACATCGCAGTCAAATTATTAGCCTCTTCATTCAAGGGTAAAGCTTTGCAACAGTTCAAGAGTCTAACAGATGCTCTATTCGAATTGGGACCATCTGTGCACAACTCTTCACAATCAATTTGGAGAAAATGGGGATAACCTATCTCTATTGGAACAATTAACAACAATTAAGAGGGCTCCTAATGAATAGTTGACATATTTCAACTTTAGATTTCAAAGGACATGGGATAGGATTCCATTGGCCGTGAGACCAATAGCTAAAGGTGATTTCCTATACTTTCTTAGAGTTTTAAATTCTGATATTTCTATAATGATTCAATCCATGAGAGGTGTAACCTTACCTGCAGCCTATAACATTTCCATTAGAGCTGAATTTTTTTAATTCAGGCTAGTAAACTTGCACCTAGGCCACCTATGCCTCTATATCCAAGAATTAGGAAGTCTAAGCACTAGTCAAACACCAAAGTTGAATCCCATTCTACCCCTAGAAATCAAAGCAACAATGAGGCTTCTATTTCTTCAAGTATTTCAAAAGAGTACCAGGAGGTCTTGAAACAACTACAAAACCTAGGAAACAAGCTAGTGACTATTGAGAGACAACAAGCTTAGAGTTCTAGGCCATATCAACCTCAAAATCAGTATCAAGCTAGACCCCCATACCAGAAAAATAAACCACCAAGTCATGCCACAAATCAAAATTTGAACCAAGGATAACCTCAAGCTGTCAGGCCATTCGACCATATGATCCAAATGCAACTTCAACATCAAAATATTTAGTTCCAACATAAAACAACATGGCACAGGAGTACAAATGGTGTTACCCTTGCAATCTACCTCACATTCAATCAATGTGTTTCAATGGTGCACTAAACTAGGCCTTGATGGTACAGACCATTGGTGTGTCCCAAGAACCTAGTCAAGAGGAAAATCAGCAGCAAGAAGCTCAGCAAGAGACACCTCCAACTGAAACTATGTTGGTTAATTGGAAAATAGAAGACTTCGTGGAGTTAACCAAGCCCCTTCTCAAAGTGTAGCTACCAATACACGGTCCAAGAAAAGGAATATTGGAGAGGGACAATCATCAAATTCAAGTGATCCATAACCCTCTATTACTCCACAAGGTATTGGCAATCAAAGTGCAGCTCCCAATGTGCAAGGTCAGCCCAAGCCACCCCCTAGACCAGCTCAAGTGCTAGTTGTAACAACCCATGTGCAAGAGAAGAATATGCAAGGCAAAGGGCAACAGAGAGATAGCTCATCTCCATTCAACATCATTGAGAAGATGAAGAGGACAAATGTAAACATCTCAATGTGGGAGTCATTGGCTATCCTGGACAAAGAGACCTATTGCAAGTTGTTATGGAAAATTGGTCAACATCAAATCAGTCACCCAATCAGCAAGAGAAAGTGCTTACCAATGTAACTCAACCTGAAGGAAATCATGGAGGACAACAAGGTAAAAATTTGAAGCCCCCACCATTCTATATATCATTGATCATTATATAAATTGGTGCATAGTTGAATGATTGATTATGGAGCAAGTAGATATGTGATGCCAAAAAAATAGTTGATCAGCTAGGTCTTTAATATGAAGTCATTTCCAAAGGCATGGTACAATTGGATGGTACAATAGTAACAATGGTTGGAGTAATCAAATATTTGAGCCTCACATTGCATGCATGTCCCAATGTGACTGTCTTGCAAGATGTATTAGTCATAGACTTGCCACCACTCTTTGCTTTGTGTTTGTAAAGAGACTTCACTACTAAAATTGGAGGTTATCTATCTGCTGATTGGTCACACATGTTATTCAGAACAAGGTATGGAGCTAAGGCTATAATCAGATCTGAGCCTATTGAAAACTTCCATATTGAGCCTCATACACCGAGTCCAATCAATACAAATTGTTCAACATTTGATCAAGAGGATTATCCAAGCATCCATGAAGCGATACCAAGGTTGGATGTATTCCATACTTGACCCTTGATGAATGGGTGAATAAGAGGCATGTTTTTGCATGAAGATAATCATCCTCTCCCTAGTGTCATCAAGCCAGACCACAAGGATGATAATGAGGTATGGAAATTTTTCTTTGATGTCTCAAGAAGTATTCAAGGTGCAGGAGGAGGAGCTATGCTTGTTTCACCTCAAGGCACAAGATATTACTCAACTTTTCACTTCCAGTTTTTTTGCTCAAACAACACAACTGAGTATGAGGCTTTGATTCATGGACTTCATTGGGCCAGGAGGAGAGGCATTAAGAATCTGCAAATATTTGGTGATAGTGAGATGATTATGAACTAAGTCAGAGGACAACATGCTGTAAAGAATGACCTACTCAGGAGCTATAAAAACTGGGTATGGGACCTCATTGAGGACTTTGAAGCTTTCAACATTGTGTCCATACCCAAGGAAAAGAATGATGAAACAAATAGATTAGAAGAAATTGGGGCAGCGTTTGATGTTATAGAAAGTATAAAAAGTCATAAGTCTTAGCCCCATATTAAGGTGGTTGTAAGGTCAGCTGTCTTAGATAATAACAAAAGTTGACTGGTCTTTGAGAATGATCAGCAAATTGTCAATTTTGTACAAGAAGAAGTTGAGTTCACCTCCAAAAACCAAGACAAACTAGAACAATAGTATGGTGACCAAGTGGTGCAGCTAAGAACCAACAAATTACCTAGAGGTCATGTAACCTCAGAATCAATCTTCAACCCAAATGATCAGTTCTGGAAGGAGATAGCAAACATTCAGGTAAAGGGTGAAGACTCAGAGCTCATTTCAATAGATGAAGGCAAGACATTGCAAATTGGCAAAGTAAGTAATCCACAAGAGAAACCTAAATTCATTCAACTTTGTCAAGAATTCCCAGATGTTTTACATGGACTTATAAGGATTTAAGAGGTTTCAACCCAAGATTGGCTAATCATACAATTGAATTAAAACCTGAATCCAAGCCTTTCAGACAGAAGCCAAGGCCAATAAACCCTCACATTGAACTTCTAATGAGAAAAGATTTGAACAAGGTAATTGAGGCTAGCATCATCTTCCCTATCAAGCATTCAAGTTGAGTTTCTAACTTGGTGCCTGTGAGGAAAAGAAATAGAGAAATCAGATTATGTGTATACTTTCATGATCTAAACAGAGCATCACTCAAAGATCACTACCCACTTCCATTGATGGAGAAAATCTTATAGGTTGTAGCTGGCTCTGAGAGGTTTTCATTGCTAGATGGCTACTCAGGCTATAATCAGATAATGGTAAAAGAAGAAGATCAGTTCAAGACAACCTTCACCACCAAATGGGGTACATATGCTTATAAGAAGATGCCATTTGGACTGTCAAATGTCGAAGAAACATTTCGGCAAGCTATGGACATGACACTCAAAGGCTTAATCAACAAGATAGTTTTGGTGTATCTAGATGATATTGTCGTCTTCTCAAAGAATTTTGCATACCATCTCTTCCACCTCAGGAAGGTATTTCAGAGGTGTAGAAGGTTCAAAGTGTCATTGAATCCAAAGAAGTGTGTATTCTTGGCACACAAGGGAAAATTGTTGGGACACATTGTCTCAAGAGAAGGGTTAATAATTGATCCTTAAAGAGTTGAATCCATCTGAACATAAAAATGCCACACACCACAAGAGGTCTCTCCAAAGCTTCTTGCGAACGATAAAATTTGTTCATAGATTTGTGCCTGATTTTGCCACTCTTATGAAGCCTTTGACAATGATGTTGAAGAATATTCTTTCATTCAAATGGACGGTAGAAGGAAAAGAGAGTTTTGAAGCCATCAAGTAGGCAATATCACAAGCTCCAACTCTTATCAACCCAAACTTTTCAAAGGACTTCATGTTGTATGATTTTGGGGGATCAAACACAATCTCAACTATCTTGGTACAACCTGAATAGAGAAGGATCAGAACAGCCCATAACATTCTTCAGTCAGAGCCTGGAAGATTATGAAGTAAGGTATTCTTTTATTGAAAAGCATGTCCTTGTTGTCATTAGGAGTTTGAAGAAGTTTACAAACACTTGGTATCGAACAACAAGATTCAACTACTAGTGTCTCATGTTGGTGTCAAGGGATTTCTCCTTAATAAGGACTTGAATGAAAAGAGAGAAGGTTAGATCACCCCGTAATGGAATATGATATTGAATTCAAGGTGAAAAAGCTGGTTCGTGGAAAAGGGTTGTGTGAGCAGCTCACTTCCAGACAACATGATGAGTCAAAAGGAGAAGAAGAGGTTGTCCTTCATCGCAAAATGATCAAGAATGGACTAATAATGGTATACCCATTCCATGTTGGACCCAAGACTTGGTGCATTATCTCCAAACAAGATTATGCCCTCAAGAAATGAGCAAAGAAAAGAGGAGATACTTCAAATTACAAGCCATTCCATATGTGCTTGTCGATGGTGTTTTGTTCAAGAAAGACATCAATAGTGTTCTATTGAGGTGCATTGGGAACAGCCAAATTGAGAGGGTGTTGCATGAGTTCCATGATGGAGAAGTAGGAGGCCACTTTGCTCCTTGAGTAATAGATCTCAAAATCATGAAGGCTAGTTACTATTGGCCTATGGTGTTTAGTGATTGCTACTCATGGATCAAGAAATGCAAGAAGTGTGTATTATTCATAGGGAAAGAAAGGTTAGCAGCCCTGCCCCTTCATCTAATTTCAGTAGATCAACCATTCATGCAATGGGGATTAGACTTCATAGGAGTGATTAACCCACATTCAAGTCAAGGCCACAAGTGGATACTTATGGCAACAAACTATTTCACCAAGTGGACTGAAGTAGTGGCACTTAAGGAGGTAAATGAATCCAATATCTTGGATTTCTATGAAGGGATAGTCACTAGGTTTGGAGTCCCTACCACTATCATATCAGATAATGCATTGGCATTTCTTGGTACAAGGATCATCAAATGGGCTGTCAAGAATGGTATATACCTCAGCACTTCATCAAACTATTACCCTCAAGGTAATGGCCAAGCAGAGTCCACAAACAAAAACTTACTAAGAATCATTAGAAGGACCCTTGATGAGAATCAAAAGACTTGGCACACAAATCTCAAATCAGCTCTATGGACTGATATGATCACATCTAAAAGGTCTATAGGCAACTCTCCATACAAAGCAACAATAATGCTTATATTTCTTCAAGCACTTCAAAAGAGTACCATGAGGTCTTGAAACAACTGCAGAACCTAGGAAACAAGCTAGTGACTATCGAGAGACAACAAGCTCAGATTTCTAGGCCATATCAACCTCAAACTTAGTATCAAGCTAGGCCCCCATACTAGAAAAATAAACCACCAAGTCATGCCACAAATCAAAATTTGAACCAAGGACAACCTCAAGCTTAGGCCATTCGACCATATGATCCAAATGCAGCTTCAACATCAAAAGATTTAGTTCTAACACAAAACAACATGGCACAGAGTACGAATGGTGTTACCCTGCAGTCTACCTCATAATCAATTAACGTGTTTCAATGGTGTACTAAACAGACCTTGATGGTATAAACCATTGGTGTGTCCCAAGAACCTAGTTAAGAGAAAAATCAGCAGTAAGAAGCTCAGCAAGAGACACCTCCAACTAAAACTATGCTGGTTAATTAGCAAACAGAAGACTTCTGTGGAGTTAACCAAGCCCCTTCTCAAAGTGTAGCTTCCAATACGGTCCAAGAAAAGGAATATTGGAGAGGGAAAATCATCAAATTCAAGTGATCCACAACCCTCTATTACTCCACAAGGTATTGGTAATCAAAGTGTAGCTCCCAATGTGTAAGGTCAGCCCAAGCCACCCCTAGACCAGCTCAAGTGCCAGTTGTAACAACCCATGTGAAAGAGAAGAATATACAAGGCAAAGGGCGAAACAGAGAGATAGCTCATCTCCATTCAACATCATTGAGAAGATGAAGAGGACAAATGTAAACATCTCAATGTGGGAGTCATTGGCTATCCCAGGACAAAGAGACCTATTACAAGTTGCTATGGAAAATTGGTCAACATCAAATCAGCCACCCAATCAACAAGAGAAAGGTGCTTACCAATGTAGCTCATGCCTGAAGGAAATCATGGAGGACAACAAGGTAAAAATTTGAATCCCCCACCATTCTATATCTCATTGATCATTGGAGATAAATTGGTGCATAATTGCATGATTGATTTGGAGAAAGTAGCTCTGTGATGCCAAAACAAATAGCTGATCAGTTGGGTCTTCAATATGAAGTCATTTCCAAAGGTGTGGTACAATTGGATGGTACAACAATAACAACGGTTGGAGTAATCAAATATTTGAGCCTCACATTGCATGCATGTCCCAATGTGACTGTCTTGCAAGATGTATCAGTCATAGACTTGCCACCACTCTTTGCATTGTGTTTGTCAAGAGACTTCACCGCTAAAATTGGAGGTTATTTTTTGCTGATTGGTCACACATGTTATTCAGAACAAGGTATGGAGCTAAGGCTACAATCAGATATGAGCCTATTGCAAACTTCCATATTGAGCCTCATACACCGAGTCCAATCAATGTAAATTGTTCAACATTTGATCAAGAGGATTATCCAAGCACCCATGAAGTTGATACCAAGGTTAGATGTATTCCATACTTGACCCTTGATGAATGGGCGAACAAGAGGCATGCTTTTGACCCTTACAAAGAAATGGAAGAATCTGAATTAGGAGTCTATTGCTTGCATGAAGAGAATCATCCTCTCCCTAGCGTCATCAAGCCAGACCACAAGGATGATAATGAGGTATGGAAATTATTATTTGATGGCTCAAGAAGTAGACAAGGTGTAGGAGGAGGAGCTATGTTTGTTTCACCTCAAGGCACAAGATATTACTCATTTTTGCTTCCAATTTTCTTTCTCAAACAACACAACTGAGTATGAGGCTTTGATTCATGGACTGCATTGTGCAGAAAGGAGGAGAGGCATTAAGAATTTACAAATATTTGGTGATAGTGAGCTTATTGTGAACTAAGTCAAAGGACATCATGCTAAAAATAATGACCTACTCAGGAGCTATCAAAATCGGGTATGGGACCTCATTGAGGACTTTGAAACTTTCAACATTGTGTCCATACCTATGGAAAAGAATGGATGTAGCAGATATACTTGAAGCAATTGGGGCATTTGATGTTATAGAAATTATAAAAATTGATAAGTCTTAGCCCCATATCAAGGTGGTTATAAGGCCAGCTATCCCAGATAATAACACAAGTTGGAAGGTCTTTGAGAATGATTAGCAAATTGTCAATTTTCTACAAGAAGAAGTTGAGTTCTCCTCCTAGAAACCAAGACAAATTGGAACAATAGTATGGTGACCAAGTGGTGCAGCTGAGAACTAACAAATTACCAAAAGGTCTTGTAACCTTGGAGTCAATATTCAACCCAAATGATTAGTTCCGAAAGGAGAAAGCAAACATTCAGGTAAAGGGTGAAGACTCAGAGCTCATTTCAATAGATGAAGGAAAGACATTGCAAATTAGCGAAGTAAGTAATTCATAAGAGAAACCTGAATTTCTTCAACTTTTTCAAGAATTCCTAGATGTTTTTGCATGGACTTATAAGGATTTAAGAGGTTTCAACCCAATATTGGCTGAGCATACAATTGAATTAAAACCTGAATCCAAGACTTTCAGATAGAAGCAAAGGCCAGTAAACTCTCACATTGAACCTCGCATGAGAAAATAGTTGAACAAGATAATTAAGGCCAACATCATCTTGCCTATCAAGCATTCAAGTTGGGTTACAAACTTGGTGCCTGTGAGGAAAAGAAATGGAGAAATCAAATTGTTTGTAGACTTCCGTGATCTAAACAGAGCATCACTCAAAGATTACTACCAACTTCCATCGATGGAGCAAATATTGAAGGTTTTCGCTAGCTTTAAGAGGTTTTCATTGCTAGATGGCTACTCAGGCTATAATCAGATAATGGTAAAAGAAGAAGATCAGTTCAAGATAGCCTTCACCACCAAATGGGGTACATATGCTTATAAGAAGATGCCATTTGATTGTCAAATGTTGGAGCAACATTTCAGCGAGCTATGGACATGGCATTCAAAGGCTTAATCAACAAGATAGTTCTGGTGTATCTAGATGATATTGCCATCTTCTCGAAGAATGCTGCAGACCATCTCTTCCACCTCAGGTATGTATTTCAGAGGTGTAAAGGTTCAAAGTGTCATTGAATCAAAAGAAGTGTGTATTCTTGGCACACGAGGAAAATTGTTGGGCCACATTGTCTCAAGAGAAGGGTTAACTATTGATCCTTAAAGAGTTGAAGCCATCCAAACACTTCCATTGCCACACCACAAGAAGTCTCTCTAAAGATTCTTGGGAAGGATAAAATTTGTTCACAGATTTGTGTCTGATTTTTCCACTCTTGTGAAGCCTTTGACAATGATGTCAAGAAGATTCTTGCATTCAAATGGATGGCAGAAGGAAAAGAGAGTTTTGAAGCCATCAAGCAGGAAATATCACAAGCTCCAACTCTTATCAACCCAGACTTTTCAAAGGAATTCGTGTTGTATGCTTTTGGGGGATCAAACACAATCTCAACTATCTTGGTACAACTAAATGGAGAAGGATCAAGAATCCAACCCATAGCATTCTTCAGTCAGAGCCTAGAAGAATACGAAGTAAGGTATTATTTTATTAAAAATCATGTCCTTGCTATCATTAGGAGTTTGAAGAAGTTCAGACACTTGGCATTGAACAACAAGATTCAACTACTAGTCTCTCATGCTGGTGTCAAGGAATTTCTCCTAAACAAGGACTTGAATGAGAAGAGAGTAGGTTGGATCACCCATGTAATGGAATATGATATTGAAATCAAGGTGACCAAGCTAGTTTGTGGCAAAGGGTTGTGTGAGCAGCTCACTTCCAGACAACATGATGAGTCAAAAGGAGAAGAAGAGGTTGTCTTGCTACTGCAAAATGATCAAGAATGGCCAGCTAATGGTACACCCATTCCATGTTGGACCCAAGACTTGGTGCATTATCTCCAAACAAGTTTATGCCCTCAAGAAATGAGAAAATCAAAGAGGAGATACTTCAGATTACAATCCATTCCATATGTGCTTGTCGATGGTGTTTTGTTTAAGAAAGACATCAATAGTGTTCTATTGAGGTGCATTGGGACAGGCCAAATTGAGAGGGTGTTGCATGAGTTCCATGATGGAGAAGCAGGAGGCCACTTTGCTCCTCGAGTAACAGCTCTCAAAATCATGAAGGCTGGTTACTATTGGCCTACGGTGTTTAGTGATTTCTACTCATGGATCAAGAAATGCAAGAAGTGTGTATTCTTCACATAGGGAAAGAAAGGTTAGCAGCCCTGCCCCTTCGTCCAATTTCAGTAGATCAGCCATTCATGCAATGGGGATTAGACTTCATAGGAGTGATTAACCCACATTCAAGTCAAGGCCACAAGTGGATACTTATGGAAAAAAGACTATTTCACCAAGTGGATTGAAGCAGTGGTACTTAAGGAGGCAAATGAATCCAATATCTTGGATTTCTATGAAGGGATAGTCACTAGGTTTGGAGTCCCTACCACTATCATATCAGATAATGCATTGGCATTTCTTGGTACAAGGATCACCGAATGGGTTGTCAAGAATGGTATATACCTTAGCACTTCATCAAACTATTACCCTTAGGGTAATGGCCAAGCAAGAGTCCACAAACAAAAACTTACTAAGAATCATTAGAAGGACCCTTGATGAGAATCAGAAGACTTGGCACACAAATCTCAAATCAGCTCTATGGGCTGATAGGATCACATCCAAAAGGTCTACAGAAGCTCTCCATACAAGCTTGTATATAGAAAAGAGGCAAGTGTTGCCCATATCATTGGAGCTGCCCGCTTTGGAGCTCATGAAACAGTTGGAACTAGCCAAGTTTGAGCCTATGGAAATCAGGTATGCAGAGCTAATGGGAGTAGAAGAAGCAAGAGAACATGCAATGCAGATCATGGAGAAAGATCAAGCATTGATCAAGAAGAGCTTTGACAAGAAAGATAAATTCAGGACATTCCAAGTTGGAGGCTTGGTACTAAAGTGGGATGCTAACGTGTAAATCTAGGAAAGCATTCCAAGTTTGATGCCATATGGAGTGGTCCATACATGATCACCAAATGCAAAGGTAGCAATGCCTTCTAGTTGGCTAAGTTGGATGGCAAAGAATTGCAGATTCCAGTCAATGGGATCTACCTCAAACATTGCTACTAAAAGGATAATTTCTCACCCTTGTAAATATTAGCCTAGGTTTTCAATTTCTCCAAGTGTGTATGCACATTGTCTTGTTATAGTTTAGGTTTCAATTTCCCTAAGTGTTGGTGCACATGCTCTATTGCTTCTGGTGTATGCTTGTATATAGTTCATCTCACTCATGGAAGAGACTTGTGGCCACAAGAAATTAAATATGCAGAGTATCCATATTGGAGTAGGTCTGGATGTTTTCATTGCACTCCAACAGATCAAGTTTGCGAGAAAATCAAATGAGGGAGAAGTTTCCAGGTTTCAGACAACTCTCTACTCTCACAAATCTTGAATCCAAGATTTTCTTGCAAAGATAAGAGTGCATGCAGCAGAAGGCAGTTCCAGACCAGATTTGAAATTACTAGGTAGACTCCATGCCCAATGGATGCTTCAAGGCCACGGATCATCTCATCTAGCAGGAAGATGCCCCCCTATGAGTCACCAAATTGTTGTCTAAAATAAGTTCACTCTTATTTTTAGTCAACTAACCCCCTTTTCCTCCTTTTGTGCTTCAATATGATTTTTATATATTTTAAGCACTTAGGGTTTCCTAAAAACATCTTCATCAGATAGGAAATTTATTCCCCTTTCAAATTTATTCCCTTGCAAGTTACGGCCGGTGGGCCTGGGAAGGATTTTTTGCCAAATGCGGACCTGCGGGCCTAGGGAAGACTTTTCGCCAAAGGGAAAAAATGCAGTTGTAGGTCAATAGGAGATATGTTGGCATTTTGCACTTTTTGCAAAAGGCATAAGTTACAATTATGGGTCCGCAAGCCCGGGGATGACTTCTTTTGCCAAGTGAATATACGGGGCCGTAGGGGAAATTTTGCCCAGTGTAAATTCAGCCAGCGGGTCTCATGGGGAATTTTGGAACTTTTGCAACTTTTCACAAAATAGCGTAGTTTTCAAGTGTGGGACCACGAGCCTTCGGAGTGTTTTTCACTAATTGCAAAGTTGCGAAGGCTGCAGGTCGCGAGGTTTTTCTTCCAAAGTAATTTTTTGAGCCACGAGGGGTCCTTTTCACCAAAAGTGAAGTTTCAAGAGCGCGGGCTCCTGTGAAGGATTTTTACACTTTTGCCTCTTTTATGCAAAGGGTGTAGTTTACATTTGTTGGCTCATGGGACCAAGTGAATTCTTTTTCAAATGGAAGGTTGCAAAGTTGCAAGTAAAGAAAAGGCTTGAGGAAACTTTTGTACTTTTGCAATTTTTGCACAAAAGGCGCAATTTCAATTTTGGGCCTGTGGAGTTTTTGGACAAAAGTAAATTTCGTGGTTATGGTGCTGGAGGAGGTTTTTTATAATTTTGCATTTTTTTGCAAAAGGTGCAAAAGTGAATTTCGGTCCCATGGATACGTTTTGCAAAAACTAGTTTTTTTGCTATTTTTGTATGGATTCAATTCAAATATTCAAATAGGCATAACTTTCGATCCAGTGCTCGAAATTTGATAAATTTGGTACCGTTGGAAAGATATCGACCTCCTCTACGCCATGGAAGCATAAAATATTATTTTCAGTAGGATTTTGTGGGTAATAATATGGAAAACGTCTTTCACACCATTAGTACATGATCCAATCGCTTTAACCATAGATTAAATTTGATTTGATCCATCATTCTTCCTTCTTCAACATGCCAAACAAACATGGAGAACCAGACTTGATAGATTGTAGGTGGATTTGTAGGGGCATTGATGGCTGGTGGTTGAGCTTCCAAATCATATATTTTGCCTCCTTTTCTTCTCCTCTCTTCGCTTCATCTATAAAGGTAAGAGCTTATCTCATTGTAAAGGGTTGGACATTTTGGTTTTTCACCCTCCCTTCTTCTCTGGTCTATCAGACAAATTCGTGGAGTTTGAACCTTCCATTAAGACTGTAATGCAAGTTTTTTCCTCTTGGCCATTGTAATGTTCTGTATCAATTTGTGAAGCAATAATACATGTTTGTGGATGATTTCAACCCTCTCTTGTGTTCATTGCCTTTATCTGATCTTTCATTGCAATATTGGTTATTTGTGCATGGTGGTTGTATTACATTTTAATGATTTGTCTTTAATAACAAAGCCAATGTTCAACATTCCTTTGGTGCATCACCTCTATTAGTTTAGGTTTAATTTCTTACATCTTCTTAACCTTGTCTCCTTGGAAAGTTAGAATAACTTTTATAATAGATCCTCTACAAATTTTATGTGTTCACCTGAACAGAGGAATAGGAACCGGCCTTCATTTGGAGAGATTTCCCAAATGCAAAGTCCCACACTTGGGGAAAAGCTCCATGTTATGTAATCACACCGAGAGTCTCAACTCGTCGATTTGCGAGACATTCATGGGGTGCCTGTGATTTTTCACTAATAGTTTGTTCCTTTTGTTCTCTGATGGATGTCCTTATCTTGTTTCAAAAACTATGACCTTAGCCCTGGCTTTGTGTAGTTTACAAAATTGGAGCATAGCAGGTTGGACACCCGTTGGTTGCTTTGGTGAATCAAAGCTATGTTCCAGATCCTGTTTTGTGCCTACCCTACTACCATGGCATTTTCTAAGACCACATCTCTTTGAGGCATTTTGTCATGTAGTTTACTTGCCTCATGTATTATCTCCCACATTTTACATACTTTCCTTCCAAGGTGCTACAACTAAAAATTTTACCTTGGTCTCTTCTCTATTATGCTTGGGTGAAAGTCCATTTCTATTTCAGATCTGTTATCCCGGCTCGCCACGTGCATGTTTATGAAGTTTGGCCGAAAGGGATGGACACCTATTGGTCACATATGGTGGAATCGGGGTCATAAAATCAAACCCATTTTGTGCACATATTGCAATCATTGTAGTTCTTGAGACCACATGTTCCTTTTTGCTTCGTTGGATGTCCATACCCTGCTCCATCCATCCCATTTCAGATGTAGGTTGTGAGGATGTTGGCAAGGTTGTGGAGCCTGGATTTTCCCCCTCCTGTCTCACATGTTTTGAAGTTCTTGGTCCTTTTCTTTAAACCCATTGGTGTTTATACTACAGTCATGGTAGTCTTTGAGATCACATTCCTTTCCATCTATGAAGCTCATGGTTTTGGAGCTCCCTTCCTGTGCCAACATGGGATTGAGTGGAGTTTTGGCACCTAGCATGTTTGTGGACGGAGATTCAACTAGAGGTTGTTGTTGCAGGACTTTGGGGTGTTTGTGTGCCTTGTTGAAGCTGGAGAAACAAAGATAATCCTACCTTTGTTACAATTGCTAAAATTTAAAAATATCATGAAATAGAATTTTCCTTTCCCGAATTTGGTTTGTCTCTTTGTCATGTTCTGGGGTTTGTTTGCCTTGCAAAAAAATCTCTCCCTTCCTCTCGCAATCTTCTTTTTTGGGATTTAATCATCATCGCCAATGTTAAATTGGATAGCATAGATTTACTTTTCTCCTACATTGGTTGTTGTGTTTTCATGTTGAAGTAAATGACATCCTACCATCATTAACTACATTTCGTGTTTGAGTAACAAGGTTATTAAGCTAGTTATAGCTAGTAAATGTTGTGGTGAAAGAAAACCTGATGTATCCTTAAACCTCTTTCTCTTCATACAAGCTTACTATCTAGATTTTATTTTTTTCTAGGTATGTTGAGCACAGTTCCGTGGGTTATGACAACATGGATTTAACAAACAACCACTAGATTGAACCCGATTCGGTTGATTATAGTTTTATGGGCACTTAGTCACCCTTTCGAGTTATGGAAACAAATTTCATAATGTTAGTTGTTCCTTTGGTGTTTCCCAACCATGGTGAGGTGTGGTTGTCGAGGTTTGTTGGACCTCCATGTTCTCCTTTCTTGGACTAGGTAGGTGGCCCCTTTGATATCCAATCAATCCTATAGGTTTACAAAACTTTACGTGTGGTTGACTGCAATGGTTACAATTATGTATGAAGGTGGGGGGGCGGGGGGGTATCGTGGCTAAGGTACCCGATTGCTTAGTCATTTGGCATTTGAGCAATTATAGATAGTAATCTTTTATTATTAAAATACCTTGGCCTAGTTTTATTGCGTGATGACTATTGGTGGTGTACATAATTGTTCATCTCACTGATTTTGTTGGAAATTGATAATAAATTTTATTGACAATTGGATGATTCATGTATAGTGAAATTTGGTTGACTTATGATAGAACTGTTAAGATTATTAGAGACATTTGGGGGTAATTATTTTTATAGATGCGTTGTTGATGTTATGATGGAAACTGTTGTTGAGATAATGTATTTGGTGATTCATGAAAACGTGTTTTCTTTTATTAAAAGAGTGGTATGATTATGGTAACGAGGGTTGTTTTTAAAAGGAACTTGTGATGGGAAGGAGTGATCCACTTGTTGTTTAAACCAAAACTATAGGCTTATAGGGAAGGTTTGGAAATCCCTAGTGTGGTAAGACTTGGGTTGATGTTTAAAATGTTAACTTGTATGATGGAACCCTCTTTTACTCTCGCTTGTCATTACTTTCCTATAAGGATAGTGGCCTCTTCTTGAATGATTGTGAAATTCCTTGGAGTCAATGGCTGAAACTAGTATTATCTGCTTTCCCTTGTTAAACAATGTTGAGTGGTGGTCATGTATTAGTTTTCCATCATATAACCTATATGATTACATGATTAAAATTTTAATACACTCGACCTTTTGTGTTAACCTTGAAATTTGTGCTTCCTCCTGGATTAATTGTTTTTTTGTCGTTTCTAAAAATGAGTATTGTAGCTTGTGCTTTTGGTACCTTTTTATGAATGTAGATTGTTGGTTTGAATATTAGTTCTCAATCTTTTAACCTAATTGTTTATTCGATGGAAATCCCATTACACTAGACTATTGTTTCTAACTTATCAGGCCATTGGCCCTTCTCAAATGATTGTTTAATTTTTGTTGCTTTGAGACAATGTTCATAATTGAAGTATAAGGCTTTCTTCTTAGATTGGCATGGTGGAAATTTTATTTATCTTAAGGGGTTGTTAGTATTTAGAGCTTGAGCCAATTCTTGGAATAGAATATTTTCCTTTCTTGATATTGTTAGATATTAGCTTATTGTTACTTTGTGTAGTCTTATCTTGCTCAATTCTCGTAAATTGAATCAAGTTAATAATTGTTGCAGATGGCTTATGCGAGTAGATGAGGGAAACTTGTAGAATATTGCATCAAACTTGGTTGTGAAGTTCTTTTGTACAAATAATTTTATGTTGTAAAACTGAATGGGTTATGTGGGGAATTTAGAAGAAAACCAATGCCTTAGTATTATGTGTTGTGGAGTAATGTTGTCGTGACTATTGAAACTTTGGCTTGTTTTGTTATCGTGGAAAATATAAAATTTGATTACCACATGGTTATGGGTGATTCTAATGTATTATAGAAATTCTAAGAATAGTGTAGCATGGCATGACCAATGTGTTACTCTCTTGTTCCCTAGTCATAGTTCCATAGAGTTGGTTTGTCCCTTTGGGTTGTGCGTTGTGTTGGAAAGAATTGATGTAACCATGTATAGTTTTCACAAATGAGTAATGGTAAACTTTTCTCTTGAGATAAAATGTTGTGTTGTAAACCCTTCTAAGACATAGTAACAATGTAATTCTAAGCATAATAAAATGGTTGGATGATCCTTATAAAAGTTAAAATAAAATATATATATATGAATAAATTAATGTAGATGTGATCTACTTGATAACATTTGAGCCCCTAAGTGATCAAAGAGGAAACTATATTTTGGTAATAAAAATATATATATACCTTGTTTGTCCCCAAGCTAAATTAATCAACATTATCCTTTTATGGTGAATTCTTAAATGATCTTATGCTGAAATCAATGTTTAGTTTTTGGAAGATAATGAAGTTATATAAGTAGGAGGGAAATTGTTTAAGAAACCCTTCGATCTCTCTCTCAATCTTTTGAAATGTAAATGGTTTACCCTTGGCAAACTTAATCAAGCAAAGTCTAAATAAAACTTTTAAATAATCTTGATAAATTCTTAGCCTCAATAAAAGACTGAGTAATAACCCATGGGACCCCGAAGCTGAATTATTTTGACTTGTTTCCCCCTTAACCCTTGCCTTGATTCATTGTAATCTTTCTTAAGTAATGTTAAACTTTAGATCCTTTAGCAAAGAAGATTATTGTTCTGAACCTAAAACAATACTTTACCTCAATCAGAGCTTGTGCTTATCACCTGTGCAATAGAGGTGTGGAACAAGTTTCAGTGGCTTGTGTAAGATTAATTAACCTTGTGGGAAATGGAAAATTCTCTTAGATCAACGAATTAAGAAATTTATTGGCATATTATAGAATGTTTATCCTTCAGAAAACTTGATCCTAAGCTGATTAGACAATAATATAAAAGAAAGAAGTTCACTTTTGTTAGAAGAATTGCTCGAATCAAGACATGAATCTCCTTGATCGTAAAGTCAGGTCTTGAAAGATGTTTCAGTAAATGCATAACCTTAAAAGATTTTACACCGTGGGATGCCCTGAGCTGTAACTATGTATTGTGGTTGGTCTCTTATGTTGTGCCTTGTCAAAGAGTCAAGTGAATTGTTTGTGATGGGTGTTGTTTGATTCCTTGTTGCATATGTGGTCAAGGTTGTGTCAAACTTCTTGAGTGTTGGTTATAGCCCTTCCGGTCACCTGCGTTGTCATGTAAACTCCATGCAAGTAAAAAAATATCCAAGTTTTTCAATGTTGTATTTGTGTGTGTTTTAGTGGGCATTACACTTATAGGGAAGTTACACTCAAGTTGTGAATCTTTCCTTCCCATTTAATCATTTAGACACTTATTCTTGCTTCCCCTTTACAAAATAACATAAAAACATGAGCTTAAAGCTCCTACCACCTATTGACTCTATTATAAGGCTAATACAAACATAAAGAGGTGTCTTAGCACCATCATACAACACTAGAATATGCCAACTTATTCAACCAAACCAAAATAGGCCTTTAAGACTATACTTGCACTCTTGGAGGGAAAATGAGAAATTTGAATTTTTGAAAGGCCTAGAACCCCATTGACATGCCTAAACAACACAAAATGACCTCTAGACTACACTAGCATACCTTCAATCCAAAATTTGGATGTTTCCATCCTTATACATGCCCTAGAGTTGATGTTCCTGCATCAAAAAATCATTCCCGCAAGTGAATATGAATAGTGTAGTGAAGAAGGAATGAAGTACTCATGCCCCTATATCACTCTCTAAATTGAGTCATAAATATGAAACTATATGAAAATCCTTTAAATAGATAATATAATTTAGAGAAATTTATAAATGTAGAGATATTTCCCTTTACCAAGAACTTCCATCATGGTAAAGATAACGATGTGATAATTTTCTAAATCTTTGATTCAAATATATATAACAATAAATAGATTAAACATAACATATTTACATTTAATTACATAATATAAACACATCAATAAACATTAAATTGATAACATAAATAAAGTAACATGGATCAATATTGTAACTTATCATTAATGGTATGAAGTTCAAAATACATATCCTTGAGGTACCTTTGGGATGGAAACCCCACTATCATAGTGGAAATAATAGGATCAGTCACAACTTATGCAATGAAGAATTCATATCATGAACACACATACATACAATTGACTAATCGTGTGTAAGCGACATCGTAGGTGTACTATATACCCCTGGTTGGAACAACACAGAGAGATAAGATTTAACGTGGTTCACCCAATTTGGAATATGTCCACCAAGAATCACTTGCTCAAATTTTATTACAAGCCTCCACTCTCTTAATACAATACCCAGATCCATTTGGAGCTATGCTCAACAAAATCTACAGAATTCACACCCGAATTCAAAGCACATATGCAATACATTTGCTTGTCTATCTATCATATGCATAAGACCATATAAATAGATAATTGCTTAAGCAGTTTGATACAAAACGTGGGTATCAAAACCATGGGAAAAAAATGTGGGTATCAAAACAATGGGTACCGAAAAACCATGGGCCCAAAAACATCCCATAACAATTACCCATTACCCATGGGTTAATAAACCACCCATGAAAATTTGCTTCGGGGGCTTCCCCCAAACCCCCTTGACCCGCTCACCGGCGAGCGGGACCACCGTAAAAATACCCGAGTGTAACACATAGAAGGTGTACCACACTCTAACATGAAAAAAACTCCACAAACATAACAATCTCCCACTTGGAGACTGATTTCCACTGAGAAAGCTTCTCAACCCTTCACTATCATCCGCGAAGGCCAACCAAAGTTGAACATAGCTTTAGTTTATCCCTTGTGACCACCTTGGTCATCATGTCTGTAGGATTTTGACTGGTATGAATCTTCTCCAACTTCAACTTATCTTCTTCCAAAGCTGTCCTGATGAAGTGATATCTCAACTGTATATGCTTCGTCCTGGAGTGGAAAGTAAAGTTCTTAGCTAGGTGTATAGCACTCTGACTATCACTATGCATCTTACATTCCTTCTACTTATACCCCAACTCCTCAAGCAATTGTTGTAACCAAAGCATCTCTTTGCTTGCCTCTGTGGTAGCAACATACTCAGCCTCCGTGGTTGATAAAGCCACCGACTTACGTAGTCATGAAATCCACTCACCGCTGTCCCACCTACAATGTAAATATAACTGTCGTGTTCCTCTTGCTATCAACATCTCCACCATGTCGAATCTACATAACCATGTAAAGTGGTGTCGATCCCTTTGTAGCACAAAACTATCTCCATGGTCCCTCTCAAATACCAAAGGATCCACTTTATCAGCCTTGCCAATGCTCTTTACCCGGATCACTCATAAATCTACTCACAGCTCCCACTGTATGGGCAATATCGAGGCCTAGTGCACACCATAGCATACATCAAACCGCCAACCGCTGATGAGTAAGGTACCTTAGACATCTGGTTTCTTTCCTGCTCTATCTTGGGACACTGCTCCTTTGATAACTTAAAATGGCCTGCCAAAGGAGTCCCAACCGGTTTAGCATCCTACATGTTAAACCTATCCAATACCTTCTTAATGTACTCTTCCTGAGATAAAGTCAGCTTCTGTTCCTTCCTATCCCGAGTTATCCTCATACCAAGGATTTGTCTAGCTGCCCCCAAATCCTTCATATCAAAGGATTCACTTAGCTATTTCTTGAGTACTTTTATTTCTTGCATGTTTTTACCTGCAACCAACATGTCATCAACATACAAACACAGGATAATATAACTTCCATCCTCAAATTTCTTTGTATACACGAAATGGTCAGAATGACATTTAATATAACCTTGCTCCATCATGAAGCTATCAAACTTCTTCTACCATTGACGTGGAGCTTGTTTCAGGCCATACAAGCTCTTCTTCAGTTTGCACACCATCTCCTCTTTACCTTTGACTTCATATCCTTCTCTATTACTGCATATATAGCTCCTCCTCCAAATCACCACATGAGAAATGCGGTCTTTACATCTAAGCTGTTATAATTGCAAGTCTTCTACCGCCACTATTCTAAGAATAGTTCGATAGAATTCATGTTTACTACAGGAGAAAAAATCTCATCAAAATCTATACCTTGTTTTTGTGCAAACCCCTTGACCACCAACCGGGCCTTGTATCTTTTATTTCCTCCTTCTTCATCTTTAACTCTGTACACCCACTTGTTCTGCAATGCTCTTTTGCCTTCCGGTAGCTTCACCAAATCCCAAGTCTGGTTCTCCATGAGAGACTTATGCTCCTCATCCATGGCTTGCTCCCACTTCTTACTGGCATCTACCTACATTGCTTCATCAAAGCTCTCTGGCTCTCCACTATCAGTGAGTAATAAATAATAAAGAGAAGGAGAAAAATGTTCAGGTTCTTTTCTTACCCTAGAAGACCTCCTCACTGTAGGAGTTTGGGGTTCCTGTTGAGTAGGTTCCTGAACTGATTCATGGGTCACTTTCCCATCGGAAGATCCTCTACCACTACATATTCTTTCTTGGATTCTTCCCTATTTTTCTGCAACTATTGCTTATACATGACTTCCTCATTAAAGACCACATCCCTAGACCGAATGATTTTCTTGTCTTTAATAATCCAACATTTAAATCCAAAGTCATCACCACCATAACCAATAAAAGTGCATTTTTCGATTTAGCCTCTAGCTTGGTCCTATCATCCCCTGTCAATATGAACAAACACCTCACATCCAAAGACTCTAAGAAATGAGTGATCGACTTTCTTACCGTACCAAGCCTCCTCAAGTATGCCTCCATCCAAGGCACTTGAGGGTCCTCTGTTTATCAAGTACACAGCTATGCTCACCGCTTCTACCCAAAAATAAAGAGGCAATCCTGCATGTATCCTCATGCTCCTAGCACATTCCATTATTGTTCTGTTCATCCTTTTTGACACCCCATTCTGCTGTGGGGTTCCTGGAACCGTCTTTTGCCTGCGGATTCCATTCTTAGAACAATAATCATCAAATTCATTGCTGCAATACTCCCCTCCATTATCTGACCTGAGACATTTTAACTTAAGACCTGTTTCATTCTCTACCAAGGCTTTCCATTTAACAAAAGTATCAAATACATCATATTTGTTTCTAATATAATAAACCCAAACTTTCCTTGTTGCATCATCAATAAAAGTAACATAATAACTTGAACCCCCAAGAGATGATACCTAAGCTAGCCCCCACACATCAGAATGTACCAACTCTAACTTACTCTCTTTCTTCGTAGGTCTAACCTTGAGAAACCTTACTCGCTTTTGTTTCCCATATATGCAGTTCTCATAGAAATCCAAACTTGTTTCTGTATATCTAGGAAAATTATTCTTTATGATGTCCATGCCCTTATGGCTCATATGACCGAGCCTATAGTGCCATAATGTTGTATCGCATCCGAAGCCACAAGATTACAATCATTAGTACTATCGGTGACTAAATACAAGGTTCCAACCTTCTTACCTCTTGCCACCACAAGAGCACCCTTAGTGACCTTTCAAGAGTCGGATGTAAATATCACAGTACAACCATCACTTCCCAATTGCCCTGCCGATATCAAATTTCTCCTTAATGTAGGCACATATCGACATCCTTCAATAGCCATGTATTCCCATTCTCGCATCTTAACTCGAGGCAGTAACCTTTTCCAACCATGCCTGCAAGGCTCATCATCACCAAGAAAAACATGCCCAAAATCCCCTTGAACATAATCAACAAAATAATGCCTATGTGGAGTAGCATGAAAAGAAGCCCCTGAATCTAAAACCCAAGATTCATTAATATTATGCAAAGAAAGAATCAAAGCATCCTGACATACATTACCTGATGCCACATTTACCTCCTTGTTTTCTTCCTGTTGTTTCTTCTTATCCTAAAGCTCCCAATAGTACTTCTTTGCATGCCTAGACTTTCCACAGTGCCAGCATACTATCTTGCTTTTGGATTTTGACCTTGCCCGATCCTTTAATTTTCCACGGTTTCCTCTATTCTTCTGTCTCCCTCTAGTTTCCATTGTCAAAGCATTCCCTAAAGTAGAAGATTCACCAGAGCTTTTTCTTCACATTTCCTCGCTTAGAATCACCCCTACAACATCCTCAAAATTCAACTTCAAGTTAGCTAGAACCGAGTTGCTTACCGCCATTACCAGGCTATTCCAACTTTCAGGTAAAGAGCACAAAATTAATAAAGCCCTAACTTCTTCATCAAATTCTATTGTAACTAAAGCTAGCATATTCACAACCGTATTAAAATCATTTAAATGATCTACTACTGAACCATTCTCAGACATCTTCATATTAAACAAATTTTTCATTAAAAATATCTTATTAGAGGCAGAGGGTTTTTCATACAACTTCCCTAATGCATCCATCAGTTCTTTTGTAGTCTTTTCCTTTGAAACATTAAATAATACCGAAGATGAAAGACACAACCGGATCATTCCAAGTGCCTTCCGATCCAACAAATCCCATTCCACATCTGTCATACTCGAGGGTTTGTTCACCTTCTCAGATAAGTGGAGTATAAAGATATTTCGATAAAGGTAATCTTCCATCTACATCTTCCAAAGACTGAAATTTTTCCCGTTGAATTTATCAACCCTAGATCTTCCATCATCTACCATAGCTCCCACTCAAGCTAAAAACTTTCCTTGCGATTCAACACTTCAGCAAACCAAACCAGGCTCTGATACCAATTGTTAGGAAATAAGAGATAAAATATGCGGAATAATCCCTTATAGAATTGCAATAGTAGAAACTAATATGTAGAAAATATTACAGATCTCAAATAAAAGTGTAGAATAAATAACACAACACAGAGAGACAAGATTTAACATGGTTCACCCAATTTGGGCTATGTCCACCAAGAATCACTTGCTCAAATTTTATTACAAGACTCCACTCTCTCAATACAATACCCAAATCCATTTTGAGCTATGCTTAACAAACTCTACAATTCACACCCAAATTTAAAGCACATATGCAATAAATTTGCTTGTCTATCTATCATATGTATAAGACCATATAAATAGATAATTTCTTAAGTAGTTTGATACAAAACCGTGGGTATCAAAACCATGGGAAAAAAATTGTGGGTATCAAAACAATGGGTACCGAAAAACCATGGGCCCAAAAACATCCCATAACAAAGAAACCCATTACCCATGGGTTAATAAACCACTCGTGAAAATTTACTTAAGGGGCTTCACCCCCGAACCCCCTTGACCTCGCTCACCAGTTGAGTGGGACCGCCGTAAAATACTCGAGTGTAACACATAGAAGGTGTACCACACTCTAACATGAAAAAGGCTCCACAAACATAACAGATGCACTATATGAACCCCATCTTAATCACAAGGTAATTTCCTCCAACTTTCCATCAGAATTTGATATTTAATAAATACTTTATTAAATTTTCTAACCTATAACTATATTTCATATCCGCATATATAATTTCCATATATTCACTCATAATATATTCTCATATCTTTTATGTCATCCACACAGGTCTATTTACTTATTTATTACATGTGAAAGGGTCCCACCCTTTTGGACACATCCTTTCATTACATAATTACATTAATTTCATACCCATGTTATTGGGTTTCACATTTATTTATTTCACCCATACTATGGGATTTCTTTACACATTCTTTTTACTATCATTCTTTGTACAAATCTTTATCCTTTTACCCATTTATTTTCACAAGGGTATCATAGTATTAAATATTTCACCCATTTAATATTTTAGGTAAATATATAAGTAATTATTCACATAACATTCTCCCCATGTTATTGTTGTCCAAAATAACCACCCTGATTATTTATACAACTTACAATTCCATTTTTGCTTTGAGTTCAAGTTTTTGGGTTGTGCACGTTGTTGGTTTCTTTCCTTGGAGTATATGTTTGGTTGTGAATATTTTTGCACACCCTCATATGCCTTTCTTACTTCTTCCTTTTATTTTCCCTTCCCTTTGCCTCCTTACGCACATCTTTGGTGCACTTCTAGATTCCTCTTTCACTCTTCTATCTCCTTCCATTTCCCCTCTGCACGCACTTCTTACGCATTCACTTTCCTTCCCCGATCATTATGCATCCCTTTTAGGCACACACACAAACTTCTATTAAATTTCTCTAAGTCCCTAACATGTTTCATTTTATGCATGCCTTCCTTCTTGAGTTCTATGCATATCTTGCATGAAATCATTCTCATTTCACATCTTTTCCTTACGCATGGTCCCTACGCAGTTTCTTCTACACATACATGTCTTACTCTCTTCTTCCTTGCACATTTACAAAGACTTGTAGATATGAACATTTTCTTCCTGTGCATCCCCTAGTGCACACTTACCAAATTCCCTCCTTTCTTTCTCTCCCAATTTTTTCTTCCATGCATATGCCCAAGTTGTAACCTTCGCACCACTCAGATGAGCACCACAAATCACTTTGGGAAATTGTCGGTTGAAGTTCACAACATGTAACCTATTAGAATATGCTACCTGTATAGTCGATATGGTGAATGAGTGTGTGACATGTGGCATAAAAGAAAAATATAAATAGATAACCATCGAATCCTTCATCCAATTACATCGTGACATTTACATGCTCATCTAGTACTACAAATCTTCAAATCACCATAAATTTTACTACGAGCTCTAAATCAAGCATGTTTAGTCTTGTTGGAAATTTTTCACGTGGGATACACATTAGACTATTCAAAATTAGATTTTGGTGGGATTTGGTATGCATAAAATATGGAAATGTGACATAGGCCCTTAATGCATACATCTAATCGACTCAACCACCTAGATTGATTTAGATTTTCCTATTTCCTTATTCCACAAGATAAGTTGACATGGGGAGGTGGATATTACAATGTTGCAAGAAGATTTTAGGAATTTTATGCTTGTTATTGGTGGTTAAATTTGAAAATACGAGTTTCCTTTTCTTTCCTTCAATTTATCTTCCCCTTTCTTCTATATAATGGAGAATAATGCTCTTTTGTAAAGGTTGGACCCTCTTGGTTTACTAAGACCATTATTCAAAGTAGTGATCCTTGGCATGTGGATACTTTCCTCTTCTACAATTTTAATCAAGTGTACATTTCTTGGAAGCAATTAAATTCTTATTTTTGGATATTCTCTTCCCTAGTTTGCATTTTATTGCATCATCTTGTCTTTCCATTGCTTTGTTGGTTTGTTGTACATTCTTAATGTCCCTTGCAGGTTTCTTTTATTTTTTACTCCATGAAAATGAGGGTGTGATTTTTGTTTCATACTATGGCACACTTCTATGCCCTCTGTGTGTGCATTTTCCTTGTTTTCACTCATATGAGAGTATTCATCCCCCTCTTTCTAGTGCTATCACCACCCCTTAGCTTAGGTTTTCATTTCATGCATATCCTTCTCATCCTGGTGCCTTCGAATTGTAGAGTAGTGTTAGGTATCTACATCTCCCCTTCTAGGAGTAGTTATAACACTTGAAATAGGTAGAGGAATCTCGACCTCTGGAGGTCCTCTCTCAAGCGCAAGTCCTAAAATTGGAGACAAAGTACCATGTTTCCTTAAAGCCTTAGTTCATCTTGATCTAGGATGGGTGTAATTTTGAGCTCCAACAATTCTATCATGCCTAGTGGGAAATGTATTGAAATATTTATATTTCTTAGGTGTTCCATCATAATATACTAGCCACCTTAATACCTTCATTACTTCGATAGTTCTGTCACGCCCAATGGGACAATTTTAAAGAGCTATACATCTTCATTTCAACAAGTTTGACATGTTCTTGTTGATTTCAAGCTATTGGAGGCTTGTTTGAACATATATGGCAACTCCAAGCATCCATATCTACTAATTTCAATAGTTAGAGCACCTTATTTTATGTGAAGGATTCATTTAGGACAATGCATGGAACATGCGTGAAAACATCTACAATAGAAGTATCAACAAATGCAGGACAATTGCGCATGCTCCAAGAAGATACAATAAAAGGTGAAACTAGTGCACACAGAGGAATACACACTTTTCAATATTTTATTAAGTTTTTGCATGTGAATTAGTAACATCTATCCTTTGGAGGCTATTCTAAGCACATCTGATGAATCCACTGATTCAAACAAACCCATTATCTCATTTGTAGACCTTTCCTTTCATCCTTTTGTTCATTTATTCCCTTCCTTTCACCCTTCCATCCATTTTCATGTTTCCACTTCATTCATGGATCTTCATGGAGCTCTTCCATTCTCTCATTTCAATTCTTCTCCCCTCCATTTGCAGTAGTGGGATGATATTCCCAAAACATCTTTGATAAACTTTCCTCTTTTCAATGGAAATGGAGATCAATCTCTTATTGATCACATTCAATACATAGTCAACCACTATTTCATTCATAATTCCAAAGAAGAAAATGTTTTCCTTAGACTTCTTGTTCCATCATTTAGAGGTAAATAAAAATATTGGTACAACTACTTTGCTCCAAAATCCATTTCTAATAAGGATCATCTCGGAGAATAATTCTACAATTGGTTCAAGGAAAATGTAGATGTAAGTATCCACATGTAACATCTCTACACAATACAACACACTTCAATGGAATACATCTTAGAATTCAACATCAGGTTCACAAGGACTTGGCATAAAATTCCTCAACAATTTAGACCCTCGCAAGGTATGGCATTCTTGTATTATCTAAGGTCCTTGGATGCTTATTTGGTTGTATTGATCCAAGCTCTAGGAGGCAAAGTATGTTGATCCCCGATCATTGTTGTTTTCATTGATGTCAAGTGTCATTGATGGAAAAGGATTGAGTGGTGAAGTGAGGATTAGTCAAAGGCATGAAGGTTTATCGATAGTGTCTCCTCGGTGGTATATTGAGCATTTAGAATGGGATTTCAGTGTGTAACATGCTTGATCAATGAGATGGGAGTCTAATAAAGGTATGGAAATGGTTGGTATGCTTGACTCAGATGTTCTACAGGTCATAAATAATGGTTTCAACATGGGAAAGAGCTATTGTAGTGAGTTTTAGATTATCTCGTGGAAGTCTTAGTTGAAATTGGCTCACTTAGGCCTAGTTCTAGATCCTAATGAGGTGTGAAAGGTTGGTATAGGATATGAAAATACCATGTGAGCATGGGAGGATTCCAAGGATGGTGTATAAGAAATGTATGAACAACAAAAAGGTTTAATTGATCTCTTGTAGTAAAAATTCAAATGTTCACCAAAGTTGGCTTTGAGAACCAATAGTGTAGGCTGAGGTAAGTGAGATATGTTTGAATAGTACAAGAATATTTATGAAAAATAAACTCTTGTATCATGTAGAGGGGTTATTTTGGTGCTTCATGTCAAATTTCATCAAGTTTTGAATAGGTATGTGAAAGTTATGCAAGTTTTTCTAAAATAGGCTTATTAAGGAATGCAAATTGAGCACTCTGGATTCTTAGCATCCAAAAAAATTGTAGATAATTATTTGGATAAATAATATAATTAATTTTTGAAGATAACTACAAGCCTAATTTTTCAAAACGTTTGAGGCAAATTGGTTGAGAAAAAAACAAGTTATGAACGTTTTTCTAATAAGTTTTTTCTCTCCACGTCTTCCTCTTGAAGCAATAGGCACAATTTGAGTTGCTTTGACATAATTTGTTTTGAGAAATATATTAAAACATCTTAGGACCATATAATAATCCCTCTAAGATATTTTTGAAATATTTGTGTTATCCAAGTGTGAAGGTACAATAAGGACTGTAGCTTTGTTTTGTAAGAAATATGAAAAAATAGTCTAGTTTTGATGGGTTGCAAGGTTTTTAAAGGATTTCCAGTGCATTGGAGGTGTAAAATGTTTCTATTATCCCTCTACATGTTAAATATGTTGTGCTATAGCCTTTGGTATATATTTGGAAAGTGTTTTAAAGCTTAAGTGTCTACTTTGTTATGGACTGTACTAAGTAACCTCATGAAATAGTACAATTTAGAGTCTCTGAATGCTCATTCCTTATTGATACCTCACATAAATTTTATGATTGGATCTAGGAGGTTAATATTATCAAAGTAATGGTCTTCTCAATCTTCATTCTAAGTATCTGAAATAATAGTTTTCTCTGCAAATTGCCTTTTTTTGAAGAACCGCATACCGTGGTCAAGTTACAGGAATAAAGGACTAGCCTTACACTAGAAAAATACTTTTGATGATGGTAATTTCATTCTCTAGAGGAATCAAAGAGAATTCTAGGTTGGTGTAAGCACTAAATCAGTACCCTAGGGTTTGAAATTTGAAATGCTACGAGAAATATTAAGATCAAACAAATCCCAATTCCATAAGCATAACATCAATCAAGATGAAATTGAAAAGTTAGAGGTCAATACTATGATTGAAAGGTATACCTGTAGCCATCTTGACTAAGAAAGGTATGTAATTACCAAAATGTTGAAGGTAAAACTTTGTTTCATTCAAAGATATGAACTCACTATCTCAGTTTTATGTTTCAAGGAAAGGTTTTAGGTGATGAATCCATATTGGCTCAAATAACTCAGTATCTCTAGATCATTTACCCAAAATTTACAAGGATAAGGAATATGATGCTTTATGGACTTGTCTCTATTAGATGAACTCAATGCTTAAGGTTGGTTTTTCAAGGAAATTGTAAGCCTAGACCGCCCTATAGAAGTTTTTTTTATTCAAAAAAGATTGACACCGTGTTACACTTATGGAATCCATCTCATAGATCTCATTTTCCAAAAGATGGAGATAAGATAGGGACCTCAATAAATCCATTTATAGGTATTATTATCCATGTGTATGTACCTTTTTTATAAGAATATGTCAAATCAGAACTATCTTGTGATGTCTTAAGAAACTATGAACACGGTCTTAGAAATGGTTAGTTTTTGTGATCTCATACCTTCAATTTATGATTGTACTCAGCATGGTGAGTATCGGGAGGATGAAGATATCTCAAACACGGATCTTATATGCTATAAGACAGAGGTTCACTCAAGAAATTTCATTCATATCTTAAAGAATTAGTTCAATTATCTATATAACGTACCAAGAAGGTACATTATGTGATTTGGTTTATGACATGAAATGCCCTTAAAAAAATGAATTAGAAGGATTGAAAAGACTTATAAAATATCTAATGAAGGTGTTAGTTGTTTGATTTTACATAAGAAGGAAGGAAAATGTCTAGACAGGTTGAAAATAAATGACTAGGGTTTTATCCCTGGACACTCTCACCGAGCAAATACTTTGAAGGATAAAGAAAATTGATCGAATGAACTGGTTGATGTCAAGGGTCCTAATCGAGAAATAGTGTGAATGTTTTCCACCCTATGAAATTTATTCTACCATCATTATTGCTTAATAATTTCCATGAAATCAACAAAATCCTCTTGAGTACGGTTTGTGCAAAGAAAACAATAAGTTCCTTGTCTTGAAATTTGTAAAATTGACAAAGTGTACCAAAGCATCCACAAACTATGTATATGTTGAATTATTTTTCCTTGAAAAAAAAAAAAAATGGTCTTGGTTGAATGAGAATACGTTGTAAAGCTGTTAAATCGTGAATAAATATCTATGTTGTGGCGGGGATAATGAAATTTATGATATAATACATGGAGATAGAGTTACGGTAATAAAATGGTGTCGGGAAAATGAGAAGATTCCTTATTTTTCGTTATTTAAAGAATCAACTGAAACTATGATAGAGCCTTTGTCAATTTGAAGTCCGATAATTCAACACAGTATTCAAAAATGGTCTTTTAGTCTTCTTTGTATGAGCAAGGGAAGGCGAAGTGTCAAAATTTCAAGGTGCAAATGTGACAATAGGTATAGTCATATAATTTGAGAATTTTATTTTTGTCTTTCTTGAACCTCTTTTTCATAGAAAAAATGTGAAAATCCTGAAACATGAAGATGAAAGATTAGGACATAGGTGTAGAATTAATTTTCACATAAGATGAAGCTCTAGAGACACTAATAAGAGAAAATATTCATTAAAATGAACGTTTTTAGTGTCATAAATAGATGTTGAGACATATATGAAAATTTTTAGATGGATATTTCCTTAGAAGGTAGAATATGAAAACACATTAAGATGTTATTCTAGTACTGTAGTAAAAGGAAGGTAATATAAGTAAGATAAAGAGTTAGTGAGTGTCGATATTTGTTGAAACCTTGTAGAGAAATGAACAAGAAATGAATACAGTTTGGAAATTTTGTAGAGACATGTTAATGAATATGATGAAGAGAGGATAAGAATTTGTAAGTGCTGAGCACTATAATAAGTGAATGAATGAAGGTTGGATGTGATTGCAAGAAATGTAATATTGTGAAAGCATTTATAATGTTGAGGGATCAACACATAAAGTAAGAATGGGTTATTGAACTAAAGAAAAAGTGTAAATTTAGAATGAAATTGAATTGGAGATGACTTGGTTATAAATGTAGGAAATGAGGTATCCTATGAAGGTGTAAGCATCAGATAGAGTGAAGAGCAACATAGTGCAGTAAATAGACTAGAGGGGATGGAATGAAACTTTTCAAAGCTTGATACATGATGAATTTGGAGAGATATGTACCTTGAAAATGAAGAAAAATTCTTGTATCATATTGAAGAAAGGAGAATTACCTGAGAAGTAAACTAATTTAGAGGTCATTATCACCTGTGTAAGACAATAAACTAATTTTGACCAAATTTAGTGAAAATTCTAAGTGAAAGCTTATAAATTTAGGATTTGAAGCTTCCTTGTGAGTTAAATCTCACTAAAGGTCAGTTGTAGCTGAACCAAACTTAGGAGTTGAAGCTTCCAGACAGGTTGAATCTTGTCAAAGACTCGAGTGAAAACTTGGTCTGATTTTGGAGTGGTAACTCCAGGTTGATTTGAAGCTCAACCATGAAATCAATGTAACAGACATAGGATAATTTGTTCCTAAGTAGATTTCTTGGTTTCAGTGGGTTTTTTCCCAGTTGGGTTTCCCACATTAAATTTTGTGTCTTTGTGTGTTCTCTCTTGTTATTTTCTTGTGTATGATTTCTTGTGTTCATAATAGCAATATTAAGGAAATTAATATGTTTGTAAAAGTTTTATTAGATAATGATTCACCTGCATCTCAATGTCCTAGTTTCTAACAATAGGTATCAAAGAGTGGTACTCATGAATTAAGCCTAATAACTTAGAGGTGATCCTGAAGACACAAACATGGGTACATCAACAAAATTGGTGTTGAAAAAGAAGTATGCAATTGCTCAATCTCTTATAAATGAGTTAAAAACACAAATTAAACTCAAGGAAGCTAACCAGAGCCATGAACTGAATGAGATGTCCTCATATGTTGAAGATGTATCAAAGTTTTTGAGAGAAAAATAAGATGGTTGTCTCAAACTTAAAGAAGAAATTGATACTTTAAAGGTTGAGTTAGAGTTAGTTTCAAGAAAACTCAATGAGTTATTTATCAAACAAACATATCCTAGTGATAATCCTAGTTTAGAACTCAAAAATAAATCAAGTCAAACACAAAAAAATCAAGATCTTATTCATGAGTTATGTCAAACACCCATCCAAGCTAAGAGTGAACAATGTGAAAGACTAAGTGTAGAACTAAAGACCCGAAACGAGGAGATAAAATAAGCAAAGAAAAGGGAATTTAGAGTTGAATCAAGTCATTCTTCTTGTCAAGGATGTTCTCAGTCTAGGAAGAACAAAAAATACTAAAAGAAAAACATAAAGTAGACAAATTCAAGAAGACTATCATGTAATTTTCATGGAATTTACTTTTCATGCAATATTTTTGGCATAGAGCTAGGGATTGCATGAGTAAGTTTGAAAAAGAACACCCATGGAGAGCTTGTAGTACTGAATATGAAAATAATATAGTGTGTTTCAATTGTAAAGAAAAAGGTCACATATCCAAGTACTACCTAGAAGAACCAATAAATCGGTTTTGGGAAGAAGGAGACTCAAGAGGCAAGAATCAGGTTGTTTGCTTCAACTGTCATGGGAAAGGAAATTTTTCCAGACATTGTTATAAATCACCTAGATATAACTACAAGATGAATGCATCCAAGAGGAAAGACAAAAGGATATTTAGAGTAAAAACAAACTATGTGAGTGAGACAAATTCAACCATGGTTGAGAGAGATACTAGAAAGAAGAAATTAAAATGGATATACAAGGTCAAGGAAGAAAATTCAGAGGTTGAAATAGAAAAGGATGACAAGAATATATCATGGGAAGATGATGTAGAGACTCAGATATCAATGACACTCAAATGAAAATATGGCACAAACAGCAACAAGAAGTGATGACAAAGGCAAGAAGAAGGAAAACAATTCTAGTGCAAAGGATGAAGAACTTCTTCCTCAAGAAGTGTTAGAGAAGGTATATAAATTGGAAAATGTATTCCTATAAGGAACTCAATCATAAGATGAGAGCTCGGGAGATGTAGTTGTCACACAAAGGAAGGCATACAAGAAGATTGACAAGGTCTTGAGGTCAAGAAAAGAATTGGATGGTCCCGAGGCTACCATACAAATAGAAGGTGTTGATTCACTTTGTACAAGATTATTACATTAAGTAAGAAAGAAGTAATAAGGTAATCCTTTTCATGATATCATAATGATTGATCGGTGAGTTTCAAATGTATGGTGGTTCTTTTTATTTTTCCATGAAGATGAGAGAAATATTTGTTTGTCAAGACGAAGATGTACTTGGTTGATCCTTCTTAGTGTCTTAATGTAAGTTGATAAGTGCATGTTTGAGTTGTGATAGGATCTTGTGAGTCACATTTGTCTAGTCAAGTAAGGGATGGTATCAAAAATTAGTATTCATATCTCTCGTATAAGTTTTCATTATATATATTTTCAAATCTAGATGAGATTGTAAAATTAATGAGAAATGTGACATAATTACCATCAAAAAAGTATCTCACTCCTAAAACATTGTGTTTGAAAAATTTATGGATGGTAAGTCAAAATCGGTCATTAAAGGTGGGTAAGTATGTCACATTCCTAATAGGAATAAGTGAGGTAATGTATAAAATCCCTACATGTCTTGATAAGACTCAAATAGTTACTCCAATTGTACATTTTAAATCACAAGTCAAGTTTCCAAGGTATAAAGTTGATTCTTTGTTGGTTACAATGGTCAATTCATAATGTGTTCGATCATGTCGATCACGAGTGTTGTTTTTCGATAGTAGTCCTCAATCCTTTAACAAGGGAAGTCATATAAAGTGCAGCAGTCCTGTAATTATAGTTAAGTATAAATATAGTATTATGTGAATCACCAAATAGTCTGTTAAATAGTGGTGAATGCATCATGTTTAAGTCAAATTAAAAAACATGAAGAGACAAATGTAAGCATGGATATGTATGATGTTTCTCCAGTGACTCATGAGGATAACACGGTTAGTTTTAGGGTGATTATGAGAAGTGAATAGGTAGAATACTAAGGTGAATTTCATGAATTACGGTGGTCTCAAACTTTATACGAGGCTATAGGGCCTTAGTGATCATTCCAAGATATGATAGAGTCTTCTTGTTACTATTAAGGCTTGTGTTAATAATGTTTCAAGAAGTCTCGTTGATTTGAGTTTCAAGGATTGTGTTGCTTCTTTACAAACATAGTTTCAAAGTTTAGAAAAGACTTGTATAATTTGAAGAGGTGTGAAGAAGGACATTGCGTGATAGATTTTGTGAAAGGACATAAAGGGTGGCTCTCTAGATGTTAGCATTAAGTACGGGATTGAAGTTTGGTAAGTATGTTACTTTGACATAGAAATCATATTTATACATCTCAGGGAGGTCATGGAAATTTCCCGAAGAAACACGAGGCATGGTACATACAATAAATGTCGAGAAAGAGTGGAATTGAATAGATAAGGTAAAGAGTATACCAAAATATGCATTAGGACTAAATTCAAGAAGATGGATTCTTTCTCATGGCTTGAGCACACGATAGGTAATTAATGTCATGTTGCTACAAATAAAGGAGGATAATTTGATCCCAGTGGGAGTTGTATAATATTTTTTGAATCATGGTGAAGTGAGATGGATGATTATGGAGAGAATAGGTCCGGGGAGCTATGAGGCTTATTAGTGGAAACAATCATTCTTCTAGTCAAGACACAAATAAAAGATAGTGATACCAATCCGGGAGCTATTATCACTTGAAAGTGTACCCTATAGAGAGATGGTTGCAGGTGTTCTAATATTTCCTTGGATCTCTCTCTTTCATAGATATAATGGAAACACCTCGAGTGCGTGGGTATACCTCTTTGTTGAGTTGAGTCTTCGGTATCAAGGCCGGTTCCTTTTTGATGTATCCTAAACTATTTTTTTGGGGTTTTGAGGGTTAAAATGATGATTGTAAATGAATTGAAAAACTAGGGTGATACACCAAACTTGTTGAGGGCTTTGACTGAGTACATGCACAAATATCTGAGAATGGATTCTAGATGCATAAACCAATAGTTTTCAACGAGAATATTAAGGCAAAACACTTGATGTATTGAGGGAATGACAACAATACTGATAAGATAAACATGCACACTAATATTATGCAGAAATTACTAAGTTTTGTAGCAAGGTAAGATAATCAATCAGGGAATTTTGACATTCACAAGAAATAATAAAGTATACACAAAGCTACAAATAATTAGAAAGGCAAAAATCAATCTCTCATTCAAAAGGAAAAACTGGAAAAATTTGCTTCAACACTCCTATGAAGTCCTCTTTGTGTTTTGAAAATGCACACAATATATAGCAAAAATATCTATCCCACCCATCCTAAAAATAGACTAAAATTTTACTCGCCCATGCATCCTATTTTTCTCATTTATCATGAATAAATCAAGGAATAAAAAATAAGCACGCTAATACAATTAGGCATTAATAGCCTTGTTTACAAAAAAACAACTCGATCAAACTGTTGTTGAATGTTCTATTTTCAATAAAGTTGTGTGAATAATTGGCTAATAATAAACATTGCTTGTTGTGCAAGTCTTCTCAATGCATGAAACTTCTATCTTATAGTTGATGATGTGGCATCTGCAACTTGATCCACTTCCAATTGAAAATATAAAACTTTAAACTGCCCCTTGGATACACATGCAAAATAATGTCTCTATGTGTGAATCATAATCTCTTTATCTTTAATACTCTGCAAAAATAATTCACCCATGAATTCATCCTAAAGGGGACCACTTGCAAGCTCTGATGTTGACATATATTTGTCTTCTTGTAGTCACATGAAGAATTGCACTCCTGAGAAAATATAATTTGACCATTTTTAAACTCTCCCACTATGGGGACCACCTATGATGTGTGCATACCTTGTACCATTCTTTCATTGGCCACCTTTTGGATAAATTAAGGATGTTTGACAAAACTAAGGTAATTATTCTTGCATAACTCTATATTCGAATCACTTTTGGGAGGTCACTTTATTCAAATGAAAAGGTACCTTGTAAAATATAGGTCAAGGGACCCCTTTGCATAATCATTTGAATATAATATGTTGACCCCTCGGGATTATATGGCACAAGGCATAGTTTGGTTCTACTAATCACTTGATTGATTTTGTTGGTGTTTGATTATTTGGCATATATTCTAAGACCTTAACCAAGGTCAAATGAAATGATTTATTAATCATGGGGATGGCCCCCTTTGACGATGACTTACCCCTTCCTTTTGTCGGTGGCGATGATGTTAACCTTGAGTTAGCTAGGGTTTTGTGATTCTTTCCATGTTGGTACCTTTTCGACCATGGCTTGCTTTGGAGTAACTCAAGTCGAGCTAAGCATTGATTAGTGATTGTTTCTTAATCGTTGATTGAAGTACCTATTTCATTCTATCCATAGATTCTCTTAGCATATGGATTTGCATTGATTATGAGCTACATGAGTCTGTGACCATTCCTTAGCCATTCGATCCTCTGCAAGATTTGATCTTGGTGCTTGATGTTGAAATCCGCTTTGACTGGGGTGGTTGGATGTAGGTAAGGTTTTTGATCGTTGATTATTGTATCATCTTGATCTTTACCATAGATCCTAACTCAAGTCAAGCTATGTCGATTGAAATCTTATTGAGTTTATTCTTTCTTCATTTTTACATGCTCATTTCGTGTGGCGAAGCGCTAGAAAAATTGCTCCAGGAAGCCATGAATGTGATCTTGAAGCTCTTTGGGAGGCTATGTGAAGTTGTGTGTATGTATGTGCTTGGATTCTCTTAGCCATTGTTGATGTTTTTAAGTTTGATGTGATTTCTTAAGTGGCCGCCATTGTTGATCTTTCAAGATATCTTCTCATGTAACTCGAATACAAACATTTTATGGATGTTGCTTTGTTCAAGATTTGTTATGATTATAAATCCATCATTTTGATCGTTTGGGATTGAATGAAGGTTTTTGTGAAATTTGAGCTTTCTGCGCTCGGTTTGCAAGGTAATTTGTATTTGATATTTGTTATCAAATTACTTTCAATGGCAGCTATTTTGGGCTTTGGGCCAGTTTAACCAAATGTTGGTGTGTTCTCCCTCTATGGCCTCCATTAACGATGACTGAGAACTTCATTATTTTCTCAAGACTGCAAGGGTTTTCCATTCACGTCGTGGTCACCGTTGAACTTAAATCGAGCTTTACTATGGCACATTCTGGGTAAGCTAATCATTTTCCATCCATGACTATTTTGATTTGTATCTTCCTTTCCCTTCATAATTTGTATTGGCTCGTGTTGATTTTATGAAGTTGATTTTATATTTTTCCGATCTGAAACTCGTTTCATGATTTGAATTTTAAAGTAATGATCATTCGTATAACCTTTATGGGTTCTCTAAATTTTTCAGATCTGATTTTTCGTCCTTTAATATCTTGCTTTCAACCATTCTCAGGTAAGATAATTCCTTGAGATCTCTGTTTACAAGCTTATTAGGTTAATAGGGTTTTTGGCTTTTTCTCTCTTGAGATCTTATTCATGATAACTTTATCACCCGTCATGGGATGTATTGTACATAAGGCTCGTGTTCAAACCATTTCATGTCATTTTGAGATGGTTTTTTTTTGCTTCATCCATATTTTGGGTGCTTTGAGTTTTACATATGTGAGTTTGAATTTGGTTATGATTATCGACAAAATGTTAAATTCCTCCATGAAGTGAAATTTTATGTCAATCTTGTTGTTTCCATTTCAAGTACTAAAACCCTATTACAATCACAGTTAGACTTGTTGCAAAATAATGCATTCAAGAAAGCATGTGAATTTTCTTGAATAGTACAATGCGTATATGAAAATATAACCTTCTCATCTCGTATATAACATTGTATTTTGGTTGCTCAATTGAGCCTTATTCAATTTTACTGTAAATTTTTCTTGAACATGAACCTGAAAATTTTCCTGAGCTCTTCATTTATCTGATTAGAGGACTCTATTTTATACTTATATTTGGTTGCATACTCTAAGAACCTCATGGTTTGTTCGAAAATTTCACCAAGATTATGGTTGTATATTCACATATGTGGGTTTGCATATTCTTGTTCATTGAATTTTGAAGCCATATTCAAATGTTGTTATTATTTTGCTAGCTACGAGTCGAAGGTTGATCCCTACTTTTCATGTTGAACTTGTACTATGCATGAGCTAGGTGCATTGAACCTTTTCTATAATTGGTACTCTTGCTCCTTTATTTTATCTAACAATCATAAAATTTATGACTAGCCTTTCCTTGAAATAATTGTAACCTGATATGAAACTGGAATTTATTGGAAACATTCCTTTTACTTATAGAAAATACCTCCATTTTTCCCTTGATGCACAAAATATTACATTTATAAGCAAGTGGTATGGGGAAATTTCGTATAATTTGTAACCATCTTCAAGTATTGTATGCTCGAAAGTTTTGAGAAGATTCTTGTATACTACTTCTTTGTGTCATTGTGATTTAAATTCCATGGATGTCTTACTCTTAACTTATGGATGTTTACCATAGTTATCAAACTATTTACTAGTGTAATTAAATGCCATCAACCTATCAATGAAGTTATTTGTTATTGCACACATGTGGATGTAGCTTAGTTTGATCCTTTCTTTGTCAAAAATGGATTTTGCTTTGATATGAAACTGTACCTATATTGTAGAATTTTACCTCTTTTTATTCATTAATCCTTTTTGTACTTTTTCCATTGTTGTGAATTGGTGAATTTTGTTACTCGGTACCATGTTGTAGTTGAGTTGTGTTGATTCATGAAATGTTTCCAAGTTTTCATTTCAAGGGTTTTGATTACCTTCAGTTTTATGCCCATATCATCATTCAGTTGTGCCTTACTTTTGAAAGTTGTGTGACTTTGTGATATTGAATATTCACTATTAGATGCTCCTCACCTTTAGTATTCAAAACTTGACCTGTTTGAAGGTTTTGGAAAGATAGATTGTACATCAGACTTTTATTCCTCTTACACTAAAATAGCTCTATATCTTCATGGATAACTCTGCAAGATGGGCTTGTTTTTATTTACATTGAATAATGCTTCGAAAAATATGTTGATAGTTGCTTAGTGTATGATGATGCCTCTCAAAAGCGTACTTTAATCTATATAGCATATAATGATGTACATTTTGTATGTTGACAAGTTGTATTACTGCAAAATTTTCTTGTTGTATCTTCTTATCTAAAAATCTAAGACACCGTGTTTATCATGATCCTTGAAAGTGTTGGAAAATTTGTACTCTCTCAGCATTCATAAGTATTCTATAATTTATACTTTCTCTTGCAGCATGACTATTTATAGACTTCTCATTAAGCTTTGGAATTTTATTCATGCACTTGTACTTAAGGCATATACAAGTGTCGATTGATTTTGTAGTTTTGATATGTGATGATCCAATTATTTTGTTGTATGAAAATATGATCTGTTGTAATTGATTGTATCTTTTATAATCCTTTGACCTTCTTTGCATCAACCTAACTATAGCTTTACTTACTTGGAAGAAGATGAGCCATGTTCTTAGGTTCTTCTTTGTCACTAATTCTTAGTTTTATATCTTGTAAATGCTACTTCATTCATTCTTCAGTAGTAGTTCTTGGAAGTGGCCATCTTGATCTGCAACTCGATTTTGTGTAAGCTAATCTTTATTTCTTCACTTTTTCAGTAACCTTTTCATGATTTGAATGTAAGTCATTGATGTTTAAATACTTGTCTAAGTATTGAGTTGGTTATATTGTGAGTTGTAACTCTTCATCATGAATTATATTCTTTCTCTCTCTTTATTTCTGAGTGAATGAGTCATGTATGCTACTACAAAATAGTGATTTTATTATTTTTGCCTTTGATCCTCATGTAATTTATATTTCCTGATACTAAGAGATCCACTTACACGAAATTGAATAATATAGGAATATGGATCAACCCTGAGCTCGAAATTGAAAATCTTTGCTTCTTCTTTTTTTGTGTACAATGCCATTTGCTAAGAAGTGAGGATGAAGATGGAGCAAAGATGGAGATGGAAATGCATCAACCAAAATGAAAGAAACCCAAGGAAATGATGGGTTCTTTCATACTCCTTTACTTTCTTTTTCATGCATATGTACCTCTTACTTCAATAGTTGTAATTTACTTTTGAGTTACATCCCACAACTTGTGTGGGAACATTTGAAATTCCTTATGAATAAAACATTGAATTCTAAAACTGAGTTTTGTATTTCTTTCTACATTTCAACTTTGTATATGGACGTATAATGAATTAAAAACTCAATAACATAATTGAATGTATTTAATCATGAAGTAAAGAACTTTAAAATACTTGTAACTTTAGCAATGAACCTTGACTGCTGCAATTTGCAACTATGATTGATGTTCCAAAACTTAACACTTCATCTATTATGTATTTTCAGTCTTCATCAAGTTTACACATCTGTCCTTGGGATATTTTTGTTCTCTTTTCCTGAAGATAATCATGAAATTGTAGACTATGTGATTTGTTACATTTTGTAACAACACACATAGCTACAAATTATATGTATTCATTAATTAATCCAACAGAACAAATATTGAACTAAAAGAATCTCCCCTAGCTTAGGTTCATTTCACCAATGCCATCCATCATAACGAAGTTTTTGAGTTGCCCATTTTGCACGACTACAAAAATTGTCAACATGTTTGGCTATCCTACGGGAAAGCTTCTCTACTAGCTTGTAGACCAGTGCCTTGCTCTTGTCCACTCGGCATGGAGTCCAAATCTTGTAATAAAAATATACCTTTCTAAAGGTCCAACCCTTGAAAACAAACTAAAACTAGGAAGGATATGGTAAACCAGATCACGTGCACGAATGTACTTTATTGAATTGAAAAATATTGCAATGTGTAGGAACTACACTTATTGAAAGGGAAATCCTACTCTAAATAGACAATTGTAGGATTTTCAATAACAATGTTTGAGAAACATACCATTCACAAGAATGGGGATTTCCTCTCCATTCAACCTTGAAAGATGAAAAGCATTATGTTCTTTGCAAGATGAAATCATGTAAGGACCACTCAAGATTGTATCGAACTTCGTGTGATTTCTGGATTTACATGATCAACATCCCATTTCAACACAATGTATCCTTCATTGAAGGTTTTGAACTTAGCCTTCTTATCAAAAATTTTCTTCATCTATTTCTGATTATTTTCCATGTTCACATGAGCTTGATCTCTCAGCTCTTGTAATTCCATCAATTCTGCATAACAAATCTACAATGGTTCATTCTCAAGTAGCTCCATTTGATGTAGCAAATCTAATGCAGGTAACTCAACTAAAATAGGCATTCTTGCCTCTCTTCCATAAACAAGCTTGTATGGTGAATTACCAATTGATATTTTAGGGGTCACTCTGTCAGCCCAAAGTGTTGAATTCAACATTAGATGCCAAGCTCTCTGGTTATCTTTGAGTGTTCTTCTGATGATCCTTAAAAGATTCTTGTTAGTACTTTTAGCTAACCCATTACCTTGTGGGTAATAATTAGATGATGTACTTAAATAAATTCCATGGTTGACAACCCAATCTATTACCTTTGCACCAAGAAATGCTAAAGCATTATCTGAAATGATAGTTGTTGGAACACCAAATCTGCAAACTATACCTTCATAAAATGATAGTATCGAAGTTTCATTAGCATATTTCAAGGCTATTTCTTTAGTCCAACGTGTAAAGTAATCTGTAGCAGTCAAAATCTACTTGTTTCTTTGTGAAAAGGTGGGTTTATCATGCCAATAAAGTCAAGACCCCACTACATGAAAGGCTGATCCAATGAAATAGGTTGTAAGGGCAAGTGAAGCTAAAAATTATTTTCTAACAAAGAAAGCACATTTATTAGACTTTCTTATCAATTGAAATAGTCTTTGAATATGTTGGGCCAGTAGTAACCATATTTCATAATTTTTAAGGTTGTGGTATGTGCTGAAAAATGACCTCTTGCAGGTCCTTCATGGAATTCAGATAATAATAACTAAATTCTATCATAATCAACACATCGCAACAAGATTCCATTTATATCTCTCTTGAATAACACACCATCAATAAGAATATAAGGTACAACTTGTAACCTGAAATATCTTCATTTTTTCTTATCCATACCTTCAGAATAAGTGCCATGTTGTAGATAGTTAACTAAAACTATCATCCATCTTAATTTCTCAACCTCTTGAACAAGCTCGGGTTGCTGATTTTCTGATTATACCATGCTTTATCCGATTGATGATACGTAACTTCAAAATGTTGTTCTAGATCTTTCGATTATGCATCCTACTATTTTTCCATATCAGCAATCAGATGTTTACATAAAATTTTGCCTCGAACTATTTTTGCAACATGGATATCAACATTGTATTCCATAACCTTTGTTATCCAAACCTCTGCTGTCCTATCATTCAATTCTTTATTTAGCAATAAATCTTTTACACTTGGATGAGAAACACAAACATGCATATTATTGTTTGAGATCATGTACTTAAAATTCTTTATTCCTTTGACTACGAAAGTACTTATTTTTCTAGAAATGTGTACCTTGTTTCATAGTCATGTAAACTTTGTCCAAATAAAGCAATTGGCTATTCAATATTTTCATCATTAACTTGCGTTAAAATGGCTGAGATTATTTCAGCACATGTAAGTGTATACATTGTAAAATCTTTATCAAAATTTGGATTTGCAAGAGTAGGAGCTTGAGAAATGGTTGTTTTAATTGCTTCAAACCCTTCTCTCCCTTCATTGGTCCAAGAGAAAGTATTCTCTTTCTTCAACATAGTTGTCAATGGTTTAACCAATGCTGTAAAATCTAGAACAAATATTCTAACAAAGTTGATTTTTCCCAGAAAACTTTGTAATGCCTTCTTGTGATGAGGCAATGATAGTTGTGATATGGCTTCAATTTTGAAAGGGTCAATTGCTAAACCTTATTTAGAAACAATATGACCAAGCAATTTACCTTAATATACCAAAAAGATAGATTTTTGGGATTCAAATATATTCCAAACTGTCTGCATAACTAAAAAAGTATGCTTTAGATGTTCATCGAATTTTTTTAAAATATGGTAACATCATCCAAATAAACCAATATGCATTTATTTAATAAGCTATGAAAATCCATGTCCATTGCATGTTGAAACGTTGCACCAACATTTGAAAGGCCAAAAGGCATTCTTTTGTAAGCATAAGTACCCCACTTGGTGGTAAAAGTTGTTTTGTACCTATCTTCTTCTTGGACTAGAATCTGATTGTATCCACTATAACTATCCAGAAGAGATAGTCTATCAGAACCAGAAACTGTTCTTAAAATCTGATCCATATTGGGCAGTGGGTAATGATATTTTAATGAAGCTTTATTAAGATCTCTAAAATCCACACATAATTTGATTTCTCCATTATTTTTCCGAACAGGAACAAGATTGGCTACCCAACTTGAATGCTTAACTGGAAAGATAATACCTGATTTGATTAACTTAGATAACTCTTTTCTCATTAAAGGTTCTATCTTGGGATTTACAGGCCTCTATTTTTTCCTAACTGGCTTGGAATTTGGTTGTAATTCAATAGTATGTTGTGCCAAACTTGGATCAAACCCTTTTAGATCTTGGTATTTCCAAGTGAAAACATCCTTAAATTCCTTACAAATATTAATAAAGGAAAGTTTCTCAGCTAAGGAACATACCTTTTCGAGAAATAAAAATTTTCCATCAACTGAGATCTCTTCATAATTGTCTGCATGTGTTGACATATTTTTTTGTCTTTCCTTAATTGATCATCAGTGTTGAAGATGTCTTCTAATGTGACCAAACCTTGAGGTAGTTTATTCGTCTTCAATTGAACAATTTGGTCACCATATAAGTGTTGTAATTTCTCTTGATTTACTATAGAAAATTCAGCTTCTTGCTGCAAAAACCTACAAATTTGTTCATCATTTTCAAAAACCTACAATTCAAATCATTATCAGGTATAGAAGGCCTGACAATTAGCTTTATGTGAGGCTAAATCTCGTTGTTTTTAATCTATTCCAGCACTTCAAAACTAGCACCAATTGCTGTAAGTCTATCTGCATGCTTTTTTCATTCTAGGAATGGACTAGATATTAATAGCATTGAAATATTCCATTAATTTTGAAACTATATGTCTATAATACTTCATTAATGGATTCTTATAAACATTGAAATTTCTTACTTGATTGATAACCAACTCAGAATCACCAAAATTTGTAACATGTTAATACCTCTCTTTCTGGCCCAAAGTAAGCCATGAATTAATGCTTCGTATTCAACTACATTACAAGTGCAAAAATTGGAGACTCAAAGCTAAGAAATACCTTTCATTTTTGGGGAAGTGAGCATCAAACCTGCTCCTTGTCCTTTCTTGTTCTTAGCTCCATCAAAATGAAGCTTCCAAATCCCTTCTGCTACATTTTCTATTTTGGAAAACAAAGGAATTGGTGTGTTTTCCTCATGCAGGAAATACACACCAAACAGATGTTCTTCAACTTATTTGAAAGGATCATGAGCATGTTATTCATGTGTATTTTCATCCATAAATAGATTAGAAACACCATCTAGTGTTGAAACATGAGTTATATTATCAAAATCAGATTGGTCTAAGGCTGCATAATTAGCTAATGCATTAGAAGCATGAGGCTCGATATGAAATCTAGCCAATGATTCAGAATTGATAGTAAATTTGGTCCCATAACGTGTAGTGAAGAAAAAAAGGACCAATTTGAAGAGAGATAACCTCATATTTTTGTTGTGAAATCTCTAGATAAGAATATAGCAAAGTAAGGAGGTAAATCCACAACAGTAACATCTTGCAAAATGGAAATGTTCAAACAAGCATGTAATGTTACCTCCAGATTTTTGATGACACCAACTATATTCGTTGCAGTCCCATCAAGCTGTAGCACTCTTTTTCTGTTGGTTCATACTCCAAACCCAACTTTTCTGCAATTTCTTTTGGCATAAGCTGTGTTATTCTTGACCGCTTATCGACCATGCAATTATGAACAAGATGCTCTCTAATAATTAGAGACAAATAAAATGGTGGCGGTTTCTTGATATCATGAGCATTTAAGACATTTTGAACCATCCATTTAAATTCTTTAATGCGGTCATGTTCCATTGTTCCAAGGACCATGTTTGTTTTTGAACTTCCTTTTCTGTTGTTTTTGAAAAAATCTACTGACTTAGCAAGTTCATGACAAAGTAAGCTCTTCTTGTCTGTAATACTTAGAGCATCCCACATTGAGATATTAACATTATGCTTTTTCATTACATCAACAATATTAAAAGAAGAAACAAACTCTATTGTTTGCATAGGCTTTAGCGAAAACTGACTCTGCTTCAGCTACTTTTGATATTTGAGGTATAAATAATCTTCTTAGATCGGGCTTTATCTATTTTTGTTGTTCTTTACCAATTTGAAACACTTGTTATTTTTGTGGAACAACAAAGCGCTAGCTATTTTTGGCTGTAGTTGTAGTTTTATCGTGATTGTGGGCGAACAGTGCCTTTTGAAGCTTTTGACTTTCCTAGGCCTTTTCTTGAGCCCTAGTAGTAACTGTAATAAAATCATCCTCACTAAAACTGACCAAGTTTTGTTCAAGTTCTTTCTGAACATGATTTTATTGCTTCCCACCCTCCATTTGATGCATGAACAATGTCTCAGGTTTAGGTTGTGCAACAAGACTTATATTCAGGGAAGCATTTGGGCAACTTGCAGCTAAATGAGGTTGATTATAAAGTTGACACCATTCTTCTATAGCCGTATTAAGCGAGACTAAAGTGTTAGATGAACTAGAGCCTTTGGGTCTGTCTTTCTTTGATAAGGCTAGCTATAATTTTGATTATGATGATAAGGCTGCCTATTTTGTTGGTTTTACTAATATAGAACGATAAGGCCTGCTAGGTAATGCAAGTCTATTTTCAATCGAAGTCAACTTGTTTCTCATAGTCTATGCAAAGCTTTAAACATGTCATCTAATGGGGCTGCAATAACAGGTTCTATAATGGTGATAGGCTATGGGATAGGTGCCAAATCTGCTAAAAAAGGCATTGAAGGCCTTGGTGCTAACTTTTCGGCTTGAATAAGATTGTTTTTAGCCTTTATAGCAATGTCATAAGCTTAGAGAGTGTCACCTCCCATAGACTGAATCATAGTTGAAATATCATTGTTTAGTGCTCTAAGATAATAAAGGAAAGCATGGTCATCTTGAGGCTTGACACTTACTGGAATTATTTCCCAAGTTCTGGAAAAACAAATATTGAAACTAGCCATAAATTCATGAGGGGCTCTTCTAATTGTAGACAACTGCTCTATGAGGGATAAATGATCTGAATTATCTTGAAATTGTTTTAGCAATTTACCACCTAACTCATCCCAAGTTCTTATGCTTCCAATCTCTAAATTTCTATACCATTGCAAGGCTTGCCCTTTAAAGGATGCAACTAAAAGTCTTAAAGCCACATCTTCATGAGTAATATTATGGACTGCACATAGGGCTGCAACATCTTTGATGTGCTCTGTAGGTGTAACCTGATTTTCACCAGTGAATGAAGGAAAGCTTTTCATGGAAGCATTAGGAATATCATGATAAACTAGAATTACTAATGGGCTGCCATTAGTAAAGGTCACAAAATTCCTAGGTGGTTGAATAGCCATTTGAAAAACGGGATATGAATAGAGAAATTAATACATGGTGAAGGAAGATTACCAGGCCTATTATAAGGTAGCATCTTACCAACTCTTCTTCTTCTTGCAGAATTCAAAGGTAAATAAATAAACTCGAAATAATTCCCCTTATCGATGATCTTGTAGTCACTTTAGGCATGGAACATGCTGCAAAAATGGTTTGAAATCAACCTTACAGAGTCGCCAAATAAATATTTTAATCTTTAGAATAAATTATTGTAGCTTCTTGATCCAAAAGTAACTTTTCTTTGTTGTGAATCTGTTGTAAATTGCTGTAATTTTCTCACAGATCTGATTCATTGTCCCACCGAGCGTGCCAAAAATGTTATCTCTCGAAAGTGCACCTGTAGAGAGATGGTTGCAGTGTTCTAAGCTTTCTCTGGATCTCTCTCTTTCATAGATACAATGGAAACACCTCATGTATGTGGGTATACCTATTGTTGAGGTGAGTCTTTGGTATCAAGGCCGGTTCCTTTTGATGTATCCTAAACTAATTTTTGGGGTTTTGAGGGTAAAACAATGACTGTAAATGAATTGAAAAACTGGGTGATACACCAAAATTGTTGAGGGCTTTGACTGAGTACATGCAAAAATATCGAGAATGGATTCTAGATGCACAAACCAATAGTTTTCAGCATAATATTAAGGCAAAAAACTTGATGTATTGAGGGAATGATTCACAATAATACTAATAAGATAAACATGCACACTAATATTATGCGAAATTACTAAGTTTTTCCAAGCAAGGTAAGATAATCAATCGGGAATTTTGACATTCATAAGAAATAATAAAGTATACACAAGGTTGCAAATAATTGGAAAGGCAGAAATCAATCTCTCATTCAAAAGGAAAAAATGACAAAATATACTTCAGCACTCTTGTCTCCAAAAAAATTCTTCTTCTATGCTTTGACAATGCACACAATATATAGCAAAAATATCCATCCCACCCATCCTAAAAATAGACTAAAATTGTACTCACCCATGCATCCTATTTTTATCCTTTATCATGAATAAATAAAGGAATAAAAATAAGCATGTTAATACAATGAGGCATTAATAGCCTTGTTTACAAAAATAAAACTCGATCAAAGCGCTATTGACATTCTATTTTCAATAAAGTTGGGTGAATAATTGGCTAATAATAAACCTTGCTTGATGTGCAAGTCTTCTCAATGCATGCAACTTCTGTCTTGTTGGTATCCAATTTTTTCTCCTTTTCGAAGTGAGCAACATCACATATTTGACATGGAGCTTAGAGACAAGATTGATCATAATGTATGTCGTTTTGTAGCCAAGGATGAGATCTAAGCGGCCCTTTGTCACTCAAATTGTGTAGAGATGGATAGAACCTTCAAAAGGATTTGACCTATCCTCACTACTTTAGGTTGTGCCTCTTCAACCAAGGTGAGAGGACCCTTAGTGTAACCTCTTTTTGATGAAGGAGATAGAGATATCCTTCTTTTGCAAAAAAATTATGAAGAAAACCTTGGGAAAGTATGATCAATACTCCATAATTTAACTCTCAAGAGTTGTCACTTCTAAAAGATGGAGATACTTTCAAAAAAAGGCTAAGGTTACTGAAGACATTATGAAATCCTGATTGTTCTGCATATTTTAGTAAATAGATTTTGTTCCTTTGTGGATATACAAGAAAAACAAGGGTAGTACAGAGTAGGATTAGTCATTTGAATGATTTTTTGGTGGGAGATTAAGCAAGATAAATTGGACTTTTCAGATCTTTGAGAAACTTCACAACAATGGACAACTCAACAACAGAAAGCTTCAGAATAGTTAAGACATTCCTTCAACCAGAAGGTGTGCATCAATGGAGGCCCAGATTTGCATGTTTTCACACAATCTTTGAGAATCTAGCATGAAGGCTCGAGTTAAAAGACTCAATTAAACACCAAAATATCTTATCAATCATGCCTAAGGTACACCCAAAGACTTACAAACAATCTCTGTCAACAAATGAAGGTAAAGTGATTTTAAATTGTTTATTTCATTACCAGGTGAAAGCTCTTCTGATAAATGAAATTACAAATGCCACTAAACCATCACAAGGATGAGATCTGTGTGATTTCACAAAGATTGCAATAGGAACAAGAGAAACCATTTGTAGACATTCTGAAATAAGCAGACACAAATTTTCCAGAGATTGAACACAAATTAATTTCAAAATTACTTAGATTCATCAAGTAGGGGAGATCTTCTAGAGTAATCTCGAGCTTTTCAATGAGTAAAATCTAACACAAAAGAAATTAACCAGTATCTCAGATGGGTTTCTTAGAAGACGACTTTTCTCAAATTTTTCTCATGAAATTTAACCCCTGACCTTTTGCAAGAGTATTATCATTGCATTTATACATTTCATTTTCTCACTCATCCCAAATTTTCCCCGAAAAAATAATATTCAAGGACCTTTACTTGTTACCAATTTTCCTTAGAAAGCAATGTTTAACAAATTCACATCCGAAAGCTGCCAAGTGGAAAAATCATGAACTGATCATGTTTCCCAGACCCTCAACTAATGACTAGGATGCCATGCCACAACTTTTTGACAATCCTTCTAATCATTCTCTTTATTTTGTCATGCAATAAATCCCCATTTTAATCATTTTTGGAGGCTCTATACAACTGGATCTGATAGGAAATCCTTTTTGCTCTCGAGGAAACACCTTTTTCATCTTTTGCACCTGTAACCTCCATCATTTCATCCTTTTCCCATTCTTTCCTCTGTAACTCTGCCCCACATCCATCTTCTCTAGTAATTCATGTTTTTGCAAGTGCTCGAGCAATTCCAATTTCAAAATATCAACCTTAACAATCCTTGGACTCACAAATTAAGTTCTAAATCCATTCAATGGCACTTTGCAAACAAAAATGACAAGGAATTTCATCAAAATGATGAAAACGGTGCATATTCACATCTTGAGTCTTGGAGTAAAAATGGCAAAAAAATAGCTGAAATGCACAACAACCGTTAATTTTTCCCCTTCTAACTTTAGATTAGAGCCATCCACATGTTTTCTTGGTGCAACTACAAAGGTGAGGTACAGTGGCAAGTTTCCAAACAAGCGCAGGCCTTCCACGTGCCCTGGGCCCAAGAAAAATGCCTTTTGGCCTTTGAAAAGTCTCAGTAAAAAGGAGCCAGTGGAATCCTCCACATGTCACCTTGGTGCACCTTTGGTATGGTCCTCAAAAGCGGAGACCCCAAACAAGTGTGGGCTCACCATGTGTCTCATTTTGGAAGAGTTGTTGAAAAATTTGAAGGACCAACGGAAGGTGCCATGTGTCTAGGGTCTCGAGACAATTTTCCTTGGCTGTTGAAAAGTCCAAGCAAGGGAAGAGTGAGCGGAAGCCTCCAAGTGTCCTCTTGGCACTTCTTCAAAATAAAATTTAGGGGCTGGTCCCCAAACAAGTGAGATCCCTCCACATGTCCCAGGCCTTTAGAAAGTTGCTTGAAAAGTTTAAGTATATAGAGGAGCCAATGAAGCCTCCATGTGTCTCCTGGAGCAATTTTGAGATGGTCCCAAATGCAAATACCCGAGTAAGCACTAGCTCACCACATGTCCCCTGGTCTACCAAAGCTGCACCGACTGCATGAAAAAATGTCTAAGTCTGGGAAAGGCAGCGGAAACCTCCACGTGTCTCCTGCCATAACTCCAAGGTCAAACCAAGAGGCAAATTTTCAGATGAGCGCCAACCCTCCATGTGGAAAATATTTGAGTTGAATCGGGACTTAGAGTTTCAAAGTGCCCCGCCGAGCCGCATCCAACTAGAAAGGGTCACATTTCCACAAATGTTGAGATATAAATTTGACGGGAAAAACACACCTCAAACCGTAAAATGTGGGAAAATCACCATTTGCACCCGGAAATGAATCTTTCTTCAAGGACAAAGAATTTGGAAATGATATAAGGCCCAAATGTGATCCTCAAGCTACATCCAATCACATTTCCACAGATATTGGTACAAAAATTGACAGGGAAAACAAAACGTGATTGTGGAAAAATGGAAGGAAGGAGAAAACCCGATTTTACGCCCAAGTTACAAATTCTTCCACATGGACAGAGGAATAGAAAACAAATTTTGGACTTAAACTGATCCTTGACCAAAGGAAGGGACTAATCATGGTAACCAAATGAAGGACTAAGCTTTCACACATCAATACGAGGAGATAAAAAACACGAAAAAGTCCGCAAACTGAAGAATTTCAAGGGCAAATGAGGCAAGATCAAATTGAGCACCAACATGTCTTATAGCTGATGATGTGGCATCTAAAACTTGATCCACTTGCAACTACAAAATAAAACTTTAAACTACCCCTTGGATGCACATGTAAAATAATGTCTTTGTGTGTAAATAATAATTTCTTTATCTACAATACTTTGCAAAAATAATTCACCCATGCATTCATCCTAAAGGGGACCACTTGCAAGCTCTGATGTTGACATTTTTTTGTCTTCTTGTAGTCACATGAAGAATTGCACTCCTAAGCAAATATAATTTGACCATTTTAAAACTCTCCCACTGTGGGGACCACCTATGATGTGTACACACCTTGTACCATTCTTTCATTGGCCACCTTTTGGATAAATTAAGGATGTTTGAAAAAATTAAGGTAATTTTTCTTGTATAACTCTATATTCAAATCACTTTTGGGAGGTCACTTTATTTGAATGAAAAGGTACCTTGTAAAAGATAGGTCAAGGGACCCCTTTGCATAATCATTTGAATATAATATGTTGACCCCTCGGGATTATATGGCACAAGGCATAGTTTGGTTCTAATAATCACTTGATTGATTTTTTCGGTGTTTGATTATTCGACATATATTCTAAGACCTTAACCAAGGTCAAATGAAATGATTTATTAATCATGGGGTTGGCCCCCTTTGATGATGACTTACCCCTTCCTTTTTAGGTGGCGATGATTTTAACCTTGAGTTAGCTAGGGTTTTGTGATTCTTGCCATGTTAGTACCTTTTTAACCCTGTTTTGGTTTGGAGTAACTCCAGTTGAGCTAAGCATTGATTAGTGATTGTTTCTCGATCATTGATTGAAGTACTTGTTTCATTCTAGCCATCGATTCTCTCGAGCATCTAGATTTACATTGATTATGAGCTACATGAGTCTGCGTGACCGTCTCCTTAGCCATTCAATCGTGCAAGATTTAATCTTGGAACTTGATGTTGAACTCTTCTTTAATGGGTTGGTTGGATGTAGTTGAGGTTTTCAATCATTGATTATTTTACCATCTTAATCTTCACCATAGATCCTAACTCGGGTCTATTTAGGTCTAATTAAAATCTTATCGAGCTTATTCTTTCTTCATTTTTACATGCTCATTTGCAGTGGTGAAGCTCTAGAAAAATTACTCCAAGAAGCCATGAATGTGATCTTGAAGCTCTATGGGAGACTATGTGAAGTTCTGTGTATGAATGTGCTTGGATTCTCTCAACCATTGTCAATGTTTTTGAGTTTCACTGTGATTTTTGGAATGGCCGCCATTGTTGATCTTTCAAGCTCTCTGCTTTTACAAGCTGTGAATACATACAATTTATGGATTTTTCTATTTTTCAAGCTCGATAGGATTATAAAGCCATCATTTTGATCGTTTGGGCTTGAATGAAGGTTTTCTGTGAAATTTGAGCTTTCTGCGCTTAGTTTGCAAGGTAATTTGTATTTGATATTTGTTATCAAATTGCTTTCAATGGAAACTATTTTGGGATTTGGGCTATTTTAACCAAATGTTGGTGTGTTCTCCCTCTATGGCCTCAATTAATGATGACTGAGAACTTCATTATTTTCCCAAGGCGCAAGGGTTTTCCATTCACGTCATGGTCACCATTGAACTTAAATCGAGCTCTCCTATGGCACATTTTGGGTAAGCTAATCATTTTCCATCCTTGATTGTTTTGATTTGTATCTTGCTTTCCCTTCATAATTTGGATTGGTTTGTGTTGATTTTCTAAAGACTAGTTTATATTTTTACTAATCTGAAACTTGTTTCAAGGTTTGAATTTTGAAGTAATGCTCTTTCTATGTAACCTTTGTGGGTTCTCTAAATTTCACGGATCTAATTCATTGTCCTCTAATATCTTGCTTTTGACCATTCAGGTAAGCTAATGCCTTGAGATCTCTATTTGCAAGCTTATTAGGTTAATAGGGGTTTTTGGCTTCTCTTCTCTCTTGAGATCTTATTCGTGATAACTTTGTGACCTATCATGGGATGTATTGTACATAAGGCTCTATGTTCGAACCATTTCATGCCATCATGAGATGGATTTTTGTGCTTCATCCATATTTTGGGTGCTTTAAGTTTTACATATGTGATTTTGAATCTGGTTCTGATTATCTATCGAAATGTTAAATGCCTCCGTGAAGTGAAATTTGATGTCATACTTTTCATTTCCATTTCAAGTGCTAAAACCTTATTACAATCACAACTAGACTTGTTGCAAAATAATGGATTCTGGGAAACTATGATTTTTACTGAATATTACAATGCGTATATGAAAATATAACCTTCTTATCTCCTAAATAGCATTGTATTTTGGTTTCTCGGTGATCTTTATTCAATTTCTTGTAACTTTTGCTTGAATATGAAACGGAAATTTTCCTAAGCTCTTCTTTTATTTGATTAGAGGTCTCTATTTTATACTTATATTTGGTTACAGCCTATAATAACCTCATGATTTGTTTGAAAATGCCACCAAGATTATGGTTGTACATTCACATCTGCAGGTTTGCATATTCTTGTGCATTGAATTTTGAAGCCATATTCAATTCCTGCTATTATTTTTCTAGCTCTAGATCGAAGGTCGATCCTTGCTTTTCTTGTTGAACTTGTACTATGCATGAGCCAAGTGCATTGAACCTTTTATGTATCTAGTACTCTTTTTCCTTTATTTTATCTCACAATCATAAAATTTATGACTGGCCTTTCCTCAAAATAATTGTAACCTGATATGAAACTGGAATTTATTGGAAACATTCCTTTTACTTGTATAAAATACCTCCATTGTGCCCTTGATGCTAAAAAATTATTACATTTATGTGCAAGTGGTATGGGGAACTTTCTATATAGCTACAACCGTCTTCAAGTATTGTATGCTCTAAAAGTTTTGAGAAGATTCTTGTATACTGCTTCTTTGTGTCATTGTGATTTGAATTCCATGGATGGCTTATTCTTAACTTATGGATGTTTACCATAGTTATCAAACTGTTTACTAGTGTAATTCAATGTCATCAACCTATCAATGAAGTTCTCTGTTATTGCACACATGTGGATGTAGCTTAATTTGATCCTTGCTTTGTCAAAAATGGATTCTGTTTTGATTTGAAATTGTACCTATATTGTAGAATTTTGCCTCTTTTTGTTCATTGGGATGTACTTTTTCCATTGCTGTGAATTGGTGAATTTCATTACTCGGTACCTTGTTGTAGCTGAGTTGTGTTCTTCGTGAAACATTTCCAACTTGCCATTTCAAGAGTTTTGATTACCTTAATTTTTATGCACATATCATCATTCACTATGCCTTAATTTTGAAAGATCTCGTGACTTTGTGATATTGAATATTCACTATTAGACGTTGCTCACCTTTAGTATTCAATACTTGACCTATTTGAAGGTTTCTAGAAAGATAGATTGTACATCATAATTTTATTCCTTTCACACTAAGATAGCTCTATATCTTCATGGATAACTCAAAGATGGGCTTGTTTTGATTTACATTGAATAATGCTTCAAAAACTGTGTTGATAGTTGTTTGGTGTATGATGATGCCTCTCCAAAACTGTACTTTAATCTATAGCATAGCATGATGTGCATTTTTTATGTTGACAAGTTGTATTACTGCAAAATTTTCTTGTTGTATCTTCTGATCTGAAAATCTGAGACACCGTGTTTACCATGATCCTTGAAAGTGTTGGAAACTTTGTACTCTCCCAGCATTCATAAGTATTCTATAATTTGTACTTTCTCTTGCATCATGACTATTTATAGGCTTCTCATTAAGCTTTGGACTTTTAATCATGCACTTGTACTTAAGGCATATACAAGTGTCAATTGATTTTGTAGTTTTGATCTGTGATGATGTAATTCTTTTGTTGTATGAAAATTTGATCTACCGTAATTGATTGTATCTTTTATAATCCTTTGACCTTCTTTGCATCAGCCTAACTATAGCTTTACTTACTTGGAAGAAGATGAGCCATGTTCTTAGGTTCTTCTTTGTCACTAATTGAGTTTTATATCTTGTAAATGCTACTTCATTCATTCTCTAGAATTTCTTGGAAGTGGCCATCTTGATCTGCAACTCTGATTTTGTATAAGCTCTATCTTTATTTCTTCACTTCTTTTGTAACTTTTCATGACTGTGTAAGTCATTGATGTTTCTATACTTGTCTAAGTATTGAGCTTGGTTGTATTGTGAGTTGTAACTCTTCATCATGAATTATATTCGCATCCTTAATTATACTTTGTAGTTGAAAATATTCTTTATCATGAGGTAACTTGTATTTATCTGAATCTGTAGCTCTGACTATACAATGTATTACCTCCTTTTTGCATACTATTTGATTAGTACAAATTTCAAGCATGAATTAGTTCCAAAATAGCATGATGGAAAGATGTAAATGTCCATTTTACATGGCAAAGCCCTGTCAAAATTTTCTCATATTTCCTTTTCCATTCTATTTCAGCTATAATCTTGTCTCATTCCAGTTAACTTTAGCCTTTAGTTTGAACTGAAATAAATGTACTTTTTTGATTCAAGTTACAGAATGTATCACTTCTTTATTCTTACTTATATCTGCACATTTAGATAAACTAGTTAGAAAACATTAGGCCTTTTGGCCTCTCTTTTATTCCATAGTTTTTCTCTCTTTCTTTCTGAGTGAATGAGTCATGTATGCTACTACAGAATAGTGCTTTTATCAGTTATTCCTTTGATCCTCATGTAATTTATATCTCCTAATACTAAGAGATCCACTTGCACGAAATTGGATAGTATAGGAATATGGATCAACCCTGAGCTCAAAATTGACAATCTTTCCTTTTCTTGTTTTCAGGTACAGTGCCATTTGCTAAGAAGTGAGGATGAAGATGGAGAAAATATGGAGCTGGAAATGCATCAATCGAAACGAAAGAAACCCAAGGCAATGATGGGTTTTTTCATACTCCTTTACTTTCTTTTTCATGCATATGTACCTCTTACTTCAGTAGTTGTAATTTACTTTTAGTTACATCCCAAAGCTTGTGTGGGGAACATTTGAAATTACTTATGAATAAAACATTGAATTTTGAAATTGAGTTGTGTATATCTTTCTGCATTTCAGCTTTGTATATGGATTGTATAATGTATTAAACAACACATTAACATAATTGAATGTATTTAATCATGAAGGAAAGAACTTTAAAATACATGTAACTTTAGCAATGAACCTTGAATGTTGTAATCTACAACTATGATTGTTGTTCCAAAACTTAACACTTCATCTATTTTGTATTTTCAGTCTTCATCAAGTTTACACATCTGTCCTTCGGGGCTTTGTGTTATTTTGTTGAAGATAATCATGAAATTGCAGACTATGTGATTTGTTACATTTTGTAACAGCACACATAGCTGCAAATTACATGTATTCATTAATTAATCCAATAAAAATATTGAAATAAAATAATCTCCCCTAGCTTAGGTTCATTTCACCAATTCCATCCATCGTAATGAAGTTTTCGAGTTGCCCATTTTTGCACAAGTGCAAAAATTGTCGCAGAGCTTCTTGAGGTAAGCCAGTGCTTCCTAAGTAATTATCTACTTCTTGTTGTTTTTTTGAATGCATGATCATTTTTCATATGTCAAAGGGGAGAGAGTACACTGTAAATGAGGAATAGTTTTTGGAGTTGTTAGTACGCGTGTATTTTCCATAAAAGTTTCTTGGTGGTTGTCATCGATGAAAAAGGTGGAGATTGTTGGCCCTTGGTCATTGGTGTTTGTTGGTGTAGGATATTTACCATGCACATATCTTAAGTACATGGGATTCCTCCACATAGGTGATTCACCATGCTTAGGTGTCCTAGGGTGTCATTATGGCCTTACACGCATCATAGAGTGTCATAGGAGTTACATTTGACCGGTTATTCGGGAATGTAACTCCCACCTCTTGACGAATACATTTGTGGGGGAGTTACACACCCCACTACTATATGTACACCTTTCATCTTGAGAAATGGAATGGAATAGAGTATGGGATTTGAGCCATTTTTCCCTTAATGCATGCACATTGATCTCATGGGTGATTTCTTGCTTCGATCTTGAAGCTACATCATTTTGTGGTTGAGTGCAACATTTTGATGCTCACGGATTCCCTCCGATATTTGTCATTCCTCCAACATGGTATCATAGCTTGGGGATCGGAATCGCGTTTCTTGCAATAGTTTCTTACTACTCTTCATCTCGTAGTTTCTTGTGCAAGATCTCCTTTTCATGTGCTCTACTTACATTTTTTAAAGGGTATTTGGTCGATTTACACTATCAGTTGCTATTGAGCTTGTGATTGCTTCTATATTACCTTGACTTTATTGCTTGGTCGTTGCATTCACTACCTTCACCAACTCGTGCATAGTTCCCACTTGCACTCCATCCATCCAACTTGGATCGTTCAGCTCCTTCTGTTTGAGACGGTGGTTTGGTCATTTGGCTCTCATTCCTGGTTTTTGCCTTGGCTCGGGATCTATTTCTAGTTCAAACATGTGTGATTTGGATCTATTCGTGGTTTCAAGTTTTTCAGGATCTGCATGCATTTTTTGTGTGTTTCGGGGTGCATTTCAGGTTCACGGGTTGCAGATTTCAGAGTTTAGTGTTGTCTTGTTTTTCACTTCAAGCTATACTCTTCCTACTCACCCCTGTTTGGCCTAGTTCAGGTCGTGACTTCCTCACCATGCTCTCTATTCTCCATGCATTTCCATTACCTCTGTTTGGAGCTCTCTAGCTCGGTCTAGTCCATTCGGCCCCCGGCTGCAGTGTCTTGGGTGCAGCCTTTGTTCAATTTGAAATGACCCCGCACGGAATCCTTCCCGAGGTTGCTTGCCTCACATTTCATACTTGTGCTCGGTACCCTCGTGCTCTTCTTAGCACTCTAGTTTTAGGTGGTTCCGTTGGATTGGAACCTCCTAGCTATGGATCTCTACTTGGCTGCACTACTACGGCTCACTTGGGACCCTCATACACGTGGCATCACACCTCGAACCAACATTTATTACATCCACGGTAACTTGAATCCCGCTCGAGCATATTATTGTTGGCTCAACGTGGGTGCTTGCATGCATCTCTATTTTTTTCCTCTGTTGGTTTCTTTGTGTGCAATCTCCACGTGGCACGGGATGGCCATTATTTACTATCTCCCACGGATGTTATAATTTGGATCTCCTCGACTATTTTTCAGCCATCACCGACACGTCTACCCTGCGACACGAGGTCTACTCTTGTTCCCACTGACCCACACCTGGCTCGTGCTAACACCAACGTAACTCTGCACTCGGGACCCATCACATTTACTTTATCCCAACTCGAGTCTACGTACAACATAACTTGACTCTGTGTATTTGCAAAGTCACAACTCGGGAGACTCGGCAGCCCCAACTCACCTCGAGGAGCTACACCCAACCAGCTCATGTATAACTCGGTCTCTAAACCATCCCTTTTAGACATTATTTGGCGGTCAAAACAATCCCTTGTTTTTAATGTTTTGAGGCAAAACATTCATTATGGCATTGTAATAATTTTAAGGCTCTAATTTGCTTGTAATTATGTCCTTCATTCGTGTGTCGAAGACAGAGGGCGAGGTCCAGGGGTTGGCAGGAGGCTAATCCCCCCTCATAAGAAAAAAAAAACCTACCTAAAATTTGATTCCATTTCTAATGAGTACCCACACGATACCCTTTGCACCCATTTCGGTCACTTTTTTAATCTCATTTGCAAAGCCTATTGGCATTTTCCATCAGTTGCGGGAATCGTTTTCTTAGTATATCTTTTGACTCGTTGCTCAATTTTGAGCACTTCTTCAGTCAAAGTGGCATAATTTTTCACACATTACGTGATGACATTATCAATTTTGTAAACACACTACTTTATAAAGAGCCGCATTCTAGGGGGTTCACTAGTACTCTTGGGTTTTTTTACAAGAAGACGCATTATCAACCGAGTCGAAGTCTTGCATTTGTGCACCTTGCACTTTTGATTCTGCATCATAGAGAGTGCTCTTTCCAGACTTGAGCATCATAGGATTGATTTACAGCCTCCGCCACTTCTCACGGAAGAGGGAACTATTCAGTTTGGCATGCTTCCATGGAATGTTACTTCACTCACAAGGGTCTTTCACCCTTCTTACTTGGGCCAGTTCCTGCACCCACTGATCATCGTTATCTGGAGGACTTTCTCGACACTTGCGACCATGTTTTTGGTCACTTGATGATGCATGTCTCTAGATCTCTCTAGTTTCACATGGCAGACTTAGATCCACCCCACCATGTCTGGAGCATTCTTCAGTCCCTCTATGGAGACCCTTCACATACTGCTGCCATTGTTACTACTCTACCGATCTGTTTGTCTCCTCTTATTAATGTGACGATAGTTCTAATGACATAGAATTTCTTGATTCTTCTTCTGATGATGAGGATTATGCACCCAATTCTGATGTCGAGAGTATTATAGAGGACTCTTCTCCTCCTTCTCTCACTATTCTTAAGAATGTTGACACATCCCACATATCATTAGATATTGAGAAGTCTCCTATTCAGTCTCATACAGTCATCACACTAGCCTCTTTTCCACCTTCAGTGTGTGAGGACCCTTTCACTCCTTTACCTTCATTAGATGACTCATACCTATCTAACATCACTCTTCTATTTGTTGAGCCCCCTAATTGGGACGAGTATCTTCTTGACCTTAGTCATCTTTTTCGCAGTACACTTGTAATGTACTACAAGTTCCTCATCCATCTACAAGTATTTTAGAGGAGTTCATCATCTCCGTTGTTGGGAGTGCCCCTTGGGACTCTTACCACTTCCAATTTTCTAGAGACCTTCATTGATCCACCCTTGCTTGTGGATCCATTTTCTATTGTGGGGGATGTTTTTTTGCCTTCACATCAGTTGGACATCCTTTCTATAGGTGTTCACCCTTCATACTTTGACAGTTTTGCACTCGTGACATTACCTTTGGTTCCTTTGCACTCACTTGCTATACCTATGTCACACTTTCGTGGACCAGACTCAGAGTTCTTCATGTTGTTTCCTTCGGTTTCCTTCGTGGAGTGGGCAGACTTCCAACATGTCATTTCTATCCTTCCTAAGGGTACGCACATAGTTCAATGTGGATGGTTCTTCTTCAAACTAGAGGTAGATGAACTCGTGATCGACATTATTTTAGGAGACCTCCTAGAGCTACAGAGTTTAGATCATCCATGACATCTCTCGTATTCCTCTCGTCTCCCTCTTCTTCTCTCTTATTCTTCTTTCCTATAGATTGCCTCTTTGTTCATGGGTACCTTTACATGCTCGTCTATGGCTAGGACCCATCCTTGGCATCTTTCTTAGATTAGAGAGTGGACTTGTCTATCTTTTGGGGGGAGTTTTTCCAACTAGGTTTTCTCCTTTTACTCCACTTTTCGACATTTTCTTGTACATGGGTACCTCATCAGGCTTGTTGTTGGGACCCACTTCTCCTTGTTTTCATCTATGTGTCCACCTAATCTATGCTTCAGGGGGGTGTTGGTGTAGGATAGTTACCATGCACATATCTTAAGTAAATGGTATTCCTCCACCTGGTGATTCACCATGATTAGGTGTCCTAGGGTGTCATTATGGCCTTACACGTGTCATAGAGCATCATAGGAGTTACATTTGACCTAGTTATTCTCGGGAATGTAACTCCCACCTCTTGATGGCTACATTTGTGGGGGAGTTACACACCCCACTACTATATGTACACCCTTTCATCTTGAGCAATGGAATGGAATAGAGTATGGCATTTGAGCCATTTTTCCTTAATGCATGCACATTGCTCTCATGGGTGATTTCTTGCTTCGATCTTGAAGCTACATCATTTTGCGGTTGATTGGAATGTTTTGATGCTCACGGATTCCCTCCAGATCTTCGTCATTCCTCTAACAGTTGTTTTCATTGATGTCAGTTGCATTGATGGAAAAGGAGTGAGTGGTGAAGTGAGGATAATTCGTGAGGCATGAAGGTTGATTGTTAGTGTCTCCTCATTGGTATATTGAGCATTCAAGATGGGGTTTTAGTGTATTGTAGGCTTGGTAAGTGAGGTAGGATTCTCTGCAGGTATGGAAATGGATGGTATGCTTGAAGAAAATGTTCTATATATTAGATATGATGGTGTCAACATGGGAAATATCTATTGTAGTGATTTTTAGGTCATCTAGTGGAAGTATTAGTTGAAACTAGCTCATTTAGGCCTAGTTCTAGAGCCTAATGAGATGTGAAAGGTTAGTATGTAATTAAAATACCATGTGAGCATAGGACAAGCCTAGGGATTGTTTCTAGGGCATGTATGAGCAAAAATAAGGTTTACTTTATCTTTTGAGGCAAAACTAAAATGTTCACCAAAGTTTGCTTTGAGGACTAGTAATGTAGGCTGAGGTAAGTGAGATAGGTTTGAATATTACATGAATATTTATGACAAATAAACTCATGTATCATGTATAGGGGTGGTTTTGGTGCTTCATGTCAAATTTCATTGAAGAGGTATGTGAAAGTTATGCAAGTTTTTCTAAAATAGGCTTCTTAAGGAATGCAAAGTAAGCACTCCAGATTCTTAGCATCCAAAATAAATTGTTGATCCTTCTTCAGATAAATAATATAAGTAATTTTTGAAGATAACTCCAAGAATAAATTTTTCAAAATTTTTGAGGGAAATTGGTTGAGAAACAAAGAAGTTCTAAAAAATTTATAACAAGTTTTTTTCTCTTTCCAGGTCTTCCTCCTAAAGTAGTAGGCACAATTTGAGTTTATTTGACCTAATTTTATTTGAAAAAGATAGTAAAACATCTTAGAACCATATAATAACACCTCTAATCTATTTTTGAAATAGTTTTTCTATCCAAGTGTGAAGGTACAGTATGGATTGTAGCCTGTTTTATAAGCAGTATGCAAAAATAGTCCAATTTTGATGGGTTGCAAGATTTTTGAAGGATGTCCAGGTGCAATGGAGGTGGAAAATGTTTATATTTTCTCTCTACAAGTAAAACATGTTATGTTAGAGCCATTGGTATATTTTTCGAATTTTTTAAAGCTTAAATGTCTACACTTTTCTCCAGACTATACTAAGTAACCTCAAGAAACAATGTAATTCTGAGTCTCGAATACTCATTCCTTGTTTCTCCCTCATATAAATTTTTTTATTGGATCTTAGAGGTTAATATGCTTAAAATAATGGTATTCTAAAGCTTAATTCTAGGTATCTCGAAAGAGTACTTTTTTCTAAAGAACCTGTCTTTTTCTCAAGAACTACATATCATGCAATTTGGTTACAATCATAAAGGACCTGACATTACACTGGAATATATTGTTGATGATGGTAAGTGCATTATCTATATGAATTAGAGAGAATCATAGGTTGGTGTAAGAACTAAATCAGTACCCTAGGGTTCGAAATATGAAACCCTTCCGAGAAATATCAAGATCAAGCAAATCATAATTCCATAAGCATAACATCAATCAAGATGAAATTGAGAATTTAGAGGTCCGTACTATGATTGAAACATATCTATGTAGCCATCTTGACCAAAAAAGAGATGTGATTTCCAAAATGATGAAGGTAAAAATATGCTTAATTCAAAGATATGAAGTCGATGTCTCACTTGATGTTTCAAGGAAAGGTGTTAGGTGATGACTCCATATTGGCTCAAACAACTTAGTATCTCCAAATAATTTCTCCAAAATTTACAAATTTAAGGAATAGGATACTTTATGGACTTGTATCTATTAGATGAACTCAATGCTCAAGGTTGGTTGCTCAAGAAAATTGCAATCTCTGATCGCCCTGCATACAAGTTGTTTTTCTTCAAAAAATATTGACACTGTGTTGTACTTATGGACTCCATCTCATAGCTCGTGCTCTGCAAAAAATGGAGATAAGATAGGGACCTCATAAAATCCATTGGTAGGTCTTGTAAGCCATTTGTATGTATCTTTTTGCAATAAGACCTCAAATCAAGACTATCTTTGGATGTCTTAAGGAAATATGAACATAGTCTTAGAAATGGTTAGTTTTTGTGATCTTATACCTTCAATTTATGATTCTACTCAGCATGTTGAGTATCAAGAGGATGAGGATATATCAAACATGTATCTCACATGCTCTGAGATAGAGGTTCACTCAAGAAATTTCATTCATTTATTAAAGAATTAGTTTAGTTATCCGTAACAAAGTAAAGAAGAAGGTAGATGTGTTGGTTTGTGACATGAAATACTCTTTAAAAATGCATTAGAAGGATTGAAAAGAATTATAAAATATATTATGAAGGTGTTAGTTGTTTTATTTAGCATAATAAGGTAAGACAACATCTAGAAAGTTTAAAATAAATGACTAGGGTTTGATCCGAAACCCTCTTTGAACAAATACTTTAAAGGATCAAGCAAATTGATTGAATGAACTAGTTGATGTCAAGGGTCCTAATATGAGAAATAGTGTGAATATTTTATACCCTATGAAATTTATTCTACCATCATGATTGCTTTATAAATTTTATGAAATTAACAAAATCCTCTTGAGTATAATTTGTGCTAATAAAATAATAAGTTCCTTGTCTTGAAATTTGCAAAATTTACAGTGTACCATCATACTCAAACTATGTATATGTTGAATGATTTTTCCTTGGTGAAAAACACGGTCTTGGTTGATTGAGAATAAGTATCTCTGTTATGGAAGGACAATGAAATTTCTAATATAATGCATGGTGAAAAAGTTGCAGTAGTTAAAAAATGGTGTTAGGAAGATGATAAGATTCCTTCTTTTTCATTATTTGAAGAATAAACTAAAACTATGACAAAGCCTCTGTTAGTTGGAAGTAAAATTATTTCAAGGAAGTATTCAAAAAGGGTCTTTTAGTCTTATTTTTATGAGGAAGGGAAGGTGAAGTGTCAAAAGGTCAAGGTGTAAACGTGATAATAGGTATAGCAATTACAATTGGAGCATTTTATTCTTGTCTTTCTCGAACCTCTTTTTTTGTGAAGAATATGAAAATCCGAAATCATGAAGATGAAAGGTTAGGCAATAGGTGTAGAATAAAGTGTCACATAAGTTGAAGTTCTAGAGACACTAAAAACAGAAAATATTGATTGAAATAAACGTTCTTAGTGTCATAAATAGTTGTTGAGATAGATATGAAAATTTTTAGATGGAGATTGCCATAGAAGGTAGAATATGAAAAACATTAAGATACTATTTTATTACTACAAAAGGAAGGTAATATAAGTGATGGAAGTGTTGTTTTTGTAGTAGGGTGAGATGATAAAAAGAAAAATAGTGAGATAAAGAGTTAGTGAGTTTGATCTTAGTGAAACATGGCAGAGAAATGAACAAGAAATGAATACAAGTGTGGAAACTTTGTAGAGACTTGTTAATGAATATAATGAAGAGAGGTTATGACTATGTAAGAGCTGAGAAGCTGTAATAAGAGAATGAATGAAGGTTGGATAAGATTTCAAGAAATGTAATATTGTGACATTATTTTGAATATTGAAGGATCAACACATAAAGCAAGAATGGGTGATTGACCTAGATAAAAATTGTAAAGTTAAAATCAGATTGACTGGAGATGACTTGGTTATAATTGCAAGAAAATGAGGTATCATATGAAGATGTAAGCATCAGATAGAGTGAAGAGAAAAATAGTGCAGTAAATAAACTAGAGGGAATGAACCTGAAACTTGTCGAATCCTAATACATGATGAATTTGTAGAGATTGGTACCTTGATGATGAAGAAGAATACTTGTTGCAGATTCAAGAAAAGAGAATTAGGAGGATCACATGAGAAGTAAACTAATTTATAGGTCATTATCAGTTGTGTAAGACAATAAACTAAGTGTGACCAAATTTAGTGAAAAATATTAGTGGTAGCTTAGCGGTTGGGGAGTTAAAGCTTCCTGTGAGTTGAAGCTCATTACAGTCAACAGAGCTTGAACCAAACTTAGGATTTGAATATTTAAGATAGGTTGAAGCTTGTCAAATACTAAGTGATAACTTGGTCAAATTTTGGAGTTGTAGCTCCAGGTTGAGTTGAATCTCAACCATGAAATCAATTTAACATACATAGGAAAATTTGTTCTTAAGAAGAGTTCTTGGTTTATGTGGGATTTTTCCAAGTTGGTTTTCCCAGATTAAATTCTATGTCTTTGTGTGTTCTCTCCTATTATTTACTTATGTATGATTTCTTGTGTTCATTATAGAAATATTAATAAAATGAAGATGTATGTAAAATTTTGATTAGACACTGATTCACCCCCTCGGTTGTCCTAGTTTCCAATACATTACTCTTCCTCAAGAATTCCACATTTCTATATTAGATTAGAAGAGTATAATTCATGTTGGTCAAAGGAAATAATTCTCTATCGTACATGCTCCCTTTTCTCCCATCTTTCCCTCTTCTTTTGAATCCTCTTTGTCATATTATACAACATGAACCAACAATCCCTCATGTGTATAAAAACCCCAACTAGTCTCATCATGTTTTATGATTGTAGAACCATTGAAGAATGGTATGAATCTGATTGGGAAGATGAAATTATACAAATTGAACAAAAGAGTGAACCTACTTCAAAATAAAGTTAGTTAGACTCGAGTATATGCAGACCTAAAGGAGGAAGAGTTGTTTGTTGAGGCAAAACAAAGTGCAGCCTCAACCTAGAAATAGTCTCCTTCAAGTGGAAGATCTCTCGTGATGATCCCATCTATGGGATTTATCTTCAAAGAAATGGGAAAATCAAAAGGATCATCCCATTCATAATTAGATATTTGGTTAGTCTAGAGCCAAAAACAAAGTTTCCACCGGTCATGCCCATTTCAGAGCATGAGGTAGAGCTTCAACACACCAAAGGTTAGCAACAATGCCTCCCATATCCAAATGTAGAATAACTAAAGGAACTATTTATTATTTGTGTTGATAACTTGAAGAGAAGGGTGGAAGACCAACTTTAAATCAGTTTTTCACTCTTATTAAAGACCATGTTCAGTGCCAAATCAGTTACATGGTTTCAATTTGTGAGAAAAGGTAGCTACATCTCTTTGCATGTATCAAGATTTGTTTTAGCTTCCTTACCTATGGTTAGTATAGGATTAGTTTAGGTTTTTAATTGCAAAACAATTTCTCATGCACACTTTGCATGTTTCCTCTTGGAACATGTATGATTTACAAGTTTTTACATAGTTTTTATCCTTCTTGTCGCTTGGCACACTCTTTTGTTTCTTCCTAAGATGGTGGTTTAGTTTTCAAACATCTAGTATCCAACACTTTTCCACATTTTTTTAAGATAGAGTTCAAAAAGTACTTGAAGTTTCTTCATGGGTGTTTCTTAAAGTTACTGAGATCATAATTTCATATTCAGATGACTCCATGCCCAATGGATTCTTTAAGGCTACTGATCTCTTTCATCTAACAAGAATATGGTCTCGAAAGTCACCAAAATATTGTCCAAAATAACTACCTTGGTTATTTAGAAAACTTGTAATTCCATTATGGCTCTAAGTTTAAGTGTTTCGGATATGACATCAAATTCTTTCACAAGAGTCCCGCACATTGTTTTGTTATTCGGGATAAATTTTGTCAACATCCACCCACTCAGAATTGGTTTCAAAGCATCATCCTCAAAACTAAAATTCTTGAATAAATTCTTCATAAATTCTTCATTATTGAGTGAAATTTGCAACATGAATTCTTGTTCTGCATTGGTAGAGCATTCTGCAGTGGTAGAGCATCTCAAGTGGTGGAGACAATTGATCCTAAGTAAATTCTCAAGAAGTTTGTAAGTTTTCACTTTTTTTCTAAATAATTATCTTTAATGCAAGTCAACTCCACATTTTCCTATCTTCTCCATGGTAGAGGTGTTGTTTTCAATATTGAGGACTTGCAAAGGTGATTCAAGAATCTTCCTTATTTTACACTCATGAGATTTTTCGACAAAGAAAGAGACATGTTTTCACATTGAATTCATCCAACCAAGGAAATGGGGAGGACATCAAACTCATCAAATTTCTCCTTCCCAATGTAAAACATTGGTGAATCAAAATGAGAAGGATAAATTGATTCATATGTGTCTTGCATTTCCATAGCCTAAGTCAAGATTTCGAGACTAAGTTGAGGTTCTTGGTCTCCTCCACGACCTTCAAGGTATCTTGCACGAGATAATTCTTCCAATCTTTTCATACACTCATATTTTTCCTCATGTGGGGATTTGTGTTGTGCCTCTAGAAGATGATTGAAAACATGATTTTTACTTGGGCCAAGATAAATGTGAAACATCCCCCTTTACCTCTTCCATAATTTCAATTTCCTAAGATTCACTTTTTGCAAGAACGAGCATACTCGATTTCCAACATTTTTTTGATAAGGATAAGAGATCCATGCTTTATGGGAAGGGTAATACTCGAGTTCAAAATCCATATCATCGAGACTTCTTTCATTCAGATAAATCTAAACACTCACTCAAGTACCAAAAGCTACCAAGTCTCTCCTTTTTATGTTTTTCAAGATGTTAGCATGAATATTCATGATGATATATAATTGTGTTCATTCAATCACAAGAAATCATTGCATGCATTCAATTGGAAACACACATAATAAGGAAACATACAGATTATATAACAATCAAGATCAATTTTAAGAATACATATCTATATTTTAACACATCAATGACCATGTATGTAGACAAAAATCATGCACTTTGAGTCATTATCTAGTCTCGATTGCATACTACTATTCATATGGTTCATAAGTAAGAAAAGTACTAATTAACCCATGTCTTTTGCCACCTTTCTTTTCTTTATGCTTCTAATTTCAGTCTTGTACTCTTACTTTCTCAGTCTGTCTTTACACCTTTTGGAATTTGTCATTCTAGACACCAACACCAAGCTAGGATGCCAGACTAGGCGCCCTTATCCCGTCTGGGTATCCTTATCCTCTTTGTACTTTGGTCACACTTTTTGGGTCCTTTCTAGCCATTTGATCATCTTATATTTTTGGTAGTAGTAATTTTTGGGGTTAATTAATAAATTCAAGTGAAGGAATCATATAAATATAAAGTTATGTGATCATAATAAGGGACTAAGTACTAAACATCTATAATCTCCACCTAAGGCTCCATCTATCAAAGGCATTTATAGCTCCATTTGTGTCCATCTAGATCCATCACAAGGGAAAAAAGTTTGGTTCATCTTCATAACACTTCATATGAGGGGATTCTATTGTTTCCATGCACATACTACTTACATTCTACATCTAGCTACTTGTATGTTACTTCATGTGCTACTAGCACAAGAGAAACCTAGGGCACAATTATGTGCACACAAACACAATGAACTACATTAGGTAGGAGATGAAGTGGAATTCTCAGTGATAATTCCATCATTTTGGTAGTTGAGGATAGTCTGAATCCTTCATTTTCATCTTTATTTTTTAGGGTTTTAAGCTTTGTTTAGGATTTTTCGATAATTCCTTCATTCCAAATTTACAAATGACATTTAACAGAGTTCAAAGACATACATGAAACAAAAGGTGAACAAATATGAATCTCTTACGAAACCTCAGAGGATGTAATATGAGAATCTACATAGACCATGGTGCCCACAGTGGCCCTATCCTTCGCCAGCACTCGTAGTCCTGTCAAATCTACCAGATCTACATTTTCCAAAGCTTTTGTATGATAGTTCTCTATATCTATTCATCCGGCCTCCACCGTGATGAAATCTAGCAACCTTTGTGAATCATTTAAGGCTCTTCCAACCCCTATTTGCACATTAGGTTTCATATTTTCTAGCTTAATTTATGGGTATTATTTCAATACTTCAAGTATTCATTTATTTACTGTAAACTTACATTTGATTAGGATATTATATTACATATTAACATAATCATTTTGGTGAACCCGAATGCTTTCACACTTAGGATCTTAATTTTTTCTCTATCATGGGTTGTACAATTCCTCAACTTTATTTGATTAATTTTCTTAAGATATATCCCAATTTCCAATTTGTTCTACAAAAAACCTTAGACACCATGTATCTTCTTCAAGATACGCTGCCACTTGAAATAAGTCGTATCTTTGATCATTTATCTAACATAATTAGTCATCGTGACCCTCCATATAATCAACCCATGTTGGACTCAATTCAAGATTTTCACACTTTATTTTAAAACAAATTTCAAAGGCGATGGAATCCATGATTACATCTCTCAAATCTAAAATCCAATATCTTAAGGACACTTCTCAGGATCATGTTTGTTCTCCTTATACATCTTATCTTTAGTCTATGTATACTACATGTGCTCATATCAGTGAGCCCCAAGTCATACCATTACCAGAGCCTCTCATCTTTGATTGCAATACTAAGCAACATGACATTCTTACTAAAATCCTTAGTCATCATTTGATCACTTTACCACCTACTCATTACTATCCTCCTTATCGGTTAGCAAAATATCAAGGTCATCCATATTGCAATTATCATCGAATCAATGGACATAATGAAAATTATTGTTATGATTTACAATGAATAATCAAACATCTTGAGCATCAGGATTTATCTCATTCACTGCACAACATTATGTTGCATGCCCATCTACAAATGCTACATCTCAATGGGTTCCTAAATCTGATTTTTCTATGTCTAATGAGCACCACATAATCACTTCTAGTGGTTGTTCTATGGAAATTGAAACACCTCTTAATAAATCACCTCTCAAAATCAATATAGCACCTCCTCTCAAGACATCTACAACATTACCAAGTCAAAGTATGCAACCTCCTCTTAAAATCAATCAACATTTTTCTCCTATCAAGTCTTTTGCAACATAATCCATACCACCCAAGCTGCCACCATTCAATATTTCTCCTCATCCCACTCCACTTACATTTCAAATTCATTTTTAAATAAAATGTTCCTCCTACCGATAGAAAATACACATTTTTATCTCCATCACATGGTCATGTTGTCACATTTTCCAAACATGCTTCCACCGCTTCATGAAAACTTGGTATTTTGTAGGTGAATCTTGTCACCTTACCCCCTAATGACACACTCGTGTTCTTCCAGTTCTTACATGACCGCTGAGAGATATCTTACAATAATAAACCCATTTCATCATGGCGCATTGCATACTCATAATCATTCCTACATACATAAATCCATCATCATCTATAGTTACTCACGTATACACTATAATATCTTATCACTTATTGTGAAATAAATTCATCACATAACATACTCATCACACTCACACATTCAACCATTCAATCTTTCTATCATGCAAAATTCCTAGATTAGTGATATACGTTATAGGCTACATCATCACTTCCACTTGCATCATTTAGTGATATACGCTTTAGGCTAAATCATCACTTATTATACTACTCTTGTGATATACACATTACATTAAATCATATCTTCTTCTATTATCTTGTTGTGATATATGCTTTAGGCTAAATCATCACACATTTTCACACCTCATCTCTATGTTACATATCATCATTACACATTCATCACATCACGCTACATACAACACATATTTCAACCATTTCCCAATGATGCAATCTCATTTATAGTTCATTCTTGAATGCGAGAGGGGGCATAAATAAATGAATATCACTACATACAATTTCATTCATTCGATGGGCATGTGGCTCCTATCATTAACTTTGCATTCCATTCCATCCTATCCACAACATACCGTATATCTTGGTTGCATTTACTTATACATGTTTAATTTATTACACATGGTAGACAAATATTTTTATGTCATTATATTTATCATATACACATGCGTGTTCACTTGCTATCTAGTTATGATCGCATATTATGTAGGGAAATTACACACAATATGGTGTTTAGCGTAGTACCTAGTACCAATCCCACAACGGCTCCTTGGGGCATCCAATTTTGTAAATTATAGATGTTATTATTTCATTTTGTTTCATAGCACATTAGTTTATCGGTTTTGACAAGCATTGACATAATTTTTAAGTTTATAACATGTTAATGGGGGCTTCATGTGCAACATTTTTCATGCAAGGCTACTTGTTTCCATGGTTATCTATTATATTGCTTGTACTTGATTTTCATTCTAATCCATTGTTTGTGGACTTTTCCCTTTGTCTTGTGTGCACAGCTTGGATGTCTTTGGCTTCATCGGCCTTGATTATCTTGCGACACCATGAGTGGTGTCCCATGTTTGTAACCCACTTTTCACATTCTATATTGTCTTCTTGTGTGTTTACATTATCTGCTTATACATTGTTTGCCTATTTTACACTTCGTATTATGCATGCATGTTTTTTCATACTAACACTTGTTTCCTAACCACTTGTTTGCAAGTTCCTTCATTTTTACCAAGCACATCCCCTTCCCCCTATAGGGCATAGTTTTAGAGTTCGGTCCTCTCTTTGGGCCATATACTCCTTCTGGGATGTCGCATACGCCCCCAAAGAGGGGGGCATTATTTGGGTGAATCAATAACCCCATACAACATTTTACACACAGTATACATAACACAATACAGTACCAGCATAATATAATTTTCATAATTTTGTCCATCACTTAGTGATGCTCTTCCTGGAGAGCTAATAACTAGGGGACAGTTACACAATGATTGGGTTCAACACAATCTACAAAATTCATTCACAACAAATTTAACAGGTAGTTTTTCCTTAGCACATGCATTGCTACACATCATCTATAGTGGTGTTTTATTCTAGGGAATAGTTAAATGTTAGAGGATAACACCAGACATTCCTCTCTACACACTACTTCTGTCATAGCCTTGGATCATCCAAAAAACCAAACAATAAAAATATCTAAACAATTTTGGGAAGCGATTAAAGGTTGGAGGATAAATCATACTTTCCTCCCTATACTTCTTTGGCTAGTGGCATGAGATCTCCCAAAAAACTCACACTTCATCGAAAAGATCCTTTCTACACTCTTTTCTCATTATGGATCAAAGTGCACATGTTCTTTTTCACATTTTCAACATTTTATTTTACATACTTCCTTACATGATTTTTACACACATACATGTGTCTTTACACACACTTTTATCATATACATGCATATTTGACTACTTGATCATCTTCTCTTTTGTAGGTCCATCTCGTATGGGAAAAATTAATCAACATCAACATGATACTAACAATAGGTACATCACACACATCGGCATCTACACATACATTTCCAACCTAGAATCATTTTCATCACCTTTTTTCATTTTGACATCTATAGTCTCCATGATCCATATTTTTATCACTCCACGCTTTATCTAGTCCCTCGACATGATTTTTACATCAATCTACATGGATATCAGGTATGCATATCTATCTACTTTATGTTACCAAGCATTCTTCTCACCAACATAAAGTGGGGGAAAATGTAGACACAAAATCACACACTTTGAGTCATTATCTAGTCTTGATTGCATACTACTATTCATATGATTCCTAAGTAAGAAAATTACTAATCAACCCATGTCTTTGGCCACCTTTCTTTACTTTATGCTTTTGATTTCAATCTTACACTCTTACTTGATTAGTTTGTCTTTACACCTTTCAGAATTTGTTATTCTAGACACCATTGCCCATCCGGATTCCAGTGCAAGGTGACCCTATCCACTTTGGGTGCCCTTTTCCTCTTTTACTTTGGTCACACTTTCTAGGTCCTTTCTATCCATTTGATCATCTTATCTTTTTAGTAGTCAACCTTTTTGAGGTTAATTATGAAATTCAAGTGAAGGAATCATATAAATATAAAGTTATGTGATCATAATAAGGGACCAAGCACTAAACATCTACTATCTCCACCTAAGGTTGCATCCATCAAAGGCATATATAGCTACATTTGCATCCATCTAGCTCCATCACAAGGAAAAAATGATGGTTCATATGCATCACACTTCATAGGAGGGGATTCTATTATTTCCATGCACACATTATTTACATTCTACATCTAACTACTTTCTTGCTACTTCACATGCAACTAACACAAGAGAGCAACCAAGGGCATAATTCTCGCACACACATAGAGAACTACATTTGGTCTGCAGTCCTCATTGATAAGTCCATCATTTTGGCAGATGAGGACAGTCGACCCTTCATTTTCATCTTTCATTTTTAGGTTTTAATTTTTTTTTTTTTTGGGTTTTGCATGTAATTCATTCATTCCAGATTTATAGTGACATTTGGTGGAGTCAAAGTGGCATACACATGAAAAAAGGTGAACAAGTATGAACCTCTTGTGAAACCTCAGAGGAGGTTTTATGAGCATCTACATAGACCAGTGGTGCCCAGAATTCATACCGAGCACCCACAAGTGACCTTATCCTTTGCTAGGTACCCCACCCAGCCAAATCTAGTAGATATGCCTTTTCCAAGTTTCTATGTGACATTTCTCCATATCTATTTAGCCATTCTCCACCGACAATACAACAACCTCTGTGAATCAGCTAAGGATCTTCTAACCCTCTTTGCACATTAGGGTTTCATATTTTCTAGCTTAGTTTTCTTGGGTATTATTTCAATATTTTAGTATTCATTTATTTACTACAAACTTGCATTAGATTAGGTTATTATATTACATTTTAGCATAATCACCATAATCCAACCACATTTATCCATTAATTCATAGAAGAACCTACATAACAAGAAGTTGATACATATCATCCAAAACATGAGTTCATTGAGTCATGCACGCCAATATAATGACATAACATAACACTACTATATCACTGGTATCTAACACAATGAAGTACAACAAGTATATATAGGGGTGGGAATTTCCCTTCACCACCCATGCACTTCCTAATAATAGGTGCACTCAAAATAGCCATGCATTAACAGTTGCATGCTTTTATAATGGAGCTAATAATAGATTATCCTAAAAATAGAACTTGTTCTAACCCTAATAATAGCCTCCATGTATATGATTGAACTGCATGTCCATTCTCCAAAAATATCCAATGCTTGATTTGCAAGGCACCCTTTACATGATGCGCACTCTAAGTCTATTTTTAGCCTATCTCGGAAAATGGTTGAGTCCTCAACCTCGTCTGTCTTCCTACACGCCTCCCATGCGTAACCCTTCTCATTCTTCCATATGCTATATTTTCTTCTATGCATGCCCGTGTTTCTACTTGTTCCAACACTTATTGATTTTCTCACTCCAATATTGCCCCACACTAGGCATATTCTCCATCCTCGAAACACCAGATACCATCATGTAAAATAATTTTATAGTTCTTAGCATGACTCGAAATGAAATAATAAATAATCGTATTGTGCTAAATAATTCAAGAATCAATATGCCTTAGGAGGGAGGACAACTGGAAATTCCTTAACTAAAATTTTCTCAAGTTCTCTTCGCCCTTCTAATTCATTACTCACTAAGTGGCACATTATCTACAATTCCAGAACCCTCGTAAGAGTTAGATCATCAATCTTCCCCCTTAGTTGTGTTATCCATATTTCACCCTCATGCCAAATATTGGCCAAGAGAGATCAAAGGACCCTGTACAAAAGAAATGACTCTGTTGGGCCGTTTCCACATCTTAAATCCATTCTCAAGTTACAGGTAGACTCAACTATGAGATAAAGGGTAGAAACAAGAGGGTGATGCCGCGAGAGAACTAGAAAGCAAGAAGGGAAGAAAAGCGGTGAAGATCGAAGTCCTCGAGCTCGAAACGGTTCAGAAAAGGTCAAAAATGACTAAGTATGGAGGAGGAAGTAGAAGAGAGCCACGTGTCCTAATGGCGCTTCTCCAAAGGTGAATCCAAAAAGGGAGCCCAAACTTGCGCCAGGCTTCCACGCGTCCAAGAGCCCCAAAGAAGTTGTGGGGCGTTGAAAAGTCTTCAACTAAAAGGAAGGTTTCAAGTGTCGACTTGGTGCAAAAATGGAAAGGAAGCCTAGGGTGGAGACTCAAACTTTGTGCACCCTCCATGTAGAAAATGGTCAAACAGAGTCAAAAGGTGGGCTTCAAAATTGGCTAAGTATAAAAGTGTAAGCGGAGAATGCCAAGTGTCAGTGTGGCGCATCTCAAGAGTTGGTCCCAAGGCGAGAGACCCAAATGAGCGTGAGCTCGCCACACGTAGCCCAAAGTCTAAAAAGTAAGAGGGACCATTGAAAATTCCACAGATCAGTGGAGGCGACAAGTGTCAACTCGATGCTCCTCTAAAGGAAAACTTTGGGCCGGGTTTTCAAGCAAGCGTGGTGCCTCCACGTGTTATTCCAATAGGGGTAGAGTCAGTTGAATAGTCAATGCATAAACGGTAGGTGGAGGTTGCCAAGTGTCTTAATGGTGTTGATTCAAGGGTTGAATAGAGAAAAGGTTTCCAAATGAGTGCCAGACTGACGTGTGTCCCGGGGAAAGTGGGCCATTGGGGGAAAAGTTGGTTCTTTTCCCCTTGTTATCTCAAAAGGGTAAAAGTTGCAAAATGGCCCATGCAACTCCACCCAAGGAAAAAGTCAACATTTGGGCCCTAAGTCAAAGCCAAAGTGGGGAGTCGGAGGAAAAGGTGAAAATTTTCCTTTCATTCAAAAGGCACAAAGATAAAGATGGAAGCACATTCCCCAACCAACCAAAAGGAGCCACGTGTCAGGCGGAGCTTGGGGCTGCGGGAGTTTTTTGAGTTTTGCATTTTTTTTACACAAAAAGGGAAAAAGATAAATTGTGGACCCGTAGGCCCGATTTTTGTTCTAATCGGCTGCCACGTGTCCCATACCAAAAGGGGACCCATTTTTCAAATTGTTTTCCCACCCATTTTATACGGACTCGATACAAACTTTGAAGGGCATATCTTTTGACTCAGGGCTCGAAATATTGTGAATCTGACACCATTGGAAAGATCTCGGCCTCACCCATGCCATGGAGGTCTAAAACTTTAATTTTGAGGAGGTTAGGTGAAGAAATGGAGGAAATGTCTTTGGGATTTCAATGCAGGATCTTCTTGCCTCAACAACTAGATCAGATTTGATCTGTTTCACCATTTTTCCTCTTCCTTCAAGGCACCGAACCAAGGATTGATGTAGTAAAGATAGATTTGGGGGTAGATTTTATAGAAGCATTAACAACAGTGGTTGAGTTTCAACCTTGACCTACTTTCCCACTTCTCTCTCTCTTTCTTCTCTCTGATCGAATCTATAAATATGGGGTAGGATTCATTGTAAAGGGTTGGACATTCTTTGTTTTGTAGGCTCCCTTCTCCTTCTAGCAAAGGGATTTGGGGTTAGGCCTTCCATAAAAATTGTAATATGTTTCTACCTTTTGGCTACTTTGTAATGAACTATGTATCAATCACAGAGCAATAAAACATTTTGTGATCGATCTTAGATCCTTTCTTGTCTCTTTTTCTTTCATTTGGTCTTCCATTATAGATTTGGCTATCTGTGCTTGTTTATTGTATGCATTTTGTTGGTTTGTGTCTATTGGAAAAATAAGTGTTCATCATTCCTTTGGTGCATCACCTAGTAGTTTAGTTATTTCTTATTTCTTATACTCTTTTCCCATGTCTCCTTGGCAAGTTTTAGATTAGGTATAGAGATAGATCCTCTGCAAATCCTTACGTATGCACCTAAATAGAGGAATAAGGAACCAACCTTTAATCTGGAGAGCTTTTCCATTTTTGCAAGGTCCCACACCTTGGGAAAAGTTCAATGTTATGCAATCACACCAAATGACTCTGCCTTAGAAAAGTAGACCTGTATAACTCATTTGGGGGTGTTGTGATTTCACACTAATAGTTTTGGCATGCCGGTGGGACTAAGAAGTCTCCATCTTATTACAGTAGGAATTGATGTACACTTGTTGTGATTAGATTTTAAGAAGCCTTAAAATTGTACATCTGGCGACTCCAAAAGAAACAAATCTACTGGTTTCAAAGCCCAAGCTTCAAGCAAGTTCATGAGAAGAATACAAAACATGGTCAAGAACCAGAGAAGAGGATTATTTTCTATCTAGACTTATCCCCAGACAGAGGGAGAAGAGGAAGAAGAGCCCAGAGGTCTCTATCTCCACCAAGTAGAGCTTTATCAACACCTCCTCCTGAAGGCCTTTCATTCATCAATCAAGAGGGTCTAGGCCAATCGAGAATGGCTCACCAAATCCTTATGTCAACTTCACTGGTAGTAGTCCACTCGCCTTGAATGCACAAAACCCTAGTTCTGATTGCAGCATTAAAGAGCATCCCATATTTCACTAGGGAAAATCAAACTTCTCTGGTGATCATGTCCAAGATATTGCAAATGTCTATACAATCCATGAGATCCATGAGATGGACATTGCAGTCAAGTTTCTCACCTCTTCACTCAAAGGGAAAGCTTCACAATGGTTCAGGAGTCTTGAGGTAGGCTCTATCAAAATTGGAATCAGCTATGCACAACTCTTCACAACCAGTTTGGAGAGAAAGGTGATAACTTGTCTTTGTTGGAACAACTAACAATGATCAAGAGAGCCCCAAATGAGCAGCTGATAGACTTCAACCTCAGATTCAGTGGACTGGGATAGAATTCCAACAGTAAAGCCCACTAATGAAGGTGCCTTCTTATACTTTCTTAGGGCTTTAAATTTATGATATTTCTTTGATGATTCAGTCAATGGGGGCACTACATTACTGAGCCTATAGCCTTTCCATAGGGGCTGAGAACCATTTGATTCAAGCTGGTAAAATCACTCCTAGGCCATCCATGCCTCTATACCCTGAGTTAGGAAACCCAGATGCTAGCCAAACACCTACATTAGCTCCTATACCCACCCCCAAGAGTCAAAGCTCAGTTGAAGCTTCCACTTCATCATCTAACACCTCTAAGGAACTCTAGGAAGTCATGAAACAACTTCAAAACTTGGGGAAATGAGCTAGTAACCATCAAAAGACAACAAGCTCAGAGTTCTAGGCCATATCAGCCTCAAGCTCAGCCTCAAGGCTCAATATCAAGCTAGACCCCAGTATCAACAGAATAGGCCACCACCTCAGACTATAAATAGAGCCAGAACCAAGGACAACCCCAAGCTACTAGACCTTTTAGGTCATATGATCCAAACACAACTTCAACATCAAGGGCATTGGTTCCAGCACAAAACAATATGGCACAAGAATATGATTGGTGTTTTCCATGCAATCAACCACATAACCAATCAATGTGCTTTAATGGTGCTCTAAATCAGGCCTTGATGGTGCAAACCTAGTATGGTGCCACAAGAACCTAGCCAGAGAGGAGATCAGCAACAAGGAGCTCAACAAAGTGGACCCCAGGAGAGACTATGCTTGTAAATTGGTAGGCTGAAGACTTTTGTGGGATGAATCAGTTCCCTTCTCAAAGTGTGGCCAATACACGGTCCAAAAAGAGAAATATTGGAGAGGACCAACCACTGAACTTAGGTGACCCTCAACCTTCCATCACTCCACAAGGTCTGGTGTGCTCCAAGTACAACTCCCAACATGCAGAACCAATCCAAGCCACCTTCCAAACCCAGTCAGGCACCGGTTGTAACAACCCATGTGCAAGAAAGAAATGTGTCTAGGAAGGGGCAAAAAAAAGATAGCTCATTCAATATTATTGAGAAAATGAAAAGGAAAGTGTGAACATTTCACTATGGGAGTCACTTTGGCCATTCAGGGCAGAGGGATATTTGAGACTACCATGTAGAATTGGTCAAGTTCAAATCACCCCCTAACCAACAAGAGAGAGTGCTTGCCAATGCAGTTCAACCAGGGAGAAACCATGGAGGAACAACAAAAGGTAAGAACCTGAGACCTCCTCCATTCTATGTCTCATTGATTATTGGAGACAAATTGGTGCACAATTGTATGATTGATTCTAGGGCTAGTAGTTTGTGATGCCCAAACAAATAGCTGATTAGTTGGGTCTCCAATATGAAGTCATCTCTAGAGGAGTAGTCCAATTAGATGGGACAAAGTGTGACCTTTTTGGGAATCATCAAGGATCTGAGTCTCACTCTACATGCTTGCCCTAATGTGACTATTTTGCAAAACGTGTCAATCATAGATTTGCCACCACATTTTGCTTTGTGTCTATGTCAGGGACTTCATTGCCAAAATTGGAGGCTACTGTCTGTTGATTGGTCACATATGCTCTTTAGGACAAGGTATGGGGTGAAGGCCACAATCAGATCTGAACCTATTGTTGATTATCATATTGAATCCTATGTGCCTAGCCCAATCAATGCCAATTGCTCAGCTTTTGATCAAGAAGACCTCCTAAGCACTTCTGAAGCAAATACCAAGGTGGGATGTATCCCAGACTTGACTCTCGATGATTGGGCCAAAAAATTCATGCTTTTGACCCCTATAAGGAGATGGAAGAATCTGAGCTAGGTGTCTACTATCTACATGAAGAGAATCATCCTCTTCCTGACCTAATTAAGCCAGAATACAAGGATGACAATGAGGTATGGCAATTGTTCTTTGATGGCTCAAGGAGTAGACAAGGAGCTGGAGGAGGAGCCATGATTGTGTCCCCAGAGGTATGAGATATTATTCAGCCTTAGATTTTAGTTTTCTTGCTCAAATAACACTGTTGAATATGAGGCTTTAGTCAAGGTCTTCATTGGGCAAGGAAGCTAGGGATCAAGAACTTGCAAGTGTTTGGTGACAGTGAACTGGTTGCCAATCAAGTCAGAGGACTTAATGCTGTCAAAAATGACCTGCTCAAGAACTACAAGAGTAGGGTATGGGATCTCATGGAGGATTTTGAGGCCTTCAACATTGTGTCCATACCCAGGAAGGAGAATGAAGTGCTTGATAGACTTGCAGCAGTTGGAGCAACGTTTGATGTGGTTGACAACATCAAAAGAGACAAAGAACAACCACATATCCATGTGGTTGTGAGGCCAATAGTGCCAGATAATAATACATGTTGGTAGGTGTTTGAGAATGATCAACGTAGATCATTAAATTTTTGCAAGAAGAAGTTGAATTCTCAGCTAGAAACCAAAGCAGACTAGAGAAGCAATATGGGAATCAGATAGTATAACTACATACAAACAAGCTTCCCAAAGGCTTAGTGACACTGGAATCTATTTTCAATCCTAATGATCAGTTTAGAAAGGAGAAGGCTAACATATAGATCAAAGGAGAAGATTCAGAGTCAATCCCAGTTGGAGAAGACAAAACACTTCAAATTGGCAAAGTGGCCACCAAGCAAGAAAGGTATGAATTCATACAACTTTGCCAAGAATTTCTGATGTGTTTTCTTGGAGTTATGAAGACCTAAGAGGGTTCAATCCAAAACTAGCACAACACACAATCGAACTAGATCATCTACTGCTCAGCCCATCAGGTAGAAGTAGAGACCAGTCAACCCACATATTGAGCCTCTGATGAAGAAGGAGTTGAACAAGCTGATAGAGGAAAGCATCATATTTCCAATCAAACACTCAAGCTGGGTTGCAAATCTGGTCCCAGTCAGGAAGAAAAATGGAGAAATCAGGTTGTGTGTTGACTTCAAGGATTTGAACAGAGCCTCCCTCAAAGATCACTACCCACTCCCTTCAATGGAGTAGATCTTGCAAGTAGTGTCTGGGTCAGAAAGGTTCTCCCTCCTAGATGGCTACTCAGGGTACAACCAGATCATGGTGAAAGAAGATGATCAATTCAAAACAACTTTCACCACCAAATGGGGCACCTATGCCTATAGGAAAATGCCATTTGGATTATCCAATGCTGGAGCCACTTTTCAAAGGGAAATGGATATGGCATTTAAGGGACTGATCAAACAAAATAGTGTTGATCTATCTGGATGACATTACAGTGTTTTCCAAAAATGCAAAAGAGATCACCTTTTCCATCTAAGGCAGGTGTTCCAAAGATGCAGGAGTTTTGGGGTGTCATTGAACCCCAAAAATGCATATTCTTGGCCCATGAAGGCAAGCTTCTAGGCCATATTGTATCAAAAGAAGGATTGGAAATTGACCGGAGAGAGTTCAAGCAATAAGAGCATTGCCATTGCCAAGTCACAAGAAGGCTCTTCAAAGCTTCTTGGGAAAAATCAATTTTGTCCACAGGTTTGTTCCAAACTTTGTTGCCCTTGTTAAGCCAATAACGTTGATGCGTTGAAGAAGAGCTTAGCATTCAGGTGGAAAGTTGAAGGAAAAGAAAGTTTTGAGGCTATCAAAGAAGCCATATCACAAGCCCCAACTCTTGTGAATCTAGATTTTTCAAAGACTTCATATTGTATGCCTTTGGTGGTAGTGACACAATTTTTGCAATCTTGGTTTCAGTAGAAAAAAGAAAGTATAGAACAACCAATTGCTTTCTTCAGCCAGAGTCTGGAAGATTATGAGGTGAGGTACTCCTTCATTGAGAAGTAGGTCCTGGTGGTGATCAGAGGATTGAAGAAGTTTAAGCATTTGGTTTCAAACAAAAAATCAACTATTGGTCTCCCATGCGGGAGTTAAAGAATTCCTTCTCAGCAAGGACCTGAATGAGAAGCGTGTAGGATGGATCACTCGTGTCATGGAATATGACATTGAGATCAAGGTCACCAAGTTGGTCCATGGGAAGGGGTTGTGTGAACAACTAGCCTCAGGTCAACAAGATGAAACAAACAGTGAAAAGGAGGTTGTTCTTGTTCTACAAGATGATCAAGAAGAAGGGAGAGATGATGTACCTACTCCTTGTTGGACCCAAGACATGGTGCACTTCCTTCAAATAGGCATGTGTCCTCATGGGATGAGTAAAAAAAAAGGAGACATTTCAGGTTACAGGCCATCCCATATGTTCTTATTGATGGTGTCTTGTTCAAAAGAGACATCAATGGCATTTCTTGAGATGCATTGGGACAGATCAGGTGGAGAGAGTGCTACAAGAATTCCATGTTGAAGCAGTTGGAGGCCATTTTTCTCCAAGAGTGACAACACTCAAAATCATGAAAGTAGGTTATTATTGGCCCAGAGTGTTTAGTGACTATTACACATGGATCAAAAGGTGCAAGAATTGTGCATTCTTCAAAGGCAAGGAAAGGCTAGCAACACTTCCATTGCACCCAATCTCAGTCGACCAACCTTTCATGCAATGGGGATTGGACTTCATTGGAGTCATCAATCCAAATTCAAGCCAAGGCCACAAATGGATTCTGACAGTGACAGATTATTTCACCAAGTGGACCGAGGTAGTGGCACTCAAGGAAGCCAATGAGTCTAGTATCCTAGATTTCTATGAAGGGATAGTGACCAGATTTGGAGTGCCAACCACCATCATATCAGAAAATGCATTAGCATTCATAGGTTCCAAGATCACAGGATGGGCTGTTAAGAATGGGACTTATTTGAGTACTTCATCAAACTATTACCCTCAAGGTAATGGCCAGGCTGAGTCCACAAACAAGAACCTGCTAAAGATCATCAGAAGAACTCTTGATGAGAATCAGAGGACCTAGCACACAAAGCTCAAAATGGCCTTATGGGCTGATAGAATAATGCCCAAGAGATCTACTAGGAAGCTCTCCATTCAAGCTTGTCTATGGGAAAGAGGTAGTGTTGCCTATATCACTTGAGTTGCCAGCATTGGAGCTCGTGAAGCAACTAGAGATGTCTGAATTTGGACCAATGGAGGCTAGGTATGTGGAGCTGATAGAATTAGAAGAAACCAGAGAGAGCATGCTCTCAAGCAATAGAGAAGAATCAGGCTTCAATCAAGAAATGCTTTGACAAGAAGGAAAAAGCAAGGACCTTCAGGAAGGAGACCTGGTTTTGAAATGGGATGTAGATCGAGCAAAACCAGGAAGGCATTCCAAATTTGATGCCATCTAGAGTGGCCCCTATATGATCACAAGATGCAAAAGTAGCAATGCTTTCCAATTGTCTACATTGGAGGGTGAAGAGTTGTAGATTCTAGTAAATGGGATCTATCTTAAGCACTACTACTAAAAGGGAGTCTCTCACCTGTACATATTAGTTTAGTTTTCTCTTTCCTCTAAGTGCTTATGCACATTGTCTTGTTGTAGTGTAGATTGCTTTTCTCCTAAGTGCTTTGCACACTCTGCATGTTCCATTTGGAGCATGTATGATTTCAAATTTTGTATATAGTGTGGTGTTGTTTTGTGGCTCTTATGTAGTCCATTCGAGAGAGACAGATGAAGCCCCAGGTTAAAACAATTTTCTACTCTCAGAAACCTTCATTTCAAGATTTCTTATGAAAATTGAGAGTGCAAGCAAGCCGGGCTCATGAATCAGAGGCAGAATTAGTATCAGACCATCTTTCTCGACTCCATGCCCAATGGATATGACAAGGTAATTGGTCTTTTCATCTAGCAGGAAGATACCCCTGTGAGTCACCAAATTTTTATCCATATTTCACCCCATGCCAAATATTGGATCGACCATGACCCCGCATAAGAAACTGAGAAAACTCATTCAGATCTTGCAAATTGGTCATAGAAGGACTCAACCATGGAGTGGCGGAGGCCGAGAGAGAAAAAGGACCCTGTATAAAAAAGAAATGACTGTCGGGCCATTTCCATGTCTTAAATCCATTCTCAAGTTATAGGTAGACTCAACTATGAGATAGTAGGGTCAAAAAGAAGGGGTGATGCCATAGAGGAACCAGAAACAAGAAGGGGAAGAAACGGTGAAGATCTGAAGTCCTCGGGCTCAAATGGTTTAGGAAAAGGCCCAAAAATGACTAAGTATGGAGGAGGTAGTGGAAGGACCACGTGTCCTAACGGTGCTTCTCAAAGGTGAATCAAAAGGGAGCCCAAACTTGCACCAAGCTTCCATGCATCCAAGCCCTAAAAAGTTGCGGGGCGTTGAAAAGTCTTCAACTAAAAGAAGTGCAGTGTGGCTTGGCAAAAAAATGGAAAAGGAAGCCTAGGGTGGAGACTCAAACTTGCGCCAGCCCTCCACGTAGAAAATGGTCAAAACAGAGTCAAAAGGTGGAAAGGTGGGCTTCAAAATTGGCTAAGTATAAAAGTGTAAGTGGAGAATGCCAAGTGTCAGTGTGGCGCATCTCCAAGAGTTGGTCCCAAGGGAGACCCAAATGAGCGTGAGCTCGCCACGTAGCCCAAAGTCTAAAAAGTAAGAGGGACCGTTGAAAAGTCCACAGATCAGTGGAGGCCGACAAGTGTCAACTCGATGCTCCTCCAAAGGAAAACTTTGGGCTGGGTTTTCAAAGCAAGTGGTGCCTCCACGTGTTATTCAAAAAGGAGAGTTAGTTGAATAGTCAATGCATGGGCAGGTGGTGGAGGCTGCCAAGTGTCTTAATGGTGTTGATTCAAGGGTTGAATAGAGAAAAGGTTTCCAAATGAGTGCCAGACTGCCGTGTGTCCCAGGGGAAAGTGGGCCATCGGGGAAAAGTTGGTTCTTTGCCCCTTGTTATCTCAAAAGGGTAAAAGTTACAAAATGGCCCGTAACTCCACCCAAGGAAAAAGTCAGCATTTGGGCCGAGTCAAAGCCAAAGTGGGGAGTCGGGAGGAAAAGGTGAAAATTTTCCTTTTTTCAAAAAGGCACAAAGATAAAGATGGAAGCGCATTTCCCAGCCAACCAAAAGGAGCCACGTGTCAGGCGGAGCTTTGGGGCTGGGAGTTTTTTGAGTTTTGTTTTTTTGCGCAAAAGGGAAAAAAGATAAATTGCGGACCCGTAAGCTTGATTTTTGTTCCAATCTGGCTGCCACGTGTCCCATACCAAAAGGGGACCCATTTTTCAAATTTTTCCCACCCATTTGTATGGACTCGATACAAACTTGAAGGGGCATATCTTTGACTCAGGGCTCGAAATATTGCAAATCTGACACCATTGGAAAGATCTCGGCCTCACCCATGCCATGGAGGTCTGAAACTTTAATTTTGAGGAGGTTAGGTAAAGGAAAATGGAGGAAACATCTTGGGATTTCAATACGAGGATCTTCTTGCCTCAACAACCAGATCAGATTTGATTTTTTTCATCATTTCCTCTTCCTTTAGGTGTCGAACCAAGGATTGATGTAGTAAAGACATGGATTTGGGGCAGATTTTATCAGAAGCATTAATAGTAGTGGTTGAGTTTGACCTACTTTTTTTCCCTCTCTCTCTCTCTTTCTTCTCTCTAATCGAATCTATAAATATGGGGGCAGGATTCATTGTAAAGGGTTGGACATTCTTTGTTTTGCTAGGCTCCCTTCTCCTTCTAGCAAAGGGATTTGTGGGGTTCAAGCCTTCCATAAAAATTGTAATATGTTTCTGCCTTTTGGCTACTTTGTAATGAACTGTATCAATCACAGAGCAATAAAACATGTCTGTGATCGATCTTAGATCCTTTCTTGTCTCTTTTGCTTTCATTTGGTCTTCCATTATAGATCTGGCTATCTATGCTTGTTTATTGTATGCATTTTGTTGGTTTGTGTCTATTGGAAAAATAAGTGTTCATCATTCCTTTGGTGCATCACCTGGTAGTTTAGTTATTTCTTATTTCTTATACTCTTTTATCCTTGTCTCCTTGGCAAGTTTTAGATTAGGTATAGAGATAGATCCTCTGCAAATCCTTATGTATGCACCTAAACAGAGGAATAAGGAACCAACCTTTAATCTGGAGAGCTTTTCCATTTTTGCAAGGTCCCACACCTTGGGAAAAGTTCAATGTACAAAAATTATGCTACTTGCTTAGCCTCCTTAACCTCAACTACCAACGCATCGTATTACGCGAGGTGTTCTTTGATCTGTTCTCTAGAATTCTTCTTCTATTACGCCAACACATATTCTATGGATTCAATGACAAGAGGCTACTAATATTTTGTTATCATGTGTGCTAATTATTCTAGACAATGAAGGGATTACTCATATATAGTATGATCTTGAGGATACAGATCTGGTTGTGCAGTACAATAAGAATTGCATCTGCGATGCTCTCTACCTTCTTATAAGCTACACATGTCTACCCTTTGTCTTCCCTTACCTCTCGCTTCAATTTTGCACCGATCTTGTCCTTTTCCTTGATCTCTTTATCCCTCTACCATATCTCCTCTTCCTTTTCCTCCATCTCCTTGTGCAAGTTCCTTATTCTGCAGTCCTTGTCAAAGATTCAAACCATGAAATCCTTCAATAGTTTATTGAGTGCATTAAACTCTTGCTCATTTGTTAACATTTGGGATTCAACTATTAGATATGCCTCCTATGGGGTGGACTTAATTCGGGTCTCCGTTGGTGATTGCATTCTAACTTCAAACTCGGGATCTTGCATGTGTGATTAAAATACCCAAGAGAGCATATTTTGTGTGCATGGAAAAGCTTCCTCCTTCTTGAAGAATTACCAATAGAATAAGTCCTCTCTGCCATTGTACTTAGGTATCTTGCACGCAACACCTTATTTGGATCATTGACATACCGCATCATGGGGCCCCGAGACATATACTTACCTTTTGTTCTTTCCACAGTTCCTTTTGGGAATCTAAGAACAAAAATGCTCCCTAAAACTCCCACTTTATCTTCACTCTTTTCCTCTCCTCCGAGATCTACTTCCTCTTCCACGATGCACTCCAAAATGCACTCGACCTCTTGCTCAATCCAGATCTCAACTTCTATTTTAATTTCATGTTGACCGTGTGCTCTCTAAAGGCTCAAGCGTCTCTTCCAATATATGAGTGACAGAACTTCAATCCATTTTACCTTTGTCTCCATGAGAGGTATTTCTTCATAATGAGTGATGCACTCTTTTTTATCCAATTCCTCAACAACATGCACCCATGGACTTCACTACACGACTTCTTCTTAATAATTTTCATTCCCTCTTCTTTACTCTCAAGTATCCTTTATGTCTTTAGTAGACATTACCTTATTCTTCTTCTTTTTACGAGAGAATTTTAATCTCTTCTTTGTCTCTTGGTTCTCACACTCAACTCCACTATTTACGCACATGCATCTTATCTCGTAAATATGATCTTAACTAGGGTCGATCTTCACTTACTTCTTCCTCCTCGCTAGTAGGAGAGTATCCTTGTGCACTATTTTTTGCCCCATAATTTTCTTACCTGTAAGTTCTTCAAGGATGGTCAAATCATTCTCTACATACCTTCCATCAACTACCCTTAGCTTTAGATAAATATAAATCTTTGCATCTTCCATATTTGCAATTTCGCCAAGGTCACCAATTTTTTCATGTTGATATATCTCGATATCATTCTTTCTTCATACGCGCTCTTCTTAGGATAAACAAACATTTTGCAAAAAGCATGGTGCTCATAGTCTACCTTATCCATGTCAATTCTTAGTTTGTGAGCTTCGTGAATCTATTCACAAAGAGTATGGATGTAACGTGTTGTGAAGGAAAATAACAATTTGCACCAAGGGATTTTGGTTTTATCCTTCAAATTAAAATTACCAATGCAGAAGTGTTAATAAATAAAAAACTTAGCCTGTCCCTCCAACTACGAGGGTAGTTCACCTGGGAATGCACCATTATGACCAAAATTCATCGCACATCCTCTTGTACCACTTCTCTCCTCTAGATTTGTATGCAGGAGTTATGTTTTCATAGGTATAAACAACGAACCTCTCTATTGGAGATATATTATCTATAGGAAATTCCCATATTTTATCATTGGGCCCATCTAGCACCCCAATTTTATAAAATACAATAAGTAACAAAATATTTAAAAAGGTAATTTTATATCCTACGTGTGCCTCTTCAATGATCTCCTCGGCTATGAACTTGACAAGATTGTAAATTGTGCCTTATGAAATTTTCTTCATGACATGGAGCCATCGCTTGTTTACTTGTGTCCATCACTCCTATCCATATAATTTGGTAAGTAATTGTGCAACCATTCTGATCACTAGGTCATCAAGCTTCCCAATATCCATTGTGTGCCCCTCTCTTTAGTAGTGAAAGGCCTTGGCAGTCTTCTTTACTTCATCATCATCACCCAAATATAGATAGATTTATATCATTGTGCTTTGGAGACCAATTAAATTTCTAATTAATTTCACGGTCAAGTGCATCCTTCTCCTAGTAAAAAAAAAAAATCTCCAGCAGACGCATGACATGAGTCAACGATACAAACATTCAAGATTGCCAAAATATGGGAGTTCTTATAGCTAAATCACCCATGCATTCGCAAAATGTGATCTAGCTCATCATCATAGATGGGATTTACCTACGTGGTTCTCTCTCCCGTATTCAGAAAATATCATTTTGTTTCTCACGTGCATTCACATTAGTACGATGGTTATAGTCACTCAGGGTCATTTTCCACAAATGTGATACCCACTCCAATCCCATCAGTATTCCAGTACTTTGCATCTCGAGTACCACTCTTCTTGAATATCTTCTACCACATGGTTTTCCTTTCCCTTGTTCTTTCCTTTTCCCTTTGGAGATGTGGTTACTTCCTTGCTAGGTGTCATTCTTGCATGCAAACTCGGACTAAAATTTGTACCTTGACATGTTTCAATTGTCCTAACCTTCTTGCTTCGAATCGACTTTGCAGAGATCTTCACTCCTATTTTACTTTCCTCCAACTGGTGCCCTAATCCTCCAAACCCTAACTAGAAACATCTAAACTTTAGAAACAACACTTTCATGCCTCCCGAAGTTGTAAACCTTCTTTTAAAGTAGCTATTTCACTCGGTCATGTCCCAAATGTGATTTGGTTAAACAATTTATTTGGCTCTCCACTTGATTTCACAAGAATTCACACAATAATCACTCTTGAAAACACACAAGTTCTTCACAAGGTAAGGTAAAAATGAATTTACCCCAACACCCTTTATAGATTTTCAAATTTTTACCACATTAAATGCTCGCCACCTACCACGTATAACAACTTTAAATTTTCTTTCCCAACTTTTTCTCAATATTTTCCCACTATTTTCGTCCACGTGGTACATTTGTAACCTTTTGGCATGCTTATTACTTTGCATAGGCGGCAGACCTCCTCGCACATGCTTCTCTCGCATTGTAGTACATAAAACTTTGTGCCTTATATTAAGTAGTTCGTCATTCCGATGTCTACCTCACGTTACAACTGTGCGACCATTCTTCATATGTGGGTTTCCTTCGAGCATTTTACTTATTATCACCATCCTTTTTTCTTTACCTAACACATTTTTTCTCTTTCCCTTGGGCGCGAACCCTATAACTAGCACACAATTATCCTAGCATTGAGAAAATATCTTCATCCACATCAACTCGCCTTATAAAACCTTCCAAATCTCTTTTCAAAGGCGCATTTATTCTGGTGCACCCCACACTAAAAGTATGTGTGGCCCTCTACGCATGAACTTAATAGATAGTACTTATCTTCCTACGTGCAAGCGCGTTTATTACAACAAAACAAGGAAATACAAAATAATGAATTATAACACCTATTGAAAAGAAACAAATGAAAGGGAAATCTAAACTAAATGGAAATACTTCCTTATTATAAACACCAAGAAGCTTTATTTATAGTAGGGATTCAACCTACTCCCATTGAGCTAACCATGCAACATAATGCCATCCAGTTCTGTAATTGACATGCACTGATTCAAGTATCTTGGTTACTACAAAAGGTCCCAACCAATACACCTTTAATTTTCCTAGGTGGCACACAAACTTGGAGTCATAGAGAAGGACCATCTTGCCAACTATAAATGTCTTGTTCTTAATATTCATATCATGTCATGGCTTCTTCTTTTCCTTCTCGGTCCGGCTCCCAACACGTAATGGTACACCTCTTATCTAACTATATTAGTTTATCAATGCACTCTTCAACAACTTGTTCATCATATAATCTACTTACGCACACAATACGTAGGGATGGTAACATGAATTCAAATGATAGTACCGCTTCTATGCCTAACAACAACTAAAAAGGTGTGGCCTTATTCAACCTTTTATAAGTGGTCATGTATGCCCAAAGTACAACTAACATTTTATCATCCCAATATTTCCTTCTAACATCACAGATTTTTGTCAAGGTCTGTCCCAAAATCTTGTTGACAACTTCTACACTTGCTTATTGGCTTGAGGGTGATAAGGAGTAGTTTTATGATGTGCATGTTGATGTCTAATCACAACACCCCTGAATGTATGCAACTCGATGGGTTGAAACCATCAATGTGATTGCATAACATGGGGATTCTCCCAAAGTATGGGAATTTGCAATCAAGAAAGCTCTCCGGATGAAGGTCAATTCCTATTCCGCTATTCTGATACACACACTTAAATTGTAGAGGATCTACTCTAAAATCTACTCTAACTTACCAAGGAGATAGGGTTAAGAATATTACAAGAAATAAACCTAAACTAACAGAGGTGATGCACCAAAAGGAATGTTGAACACCTGATTTTCCATTAAACACAAACCATTAAAATGTAATACAACCACCATGCATAGATAACTGAGATTTCAATGAGATATTAGGAAGATGCAATGGACATAAAAAAGGGTTGAAAATCATCCACAGACTTCTATTATTACTCCAAAGATTTGATACAGTGCATTACAATGGCCAAGAGGCAAGATTGCATTTACAATTTAGATGGGAGGTTTGAACTCCACAAATTCACCTATAGATCCAATAAGAAGGGAGGGTGCAAAGAAAAATTATCCAACATTAGAAAAATGCCCCTCCTTACAATATATAGGAATAATGAGAGAAGGAGATAAAAGAATTTGAATCCTTGCTTCAACCAACCGGTTATGAATGATGCAACAATGATGGGTGCCACTAAAAACACATGACTCCATTTACTATGGCTTTTGGGAAAGAAATGAAGCCCATACCTTCATTATTGTGGTATTTGAGAAAACACTGGGAAACCCTAAACAATGGCAGACTATGTTTCTTCATTTTGAATAACTTATTCTCACTTAAATTAAGATAACTAGTCGTAGTTGTGTATAGGAGATTGTAAGATTTCCAAAAGTCCTTTCTTGTGTAAATTCGAGCTCCCAGTCAAAAGATATGGCCATATGAATATTAGGGTGTCATTCTAAAAAAAAAGGTGAGTTGTTGATCTTCCTCTTTTGAATTCCAAAATGCATGCAACTTTTGAAATCCCAAAATTTAGACTTTCAGACATTTTGGCTTCGGATTTTTTTCTATGTTCATCCGATTGAGCACTTGAGAGTTCCAAAACTCTGAAACCCGAAAGTACAAAAATTTCACTATGTTGACCCGAAACCAAGTTTGAATTTTGAAATCCGAACCCTTTCAGGTTTAGACTTTCAGGGTTTCAGACATTTTGGTCACTTTTTCTTTTTTGCCGCTGAAGACTTTGAAACACCGAATTCCGCATCTCTGAAACTCTGAAACCCAAAAGTATGAATTTTGGAATTTCTGGATTTCGAAACTTTTTTACCTTTTCACTCGCCGAGATCTCTGAGACCCCAAAAGTCCAAATTTTGGGCTTTCAAACTACGGATTTCAAACAATTTTCTCTCCTTTTCACCCTGCTTCTTCTCAGAAAATTTGAATGTCGAAACTCAAATTTTGGGCACTGGGCCTCCATTCCCTTTTGTTTAAGGTTGTGTTTCTTCAATTTTACCTAAGGGGAAAAATTGGGTAACAATGCCACCATAAACTCTAATAGTAAAACTATGATAGTATCATTCAAGAAATGAGTTCCTTTATCACTTGTCAAGCTTAAAGGGAAACCATACCTGCTAATAATGTTTTCCCATAAAAATATTACTATTATGGCTACTGTACAATCCTTTGTAGGTGCTTCCTCTACCCACCGTGTAGGATAATCTATGCAAGTAATAATGTAGTGTGTACCCAGTCCTACACACGGTTGGGGAAAAAGGTCCTACAAAGTAAATAATCCACTTTTCAAAAGGCTCCATGCTTGCAATAGGTCGCAACGACATTTCATCTCTATGTCTAGGCTTTCCAAGGTGTTGAAAATGATCACATGATTTCACATACTCCTTAGTATCCTTGTATAAGGTCTCCCACCAATGTCGACCATAAAGATATTGCGCTTAGTAGCATCACTGACATGATTTCCTCCTGCTATCCCACCATGAGCCTCTCCCATAATGGCGTCACAATCATGTTCTAGAACATAACGACCATTAAGGCTTCATTACAACCCATCTTATATAAATATCCACCAATAAATTGATAAGGTGCCACACGTATTGCAAGTTGCTTCTTTTCCAATGTTTTCATTCCTTGAGGCATCGTCATCAGTGTGCAAAACCAATGTAATATTCTCCAATTTTTTTTGTGGTTTAATATAAATAACTATGCATCCAACATATTATAGTTTATGCTCTCCACATCCTCCCCTGAGTTAATCCTTGATAAATGGTCAAGCCCTAAATTTCTCTAATCGGGTTTTAATACAATTGTGAAACCAAAATCTTAAAATAGAATTACCCACCCGCATATGTGCCCTTTTAAAACATGCTTGTTGACTAATTACTTTAATTATATATGACTGTATAGAAAATAAATGGAGTAGCCAATAAGTACCGTCTCGAACTTATGAAGCATGTAGATCATAGGAAAATTTGCATGCTCGTGAGTTGTGTAATTCTCGCTCCACGGGTGTCAACTTACTTCTTGCAAAAAAATGAAGATCCAAAATTATTTCCCTGGTTGAGCTAATACCGCACTAATCACCATACTAGAGGCATCAACATGAACATGAAGGGTTTTATCCCATGAAGGAAACTACAAAATAGGTGTAGTATTCAACCTTTCCTTTAGTGTCTCAAATGCATGTTGTTACGTGTTACCCCAATAAAATTTTCCTTTAGCCTTGAGAAACTCTTCCGGGCGCAATCATTTTGGCATATCCTTTGATGAACTTCATGTAGTAACGTGTGTGTCCCAAGAATCCACACATCTCAATTTGATTGGTAGAATATTCTAAGCCCAAGATTATTGCCACCTTAGTTGGGTCTACTAATAATATCCTTCTTTACAAATAATCTACACAAGAAAGGTTCCAAAGGGTGTAGAAAAGATGCACTTCTCGAATGTTGAGAGAGATGCTCAACTGCCTACACCTCTCAAACATGAGCCTTAGGTTATCACAATGATCCTTGACTAAAACATATACTATCCAATCATATTGATATACCTGCAAGAATTTATGAATAAATTCTTGAAATTCCTACACAACAATCCACAAGAACACTACTGGCACATTTTTCAATTCAAAAGACATAATCAGTATATATAAAGTTTCCTACTCAAGTAGTGAAATTGGTCTTCTCTTGATCTTATTTCGCAATGCACACATGATGATAACCTAAAAATACATCTATAAAATAATATATCTCACACCCAAGAACTCCCTCAAGGATTTCTTCCATGAAAGGGGTGGGAAAAGGAAATATAACATGAAGCATTGAGCTCCCTGTAATCTACACAAATATTTATCCTTCCATCCTTCTTAATGCTTATAACCATGGGGCTAACCCATTTAGAATATTAAATAGGTTCAATAATTCTTGACTTAAACATCTTATCAATTTCTGGCTCACCTTCATGCATAGATTAGTATTCATCCTATAAGGTTTTTTCTTAACCGGGTGCGTGCCTTCTTTCACTTGATCTTCATCTCTCCTAAATAAGGATGCACACCTTTCAATTCATGGCAACCTCGTGAGAATAAATCATGGAAGTTGAAAAAGATCTCAATAATATTTTCTACTTCTTGTTATAACTAGTTATCACCAATAATGGCCTCCTTGGGCTCATTTTTTGTACCAATGTTAACCTTATTTGTTTTCATGGAAGCATGGTAGGCGCATGCCTTTTTCATCTGCAAAATACATTACCTCCCATGCACCTTCAGTGTTGCTAACATCTAAATTTTCCACTTCCTAATCATTAATCATATATACCATTTTACCCTTCTCTTTTTCTTTCTATGTGTGACCCATCTATACCTCTTCCGTCTCCTTAAGATTATCTCGCGCCTCCCCAAGATCGAAAGTTCTCTAGAAAAGTTCTAGCATGATCTCTTCCCGCAAGTTCAGTCACATATCCCCAATGTGATGTGTTTATTATATATGAAATGCTTTTCATGGAGTTGAGTATTTATTAGAAAAGTAATTAATTGTTATCACAAAAAAACATTTTGTGAAAAAATTGTGAATTATTTTTTGAATCATAAAAACTTATTTTAATGTGTTAAAAACCAACAATCTTGAAATTTCATTGTGGGAAAATCATCTCTTCCCATAAAATTAGTTGTAGTCACATATCATTATACTCTAACATACCTTCGATTGAAACCATCCTATTATTATCCATAATTTTCACTAGTCATCATTCTTTCATCATCGAATTTAATATGAATAATAAACATTATTCAAAGTAATTTTGTCAACCCATTAAAAACAAGGAGTTGAAGTATGCTAAATGTATAAATTTATAAATATGATATAAATATTGACATGTTTAAGGCATTGTCCATATTTTATTCTTTATGGTGAAGAAGTCCGGTTTGGAAAAGACAAACAATTGATGATAACTTTTATGGTGAAATTACACAAAAGTAAAATATAACATGGACAAATTTAAGGCCTAATATGAAACATATAAGACAACACCTAACTAGAAAATTTGATATTATAGACTATTAAGATAGATTATAAAAGGACACTATATTTGTGAATAATTTAGTAAAGACTTAAAAAATAAGGGTGTCCATTCAAATTAAGAAAATTCACACATGGAAGTGTGTAGGGACATTATCAAGAGTCTTCATATATTGATTATACTTCATAATTCAAAAATTTTAGAAATATGTGAGGCATCATCTTTTTAGACATGGTCATTAGATAATCTAAATAATCCCTTTTACATTATTTTTTAGGACAAACATGTTTAGTATTCTTAAATGAGATGGGATTGGAAGTTTAAGGGGACAAAATATACCATTTTCATTTATTCACACAACATCAACCATGATTAAATTAAACCATGACAAAGTAGCCATTGGAGATAATAGAGGAGGTATTTATGAAGGTGTGGAAAAATTTGAGGACTATAGGATGAGTTATATGAAATAAAATGTAATCTTTTCTAAAAAGCGGCAAATTTTATTTAACAAAGCATAATAAATTAATTAATGAAATAATATTAGGTATTTGAAAAATAAAATATTTTTTTGCATATAAGACATTAAATTATTAATAATGTTGAATTCTTAGCTGCATTTTGATATAAATGCGAGGAGCCTCCTAATGTTTTTTTAGATAAATCATAAAATAAATTATTTTAAAGAGGTTAGAGATAAAAAGAGTTAGAAACAATATCAATAAAAATCACGAGACAGTTGATAAGAAATAAGAGGATAATAAAGAAGAAAGTTCTATTCATCCTTCCTGGGAAGTTTAATATCTTTGAGTTCAATCAAATCTTCAAATCTTCATTTGAATAGACTGTTTGAAAATCCTATCACGATATCTATATATCTTTTACTGATTCTCCTCTCTTGAGATCTATAGATCTAAAACTATGGAATTTGAAACTCTATCAATGTTTTTGCATAAAGGCCACTCTAAAATATGTGTTCTTTGTAAATACATGTCAAACATATTTTAAGCATCATAATCCACCATAGTAATTTTCGTGTTTTTATTATATTTTAATTGTTTTTTAATGATGTGGGTCATACTTCATGTACCATCTATGTGTGTGCCATTACGGTGTAGTTACAAATTGACTAGCCTTCCTAATCGAGGTTGTAATCCCTTAAAAGAGCCGCATTCATGCTTTAGTTTGAAATTATTTATGATTCCTGAGTATAACATATTAGGAAGATTTGTTTTTATAATTAATACATTTTCACACTTATGCACATATTACGATTGCATCTTCAACCCTAATTCATGGTAGATGGAGAGACATCTTCTAAAATATATATTTCAAAAAGTAAAAAATTTTGATGTGTACGATGGAATGGTTGAGTTGATGTGGTGGTTAACATTCTTTATTTAATATAATAAATAATTTTAAATTTGTAATCGAAAACATATTTCTTATCTTTGCTAAAGGTCCTTGTCCACTAGACCCATTAAAAATTAAACTAGAACTTCCACCAATATTTCCTCCCGATCACAATTTTAAAATTGATCCTCTCGATTGTGAAATTATCACCATTTTTCCAATTGTAGACATGTAACAATATTAAAATTGTGACAAATGTCACAATTTGTGATTTTTTCACAATGTTTTCAATTGTGGATTTTATCACAATTTTTGTCACAATTAATATTTTCACAAAAAAATTGTGGGTGGAGTCCACAAATTTGGATTCACAATTTTGAATAAGATATCCACAAATAAATTGTGAAAAAATTGTGGATAGAGTACCCATTTTCTTGTAGATGGAACCACAGCTCCAAAGAAAAGATATTGACATACTTCCATTTTGTTCCACTTGATGTATGTGTACTAGATTGAACACTAGAATGGGTGTCTAAAGAAAATTGGACATGGGAATGGTATGTATGGTAGGCATGTTTAGTATTCTTAAATGAGATGGGATTGATATTGGAGTAGTATTTATGAAGGTGTGGAAAAATTTGAGGACTATAGGATGAGTTATATGAAATAAAATGCCAACATTCTAAAATATGCCCGACTTCTTAGCGTTTGATATAAATGAAGTTCTAGAAAACAACCCTAAAGATTAGAACTAAAAAGAGTTAACAAAAACAGACAAGAGGATTAAAGAAGAAAGTTCTATGTCATCCTTACCTGTTTAATATCTTTGGGCATGCTCTACTATTACCTTATCTCCTAAATTTAACACAAAGTGATATCTACTCATGTCTCTACTTGTTTACTGATTGCACTATACAAATCTGGATTGACTAGCCTTCCCGAGGTTGTAATTCTTAGCAATGATTCACACTTATGCGATGCATCTTGATTTGGAACACTCATAGTAAAACGATGGAAAGGGCTGATGTGGTGGTGGACGTAGGTGGGTCCTTGTCCACTAGATGTGCATTTCCTCCTGATCCACCTTGCGGTCCTCATGCTCTCTTTTGTTTTTGGACGTGCTCTCATAAAAATCTAAAGGGTATTCTACTACCTGATGAAGTTCCTAAAAACAACCCTACAATTGAACTACCCGGACTATGATAGGAGAACCTCCTAAATTTAACACAAAGTGATATCTACTTGTCTCTACTTATTTAGATGATGTGGTTCCTCTAGGTGGGTCGGATGTGCACGATGGCTAAAAATCTAAAATTCCTTCATGAGCCATCTCTCTCCTTAATCCTTCGCCATCTCTCCTTAACGCCATTGACTCTAGAACTTCCCTTGATATCTCCCTTTCCCACGTTTCACTATATCCGATCCATCTTTCCTCTCTTCATTGTTGCTTCCGTGTCAGTGCAATATTTATCCACACCTTCTCCACCCCGTACATGGTGGGCGTTTAGCTAGCCATGTCTAGGATTTATAACTCTAGTTCTATTATCAAAATCTTGATCGATAATGGTAGAACACACAAATAATATCCTCTTTCCTCACGCAAAAATTGGAACTCGACCTCCTCGGACACAAATAAGTAGAAATAGTTTACTCTAATGTATAATTACGTAATACTATAGCTCACCATTGATCTACAACTCTATTCCCTCCACATCGCAATAGTGTATGTACAAGTTTGAAATGAAAATGATGGGGGCATAAAATCTTTAAAATATTTTATAATATTATTTGATACCTAAATAGAAAACTCATATGTGGAAAATATCTCTTACGGCAGTTTATGGTAGTTGCTAAAATGATACGAAAATAGTAAAACTCAATTCTCTCTCTATGTGTGTTCCTTTGAAAGTGATTCTCTCTCTAGGCTTCCTTTTTTTTTTTTTTAGAATTTAAAATTGTTTGATTTTAGTTTTGTGTGTGTATGTGTAATAGATTGTTTCAATTGTACTTGATTTTATCTTTCAACATGTTTTCTCTACTATTAATTAAGAGATAACACTCCTATCATTTCAACCTTCTAGCTCTTAAATGTCACTATAGGAACAACCATCAACCATTCATACCATCTAGAAATAGACAAACAAAAATGTCATAGAGCTTCAACAAATATTTTACAATTCTCCCAAATTGTAAACAAAATTATGGAATAATTATAGTAAAAAGGGCATTTTTGTCATAGTGATAAGATGATTGAGGAAGACTCATAAGAAATAGGCAAATAAATTGAATAATAACAATGTTAGCACATGTAAAAATGGAAAAGCTACATAATTTATTGATTACGTGAATGCTTATACAATGTAAAGTGCTTGAGTCACTTATACATTCTTGCTCAATTTTAAAGTACACTTTCACATACAAGCTCGGTAGTCCAACGTCCTTAACTAACATCATATACTTAAAAGTACATACATAACTTATTAATAAATTGTGTTGGCCCAATTTAACAATGAGAGTTAGGTTTGGCACCAACCATATCTAATCGTGCCAAACATATCCTTTTTGGTAAGAAATCTCTTTAATGTCATGTTATTTTCATTATTTTCCCAATTTCCTTATAGGTGTGCCCATTACAACTTTGAATACTATTGTTAGTAAATATATAATTGTTAAATGTATTATGGAATTGTGACGACCACATTATGGATAAATGGAAATGCTTATTATATAATTAACATTTAATTTCCTATCTTTTGTGGAGATGAAGAGGGGAACAATGAAGGAGGTAGAAGTTTGTATATATAATTGTACCTTTTTTCATTTTTTTATTGTGATTGAAGTGAAAAATAACTCGACTCCCAACAAGAAAGGGGTGTGCTTTTCCCTAAGACTAGATACCTCTTTTTTTCTGTAACAAGAGTGTTACTTTTATTTTTTGTCGGATGTGGTCATGTGCAGCTACTCAGAAGACTAATATAAACTTTAGCAAATTGTGGTTGACTAAGAATTTACAACTACTCTAAAGAGATTGCAGAGATTCCTTTTACCAAATGTTAGTTTAATTAATTTTTAAATTCTTTTCTAAAAATTAGAATTCTTAAAATTTAAAAGCCATGTGGGACTACTTTCCTAAAAATGTATTCAATAATTGAATCGCACAACGACGGATACTTCCCAATTCCCAAAACACTGTCAAAATAACGTCGACCCATCAAATAAACGTTAAAAACTATGCATGCCAGTCTGATTTCACTTGTTTTTTTAGTAGTAACGTATTAAATTGTGAGAATCAATCGTGAATCGCAATGTTAACTGATTATATCTGCGCTTCAGTGGAACAACATTGGATTGGTAAAGCTATGCCGCCTCCTCACGCGCTTCTCATCCCTCTCCTGCACAGGGCCACATCAATCCCATGATGCAGCTCGCTTGGAAGCTCGTCTCTGATGGATTCCTCATCACTTTCCTCAACTCCGACTTCAATCACCGCCGCATAATGCAAGCCAAAGCTAAAAACTCTTCGCATAATAACAGTGATATGATCCGAATGATATCCGTTCCGGTTGAAATGCCGGTCATGGAAGGTCGAACGTCGTTGAGAATATGTTTGAGGCGTTCAATAAGGGCATGGGAGCTTCTGTCATTGATAAAATTGTTGGGGACATAAACGGAAAAGGAGGGGGCAGAAGCTCACCTGTATAATTGCAGATGCCTGGACATCCTTTGGGTTACAAGCGATAGCCAACGTCCATGGCGTTTCGCTGGCTGTTTTCCAGACTACGCTTGTCTCCGTCTGCGCCATCCGCTACTTCAGTCCTGCTCTTGTTTCCTTGGGATCCTTCCTTCCAATGGTAAACTCTATGATTCGACTTTTTGTGTTTCTTCCGTTTACTAATATTTGCGGCCATCTGTTTTTCCCTGAGGTGAACTGATATTTGTTAGTACTGAAGGAATTCCGATGGAAGATAAGATAGTAAAATATCTTCCCTCCATGCCGCCGTTGCATTCTCGTCATCTGCCGTGGTTGTATGGTGGGGAATACATATTTCAGAGAGGGATTCGCATGACGGAAGAAATTAAGCAGGTCAAGTGGATCCTTTACAATTCTTTCTTCGAGCTAGAAGTTCCAGTGGTGCAAGCATTGTGTAAAGAAGTGGGTGTGTATCCAATCGGCCCTTTAATTCCTTTTGAGTTTCTGGACGGGCATGGCAGGAAGACGACGAAGGTCATTCCAAGCTTCTGGACAGATGAAGTGGAATGTCTAGGATGGTTAGATAAACAGTGTGCTCAGTCTGTTATCTACGTATCCTTCGGAAGTTATGCAGCTTTGAATGAAAAGCAAGTGGAGGAGCTCGCTGCGGGGCTGGAGGCCACCCAGAGGCCATTTTTGTGGGTTGTTCGCTCCGATCAAATGGAGGGTGGCAAGGCCGTTTTTCTCCGGGATTCTTGGAGCGGATCAGAGATAAGGGGTGCATAGTTTCTTGGGCACCACAGTTGAGTGTATTGTCTCATCCTGCCATAGCCTGTTTTGTGACGCACTGTGGATGGAACTCTGTACAGGAGAGCATCACCATGGGTGTGCCGATGCTGTGTTGGCCTTATTTGGGCGATCAGTTTATTAACTGCACTTATGTTGTGGATGTCTGGAAAGTTGGGCTCGCTTTGAAGACAAATAAAGATGGACAAATAGACAAAGATGAGTTTACTAAAACAGTAGAGAGATTGCTGGTTGGGGAAGAAAGCGTGAAGATTAGAGAGGAGTCGAACAGATTAAAAAACATGGCTTGGGATTCAGTGAAGGAAGGAGGATCCTCGTCAAACAACTACAATCTATTTGTTAAGGACATGAAGCAACAACTGCGCTAACTGATAGATAAGAATATGAGAACTCTCCATCTCAGAAAACCTTAGCAAGGCTTAAAACGGGTGAGTCTCTAGCTTCTTCTTTTCCCTTTGGCAGGGATTGGTGTTAAAGCTATGTAAGTTAATCATTATCAATGTCAGCTCTCTAACTCTGTTAATAAACAAAAATATGAAATCTTCTTTCTGAAGAAAGGATGAACACTGTCCTTTGTAATTGTTATTGTAAATGAACTGTTCAGAGTGACCATTGTGTCATTCCGTGGCTTTATGTTTGGAAGTGGAAGGAGAAGAATGGCTTCGTTGCTGGTAGAGAGTTTGGTTACTGAATTGTTTATGTAGTGTTGTGTGAAAGAGCGCCCTTTTTCTTTAATACTATGGGTAAAATGTTGAGCCATGTAACGCCATTTTCTTCAAAATGAGCTCTGATTACCTTTGTTAGTTGTTTACTCCGACGAAGTGAGAAGAGTTGTGCATTTGTTGCTTACTAATCATATTTTCATCTCGTAATGTAAATCACAGCTTCCCATTCCCCCACGAAAGTAGAATAGTTATTATTTTTAAATTTTCATGGCAATAAAAACAGACATTGTGCGGAATCTTCGGCATTAAATATGCCGATCTTCTCACTAAATTACAAATACAATGGCTTTTTCAATGTCCTCCGTCTCTCTAGCTCGTGAAGCGCACTAATCGCAAAATATTCTAGTCAGTTACTATTCACATTTACCTATAGAAAATGAATATTTTGCAATATTTTATAAGTGTTAGAAAAATCATAATAATTGAAATGGTTAGGATAAATAAGGTTTCTAAAGTGATACACAATTTGTCGATTTCAAGAGATACTAATACTAATGTATAAGGTGTGATTAGTGCCACTAATTTGTGTTGATTTCACATCATTTATATTTGTTGTTTTTGGTAATATGGCAGAAATTACAATATAAATATAGTGTCATATTTGCTTCGTATGATTCAATTTTCTGAATGAAATAAGACTTTTCCTCGAATAAATGAGAAAAGGATGATTCATTTATATTCAGAAAATTGTTTTTTAATAAAAAGATGTTCTTATTTTATTTTTTGAGTTTTGTAGTGTATTAAACAAAGCGTTTTCAAATGTTCATGGTTTGAGAAAAACAATTCCACTAAAAAGGAAGTAAGGAGAATGCTGGTTTTGTTTTCATTACCAAGTCCACATAAAGTGTGCACACAACAATGGTGGGAGATAAGAAAACATTTGTGCATGGAATGAGAAAATTGTTGAGTGAAATTGTCGAGGTTACAAAACATTTGGCTAAAAATATGGACTAAATAAGAACACCTCATTGTAGGTGAAGTTTAAATAGATATAAAATAAATTTTCTGAAAGTAATCTAAAACATAGAACAATATAAAATAATTAAGATACTTAACAAATTTTAAGGTTCTATACATAAATATGTTGGATCAAAATGTTTGGAGAGAGTTGTTTTAGAGTTGGTCCAGTTGATAAAATTACTCAACCCTCGGATGAAAGATTGAGAAAAACAAGCAAACCAAAATCGCATAGATTGAAAAGATTGTAAAATGGACAATCTCTTTTAAAATGACAGTGTAGAAGTAAAGATGAGCGTGATTGTGTGGATGTGTTCTTTATGCCTCAACATACAAAATCCTCTCTTACTTTGTTCATTTATTTTTTTGCAAATCATCAATAACAAAAATTTTATTGTCAAAACTATAATTTTCCTTCATCTCCTTGTAAACCCATTTAACTTTCGGGATGTTGGTGAGGGATGTCTTTTCCAGCTCTCCTCCTCCATTTATCTCAAGTGGCTCTCAACGTTTCCTCACCCTTTCGGTGGGTTGTCTTATTTGGGGTCTCGGACGGGAGCTTCTCCTTTGGATGGTTGTTGGTTGTAGCTCATGGCTCGTGAGGGAGCTTGTATCATGTATGCATGTTGATGCTTGGTGAGAGACATTTTATGTTTCTCCCCTAAGATAGTGGTTTTCGTACTCGTATTTTGCAAGAGGTTCATTTTGATTTCACGTTTCTTTTTTGTTATATTAGGGAACCATATTAGCGACTTTCTGGCACACATGTTTCTAGGCATATTTTGAAAACCTAGGATTCATATCTCGATTCAAATGTTTTTGTTGTATGTGGAAAGTTTCTTAGTTAAGAGCGTCGTCTGTTTCTTATTGTCTTGACTGTCGACTCATGGAACCTTGTCGACTTAATTCCAAAATTAGGTTTACCTATATTAAGTCGGTTTTATAATTTTTTTCCTTTTGGGGTGCATTGATCATGACCCTTGTTGATTCTTGTTGACCTTTGTGGAAAGTCGTGTTGGTTTGGTTGTTTTTTTGTGTGCTTTGTGAAGTAAAGGGGAGCGAGACCCTCTCCAAATCCTTATCTTTACTTATGAAACAAAAATTAAAATCACACTAAATTTATATAACATTGAATATCTTAATAGTAGGAAATATTGATATTCTATTTTTCAACTTTTACATAGTTGTTTATTTTTCACTTTTTTAGTTAATATTATTGAAACAAATCCCAAAAATATTTTCACGTTTTATGTGTTTTTTATTTCTATATGATTTTTTCTTGTTTTCATATACACCATTGTATTTCCTCATTCATATTAATAATTTTCTCTTAATTTATATTTCTATATAATTATCCCAATTCTATTTTTATATTCTTTTTAGACACCTTCAATTTTGAATGGCTTGTTTAGTCATCCATTCTCCGAGTTTCTATAAGTAATTTGACATTGATTTATAATGGATTCTTCCCATCATTAAACAATGAATACTTTTAGAAGCTAATGTATAACATTTGGGATTCACAATATAGAGAATTACCTATCATGTAATCTCATATTGGGGTTTTAAATATTAGTCAAAATGGACCTAATATATTACCCCATATTAAGGGGTATACAAGGTTAAAGTATAAAGGTTTTTTTAAATGTATTGGGATAGGGTATGTCAAATAGTAGGGACGGGGAGGAGGATTAGTCATGGGGTTGATTAAGAAGCCCTAATTTTAGATCATTTTTATTATGTATTTTTTTGAAATAGTAACATGTTTTTAGAGAAGAAACATGTATTTCTGATAATGGCATGCACAACTTCCAATATTTGGGACATCCTTCATACTATCATTGCTAAGGTATATTTTTTTGTTATTCAATTCATTTTTTTTGAAGATAATAGATGTCTTGAAGAATAATAAATTTGATTGACAAGAATGAAACCACACATGACACTTCACATTATTATAAAAAGTTTGATCGGTGTGAAAAATCTGCGTAGCAATGAAAGGAAGAGAGACATGAATTTACATTCACCAAATGTTTGTACTTTGTGAGTCTAATATGAATTTTATTAAGGTTTCAAATGGAAATATATTTAAATTTTGTGACAACGTAAGACATTGAATCCAATAATGAAGAGGTGGAAAAAAAGGACTATTAAAAAGTAATAGGAAATTGAATAGTTTGGATGTGTGGTGAAATAAGGGATATTTTATAGATAAAAAAATTAATTGGGAGGGGGTGTTAATAATAAATAATGAGATCATGATATAGAAATAGAGATGATATTTAGTATCATACAAATGCATTTGATAGGCCATAAGTTTACATAGTGAATCTCACATGCAATATGACCTCTAAATGATTAAAATTTTATAGGTTGGTCTGATTTTCTTGGTTTTCTTATAGAAGTAAGTATTATAATTTAGATAATTTGGTGTTTGAATAGCATGTTGAGGATTAATTTAAATTTTTACATTACACATGATATTTAATTGATTACAAATACACTTATTTATTGAACTTGATCAAAAAATCATGTCATGAGAATATTCTTTGCATAAATAAAATGTTATTTGTTGTTTTGAAATTTCAGTTATGGTCATTTTATGCAAATGTTATTAAAATTTTATTCATGTGATCAACAAAATAGGATTAAAATGTTGTGGCTAGCTCGGCCTTTTTGAAAATGCCTTCTAAGTTCTTTACCCTTCTTGGACCTTTGAAACTCCATTCAAGAATTATATCTTTTTTATTACAAAAATGTTCACAAATCAAGTTTATTTTCTTGCAATGTGTGTGTGTGTGTGTGTGTGTGTGTGTGTGTGTGTGTGTGTGTGTGTGTGTGTGTGTGTGTGTGTGTGTGTGTGTGTGTGTGTGTAATATTCAACGAGGTGAGTATTCAACTTAGGTGTGTAATGGAATGATTTTGTAAACGTGCTCATTTTCATATTTAGCGTATTAAAAAAATGTAAAAACATAAAGAATTCGAAATAAGATTCTTGATGTTTTCATGAGTCCATGAGATTTGAGGATTTATTGTCTTTGTAAACTATGCTAGATTATTAGTTTTACACATTTAGAATCATTATCTATTATTCACCACTAGGAATAATGATATAGTGATTTGTCATCATGAAATTACACGTTTTTTTCTATTGATGAATCAAAAATAGTGATTTGAAACATGTTGAATTAAAAATCCTACATGGTTTACATAGATTGTTAAAGTGTAATGTGTCAAATTTTTTGAATCATAAGTTTCATTGATGAAAATGCGTAATTTTTATTTTATTTTCAAGGGCGAGAAATTAAAATTACATTCTTATCATACATATTACCTATATACTATATATGAATTTTTTTATTTTGTTATAAATGTTTTATGGATTTTAAGTAGTTTGTAGTGGACAAATTTCAGTCACCATAATTTCAATAAAGTTATCAAACTTGAAAACTATGTGTGGATGGTTATGTTCATACATTTTGAACCAAAACTTAGTGGTTTTAGGATCAAATTATAAAATCACAATTGTGCTAGATGTAAATAGTAATACTATCTCTGAAAAGATATGTATATTGCTTAGAAGACTATGATTACAATAGTTATCTCTGCAAGGAGATGTGTGTCCTTCCCTTTCGAGTTACATATATTTATATACCTAATTATGGAAATATGAAGAGACATATATAATAATGTGGAAGCTTTCCAATATCGAGGGAGACAAGGTGGTTCATCTTCCATGAATTACATATGTAAAAATTTCACGAAATTACTATTTTTAGATAGCACTACAAAAATTGCATTATGAGTCCTTTAGGAGTGGATTTCGAGGGTCAAAATTGGCCAAAAGAAAAAGTTCTTGACCTCTTCACCATATTCTACGTGTTCTAATATTTCCAACACAGTTTGAATAAATTCAATCGGAGCTACGATGTAAAATTTATGACTCTCGAAAGTTTCCCTACTAGAATTGCTTCCTAGATTTTTGTTTGGATCACCTTGCCATAAGTATTTTAACCCAATAAGTGGTGTGTATGTGGATTAATTCTCAATATAAACCTCATAAATATGTTGCAAAGTTAAATTTTCTCCACTTAGTTTCAATGCATATGACTTCTAATTTTTCTAACACTTCAATTTACTTATCCTTATTTTCTATTCTTCTTATTAGTTCCTCCCTTGGCAAAGTTACTATACTTTTCGAGTGTATTCATTAGTTAAAATATTTTTCAAAGTGAATTAAAGTCCTGGATTTATTTATTTTTTCCACTTTTGTAATGTTGAGATTTTAATTTAATAATTTCTTAAATAAAATAAAAGCAAACAATTGATTTGTTTGATGTTTATTGGTTACGTTTTATTGAATGGACAATTTTTGGGCCTTATTCCGATCAATTTTTTTGTAAATTTTTAATCTAAAAATCTTGCACCGACACATGTACTTGATATGAAAAATTCACTTTAATGACATATTTGAGCATTCATCGATGGGATGATTGTACAAATAACTCATATATTTATTTTATGTACTTCCTTTCATTAGCCTTGGAAATGATTGATATTTGTTATTTTTATTTGTCCTTTCTTATGTCATGTTATTGGTAGTGTGTTGAAGTGATACTCTAAGAGCACAACTATCAATGAAAGGATTATTTTATTTCTACTTCCATTACTAATTTATTTGGATATGCTCCTCCATCATGACTAATTTCTTCGGGAACTTCTTGAATTTTCTAGAATACCGACTCCCCTTTCCCGTCAACATTCAATCCTCACAAAATAGTTTTGTTATTTAATTCATTTTTATATAATTACACAACGTGTCCATTTTCCTATTCTCAAATGTATTTATCCAACATGTAGATAAAATATAAAATAAATTTAGAAATGGATGTGTTTCAATGGGTTGAAGGCAACAAAAATTTTAGTTAGCAAGAATTTTATTTGTTGCGGTTAGGAGGCCAACCGTGTCAAGACCATGAAACAACACTTCCATAGCATGCCCTCTTCAACCCCTATGCTTTACTTTTTACACAATGATAAGTTTTCCTACCAGGTATAGTTTTATTCATCATTATAAGAATTGCTTTCTATGACATTTTATCTTCATCTTTTAGATTATGTTATGAAATCTCTTGCCACTTATGCTTTGAAGTGCATTTATTTTCTAAAGTTTACATGTATATATGATAACTTGTTTTGCAACATGCACATTCATCGACCACGAGTCTTTATTAGAACAACCATGTCTAGGATTTGGTGTTAATTTTTTTTTCTAAAACCATAATACATAGTAGTTTAATAGCTAGACATTGCTCATTTTTTTGGCTGAATTAAATAAATAAAAATCAAAACAATTTGATAAGGTTTAGTCAAATTTTCTCAAGTTGGATTTAAATTTTTTTTTCTAGGAAGTAAAAAGAACAAGAAATTTGTAAAGACATGAGCACAATCAAATGTACTCAAAGTTTTTATTTCTTTTATTCTAGGAATAATTTAAAAGAATCAACATTTTAAAGATGCATGAGCAATTTGAAGATGCCACAACTTGATTATAGGTTGGTAGATTTGTAGCATTAACTACGGTCATCAATTTCAAGAATGCATCCAAATGTTTCCTTCAATAGTATTAAGAAGGCTTTTTCGTATTTCCTTAATATTTAATTTGGACTTTCCTTCTCGATCAATAAAACTATTCTCATTGCTTTTGATTAGGAAACAAGTTAGGCATTATAAAATTTTATTTTTATAAATAATAATTCTCAACCATACGAAATAAGGTTTTTATAACGTGTCAAATATTCTTCTAAGGGAGAGGAACCAGTCTTTGTGCACCCAAAGTTTAAGGGTGCACATAGAAAACAAAACATCATATAATTCAAAACAAAAAATACCCTTTAATAGGTTATGTTCTCCTATTATATATATTTCGTTTTAAATATTAAAATAATGTGGAAGGGCAATTTTTTAAATATTTAAATTTGGTTATTTTAAATACAAATAAATTTAAAGGTGAACCATTACTTGTGAATTAAGTCACATATTTGTTTCTACCTATTTGTCATCATTTGATTGGCTAATTGGGGTGAAATGACTTGATGTGACTTATTCTATTGGGCACTTTTTATTCAAAATTTAAGTGATAAAGTGACATGTACTAGCTCCCTAATTTCCATGTACCCTCACAAGTATTGGTCCATGCTCAATAATTGGCTCCTCTCCCTTAATGCAAACCTAGTTGATTAAAATAACCAATCAACATAAATACCCAATTCTTTGTCACAAATATCCACATATGTTTATTTAACCATTTGGAAATGACCATTTTCTCCTCCTTAAATGGTTGAAGCAAACCGAATGCGGGATCGTCTGGTAGGAAAAAACAACGGGGGTCGAATTGGGCATGAATGGAAGTGAGCAACAAACCAATCGAGTTGCACATAAGCAAAAGTCCAAGAAGTAGAAGAACCGGTGACGAGATGAGAAAACCATGACAAGGTAACAACGGATGCGAGAGGCGAAGGATGAGTTGTAGGAAAGTAGAAGGCACGAGTTTAAAGATGAGAGCGGAAGTCGATGCAAGTTATGTGGTGGAAACATAGACCAAAGTAAGGCGATCAAATCCCAAAAAGTCCCGATAAACACAGAGAGCTACAAAAGACACAAAATGACAAGATGATTGGAGAGGCAGAGGCGAGCCATCTCGGTTCAGATTCGGTGAGTTGGGCTTGAGTTGGGCTCGAGAGACCAGTTTGACACCTTCTCATTGAACTAAAACAACAATAAATAAACCTGATCTACAACATTTGAACAATAACCTAAAACTATGGAACACCCTTAACACGCATGCAAGATAAAAAAACCCCAAAAAACTTGAAAAATGAACCACAAACACACAAAAAGCACTGAATAAGGATTAAATCCTAGTCAATGCATTAAACACACGAGAGGAATATCCATTATGAAACTTACAAATGATATTTTAATATCATGACGAAATCCATAAAACATGAAAAACTAAAGAGTTGCATAGATCCGTACAACGTGTGCTTTGATACCAAGAAAGAGATTGCAAATACTTGGATCACGAGGATCATGAGGCACGATGTGAATATCCATGGAAGTGTGAATGACAACATGATGATATCTCGAGAGGAGTGTGTAACGCCCATAAATTTCCCACACAAAACCCAAGATAACCCAATAGTTATATTTGAAAATTTATGGAATTTTTTTATGTAAACCAATTGTGAACTTGAGGTTACCTTCAACTAGGTTTATTTTATTTCTTGGTTAATGTTTTATTTGTTTTAATTAATATTATTTAATTCCCCATATCAGCGTAAAATGCCCTTGTTACAATCTTTAATTAATTTAGTAACATATTTATAATGTCATTTATTATTTATTATTTATTATTCTAAGGCTAAGTCTAAACTTACCCTACCATTAAGTTAAATATAATTATATTTAATCCCTAAATTAAATTATGTTTAGTTACCCTTGGGTAAATTTGATTTAATTAATTACAAGAGTCAAGGGATTTTTAATTTTAAAAGTCATTAACAACACATTAAGGTTACAATTTATATTTATCTTCTAACACTCCTTTAGTGACCCCATTCCTAAAATACACATATTTTTTATTTAAGACATATTCCCACCTAACTTTTGTAGGGTTGAACCAAAACCCTTAGATGGATTCAATGTGGGCCCTTGGATCTTAGGGATTTCACACTAACCCTAATCATCTCTATGGAGTGTTCTTATTCATTCCTTTGACTTATTTTTTCATTTTTGTTTTGTAAGTTTTTTTTGGGAGAGGAGAAAGAGGAAGAGCCATGAGAGAAAGAAGAGAAACCATGGAAAAAATTTCATGGCTTTAGTTGTAAAGATTTTACTATTGTAATATTGTCCATTTGTTTAATGTAGAGATCCTACAATGGGTCTATTTTGTATTTTAATGAAAACATTTTCTTGTTTTGAGTTCAACAATTAGGGAAACGCCCATTTCCTTTAATCTAAGAATTTTGCACATTTGGGTGCCATAAAAAAATATTGGAGAGCTTAAACACTTAATTTCAATTCATTTTTGTTTTTCGGGAGTTACCTCTTATGGTTTTAGGATTAGATTTCCTTAAATTTTAAATATGGGTTTTTTAACAGACGGATTTTATTTTTCGTTGAAAATGCCAAAATCTGTTGCCCTACGTAGGCCGATGGTCCTGTGACCGCCACCTTTCCTTAGGGTGGCTCATCGACCACCGCTATGTGTTGGGTGGCGGTTCTGAAATCACTTGCTCTACACGGGGTGGGCAGCCTGTTCTCGAAAAGCAGAACCTTCCAATATGCATTTTTTTAACAGTTCTTCTACTTAAGTTGGTTTTTAAAGAAATAATAAATTGAACTAAGGTGTCTTCCATTCATTGGTTACTAGATTGATAACATTTCTAGTTTCATACTCAAATTACCTAACATCAACTCATTCTCTATTCTTTCCTTCAATATAACAAGAAATGTAACCATAATTTCACTATGTTTTCTTTTCAATAGAAAAAATCAATCATTTACTTTCACTCACAATAACTAAATGAAAATCTATTTTAAGCCAAAAGTATATTTTCAACATGATCATCAATCTTTTAAAAAAATGAAATAAATCACACTTTAGAGGCAATAAAATAAACTTAGGTTGAAAGAACTTTATTTCCATTTCAATCCCATTTCAAAGTTTCTACTTCATTTAACAATGAAAGATTTGGTGGTTTTCTATTACAAGCAATAACAAATTTAAGATGTAATTTTTTTCTTCAAACACTCTTAGTAGAGTTTACAAGTTGAAGGGATTTTCAAGTAACAAATGCAACTTTCCTTTGCCTATTTTTCCATACACATACATTTGAAAACTTGATACAAATCAACCATTTTACAACACATTTACAAGAGATTGAAATTATTTAGAAAGCAAGTTACAAGCCCTCCATTCAAATGGAGACAATATGGTAAAGTTTTCTTTTACAAAGAGGAATCTCATCTCCATTTATTCAAGGTGCTACAAAGACCAAATCTTCACTTGAGCTCCACCATCTTCCCAAATTCCAAACACAACAACCAAAATAGGGGAGTAGGCAACACTCTCCACCCAACCAATAATCCAATGAGGAAGATAAGCCTTCTTCCTCATTGGCCCCGAGCCCCAACAATGAAGCAATGAGGGGTATAAGACAACCATTCACAAGTTAATAAGGCTTTCACATTCACATTCAAAACAAAAATTCAACACAACAAGACAAAAACAAAATCACATCAACACAAACAATTTTCCCAACACAAAAGCTCTAAACTCAAGTGAAGAAAGAGAAAGGAACATGGGGATCTACTTATGCCTCCTAAGGGTTTGAGTTCCCACCTGAAAACCCCAAGAACTCAATCACAACCCACAAAACTCTTATGCCTCCCTCAAAGAAAAACAACTCTTTTTCCTCCCTCAAATAAAAATAACTCTTATTCCTCCCTCAAAGAAAACCAACTTTTATGCCTCCCTCACTCTTATGCCTCCCACAATAATACAACAAGATAAGAAAAATTTAACTTATCACAAGGTGGGGCACCCTAACCCAACTCCCTCCTAAAATACCTAATAAACTCTTATGCCTCCCTCCAAAATATCCCCATTTCCATTTTCTCCTACACAACCTAAGGCCATTCTACTTCCCAAAATCACACATGTAACAACCATTCATTCACAAACATATGCACAACAAAATAGCAAAAGAAAACATGGGTGAAGACCCTACCTTGCCATTGCAAGAGTTTTTATCCACAAGCAAGCTCTAAGCCTTTTTCCAAGTCCAAGCAAGCACAATCCAACTCCAAGCTCCAAACAACACTCTCAAAGAAAGCTCCTCCAAAATCAAAAGTCTCCAAATAAAACAAGTAACCCCAAATCCTCAAACAAATTAGAATAAATAGAAAATAGAGGAGAGAGAGGTGATGTGGCTCCATGTAGGATGCCACATTATTTCTCCTCCATTCCACATCACAAGGCCAACCCAATATCCAAAGCACAATAAATTGGTGGTTGAGGGAATGACAACCCTCTTACACACTCAAACCCAAACCCACACCCCTAAAGGACACAATTAAAGACTCTTATAAGAAAGGTGCAATTAATTGCTCTTTTTCTCCATTAAAACACACAAAAAGGCCTAAAATAAGCCCCTCACATCATAGGTATATAGGGTGGGTGAATTTAAGAGGTGTGGGACAAGATTAACTTGTCCCACAAGCCTCCAAAATTGGCTTGAAAGTCAAAATCCGAAATTTTCATGCAAGGTTGAGTGCACAACACTCAAAAGTAATTAAATTCTTTCAAATCCAACACAAACCAAGAACTACCTACTCACATTAATTACCCCTTTTGTCACATCTTAATTTACAATAATTAATTAAGTCTACTTAACTTAAGTGGATTACTTAACAACAATAATAAAAGTGACTCACAATACTAACAAAAATACAATTACAAATAAATAAAATCAAAAAGGAAAACCACAATTACCCAAGCTCACATTTGAGGCCGCCCCCCCAAATGGGGACATCCTAACAAACTAACAATAATAACATCATACATTTACACTAGTTGCCAAGGTGACATGTTGCTAATACCCCAAATTCCTTCATTGTTGGTCTCCTATCCCCTTTTGTTTGTTGTGTTGCAAATTCTTACAAAAATCAAAACAATACCTTTCTAGCCTTATGGCCATATTAATGACATCGAGATAATAAAATGCACATATATACATATCAAATCACATCATCAATATCATAACTAAACCATTGCTAAAATTAAGTAATTCACCTATTTTCACAATTCCAAATAATTAAATTTTATCAATTTATCAATTAGTAATAAGATCACAAAACCAACTAAATCATCTAGCAACATCTATATATCAAATCCAATGTGTCAGTACAGTAGTATCTCAAGATCATTAAATACTAATATGTCAATCCATGCATGTAATCCATCAAGTAAATCACATCATGTCATAAATCTAAAACATCTATATTGTCTATCAAATATAACAATGTCCATCTATTAATATCTAAAGATCAATATGATAATAATGTTTGTGGCTCCAATCTAAAATAAGAAAAATCAAGTATAACATCAATATCGAAGAGGAGTGGGCACTACATCCCTCTCCCCTTACACTCGAATTCCTCCCGGAAGTCACTAGAACAAACGTGGGAACTATGCTCTCAAGGGAAGAGATAATTTTAGTGGCAAATATTCATAATATGGTGAATATTCCATTTTTGAAAAATTTGAAAAGGTGAATTTTCTGGCACGGGTTAGTGACCTATTCACCTAAAAATTACAGTTTATTTTTTTTAGGGGTCGGCTTCGCCTACCCTTGAAACTATCCCCTATATAATCCTAGATTAATTTCAGGTAGAACACTACTAGCTCACTCATACCACTTGGGGGCATATGTATTATCAAGTACAATAAACATGCAATAGGAGGGTGGAGGCTGTAGATGCGTGATAGAGAGTTTGTTGACATGCGACAGGGAGAGTTTGTTGACGCACGATAGGGAGAGTTTGTTGACGTGCGACAAGAGTACGGAGGAAGTAGATGCGTGACAGAGATTTTTTTGATGCGTGATACAAATATTTTGTTGTCGTGCGACCAAGCAGTGGAGGCTACTGACACGCGACGAGAAGATTTGTTGTCATGCGTCAACAAGGTGGTTGTCGTACGTCAACAAACCATGTTGACGCGTGCGTTAGAAAGGTTCATTAATGCGTGAAAACCATCTTGTTGATGCACAACATCAAATCTCGTCATGCGTCTCGTAACCTTTTGTCACACCACTTAAAAATCAGGTGAAACTTTTCTTCCGTCGAGATCCCCAAAAATTCATCTTCTCACGAAATCGGTTCCGAGGATATTCACCAAGTATTTTCCACTTCCAATTTCTAAAAAGTCTCTTAAAATGAACCCTTCTCAAGGGTGTGGTGTCCTCCCACATATTTTTTTCTCTCATCATATTGATCCCCTTTGGGACGCGAACCTAATAAATCCCTCGCCTCAAGGCCCGGGGTCCTGCACTCTAAAATACAAATGGGCTCCACCATCACCTTCCCATGATCCTCCACCTACAATGTGGTCCAATCTAATACATGAGAAGGGTCTAGAATGTACCTCCCAAGCATAGCAACATGAAATACATCGTGGATGCAAGAAAATATGGGTGGCACTGCTAGACAATAGGGCCAAAAGACCGATATGCTCCAAGATCTCAACGAGACCCACAAACCTAGGATAAATCTTAGAGCCTTTCTCGTAATGGATAGGGATCTTATGTGGCCTTACACAAAGAAAAACCTTTGTTCCCACCTTAAAAATTTGATCTGTCCTTAGTTGATCTTCATATTGCTTCAGTCTGTCCTAAGCCTCTTGTAATCTTTGTCAAATCATAAAAATGTGTTGGTCCATATCCTATAATAAATCCAGCCAAAGATAAAACTTGTTCTCCAAACTATCCTAACTCTATGCGATTGTCTTGTACTCCTTGTCATACGAGGCTACTGAAATGGATCCATACCAATCAAACTCTTGAAACTTTTGTTGTAAGAAAAATCCACTAGGTAAAAGTACTCCTCCTACCTCGACCGATGATCCATGATGTACATCCGAAGCATTTCCTCCAAAATATGATTTATCCACTCCGTCTTTCCATCTGTCTCTGGATGATATGTTGTATTGAAGTTGATACTCATCCCAAGGGCATGTTGCATGGTATTCTATAAATGAGATGTGTATAAGGGATTGCGGTCACAAATAATCTTACGTAGAATTTCGTGTATTCTAACAATCTCATCTAAGTATACTCATGCCACTACAATAGTTGTATAGGTGGTGTTATCTCTCAAAATTACCCCCGGTTAGAGAGAGAGGACATCATGGGTTCTAAGATTGCTTTGATCTCTCACATCTCTCGTCCCTTTGTGATTACATGCATAATATTATTCTTGTAAGAAAAATAATGTATTTGTCTTCAACTCAAAATATTGAACTCCTCCTATGGGGACCACCTCAAGGCATGTGTAAGAGAATAATACTATATGGGCACCATGTAATCATATAGGCCACATTTGATTGGTACGAGGTTCCTTTGGCAACTTTAAGGTATAATCATATTTAATCTTAGCTTTTTAGCATGTATCTTGACCATATATTACTTGGCCACCTTTGTTGACTTGATCATCATGTATTGTTGTTTGGTCCCTTTGCAATTCATATAGCACATACTTTGGATAAGAATTTGGATATTAGCAGCATATACTATAGTTTTGGCCTTTTGATTAATCATTTGATTGATCATTGTTGTCAACATTTTGATTTTCATGGCTTTAGGTTTTTAGACCTTAGACAAGTCAATGAAATGATTTTAACCTTTTGAGGTTAGCCCCCTCTCCATGATGACTCAACCCATTTAATGATTATGTCAGTGTAAAACTAATCCTAAGTTGATTAGGGTTTCATCAAAACATGACACGTATGTACTTTACAAATCGGGGTTAAGTTGGTAGTACGCATTTAAGGTTGGAGTTTGTATCCTCCACCATTTTATCTTATTGTTTTGATCTCGACCATCGATTTTTTAACCCCTAAGAGTTGTCAAAAGTGGTTAAGTTGATGGCTTTTGATGTGCTTCATTCGATCGGTACTTTGTAAGCTCTTCCATCAATCTTAACCTTTGATGATTCAATGAGATAAAAGGGAAAACTGAAAACCTATCATTTCACTCTTGGATCCTTCTGGAATGGGTGAAACCCTATTGAAACGTTTCCTCGAACACCATTTTTGCACCTCGAAGTTTTATGTATCTCTGTGAATTTGAATTTCACGAGGTTCTAAGTCTGAAGTTTTTCAATTGTCTTGAATGCTCTATTCAGAATCTTAGTTCTACCTCGGCCACCATAGAAAAGTATGGAACTCTATAATTTCTTTATGTCGCCATTAATGAATCTTCAAGCTCTAGTTTTGCATTACTTTGAATGGCCACCATGAATGGTTAAAGGTGAGCTAGTCTGGTTTTTGCACCCGTATACTTCCATTTTTCATTTTTTCCTTACATTTGATACTGAATATTTAGAAAATGTTTGTGGGTTTTGTGATCTCTTGTGCTTGATTGACTCTCAAGATCAAAAATCATTTTGGGTTTCTGTATCTTCAAGGTGCACTAAGGGTTTCATGGCTGATAAAATTTTCAAACTGGTATAAAGTCCATTTTACCACTGAGTACTTTGAAAAAGGAAGAAATAATTAATAACCATGAGAATCTAGGTCATTTTTGCTTGTTTTTCTTTGGCTTCTTTGAAGGAAAGATGAAGGTTTCTTATACTTGTTATTTTCTACCCTGAAATTGATGTGTTTCCTCAAATAAACCCTCATGAAGCTTTTACGGTTTTCATGGCCGATAAGATTTTTGCATACTCTTGTTTTGATTTGTTTCGAAACTCGATTCTTTGATGTGAAAGCTCCGTGCATGCATTCCTTTTGTCTTTTCGTTATTTTGAAATTCATTGAGCTCTAGTTCGAGTTTTAAATGGAACTTGCTAATCGTTTTGTTATTATAAAGTGAAAATTTCTCCTTCACAAGCTTTTAGGCTAACTGGATCATAAATGATAGCTGAATCATGTGTATTTTATTGAACAATGAAGTTACAATAAATACTAATTTGAGTCATGTGTATTTTATTGAACAATGACGTTCAACGAAACTCTTATGAATGTAAATTATAAATATAAGGTTATTATGTACCCTAACTCGAGTTCTCACATTCCATTATACTATAGATTAACTAAAATAATTAAAATTTTGAATAACAATAGTTAATATAATATAGAACAACATGTAAATATAGTAAATAAATGCAATAAATGACTATGGAAAATAACCCAAGAAACTATGAAAATGAAAATGCTAAACCCTAGAGTGATAAGAGAGTTAGAATGAACTCAGATGATTAGAGGAGCTCATTGGACTATGTCATAGAAATGACTCGAGGAACATGAAGCAGGAATAACTGTGCAGAGGCCCTGAAAAGGACGGATCCAAGTTATATAGATGGATGGGAGTGCCTGGAGAGAGACTAGGGTGCCTATAGGCACTATGGTCTGCAGAATGGGTGCCCTGGTCTGTGAAAAATGTCTAGAACTAAGTTTCACATGTCCTATAAGTAATATGAAACCTTCACTATCTGTCGCATCAAATTCGATGCATTGCATCAGGTGTCGCTATTAATCCAAGATGAATAGAAGACTTGCAAAAGGACCACAAGAAGTATCAAAACTCTAAAAAAAAGAATGCAATTGAATGGGTCGAATCGGCCTCAGTGCCACAACAAAAACTTACTAACTAAACATTAAACTACATTTCCAACCCAAATGTAGTTATGGTGTGTGTGTGCATCATGTGCCCTAGGTGCTCTTGTGTCAGTCACACTTTGTGAATTAGTGAAAATAACTATGTGTAGAAAATGTAATAGAATGTGTGCATGGAATAGAATAAAAACCCTCTCCTTATGTTTGTATGATGCAGATGAACCATTCTTGTCCTTGTGATGGAACTAATGGATGCAAATGATCTCCAAATGGATGCAACTCTAGGTGGCCAATAGTAGTGACTAGTGCTTTGTCCCTCATTATGGTCTCATAGCTTTATATTTATAAGGTTACCTTGATCTAATTTCATAATTAAGCTGAAGTGGCCGACCACTAAAAATATAAAGACCTCAAATGGATAGAAAGATCCCAAAAAGTTGTGGGAAAATTTAAAAAGATCAAGGTGCCCATGGGTGCCCAGTCAAAAAAGATAAAATGATGGGAAATGATGAAAGCTAACTAGGCATGTGTGTGTTTGAGGTCGGGAATGACGACATAAAACAAATAAAAATGACCAAGAGACGGGGGTTAATTAGTACTTTCTTCACTCAAAAACCCTCTAAATAGTAGTATGAGACTGGGACTAAATATTACCCAAAGTGCATGATTTAGTCTCTACAACTTTTGTGTTTTAAATAAACAACAAAACCTACAAACACATGCAAATAAAGCTAAGAAACCTAGGAAAAATGCCTCCGTAAGCTTCAAGAAAACCTGGAATGCCTCATTAACATAGTTGTGAATAAAACCCCAACCAAAAACTATAAGTAGACAAGCCTAGCCAAAAACTCAATTGCACTTACATAATACCTACTAAATAATAATGTAAAATGTCATAGTTTGAAAGATTATTTCAATGCACACAATACCCATTAAATAACAATGCCAACACATAAATTTTTAATGAAAAATGTAATCTATAGGATAATGGATACACAAAATTATCACACTTGCATATATCCATTAAAGATAAATGAATACATATTTTATAACAAAAAGTAGTGTTATCGCCGAAAAACAACACCCTACGATTTGATCATGAATTAGTGAATGAACAACCAATGTTTTTGGGTAACATGGGATTGTCTCTAAGTGTGGGACCTTGTTGTTGAGACAAACCTCGGAGAAGGTCAGCTTCCTTTACCTTATCTAATGTTAAAACTACTCCTAGAAAGGAAAATCCGGCTAACTAATACTAATCTAACCATGTCAAGGGACTAGGGAGAGAGAGGGGGTTAGAAAGATGCATGAAAATGAAATCCTAAGCTAAAAGGTGGTGATAGCACCAAAAAGTGGGTGAGAGCTCTCCACAAGGGGAAGAAAAGTGAGAAAACATGGGAGAAAGTGGACACGAGTGCCACATATAAGAACCACGAAGAATGAACCTTGCTTTGCATTGACAACACAGAAAAATAGACCCTACAAGTAGGATATACACACAACATGCCAAAATAGAATAGAGAGACAAGAATGCAAATAAAATGAGCTAGGGTAGAAAAATGTGCCACAAAACATATTCTATATTGCTCAAAGTATGCATAATTCCATTACAGTCATGAGAAGGTGAGATTACATTATAGAGACCAAGTTAGAGGTCTGAAACTTGTGAGTAGTCAGCCACCATTTTGACATAGTGTCGTTACAACAAAGAGCCATCCTTTTTACATAAGTTCCAGTTACATATATAGAAGAAGGAATAAGAAAGATAGAAGATAGGAAGAGAGAAGTCACAGAGCACATTTTTAGTGGTTCCAACCTTCTAGAAGATCCAAATGATTGCTCTGCATAGGATGACTGACACTTCGTTGGCTTTGATATGTTAAAAGAAGATTGAAACCAAAATAAAACATGTTTCCTACATGATTAAAGGATCCCACCTGCAATTATACATAGCCTGAAATGTTTTTGTAACGCCCACATTTTTTCACACAAAAAAACAACAATAAAAATACCGGGATTTTTTGTTACTTACAATGCTCACTACATAATGCCACAAGGGCTCTAAGTAGTGAAAACTCAAAGACACATACGACACTTACAAGTTATTGAATCACATATAAACATGACAACACCATAGACATGTCGATGCCACACTTTTTCCAATGAATGAATACTAGCAATGACCCAACCACAAGAAAAGGACTCAAGGATTGGAAAACCCACAACACATCATTTCATTAATTGCATCTTAGTTACGATTAACATTCAAAGAACATTATTGAGCAAGGATAATTTCCTCCCTTTTCCAGTTACATATTCTTAAGTTCATTCCACATTTAATTTACAATTCGACCATTTTAAGTTGTCTTTTTATCCTTTATAGAAATTTCCATAACTTACATACTTATTTGGCATAATTCAAATTACATGCAAAGTACTTAATCATCTTATTCTTATACTAAGAATATGCTTCTCAAGCATTTATTCAATGTCTACATTTTACCCTCGCAACTCAAGCGAATCGACTTGATGTCCAGAAAGTAAAATTAGGATATAAGGGGGTGATTTAGATCCAAGATACCTTTTCCCCATAAACATTATTCGATCACAAGTATCTTTATTTCCCGATTCAACATTCCTAAAACAAGAAATTGTATTTAGATTATATATCTATATATATTTTCTCTACTTGAAGTTTGATCACACCAAGGAAATTCATATTCTTTGTAACACATGAAAACGTTTAATTAATTTGCAAGGACACTAAGGGTGACATTATTCCTAACCTCAAATCTTGTTTTGATCTTATATGATTAACTCTTACATCGCACTATGGTCTCATTATTAGCATAGTTTTATAATAGAAGGAGTTACGAAAGTATTTGACTAACATCTTAAAGAAGTATATGATTGGAAGAACTACATCGCACACGAATCCCAATATAACCTCTTAATCAACTAAGGTTTGGTTTAATTCCAATTGTACCTAACGATTTATGCCTCAACTATATAAGAGTTTTAAGGTGAGAGGACATATTTTAGCTAAACCACCTTCAAGAAAAGACCAAGGTGTTATGTTAGTAGAAACCAAGGTAACATATCTAAAGTTGAGAGGGACTAAGGACTTCATTAACAATAGTTGAATACCTAGAACAACTATTTCACGATCTCCAATTATGTCGTCTAGATCCAACAGAGAATTCATTGGTTGATGAAGTCAATTTTCTAGATCTAATCTCGTAAGATTGGGTAATCCAAAAGGATACTAAGGGATTATTAGCTTTAATTACTCCATAGATGGTAATTTTACACCGCATAGTCATTGCTTGAACAAGGACTTATAAGGTGACTTCTAAAGTGGTCTTCACCACTCAACCAAGGTGTCGAACTTAAGAGAGGCCATTCTCCTCATGGTTACCAAAACTAGAAGGATACCACACACTCCGGATAAAGTTGGACCATGTCATTCATAAACAATGGGTTCATGACAAGGTCGCTAAACATAATGATTATGATGGTAAACTCCAACTAGGGGTTTTATTTACCTAAATTAGGAGGTTCCATCGAGTGCAAAGTTTAAGTTCATTCTACGGTTTCAATCTCTTCTATGGTACAAAGGATCACACATGAAGACATGTTATGCACAGATCTTATACTAGGGTTGAGTGTTTCAATTAAATCTCTTTATTACATTTACAAGGTAAGAATACAACACAAGTAATTAATTAATCGTTTATTGAACACCATAAATGCTCTATAATATATTAACTTCAAATTCATTTACTATATATATTTCAAACCCTTTTACCATACTCAACCATTAATCAAATCGAACTTGTGATTAAATGCACATTTACGAAGATATCCCTAAAAATAGCATCCCATACATATTAGTAATTTCAAATATAACATTTTTGTAGGATGCGAATACATTTTACATATATTTATTTTACAATGACCTATAAAAATTAGAATAATGAATAATGAATTACACACCGCCTTTTCGCCATCATTCTTACATACTACAAAACTATGTGAGCATGAAATCAGCGATAAATCATTGGCATGGCATCCACCTAATCTTTAACATAATTAACATTTCTCGGTTTCCCATTTACATATAATAATAATTAGAATTTTCAATCGAAACGAAAGGTTTAGAGACATGTATTCATTACATTTCATTTCACTTCATTTCGTAACCCAGAGAGAGAAAGAGAAGGGAAGAGAGAGAAAGAACCATTTTTTCCAAAGTTCTATTTCACACAACAAGTTACATTATGGAGTTTTTTTAAACGAGCTTATTCACATGTGTCAAAAGTTTCCATGGTGGTTTGGTAACTGACGAGGGTCCCACAACTTTCTATTTTTACATTTTCTTGCTAACTACAAACGTTCAAATCAAAGCTATGAGGCTAAGAAACCACTTTCAAACATTGTCTTCCGATGAGAAAACACACCACGGTTAAATTTCTATGTGTCCACTTATATACCAAGAGTTCATAACAACTGGCGAAATTTGGAATTGGTGAACGGTTTACATTTGGCGGCTAGTTTTCCGGGGCCATCGGTCGTAATTGACCTAGTTGAAAATGAATAAAAGTTAGCTCGAGGGCTCAGAAAACCACGTCCAAAACATGACGTTCGATGGATGAACGTGCAATGAGAAACTTCCTACCAGTTCCCCTATATAAGGATAATTCATTAGAGTCATCGGACTGAGAACTAAAAAACCATTTTCAAACGGCGACAAGTTTTCGGAGCAACAAGTCATAAAATTGTCCAATTTGACCTTGTCAAAGCTGCGACCGGAGGCCTACAAAATGGCTTTTCCAAACTATACAGAAAAGTGTTTTTCCCTAAACTGAATGTTCCATGTAATTGTCTAGTAAAAACACTAGAGGTTTGTGAAAACAGATAATAATTTCTTTATCCAGTTTCAAATTGTTAGGAAATAAGAGATAAAATATGCGGAATAATCCCTTACAGAATTGCAATAGAAACTAATATGCAGAAAATATTACAGATCTCAAATAAAAGTAAGAATAAACAACACAACACATAGAGACAAGATTTAACGTGGTTCACCCAATTTGGGCTACGTCCACCAAGAATCACTTGCTCAGATTTTATTACAAGCCTCCACTCTCTCAATACAATACCCAGATCCATTTGGAGCTATGCTCAACAAACTCTACAGAATTCACACCCAAATTCAAAACACATCTGCAATACATTTACTTGTCTATCTATCATATGCATAAGACCATATAAATAGGCAACCGCTTAAGCAGTTTTACAAAACTGTGGGTATCAAACAATGGGAAAAAAATAAAACCATCCCATAAACCTATGGGTAGCCGAAGAGGTGGTTTTACTTGAAACAATGAGTAGCGAAAAACCATGGGCCCAAAAATAGCCCATAGTGGTTACCCATTACCCATGGGTTAATAAACCACCCATGAAAATTTGCTTCGGGGGCTTCACCCCGAACCCCCCTGACCCGCTCACCGGCGAGCGGGACCGCCATAAAAATATCCGAGTGTAACACATAGAAGGTGTACCACACTCTAACATGAAAATAGGCTCCACAAACATAACAATCTCCCACTTAGAGACTGATTTCCACTGAGCAAGCTTCTCAACCCTTCACTGTCATTCGCGAAGGCCAACCAAAGCTGAACATAGCTTTAGTTTATCCCTTGTGACCACCTTGGTCATCATGTCCGTAGGATTTTGGCTAGTATGAAGCTTCTCCAACTTCAACTTATCTTCCTCCAAATTTGTCCCGATGAAGTGATATCTCAAGCTGTATATGCTTCATCTCAAGTGGAAAGCAGAGTTCTTAGCTAGGTGTATAGCACTCGATTATCACTATGCAGACTTACATTCCTCCCGCTTATGCCCCAACTCCTCAAGCAATTTTTGTAATCAAATCATCTCTTTGCTTGCCTCTGTGGCAGCAACATACTCAAACCTCCATGATTGACAAAGCCACCAGCTTTCGTAGTCATGAAATCCAACTTACCGATGTTCCACCTATAGTATAAATATAACTGTTGTGCTCCTCCTGCTGTTTACATCTCTAGTCATGTCTAAATATAAATAACCACGTAAAGTGGGGTCGATCTCTTGTAGCACAAAACTGTCCCCATGGTTCCTCTCAAATCATTGAAGGATCCACTTTACTACTTGTCAATGCTCTTTACCTGGATCACTCATAAATCTACTCACAACTCCCACTGCATGGGCAATATCAGGCCTAGTGCACACCATAGCATACATCAAACTGCCAACCGCTGATGAGTAAGGTACCTTGGACATCTGGTTTATTTCCTACTTTGTCTTGGGACACTTCTCCTTTGATAACTTAAAATGGCATGCCAAAGGAGTCCCAACCGGTTTAGCATCCTGCATGTTAAACCTGTCCAATACCTTCTTAATGTACTCTTCCTGAGATAAAGTCAACTTCCATTCCTTCCTATCCCGAGTTATCCTCATACCAAGGATTTGTCTGGCTTCCCCAAATCCTTCATATCAAAGGATTCACTTAGTTGTTTCTTGAGTACTTTTATTTCCTGCATGTTTTTACCTGCAACCAACATGTCATCAACATACAAACACAAGATAATATAACTTCCATCCTCAAATTTATTTGTATACACGCAATGGTCATAATGACATCTAATATAACCTTGCTCCATCATGAAGCTATCAAACTTCTTATACCATTGACATGGAGCTTGTTTTAGGCCATACAAGCTCTTCTTCAGTTTGCACACCATCTCCTCTTTACCTTTGACTTCATATCCTTCTGGTTATTGCATATATAGCTCCTCCTCCAAATCACCATGGATAAATGCAGTCTTTACATCTAACTATTCTAAGTGCAAGTCTTCTACGCGCCACTATTCCAAGAATAGTTCGATAGAATTTATTTTTACTACGGAGAAAAAATCTCATCAAAATCTATACCTTGTTTCGTGCAAACCCTCTTGACCACCAACCAGCCTTATATCTTTTCTTTCCTCCTTCTTCATCTTTAACTTTATACACCCACTTGTTCTGTAATGCTCTTTTGCCTTCTGGTAGCTTCACCAAATCCCAAGTCTGGTTCTCCATGAGAGACTTATGCTCCTCATCCATGGCTTGCTCCCACTTCTTACTGGCATCTACTTGCATTGCTTCATCAAATCTCTCTAGCTCTCCACTATCAGTGAGTAATAAATAATAAAGAGAAGGAGAAAAACGTTCAGGTTCTTTTCTTACCCTAGAAGACCTCCTCACTGTAGGAGTTTGGGGTTCTTGTTGAGTAAGTTCTGAACTGATTCATGGGTCACTTTCCCATCCGGAAGATCCTCTACCACTACATATTCTTTCTTGGATTCTTCCCTGTTTTCCTGCAACTATTTCTTATACATGACTTTCTCATTAAAGACCACATCCCTAGACCGAATGATTTTCTTGTCCTTAATACTCCAACATTTAAATCCAAAGTCATCACCACCATAACCAATGAAAGTACATTTTTCTGATTTAGCCTCTATCTTGGTCCTATCATCCTTGTCTATATGAACAAACACCTCACATCTAAAGACTCTAAGAAATGAATAATCAAATTTCTTACCATACCATGCCTCCTCAGGTATGCCTCCATCCAAGGCACTTGAGGGTCCTCTATTTATCAAGTACATAGTTGTGCTCACCGCTTCTTCCCAAAAAGAAAGAGGTAGTCCTGCATGTAACCTCATGCTCCTAGCACGTTCCATTATTGTTCTATTCATCCTTTCTGATACCCCATTCTACTGTGGAGTTCCTGGAACCGTATTTTGCCTGCAGATTCCATTCTTAGAACAATAGTCATTAAATTCATTGCTGCAATACTCCCCTCCATTATCTGACCTGAGACATTTTACCTTAAGACCTGTTTCATTCTCTACCAAGGCTTTCCATTTAACAAAAGTGTCAAATACATCAGATTTGTTTCTAATACAATAAACCCAAACTTTCCTTGTTGCATCATCAATAAAAGTAGTTCATAATAACTTGAACCCCAAGAGATGATACCCGAGCCAACCCCCACACATCGAATGTACCGGCTCTAACTTACTCTCTTTCTTCGTAAGTCCAACCTTGAGAAACCTTACTCACTTATGTTTCCCATATATGTAGTTCTCAAAGATCCAAAACTGTTTTTGTATATCTAGGCAAATTCTTCTTTAGGATGTTCATGCCCTTATGGCTCATATGACCGAGCCTATAGTGCCATAATGTTGTATCTCGCATCTCGAAGCCATAAGATTACTATCATTAGTACTATCGGTGGTTAAATACAAGGTTCCACCCTTCTTACCTCTTACCACCACAAGAGCACCCTTGGTAACCTTCCAAGAGTTAGCTATAAATATCACATTACAACCATCACTTCCCAATTTACCCGTTGATATCAAATTTCTCCTTAATGTAGGCACATTTCGACATCCTTCAATAGCCATGTATTCCTATTCTGCATCTTAACCTGAACAGAACCTTTTCCAACTATACTGCAAGGCTCATCATCACCAAGAAAAACATGCCCAAAATCCCCTTGAACATAATCAACAAAATAATGCCTATGTGGAGTAGCATGAAAAGAAGCCCCTGAATCTAAAACCCAAGATTCAGTAATATTATGCAAAGAAAGAATCAAAGCATCCTGGCATACATTACCCGATGCCACATTTGCCTCCTTGTTTTCTTCCTGTTGTTTCTTCTTGTCCCGAAGCTCCCAACAATCCTTCTTTGCATGCCCAAACTTTCCACAATTCCAACATACAATCTTGCTCTTGGATTTTGACCTTGCTCGATCTTTCAATTTTCCATGGTTTCCTCTATTCTTCTGTCTCCCTCTAGTTTCCACTGTCAAAGCATTCCTTGAAGTAGAAGATTCCTAGAGCTTTTCTTCGCATTTCCTCACTTAGAATCACCCCTACAACATCCTCAAACTTCAACTTCAAGTTAGCTGGAACCGAGTTGCTTACCGCCATTACTAGGCTATTCCAACTTTCAGGTAAAGAGCACAGAATTAATAAAGCCCTAACTTCTTCATCAAATTCTATTGTAACCGAAGCTAGCATATTCACAACCGTATTGAAATCATTTAAATGATCTGCTACTAAACTATTCTCATACATCTTCATATTAAACAACTTTTTCATTAAAAATATCTTGTTAGAGGCAGAGGGTTTTTCATACAACTTCCCTAATGCATCCATTAGATCTTTTGTAGTCTTTTCCTTTGAAACATTAAATAATACCGAAGATGCAAGACACAGTTGGATCGTTCCAAGTGCCTTCGATCCAACAAATCCCATTCCACATCTGTCATACTTGAGGGTTTGTTCACCTTCTCAGACAATGGAGTATAAAGATCCTTCTGATAAAGGTAATCTTCCATCTGCATCTTCCAAAGACTAAAATTCTACCCGTTGAATTTATCAACCCTAGATCTTCCATCATCTGCCATAGCTCCCACTCAAGATAAAACTTTCCCTACGATTCAACACTTCAGCAAACCAAACCAAGCTCTGATACCAATTGTTAGGAAATAAGAGATAAAATATGCGGAATAATCCCTTACAGAATCGCAATAGTAGAAACTAATATGCAGAAAATATTACAGATCTCAAATAAAAGTGCAGAATAAATAACACAACACAGAGAGACAAGATTTAACGTGGTTCACCCAATTTGGGCTACGTCCACCAAGAATCACTTGCTCAGATTTTATTACAAGCCTCCACTCTCTCAATACAATACCCAAATCCGTGTGGAGTCATGCCCAACAAACTCTCTGCTGAATTCACACCCGAATTCAAAAACATCTGCAATACATTTGCTTGTTTATCTATCATATGCATAAGACCATATAAATAGACAATTGCTTAAGCAGTTTTACAAAACCGTGGGTATCAAACAATGGGCAAAAAATAAAACCGTCCCATAAACCTATGGGTAGCCGAAGAGGCGGTTTTACAAAACAATGAGTACCGAAAAAACCATGGGCCCAAAAATAGCCCATAACGGTTACCCATTACCCATGGGTTAATAAACCACCCATGAAAATTTGCTTCGGGGCTTCACCCCAAACCCCCCTGACCCACTCACCGGCGAGCGGGACCGCCGTAAAAATACCCGAGTGTAACACATAGAAGGTGTACCACACTCTAACATGAAAAATGAAAGCCAACTTTATAGTTTTCTTAACTTCTCACAACTATAAAACAATGTAACATTACTCCCACTATGGCATCAAAAATATCACAAATGTTCATTCGAGGTCAAACCAAAGGTTAAAGTGACTCCTCACATAACCAAGTAAACAAATGAAGCTTAACATCCCATTTTTAGAGTTACGAAGCGTCCTTAACGAGTCTTCGAAAAATGCAAAATTATCTATTTAAACAAGGAGATGGTCAACATTTTTTTCACTAGGAAGTCAATTTCGTCTTGTCGATAAAACAATATTAAAGCGATCTAGTTGGGTAGGAAGTTTTCTAAATCACCTCAGAATGAGGGTTAAAGTTCATGGTTTAATACAAAAGGGCTATTTTGATTTCGTGAGTTATGACACGACAATTTATTGTTTTGCAACAAGTTAATATAAAACAAATAAATGTATTATAATCCTAATATTTTAAAATTATATTAAGTTGCAAATGAAAAACTAAAGTAAGAGAGTTATGAAAGATAAGGGGAGATGAACCATGCTGGCATCGATCGACGATAGAAGATAAGTGGTTTTTGGTGATCCAAGCTTGATTGTAGTTGCTAGAGAAGTTTCAAATCCATTTCCACCTAGCCCATCTCGTATATCTTAACGTCATATAGTTTCTTCAAGATTTCTTCCTTTAAGTTGTGTACCTCATTATCTCCCATCCATAGAACACTAAAAATATCTCCAAGATAGGTATCATAGTCTCTGAGGAGGATAAGGCTTCCATTCCAAGAGAGTAACTCCACCTATTCTCCTCAACATTTGTTTTTATTAAAGCATATAAATTGAGGTCTTTTGGAAACAACCTTAAAAAATTCTTTCACTTTAACACGCTTCAAAAAAATAGATTACCATTTCTTTATAGGTTTGGCTTTCATGTTTTCTTTTTAATATTTGCACAAAATCACATCCATAAAGATAACGTGGGAGAGGCATCCCAAAAACTCCAGCCCCTCCATGATCAAAGTAAAAAATGAAAATATGATCATTCTCTTCTTCATATATTTCAAGCAAAATTCACCTATGTAAATCTTGTGTGTATATGTGTATTCTTCAAGGTATTGAGAGTAGAATCATGTATAAATATCATATTTTCCAAGCTCCACAACCTAGCAATCATCCTTCCAGGGACATGAGAGAAGGACAAGGAAAATAGTTTGCGAGTGAAGGACAAGGAAAACAAGTGAATAAAAGGTGAATCTAGGCATGGGGGTCTCAAGGAAACACCTTCAAAGCAAGATATGGATAAAAGGGCTTGCTAAAAACTCTGCTAGAATTATCCATGCCAAGAGAGACAAAAAAACATTGAAACATGATTGGACATACACCCACGCAAGGGAAACAGACTTTGCCACATTTTTTATGCAAAGCGCATGGAAGGAAATAATGTTGGGCAGAGAAGATGCGACCAGGAGGGAGAATATTCTAGCAAAAGCCAACAAGTTCCAGACCTTTACTAGCAGACCATCAAAACCACGCGGCCAACACAATGGCTAGAGAAAACAACAAGTAAACTAGGTAGAAAGGGGGAACCAGCTAAACAAAACCAACGGCCAAGGGAGGAAGGTATACGGTGAGGGCAATATTAAATGCCTTAAAATCACTGACAGGAGTTCAACCACTCCCACCCCCCAACAAGAAAGATAATTTGCCAAAAGGAATCGCTGGTTGGTGGGTGGATAAATAAAATTCAACACTAACTTGATAATTACGCATCGGGGCATTAAATTATCCTCCCCTTAAGAAAGCATCATCCTCGATGCACATAACACTAAAGGAAGGAAAGGGGGCAAACAAAAAGGAACAAATAAAGATGAAAGTTCACCCTATTGTTAAAATTTCATTCGTTAAAGCATGGCCATGGGGTAGCCTTAGAAACATTTTGGCAGAATGTTTAACTTTCAAAGTTCTATGAAGATTGGTAGTTATAGTTTACCTTATTACTTAGCTAGTCTTCCTTTATAATATTTATTTTCTCAGATCTTAATACTTATTGTTTAGAATTTTTATTTTTTATCATCTTATGTTCATGGGTGTCCATTAGTAATTGGTCTCAAAATGTCACATAAAATTCAACACAACACAAATGACCCACAAAACATCTTGCTACATACTTTTATGATTGTATCACATAACAAGGCCTCAATCGAACCATGGAAAGAACATACATATCCCTCACAATGAATACGTGTCACACATGATTTTGACACAAATGCACTCATAACATAAGAAGACTACAACAACATGGAATTCCCAACAGATACACATACGAAGGTTTCACAAAACTTCAGACCATAATTGTAGCTACATAGTGTCAAGATGGAAACAATGTCATAATACATAAACCAAAATCTCAAGAGTACACATAAATTCATAATACTAACACCATACACCTCCCAAAACATCACAAAACACTCCATATAAATATAAGTGTGCTAATCACACCATACAAGTCTCTAAAAAAACTCCCTCAAGTGTCTCTTATGCCTCCCTAATCACATGACTCCCTCAAGTGTCTCTTATGCCTCCCTCAAGTCTCTTATGCCACCTCAAGTGTCTCTTATGCCTCCCTCAAGTAATAAGATAAAGATAATTTTTTCCTTTTCGCTCCCCAAAAGAGGTTGGTCACCCTATGGCCCTAAGCGCATAGAGTCCAAATACCTCTAACCCAAGTGACATAATAACTCGTGGTTCAAAAACTACTAGTTATCTATAACTCCTTGGGGTGTACCCCCATACAATGAAGTGGGTCCATAGGTCCCACCACTCCATGGTGAATCCCATGACCCTATTCCAATACATTACGACATTAGAACCAACATAACAAACCATTCAAATGCCAAGTGGCAAGATCTAAAGCCTTGGGCTAGGCTATAAAATTTTTAAACTTAAAAGGAAAATTTAAATCTAAGCAAAAGAAATGGCCTAATAACCATAGTTAGTGCAAAAATATGCATGTTAGTGCATCAACCAAATAAATGCCCAAAATATAAGAACATGTCAATCAAGAAAATTGTTGGTTCTAGCAAGAAAAGGGAAAGTTTTCAATTTATGAATAAAATACATGTATAGGAATAACACATTACAATAACTATGTGGCCTTATATAGCCACTGGGGGGTACTCAACGAGTTGTTGGCACTCGGAACATTGAGCCTCAACTCATAAAATAATATATCAAATAATACAACTATCATCATCTCCATCTAGAATCATCCCACCACCACTTGACAAGGCTCAACATAGTCAAAATCACATAGGTTGAATCCATACGATAACCATATCAGGAGAGAGAAAGGAGTACAAGTTGCCATCTACTGAGCCTAAGGTGTCCGCAAAACACAATATATGCATGACACCCGTTTAACAAGTGTGACACATACCAAATGAACAAAAGTGGGTTTTCAGCCTATGTGAGGCTCCACTTCCTATCTCGTACTCGGCTCGAGTGGTAGGTCAATGGTACACATTTCCTCACTCCAAACATACACATTTTATTGATTTCCTTAGGGTTGGTTAGTGTAGGGTCCACAACATAACATATAACTACATCACTAACACAATGGTGATTCACACACATTAACCATAGCGTATTATGCATGGTATATATATAAGGGTATAACATAATCATTACTTTCATGGGTTATGATACATCACATTACCACATTCTGCACCCAAAGTGTAATCATTATACAATAGGGATCATACGTTCACCATATGCCCCTAAATCATGACGTAAACCATCTCATATTACACAAATCATACATATGATGAACGCAATGTCTAACATTACAACATATAATCAATTTCAATTACAACATGGTGACACACACGATTCATCACAACATGGTGATGACATAACGATATGATCCAATTCACTTTACAACAATTTTTTTGTAATACATCAATACACCTTCATATCACATAATGCCAAAATGCTCTAATACTCTATAATCCACAATAACATTATTTTTCACACATAATAAGGTGGTTCATCACCCATGAATTCCTCATAGAATCCATGAAAAGGAGAGAGAATACTCTCATCACAAGCACATCAACATGATAAAAAAATATGCACTAAGTGACATACACAACATGTGCGTTCACAATTTCACAATTACGACATAGTTCACATCACACTTATATCACATTACTCTTCCAATATCCACCACCATCATGCAACACCATCACAACTCCAATCTTCCCTAGAGGTTCGAGAGCATGAACCTATGCTCTAATACCAAATGTAACACCCACATTTTTTTCACACACAAAAACAACAGTAAAAATACCAAGAATTTTTTTGACTTACAATGCTCACTACACAATGCCACAAGGGCTCCAAGTAACGAAAACTCAAAGATGCATATGACACTTACAAGTCAGCGACTCACATAGAAACATGACAACACCATAGACATGTCGATGCCACACTTTTCCCAATGAATGAATACTAGCAATGACCCAACCACAAGAAAAGGACTCAAGGATTGGAAAACCCACAACACATCATTTCATTAATTGCATCTTAGTTACGATTAACATTCCAAGAACATTATTGAGCAAGGATAATTTCCTCCTTTTTCTAGCTACATATTCTTAAGTTCATTCCACATTTAATTTACTGATTCGACCATTTTAAGTTGGCTTTTTATCCTTTACAGAAATTTCCATAACTTACATACTTATTTGGCATAATTCAAATTGCATACAAAGTACTTAATTATCTTGTTCTTATGTTAAGAATATGCTTCTCAAGCATTTATTCAATGTCTACATTTTACCCTTGCAACTCAAGTGAATCTAACTTGATGTCAGAAAGCAATATTAGGATTTAAGGGGGTGGTTTAGATTCAAGATACCTTTTCCCCATAAACATTATTCGATCACGGTATCTTTATTTCCCGATTCAACATTCCTAAAACAAGAAATTGTATTTAGATTATATATCTATATATATTTTGTTCTACTCGAAGTTTGATCACACCAAGGCAATTCATATTCTTTGTAACACATGAAAATGTTTAATTAATTTGTAAGGACACCAAGAGTGACATTATTCCTAACCTCAAATCTTGTTTTACTCTTATATGATTTACTCTTACATCACACTATGGTCTCATTATTAGCATAGTTTTATAATAGGAATTATGAAAGTATTTGACTAACATCTTAAAGAAGTATATGATTGAAAGAACTACGACTGCACACATGAATCCCAAGATAACCTCCTAATCAACTGAGGTTTGGTTTAATTCCAATTGCACCTAAGGATTTATGCCTCAACTATATAAGAGTTTTAAGGCGAGAGGACATATTTTAGCTAAACCACCTTCAAGAAAAGACCAAGGTGTTATGTTGGTAGAAACCAAGGTAACACATCTAACTTGAGAGGACTAAGGACTTCATTAACAAGAGTTTAAGACCTAGAAAAACTATTTCATGATCTCCAATTATGTCGTCTAGATCCAACAGGGACTTCATTGGTTGATGAAGTCAATTTTCTAGATCTAATCTCATAAGATTGGGTAATCCAAAAGGATACTAAGGGAGTATTAGCTCTACTTACTCCACAGATGGTAAGGTTACATTGCATAGTCATTGCTTCGAACAAGGACTCATAAGGTGACTTCCAAGGTGGTCTTCACCACTCAACCACGGTGTCGGAACTGAAGAGAGGACATTCTCCTCATGGTTACCAAAACTAGAAGGAAACCACACACTCCGGATAAAGTTGGACCATGTCATTCCTAAAAGATGGGTTCACGACAAGGTCGCTAAACATAACGACTATGATGGTAAACTCCAACTAGGGGTTTTATTTACCTAAACTAGGAGGTTCCATCGAGTGTAGAGTTTAAGTTCATTCTACGGTTTCAATCTCTTCTATGGTAAGAAGGATCACACATGAAGACATGTTATGCATGAGATCTTATACTAGGGTTGAGTGTTTTGATTAAATCTCTTTATTACATTTACAAGGTAAGAATACAACACAATAATTAATTAATCATTTATTGAACACCAAAAATGCACTACAATATATTAACTTCAAATTCATTTACTATATATATTTCAAACCCTTTTACCATATACAACCATTAATCAAATTGAACTTGTGATTAAATGCACATTTCGAAGATATCCCTAAAAATAACATCCCATACATATTAGCAATTTCAAATATAACATTTTTGTAGCATGAATACATTATACATATATTTATTTTACAATGACCTATAAAAATTAGAATAATAAATAATGAATTACACACCACCTTTTCGCCATCATTCTTGCATCCTGCAAAACCATGTGAGCATGAAATCAGCAATAAATCACTGGCATGGCATCCACCCTAATCTAACATAATTAACATTTCTCATTTTCCCATTTACATATAATAATAATTACAATTTTCAATGAAAGGAAAGGTTTAGAGACATGTATTCATTACATTTCATTTCACTTCATTTCATAACCTAGGAGAGAAAAGAGAAGGGAAGAGAGAGAAAGCACCATTTTATCAAAAGTTCTATTTCACACAAGTTACACTATAGAGTTTTTTTAAAAATTATTTACATGTGTCAAAAGTTTCCATGGTGGTTTGGAATCTGAAGAGGGTCCCACAACTTTCTATTTTTACATTTTCTTGCTAGCTACAAAAACGTTCAAATCGGGCTCAAAGGCTAAGAAACCAATTTCAAACATTGTCTTCGATGAGCAAACACACCACGGTTAAATTTCTATGTGTCCACTTATATACCAAGATTTCATAGAACTGATGAAATTTGGAACTAGTGAACGGTTTACGTTTGGTGGCTAGTTTTCTGGGGCCATCGGTCGTAATTGACCTAGTTATAAATGAATAAAAGTTAGCTCGAGGGCTCAGAAAACCACGTCCAAAACATGACATTCGATGGATGAATGCGCAACAAGAAACTTCCTACCAGTTCCCCTATATAAGGAGAATTCATCAGAGTCAATGGGACTGAGAACTAGAAAACCATTTTCAAACGGCGACAAGTTTTCTGGAGCGACAAGTCAAAAATTTGTCCAGTTTGACCTTGTCAAACCGTGACGATCGAGGCTACTAGAAAATGGATTTTCCAAACTATACAAAAAGTGTTTTCCCTAAACTGAATGTTCCATGTAATTGTCTAGTAAAAACACTAGAGGTTTGTGAAAATAGATAATAATTTCTCTATCCAGGTTTCAAATGGTGGTTCAAAATGAAAGCCAACTTTATAGTTTTAGTAGCTTCTTACAACTACAAAATGGTGTAACATTGCTCCCAGTATGGCATCAAAAATATCACAAATGTTCATTCGGGGTCAAACCAAAGGTTAAGGTGACTCCTCACATAACCAAGTAAACGAATGAAGCTTAACATCCCATTTTTGGAGTTACGAAGGGTACTTAACGAGTCTTCAAAAATGCAAAATTATCTATTTAAACAGGGAGATGGTCAACATTTTTTTTTACTTTGGGAAGTCAATTTCATCTTGTCGATAAAACAATATTGAAGCGATCTAGTTGGGTAGGAAGTTTTCTAAATCACCTCAGAATGAGGGTTGAAGTTCATGGTTTAATACAAAAGGGTTATTTTGATTTCGTGAGTTATGACACGACAATTTATTGTTTTGCAACAAGTTAATATAAAACAAATAAATGTATTATAATCCTAATATTTTAAAATTATATTAAGTTACAAAATGAAAAACTAAAGTAAGAGAGTTATGAAAGATAAGGGAGATGAACCATGTCCGGAATCGATTGACGATAGAAGATAAGTGGTTTTGGCGATCAAGCTGATTGTAGTTCTAGAGAGGTTTCAAAGCCATTTCCACCTAGCCCATCTCGTATATCTTAAGGTCATATAATTTCTTCAAGGTTTCTTCCTTTAAGTTGTGTACCTCACTATCTCCCATCCATACAACACTAAAAGATCTCCAAGATAGGTATCATACTCTGGAGGAGGATAAGGCTCCATTCCAAGAGAGTAACTCCAACTATTCTCCTCAACATTTGCTGCTATTGAAGCATATAAATTGAGGTCTTTTGGCAACAAACTTCAAAAATTCTTCCACTTTCACACGCTTCAAAAAAATAGATTACCATTTCTTTATAGGTGTCGGCTTTGTGTTTCCTTTTAATATTTGCACAAAATCACATCCATAAAGATAACCTGGGAGAGGCATCCCAAAAACTCCAGCCCCTCCATGATCAAAGTAAAAATGAAAATATGATCATTCTCTTCTTCATATATTTCAAGCAGAATTCACCTATGTAAATCTTGTGTGTATACGTGTATTCTTCAAGGTATTGAGAGTAGAATCATGTATAAATATCATATTTGCCAAGCTCCACAACCTGGCAATCATCCTTCCAAACCTTGCATCAAATAGGGACATGAGAGAAGGACAAAGGAAAACAGGTCTGGAAAGGTGAAGTCGAAGGTGCTCCTGGAGCTGTGAATGCAAAATGTGGTGGTGAGCACAAGGCATGGACACAGCTTGACAAAACACCTAAAATAGATGGGGTCTTAAGGAAACACCTTCAAAGTAAGATATGGACAAAAGGACTGCAGAAAACATGACCTGCTAGAAACGCCCATGCCAATAGAGAAAAAAAAATTGAAACATGATTGGACATACACCCATGTAAGGGAAAGAGACTTTGCCACATTTTTTGATGCAGGTGCCATGGAAGGAAATAATGTTGGGCAGAGAAGATGCGACCAGGAGGGAGAATATTCTAGCAAAAATCCAACAAGTTCCAAACCTTTACTAGCAGACCATCAAAACCACGCGGCCAACACAATGGCTAGAGAAAACAACAGGTAAACTAGGTAGAAAGGGGGAACCGGCTAAACAAAACCAAAGTGGCCAAGGGGGAAGGTATACGGTGAGGGCAATATTAAATGCCTTAAAATCACCGACAGGAGTTCAACCACTCCCACCCGCCAACAAGAAAGATAATTTGCCAAAAGGAATCACTGGTTGGTGGGTGGATAAATAAAATTCATCACTAACTTGATAATTATGCATCTGGGCATTAAATTCTCCTCCCCTTAAGAAAGCATCATCCTCGATGCACATAACACTAAAGGAAGGAAAGGGGGCAAACAACAAGGAACAAATAAAGATGAAAGTTCACCCTATGGTTAAAATTTCATTCGTTAAAGCACGGCCATGGGGTAGCCTTAGAAACATTTTGGCAGAATGTTTAACTTTCAAAGTTCTGTGAAGATTGGCAGTTCTAGTTTACCTTATTACTTAACTAGTCTTCCTTTACAATATTTATTTTCTCAAGATCTTAATACTTATTGTTTAGAATTTTTTATTTTTTTAATCATCTTATGTTCATGGGTGTCCATTAGTAATTGGTCTCAAAATGTCACATAAAATTCAACACAACACAAATGACCCACAAAACATCTTGCTACATACTTTCATGACTGTATCACATAACAAGGCCTCAATCGAACCATGGAAAGAGCATACATATCCCTCACAATGAATACTTGTCACACATGCTTTTGAAACAAATGCACTCATAACATAAGAAGACTACAACAACATGGAATTCCCAATAGATACACATACGAAGATTTCACAAAACTTCAGACCATAACTGTAGCTATATAGTGTCAAGATGGAAACAATGTCGTAAGACATAAACTAGAATCTCAAGAGTACACATAAATTCATAATACTAACACCATACACCTCCCAAAACATCACAAAACACTCCATATACCTCCCAAAGCATCACCAACAACTACATAAAAAAAAACTCCAAGTGCGCTAATCACACTCACATACAAGTCTCTTATGCAAGAGTACACATAAATTCATAATACTAACACCATACACCTCCCAAAACATCACAAAACACTCCATATACCTCCCAAAGCATCACCAACAACTACATAAAAAAAAACTCCAAGTGCGCTAATCACACTCACATACAAGTCTCTTATGCCTCCGTCAAGTGTCTCTTGTGCCTCCCTCAAGTGTCTCTTATGCCTCCCTCAAGTCTCTTATGTCTCCCTCAAGTATCTTATGCCTCCCTCAAGTGGCGTATGCGTCTTTGAGTTTTTGTTACTTGGAGCCCTTGTGGCGTTGTGTAGTGAGCATTCTAAGTCAACAAAAATTCTGGTATTTTTGTTGTTTTGTGTGTGAAAAAATGTGAGCATTACATTTTTCTCTTTTTCACCTATTTAGACCCACCAAAATCTGATTCTCATGATACCAAATCATATTGCTAGAGGAGATCTTTCGAATGAGACCAATTTTTTGTGATTTGGTGCATGGAATCGAGAGATATCATCATTTGAAAATTTGTAAGTCGGGAAGTACAAGAACTTAACAAGTAGTAGCCTTTGATTAGCTCGGAGATTGCCTTTTGCCCATGTGAGCATTACTTTGTCTTTTGTCAAGTATCATTTCCTCATTAGCTTGGGTTTCGAGGTTTTACTTTCCGTATTCCTTTCTTTTCCTCAACTTTTTCTTTGGCTTTAAAAGATTCGCCATATAAAAATACGGACCAATAAGTCTCTACCACATTTCTTCACACTCGACAAACTATCCTTAGCCTCCGATCGACATTGTGAAACGTGGACCAATGAGAGGGCTCCACACCTCTTCACATTTCAGCCCCTCGGGAACTTGAGCCAATAAGAAACAACCACGTTTCCTTTGCATTTCACCCTTTAACTCGACCATTACGAAGTGCAAGCCAATGAGAAACAACAACACTCTTCACATGTCAGTCCTTTTTATTTTTTCCTCTGACCTTCGTGAAATGTGAGCCAATGAAATGGCTCCACGTTGCTCTCATGTCAAGACCTGTCAGTCTGTCTTCTTTGTGCTTGTCTCTGATTCGATGGGCCTTCACATTTGTCATACTACGAAATGAGAGCAAATGCGGTGGCTCGACGTAGCTCTTCACATCGCAGTTTATAATTCGAGGGGACTTAGAAAATTTTTGGCTTTTGAATTGCTTCCACGTAACCCCCCTTTGACCTCGCTAACTTTATGAACCTGATGAAATATGAATCATGGCTTATTCCGCGGACTTGAGGTTCGCAGAATCCTTTCTACTTGAAACTATCCGAGAATGACACCATGTGTACCTATTTTCGATATCTTTGATATGTGTTGCGTGTCCTCCTGCTTTCCTTTGTACCATGGATTTAATCTTTTCCACACAACACTAGCTAAATAAACAAGGCCATGATATGGCAAATACTGCCGAAGGTGATGTTTTGTGGGATGTGGAGAATACATATATGTAAAATTTCAAGACAAATGCAAAAATAATATTGTTATAATTTTTTATTTTTTGTGAAGTGAATATGTTGCATACACTAGTGTCATGGAGATAGGTTAGTCATGTGTGATCAAGTAGATATTTATGCAAGTGCGAAGCATGCAGTTGGAATGTAAACTATTTGATTATGTGTTACAAAAATGTGGAGTAAGTATCGACATCATTTGTTTCTAATTGCAACATATAGTTATCTAAACCCATGACACTACTGGAAATTAATTGTATAATATTGTTTGATTCTCACATACACAAATTCAATAATGTGACCCAATTACATTTTTTGTCGCAAGTTAAGAATTGAGTAAAAAATCTTACACCATCATTTCTATCTATCTTGAAAAATTGATGCCTAGGATGTCATTTTTACGATTTAAGTTGCATAAGATGGGTGACACATTTAGGCAATAGTAAACAATTATAGGCTAGAAAAAACATAAACCCTAAGAATTCATCAACAATAGTTCAAATTATTGTCACGAAATGAAATAAAAAGTCCTACACAACCCTGACACATTTGAAACCATTTCTTTTGATTATTAAATATCTCCAAGGCAACTTCAAAGTTAAAATGCAACAATGATAAAGTACATGCTCAGAGTGATTTTACGAAATTCCAAAGGAAAAATAATCTTAGAATTTAATCAAATACAACTCAAAATACACTTAACAAAATGCAACATGAAGATGAACACAAAATGCTTCGATTAAAAATAAAAAATGAATTTTTATGTGAAGCACCTCAAATTTGACCAGGAAAAATTAATAATGTAACTAAATATAAATGTTCTAAACTTTTTTAGGCTAAATGACATAAAATCAAATAATTTGAGCCCAAGATAGATAGTTATTCATAAACCAAAAGTAGTAAGCAGAGGTAGTCAAACTACTCAATTTCCTTTAACTACATTGCTTATAATTGTAAATGAAATTGAAATAGACACCAATTTACATAGATAGTGTACAAATTTTAAGGAAAAGACTCTTAAATACTCTTAACAAAATGTAGAGAGGAGTGCATTAAGAGAGGTTACTTCAATTTATCAAAGAAGTGACTTCTAAAAGCAACTGCCTCCATTTTTCTTGCAATACTACGTCATTAGGTTTCAAATAAGGTTCAAGTTGTGAGAATCTTAAAGGGACACTACTGACTAAATGTAGAGTGACCCAAAATTTTGCACATAAAATCAAGAAAATAATGATTTACTTCAAAGAAGATACAAAACAAAATAGAAAATGCAAACTTGGCAGTGTAGTTGCTTTTGGTCTAAACTTGTGATTTAAACAACACATGGATATGGGTCTTCTCTGTTTTATTTTTCGAGGGTTCTAATGAAACTAAATTTGAAAAATGGAGAAGGAGAAAATTGTGGAAGAAGGTCTTCAGACTAACATTTAGCACTTTCATGTGCAATCTAATATATCTCGTGAGGTTTAGGAATTGATGACTTGTTTTTTTGTGAATTTGAATCTTCATCCTGAAAATGCATATTGTAGATCCCATCTCGACATAGTGGCATTCAAAGGGAGAATATTACCGGAGGAATTGACCATAAAAAGTGAAATTGATAAAAGAAGAAATAGTAGATATCCATTTTAATGCATAAAAGCATGTAAAAATAAAGCAATGGATCCACTGTATAACTACCCACAAAAAACTTATAACCTAAGGAAGAACAACCAAGGTTGCGACTTCCATAGAACCACAGAGAAAGGATTTAATGCATGCCAGATATTTATGTAACAATCCACAGTAGGTTGATAACAGAACACCTAATGCATACTTGTTTGTCCTTACAGCCTAGAGAAAGTGAGAAGACCTAATGCAAAATTCAAATAAAAATACCATCGAGTTGTTGTTGTGCAAAAGAAAAACCCATGCATCCGACTTCTGCAAAAATGTGAAAATTCAATTTGATGAGATCCTCTCTTCCGTTTCCCCTCTGAAAATTCCAACAAATAGCCCGATGTAAGATATTTCTTGACTACAATTTATAAAATTCCATATATGAAGCTGACCAGACAATACCGCTAGGTCAGACAAGGCTAGAGACACCATCCACTATGGAAGATTAAGGGAAGACACTAACTCCTTTTTCAGAACATCATAACCACTTTGCTCTAAAAAAAGGTGATGGTTTTTCCGGAGTCGATGATGATTCCACCAGACCCATCAGATGGAAAATCAAAGGTGCCATGCGGGATGTCTAACAACCTGGACCCAACACTTAAACCTTCCAAGGAAAGATAATAAAATGTTTTTTGCGCTCTGTTCTGAACCAGAGGACTGGAGTTGACGCTCTTGCTACTCAGGGATGCACTTGTGCCCACTAATAATGGACTGGTTTTTGAAGGGGGGTCATTTATCAACATGAGACAGTAAGAGAATTTATTTTCCACAGAGTTGCCAATCTGCGAGATGAACGATAAGGGACGCCTTGATCCGAAGCCTATCATCCCCCTCCTTGTGAGAACCCACTTCCTTCGTTGTCTTGCTTGCACCCAAACACAATGTGGGGGAGATTTTCCGAAGAAAGAGTGAACGTCTCCGAGGAAAGGATTCCCAGAGTGGAAGAATAGTCTCCATAAGTATAGAGATGTACTGACACTCGGATTTAGAGCATAGAGAGGAGAGAAGAGCCTGAAACATGGAACTCGAGCAAGTAACTTTTCTATAGGTGGAGTGGGAGGGATCGAATATTGGAGTGGGCTGTTAATAGCACTCAACACGCATCTTACACTGCGTCAATGCCAAGTCATTGCCTGTATATATCCAGAGTTGCCGAGTATGACAAGGTAGGGGTGCCTAGTGACAACTTTAGCAGAAACTCTCTCGTTCCTGCGCTCACAAGACCCTCCGCATCTACCAAATTATTATAACTACAACTACCACTCCTCATCTAGGTTTTGTAGCCTCTCATGGCTGCGTTCGATTGCTCGTTTCAGGGGCTCCATGGATGTCAAAAAGGCAAGAAAATTTAAGCAAGTTATAGCAGTCAAAGGAATTCACTGGCGCACAACATAGTATCATGGAAATTAAATTTGTCAAATAAAGCCGCCTTTAGGTACGGTTGTCCCCTGTTAGAGCTACAATATAATTAATATTTGTGCACAGTACAGAATAAAGGGGATAACCAATAAAATTGCAAGAAATCATAAAACTTTATTCTAAAACTATAATTAGATGTGGTTTAAATATAGGTGGGATTGTTTGATTGGATTTGATCAAAGCAAGTAATTGTATAGGTGAAGGCAATATACTGCCGAAAATAAAGTTGAAATTGTAAACACCAAGTTTCTAGAATGCGAAAATAATTGAATGCTACAGGTCTGTGATGTGTATATATATTGACCCACTTACACCGCTATTATTAATCGCTCCTCGACTTGTCTTTGTTTGCCACGGAATCTCTGTTATCGCCATTATATGCCCAATTTTCCATTTATTTCTTTTTACACGTGATAAGTGCTGCCACTTGTTACCCGCGGAGCGGTATTAAAGTATTTGATTTTGATTGCAGAACAAGACATGACTGTGGGGCCCGGTGCTCTCTTCAGGGAAATACTATGATGGAAAATCCTCCCGGTAAAGAGGACCTTTTACCGGTAGAATCTCAGGGCTGGAATTTCAAATTAGTCCATGTCAAAAAAAAAAAAAAAAAATTCTTTCATGTCATTGTAATTCCAAAATGCTCGGCATGTTATTGTCTGTGGTAGTTATATTTTTTTACAGGTCGTACACGGTCAAATTTTCAACCCTGTTGCGACATGTTTAGACATTTTTAGTTATTTTAGCTATTAAAATACACTCACTTTCAAAATGTCCGTCATGACTCATCATAGACATGTGAACATATAATTTTAACTTCAAAGATCTTTTACATATTTTACAATGTAATGGAGATGTCAAATTTTATGGATGTGTTAAATATGTTAAATTAGCAATTGCACATGAGTCACAAGTTACGCGAGAGGAATGTAAATATGCAGTGGGGCTAATGGAGCATACAAATTTGTATTGTTTACGCCCCAAACTCGCAGTAGCCCTGTATCACAAATATTCGTATTGTGCGTTATATTCATTTGTTTTATTGGCAAATATTAGAGGTGCACTTATCACAAATATAAAAGTTTTACTTTTTAGAACAATACCTTTTGTCGTTGATGGTGTGCTCAGCGGGGGTGTGCCAGTGGCCTTGGTTAAGCCTGTATATTTCCCCCTCTATTTCAATACTGCCGCCCCTGTTGTCCATTTTATCTGATTGTGCATCACCAAAATATTTCAATAATCACCAATATATCGATGGGAGATTGGTTTTGGTCGTTCCCACGGCACTCCAGTTTTGATGCAGTTCTCCCTAGGAGCTTTGAAAATCCTCCCAACTTTCCAAATGACTTTGGCAACTCTTTACAAAATTGATCACCATAAAAGTTCCAACTCATTGAATTTGGCAATGTTTATAATTCGGATAATTACTACAATCACAATAATCCAAGTTGAGTGCCCAGAGATTTGCCATACAACATATCCAACTTGGCACTGCAAACCCAATTAGCCTTTTCTTGGGTGCATAAAATATTGCAGAATGTTCCAATTTAAATTGATTTGCATGGGTTGACATGCGCTAACTTGTTGGCCAAGCATCCAAATAGCCTTTAATCTGTTATGGCCTTTCGTAAACATTACAGACCATTGTCATTACTGCGTAACAACATTCCTTTCAAATGATATTTTTGTAGATTAGCCAACTGATAAGGAAGCCAAAACTCTATCTTTGAGCTGGCCTATGCTCCTCATTATTACTCGGTGTGACGGACAAACGCCAGTCAGCTGATGGTAAACTACAAAACAACTATAAACACTTATGTCGAAGAAATAGGCCCCTGGTCACATGAGGGGTAGGATCCCTTCTTCCATCCTTTTCAATTGCAATTCATGGGTAACACTGAATCGTATTTCTGTTGTTGTGTCATATAAGAAACATTTTCTAACCTTAACAACCCGTCATCCTCTTTAATGGACAATAAATAAATAAATAAATCACAACATTCACAAAGAGAGCAAATTTAATATTTTCTTTAGCACACGATCATACAATCCAAAAAGTAGATACAATCAGAATGTTAGATATTATTATAGGAAATATCTAAAATTTGTGATCATACAATCCAAAAAGTAGATACAATCAGATTGTTAGATATTATTATAGGAAATATCTAAAATTTGTGGATATCTACGATAGTAAATATCTAGGATTGTAGGAAAATATCTAAAATCCGGCAACTTACATTAAAGTTAAGACAACAAATATTGGAGCCATCGGAATTTGACACTTTCCAGCCAAGCCATCTTCAAAGGTGGAACCCGTTATCCTCTTTAATGGACAATAAATAAATAGATAAATCACAACATTCACAACGAGCAACTTTAATATTTTCTTTAAAGCACATGATCATATACGGTCAAAAAGTAGATACAATCATAATGTTAGATATTATTATAGGAAATATCTAAAATTTGTGATCATACAATCCAAAAAGTAGATACAATCATATTGTTAGATATTATTATAGGAAATATCTAAAATTTGTGGATATCTACCATAGTAAATATCTAGGATTGTAGGAAAATATCTAAAATCCGGCAACTTACATTAAAGTTAAGACAACAAATATTGGAGCCACCGGAATTTGACACTTTCCAGCCAAGCCATCTTCAAAGGTGGAACCCGTCATCCTCTTTAATGGACAATAAATAAATAAATAAATCACAACATTCACAAAGAGAGCAGCTTTAATATTTTCTTTAGCACATGATCATATAGTCCAAAAAGTAGATACAATCATAATGTTAGATATTATTATAGGAAATATCTAAAATTTGTGATCATACAATCCAAAAAGTAGTTACAATCAGATTGTTAGATATTATTATAGGAAATATCTAAAATTTGTGGATATCTACCATAGTAAATATCTAGGATTGTAGGAAAATATCTAAAATCTGGCAACTTACATTAAAGTTAAGACAACAAATATTGAAGCCACCGGAATTTGACACTTTCCAACCAAGCCATCTTCAAAGGTGGACGCCTCTTTGGCGAATTAAAGAAACGAAACAATGCAAGAGAGGAAGAGGGGTGACAAAGAAGGAGATTGAGGGAGGAAAAATCTAGGGGTGAGGAAAATGTCCTGGGAACATATGTAAAACTCTTTACGACAAGGCACATATGAATCAAACCCCATGTTTGACAATTGTTCGAAGGAGAAAAGGGGTGTGGTGCATGATCATTGAGACAACACACTTTTGAGATATCTAATAAAGCAAGGCCTTGTCAATCAATACTCCCATAATTAATAATTATTTTTTGCAATGTCACCATTTATATGTTTTGTGGGTAGTCTAAACACATGCTAATGTTAGGGAATTGGTTGCACGTGTTGTAGGATACTTTAGAGATAGGGACATGTGGAAGGGACTGACGCCCCATGTCAATCCAAATTAGTAGTTGAATTTACTATTTCACATATCGAGTTGAGGCAAGTAGTTGAATACGGTAGTTATTTTCAAATGTTAACATCATGGCGCTTTGCAGTATGAGGGAGTGGTTAAAGAAGATGAGAGAGGAACAATTGTATGGGTGTTTTCACGATTGTCATGATTTTGTCGGCCGGCCAACGCCATCAATGTTATCATTCAAAGGTTTGAACACGTGACTTGACATTTCTATTATTATTTCCCTATTTTTGAGTCAAAGACATGACTTTTTCTACCTTCATCCCACTTGATTATTATTTTTTGCAAACGTAAACCACCACCATCGATGCATTTTTGTGTGAAATGCAATACTAAGAGGATTTAAAAGAAAGAGTTAGAAGATTCTTTGAATCCACGCTTTTTTCTCTCTAACATAAATGGCATTATCGAATGAGGGTTTGCATACAGAAAATGGAAAATACAAAATGTGTAGAGTACATATACAACAAAGGACATATGGCAAAATTTGTTGTTCTTAAGATTAACGGTCCATGGATCTTGTACTTTGTCACTCGTCCAATGATAAATGATAAAAATGGACTCATTATTAGTGTGGCTATTCACGAAACCAGTTTTTCATTCAAACATGGGACCTAAACTCGTGCACAAAGCTATTTTTCGATAAGAGAATTGAAACTATATAGAGTGGACATTTTGATGTTGGACCTCAAATTGTATGATCGAGTATTATAGACAAGTATTATCTCGTCTATATTTGATAACAATTATGTTTGGTCAAATTCTTACATTATGCGAGAACACAATAGACTTTGGAAGCCATCTTTCCGCATTCAATTAGAATTTTTGCCTTTTTAATGGATTTGTAGCTTTTTGGGATCATCGTTTTTACATTATTATGTGTTTCAATAACATATGTGCGTCAAACTAATACAACCATTTTTTACATTATTATGTATTTTAATAACATAAGTGTTGAAAATAGAATATACTTAAAAACTAAAAAAATGGTATATTAAGAATAAATTTCAACACATATTGTAAGGACCACAACAAATTCAAAAACTTTAAAAATTTATTAATAAAATATACATCACATACAACATAACATAGGGGACATTAGCTCGATATCAACCCACGACACACAACCGATCAAAAAAATGTGGTTGATGTTGCAAAAGTCAATATCTAAAAATCTCATAGCAATATTTACATAGATGAATCTTCAATGTTGCTTAAAGATTAAGAAGAAAAATTATGTGTGCATTTTATACATTACCCCAAGAACTTAAACGAGTCTTTGTTTTAGTCAAAGCAACACACATACGTGCGCGCCAACTAACAAAAATGCAAAATAAATAATAACACTATGTTTTAGCGATATAAAATATGAAACATGCCCATTCATCCATTGGGCTTTAATATTTGGATTAAATTTGCAGATTCAAAAATGAAACTTAATAAATTATCTTGTAAAAATACAAATATAACGTCACTTAGAGGGTCTTTTTGTGTCTTGTGTTATCAAAGACACCAATCAGCGATGTGCATAAGAATGTACATTAATTTTAAAAAATGAAAAAGAGAAGAGAAGAAGGAAGAAAACCATTTTAAAATCAGCCAAAGCGCAATTAAACAATAATGTGATTACAATGAACCATGATATACCAAGCAAATGACCTAACGAATAATCTTTATATCTTTTGATCCTAACCATGGTTAACACAAAGCCATAACTTCCGACTCCCGACCGATCGTGTAGTGACACTCGAAACAAACGGATTTTTAGCCCGGTGACTAACCATCCATTAACCACAACCATTCCTAATATGAGCAAAACTATGAATAATAAACAAACTCATAATAAAGTATGCATTTATCAAAGACAACTTTAGAATTTTGTCGTTATGTAGCCATTATTGTCCTTATCAAAGGTGCGAAAGAACTCAAGTACATTTTTGTGGTTAGGGGAGAGGACCCTATAACCGTGCACCTAACTTTAGGGGCACGCAAATATATGTAGGTATGTCGGTAGCGTAAAAAAATTATATCATCGTGTAGCGTATGATCGTGCCATATCAACATTTTCGTTTCGTGTGTTTATTTGGAGGGAAAAGTAGTTTTTGAATTGATTTAATATGAAGAAAATCAATATAAAGCATTTGAAAGAGGGACCAATGACCGAGCGCCCATGTGTCACATTCTCATTGACTCTTAAAAAGTGTAATTAACCAAAAAGTGAACAATTATTGGTGCTTTTGTCAACAACCTATGGTGAAAAGAGATGTACATGTTTTGGTCCCTGCTCGGTTATAGGGTCCTCTCCCTAGTATAGACCACATCAAGAATTATGACAAAATTAATCACCAAATGGTGGCCACTCATGTCTCTTACTAATGTCATATTTAGCCCCACATTTCTTATTTAGAAAGTGACTTTCAGTTTAAAATTTTGATTTTTAATATAAACATTCATTAAGTTTAAAATGGTTAAGAAAATTAATAAATGAAATATGATTGATAATAAGAATTCTAACATTAATTAAATAAGAATTAAAGAAAAATAAAAACAATATTTTAATAATTTATTGATTTTTAATTGAGTTTTTTCAAAAAAAAAGTATTTTTGTTTTGATTGTTATTTGATTTTCTTTGTTTTTATTATTTTAATTTCTTATAAATATAAATTAAATTATAAAAGTTAGAATCTTAAAACTTTCTTTAAAAAAAGATGCAATTCTAAGATTCTAAGATTGGATTTGAAATTTGAAAGTTGAAACTTAGAATCAAAAATATAAAAAAGTGAAAGTTAAAAACTGAAATATTAAAGATTTGGAGAAAGTATGACATTCACATAGAAGAAAAATAATTTCTAAAAATATAGTTAATAAATATGATTATGAGCTTTCTATATTATTGTTGTATTATTAATTATATAATTTTAAATCTCAAAAAAATTATATATTTACTTATAGAATTTTGTAATTCAATTTTAAATTTTTGTTTTTGTTTTTCATGAGCTCAATTGTGTGTATATATGGCCTAGAAAACATTAAGATTGACGGTGGGAAATGTGTTTCAATTAAGTGGAGGGTCTTTTGTCAATTTATAGAGCACTTTACGTACGTGGAGCGGTCCCAAATTTAGACGTTCAATGTTACATATCATCCCCCACAAACAGAAAAAATCGGTGGTTAAGAAAATTTAATGACTATCATTTGAGGTTCAAAATTAAATATCTTACAATAATATAAATTTCCTTTTTTAAAAATATACATAAAATGAAATAAATTTTACATTTAAAATAATTAACATTGAATGTCTAAATCTAACACCGCTACCACATACTTAAAGTGCTCTATAAATTGACAAGAGGCCCTCCACTTAATTGAAACACATTTGTCAATCTTAATGTTTTCGGTGGCCCAGATGACTCCGATACCATTGTGACTAAAAGAGGATTGCCAGCCACACAAATGACTATCACTACCAAAAATACTTTAAGAAAGTCATGCGGCGGTAATTCCATATAATGTATGAGATTTTTTCATTGACCTGAAGGGGAAAAGCCTGTGTGTCGCCATGGATGGCAATTCCGAGAATGGTAATATGCAGAGAAAATTAAGCAGGGTGTTGATCATTGGAGCGACTGGTTACATGGGTGCTTTTGTTGCCAGGGCGAGCTCAGATTCTGGTCACCCAACATTTGCTCTTGTTCAGCCTTCAACTCTACAGGATCCTGGCAAGGCTGAATCCATAGACAATTTAAGGTCTTCTGGGATTCACATCATACCTGTAAGGTTTTAACATGCCAAATATTGTGATTATTGATTCATTTCTTCAAATTAATCAACATGGTTTTTATATGTAGGGATGTCTGGAGGACCATGAATTGCTTGTAAAAGCAATTGCAGAGGTAAATGTTGTGATTTCTGTGGTGGGTGGAGTCCAAACCATGGAGCAGTTGAAGATAATCGATGCAATCAAACAAGTGGGCACTGTCAAAGTATAACATTTTGGATACCTCTGTGTTTTATAAAAGTTTATGCCTGATCATGTTTAATGATTGATCTAGTTATTTGAGGATTTCAAACTACTGCAATCCAATAATATTGGAGAAAACTTTTATGAAATTGCAAATAAATTTAGGAATTGTTTTTATATCATATTTTATTTATCATTTACACGTTACCTAATTCAAATCATTTTCACTTTGGAATTCGATCTTTTATTTCTGTACACTTTATGCAATGGGACATTTACACACTACCTAGTGATTGTAAGGACTCACCCTCTTAAAAGCATAGCAAAAGGTTGTGCCAAGTTGGCAGGTCGCACTATCTCAAATCGTGGGTTTTCAACCCACAATTAGCAGGCCAATTCCCCAAGTGCCCTGCAGAATCTGTTAATATGTTGGTTTGCTATCCATAAGAGTCGAGACAAACCAATTTCCCATGGGCGTACTTCTGCACACATCCCTAGAACTATATATGTTTAGGTTGAAATGCTTTTGTTACCTCAGATCTATCCATTTCAGGTTTGCACTCTAGATATAAATTAAAATAAATTGTGACTTCAGTATATATATGTGTGTATATATCGAGAGAGATTACATTGTGAAAATGTATAGGTGTGTATATTATGTACATATAATTGAATTTGTTTGTTTTAGCACCCTAATTCAGGTTGACTGAAGGAAGATACTATATAATCATATGTTGGACTTGTTTTCATCATTCGATGCATAAAAGGTCGAGAATTATATACTTTTGAGTGCATTGATATGTTTAAAGAAAAACGGTCAATGCCCACACACCAGAGATTAATGTTGAACTTTGACTATATACGATGTCAATTTTATTTTAATTAAAAAAATTGCATTTTTAAATCATTCATATTTTTTGCAATTTTGGAAGTTTTCTTTCTAATTTTGATTTCATTAATATTTCAGAGGTTTTTGCCATCGGAATTTGGGCACGATGTTGATAGAGCTGACCCAATTGAACCCGCTCAAAGTTTTTATGAAGAGAAGAGAAAAATAAGAAGAGCCATTGAGGAAGCCAAGATTGATTACACATATATTTGTTGTAACTCTATAGCTGGATGGCCGTATCATTATGACACCCATCCTTCTAAGCTCCCCCTCCCAGAGACAAGATGGGCATCTATGGAGATGGCAATATTAAAGGTATAAAGACCTTATTTCACCTTAAAGTAAACAAATGATGTGTTCATGTTGAATGGTGTCAAATCACTCATTAATATAGAAATATGTGCAAAACACTCATCAACATGCAAAAGTGTTAAACAACTATTAAATTAAAACTAGCACACATGATTTATATTTTATATTAAAAATATTAAAACCCATTTTTTTGCAATTTATTTTTTAAAAAATGGGCAGAAAATTAGCCTACACATGTTTATGAATTGTGGGTGTGTTGCAGCATATTTTATGACAGGAAGAGATATAGGGGTTTACACAATTAGGGCCATAGAAGATCCCAGGACTCTGAATAAGAAGCTTCATTTTAGGCCACCAGGTAATTTTGTGACAATGAACGAATTGGCAGACATATGGGAGAAGCAATTGGGAAAGAAAATACCCAGGGGTGTTATTAGTGAAGAAGATTTATTGAATTGCGCAAGAGGTGATCATTCTCTACTAATCTTTCCTTTTCCGGTTATTTGGGTTGTTTAGGGTTTATGAATAATTAAGTATTATATGGGAATTGCAGCGAATGTGATGCCAGCAAGCATAGTGGCAGCCATAACTCATGACATATTTATCAAAGGATGTCAATATAATTTTTTAATTGAAGGTGATGAGGATGAGGAGGCATGCCAACTCTATCCAGAAATCACCTACACCAATTTGGAGGATTACTTTCGAAGCCTTTCTTCAGATTTGTAATTTGTAATTAAAATATTTTTAACAGAGTTAATGTGTATCCATAGCAATCATCTTCCGTCCAAATTTGTAGAAGCAGTAAGGTCTAAGGGGCATTGTGAACGAGCTTTTCAGCTTTTCAAGTTTCAGAATTTCAAAGTATTTTAGCACAAAAACATATGATTTGTACTATTGGGAGTACTTTCCTCATGTTTAAGGTGTTTGTTTATCTTCGATTTTATATATGTGTCATATTGATTATAAATTATATTATTTATCTTATAAATTTTTATTGGTGGGTGAAAAATTGTGCTTATCTAGTTGTATTGTTGTGTTGGCCTCAAAAATTCATTTTGGAGAATTGAGGAGTTTCAAAACCTCATTTATGCTAAGATGTTATGGTTTTGTGATTGATTTTGCCAGGATAGATGGAAAATTTGAGATTTAAATTGTCGTGTGATAGTCAAACGAATGTCAAAGTCAAGTATGTCATTACTTACGCCGCAAGGCGTTTTTACAATGGGGAAAGCGTCTAAGGGCTCTGACGCAATCAGAATATCAACGGAGGAGCAACACATGTCGACGAAGCACGACTCATGCGGAGCCATCGATCTCCACCGGAGCCCGTACTTCCTCCCAAGCCACAGCAAAAATGAAGGGTAGCTGGTCTTTTTGACAGAATTTGTCACAGCCGTGTCCTCCACATATTGTATTTATTCTAATTCCTTGTGACAGATGCTTGCTCCCTCCCCGTGTCAAAAATATTGTATTTATTCTAATCCCTTGTGACAGATGTTTGCTCCCTCCCTGTGTCAAAAAAATGCAGACTCAAAATTTCTGGCAGAGCGTTCAGACTCCATAGTTATTGAGACGATAATCAACGGCCATGTTGGCTAACCTGTAGACTTTAAGGTCGACATGCCTCCCCATTTTCTTGAGGATCGGATAACCCTTGAAATTGTTGACGTGGTGTCTCATGGTTAGTGCAAATAATAGTACTAATAGTGTACATAAAAGTGAAGATCAGATTGTGCAATACAATTTGGGTGGATGCAGGAAATGGACAAGAGTAAGAGTCTAGAATCAGAAGAGGAAACGAGCAGCGCTTCTTTTTCAACTCTGATTATCAGTTGCTCATTCATTCCCTACTCCATTTCATACCTTTTCTCATCAAGGAGCTTCTCCCTCAAATGTAAATGCTTTTAGTAATTTTATTATTCTGCCCTTTTTGTTCGACTTCCATGTAGTAAGGAATGAAGTGAAAATGGTTGTTGTAACCATGGACCCTGCTCTAACTAACACAACTCTCCCATGGAGGGAGTTACCTTGATTTTCTCAGCAGGTGCCACAGAGTAAACTTTAGTAGCTTTTGCAGGGGAATGATTCCATAAGTTATCATATGTAAGCGGGCTACAATTTTTGAAAGCATTAGTTGCCATTATTTATTGTTTTGTTTACAGAAATTTCCAGCTCTGACATGTGACGGTATAAACTCTTAAATATATCTTGCATGTAGCCCTCTCCAGCAGCCACAAGAATTGTTTCATTCCAGTGGTTAACCGTTGGTCCCCTGAGGGGGATTCCTAAATTTAGGAGCTTTTTGTAGTGTATAATGGTCTCATGGGAGATGAAATTTTAGTTCTTTGTACCTGTTTAGGAGTTTGCATCCAAAATCACACTTAATATTTTGAAGTGAAATCATCATAAAATTTACACTACATACAAATTTTCGTTCGGCAATCTTTCAACTTCCCTTCTTTAACAACCACTAGAAATCTCCCACCTAAACAGTATTCATTCCAAGTTTTCTCAAAATGTGTTTTCCATTCTTCAACTGAATCACAATTAATGGATCCATCTGTTGTATAAATATCGGAACAATATTTTTGTCCATGGAACCCTGCCCTTAGCTGCTATTATTGGGAGATTTCTTATTTTGTATTTCTGCAATTTATTACCTTTCATGGGACAGCTGAGAACCTAAAATCGAAGTGATATACCCTCCATGAAATCCCTATGTAATGCCTTGTAAAGACATCCATTCTGCTACAATACGTTTTTTTTTGTTGATTTTGATATTCTGCTACAATAGGTTTGGTTGATTTTGATTTGAAATTCACAAACTCCTTTTGTAGATTGAGAGGTCTTCAAGAAAGCTTTCTGTGTACTTGCACCTTGAAAGGAGTGAAGTAATGTTGAGCTTGATGTGGCCATTACTTTCTAGTTGATGGATTGAGACCATTCATTTTCATATGTTTAAACCATTCATTTGTCATCCATCATATACTTCTTTTCAACAAAGAGGTTAATATATTGTGATACTATCCACTTGAAAGACATAGGAACTTGGCAATGTCAAAAGACATATTGCATTGTTTGTTCCTTCTTAAGAATGACACATTTGTCATTGTTGAAGTTATTCACCGTTAGACTCTTATGTATGTCGAGGTAACCACGTCCTTTATAAATTGAAAAAATTGTGATTTCCACATAACCTATCTTTTCACCCATCAATCCTCAAGTACACCACAACTTATGTCTCTTATGCACCTTTTGGTTACGAATATAGGATTAATCTTGTCATACATGGTCCTTGAGTTCCCAAAGGATAACCGGAAAAACAAATTTAGAAATGTGTTGTGTTGTATAATAGTTGGTAACTTAAGTCAATACATAGAGGTAAAAAAAATTAATGTTCATAAATAGAGGACAACTAATAGACAAAGGTAATGATCTGTTTTATTACACCGAAGGTGTTAGACAATAGGATCTTGGACTTCTATGTGTTTTTTTCTATTTTTGGACAAGTATAAAAGAAAGTGACACGGTGTATTAGTTTAGTTTAATTTCATTTTTCAAATCAATATCTACCTACATATGGAAATGATCTCGATGTGTATGATTCTCTTTCTTTATCATCTTTTCAAGACTCCCTTAAACATGTTCAATATATTCTAATTGATGAAATGAGTTTCATTGGCCCAAAGTTTCTCGGTAAAATTGACTACCGCCTTCGAGAAGATTTTCCTCACTCCAAAACATCTGCATTCGGGAACAGGTCTACCATCCTCATTGGTGACCTTGGCTAGCTTCATCTTTTCTATCGGATCTCAAACAAAGAGCTCGGTATGATCTCGACGAAGGACAAGGTTTATCATCTTTGCAATAATCTCTTAAACAAGTCCAATATATTCTAATTGATGAAATGAGTTTCATCGGCACAAAATTTCTTGGTAAAATTGACTACCGCCTTTAGGAAGCTTTCCCTCACTCCAAAACATCTGCTTTTGGGAACATGTCTACCATCCTCATTGGCGACCTTGGCCAACTTCCACCTGTCATGAATGTATCTCTATATGTCAACAAATCCTGTAGGGCTAGCCTATGGAAAGAATTCACAACAATCATCTCCCTCAATGCAATCTTCAAGCAATTGGGTTCCAATCCTACACATGCATCATTTCAGAACTTGTTACTTGACATTTGTAATTTTCTCTCTATTTCAAGATTGGGAGATCCTTATGTCAAGAATGGATTCGTTCCCTTCTGAACAAGAAATCATTGATTTCAAAGATGCCCCCCATATTTTTGCTAAAAACGGCCTGGTTGAAAACCACAACCTTTAAATGTTAAATTCCCTTACTTCTCCCGTAACTAGATCAATCGCTCAAACCACTAGACGTGCGACTTTGAGAGGCGGATGATGATCATTGCAACACAAATTTCTTCTCTACATCAACCAGAAATTCATGCTTTCCACAAACTTGTGGGTTGAAACAAGTCTTGTCAATGGTGTTATCAGCTCTATCGTCGACATAGTCTAGGAAGGCTCCTTTGATCCACCTCCTTTTCCTTTATTTGTCATCATCAGATTTGATCGATACTCGGGCCCTCCTTTGGATGTAGAAAACCCCTTCCATGTTCATGTACCACCTATTTCCAAAGGAAACCGAAGACAACTACCGCTTAAAATGGCTTTGGGCATTTTCAACCCACAAATTTCAAGGGCTTACTCCGCAGCGAGCCACTATTGACATAGGAGGAACACCAAGACAAGGCCAAACCTTCACAACTATATTGACAGTTCCCTCATTGTCAGCCCTTTGTATCCCTCCTTTTTCATTCATCCGCTCCACAAAAAACACCCTCTACACCTCTACTTCAATCACTCTTAATAGGGGAATCTCAGCTTCAATCCTTCATCTCTCCTCTCTTGAACCGCATTTCTAGTTCATTCTCCCTCTACTCCTCTTCTCATCTCCTATTTTGTTGCTCGTTCCTCGTTTCACCAAGTTCCTCCTGTTATTATATACCCACCTGCATTTATGTTACTACTTTGTTGTATATTTCATTTCCTTCTCCTCACTTCCATCTCATACTTTCGGCGTTATCATCGCACACCCCACGTGCGATTGCTAGTTGTTAACAACTTACATACATTATAGTCTACCACTATCACCACTCTCGATGTTGTCATTGTAGGATGCCTCTCCAATTAATGTGGTGGAGGTGGATTTTTTTATAGACATGGAATGTGTTTAGATTAAGAAATGCCTTACACTAACATTACTATTTGTAATTAAACCTAAATAGATATAACACAATAACTCAAATCTAATCGTAAGAATAATGATAATATAGATGTTATGTTGTGGAGCATGTTTTCATGTGTGGAAGTGTTGAAGACTATACACTAAAAATATGGAAGCATTTAATTTTTGGCCTAAAAAAATATGCATGATATCTCGGGAGACGTTCTCTTCTCATATGGGTAGTATTTTGACCCATATGTTTATGGGGTAGTTTTGGCCCATAGCTTTGGTACCCACGATATTGTAAAACTATTTAAGCAATTGCCTATTGATGTGCTTTTGTGCAAATGGTAGGGGATATGTAACATTATAGATGTGGGAGTTCAAGTTTGCATTCAAGAGAGTTTGTTGAGCATAATTCCAAATAGATATGGGTATTGTATTAAGAGAAAGAGGTGGTTTGTAATAAAATCTGAGCAAGTAATTCTTGGTGGATGTAGTCCAAATCGGGTGAACCACATTCTGATTGTCTCTGTGTTGTGTTTTTTTAATTTTCTTCACTTTTATTTTAGATCAATGATTTTTTTTTACATATTAGTTTCTATTATTGAGATTTTGTGTGGGATTGTTCCACATAGTTTATCCCTTATTACCTAACAATTGGTATCAAAGATTGCATTGGTTTGTTGAAGCATTGAATTACAACTTGAAATTTTTAGCTTGAGTGGGAGCTATGGAAGATGATGGAAGATCAAAGGTTGATAAATTCAACGGAAAATTTTTAGTCTTTGGAAGATGCAGATGGAAGATTACCTTTATCAGAAGGATCTTTATATTCCGCTATTTGGAAAAGGGACCAAACCCTCGAGCATGTTGGATGCGGATTGGGATTTGCTAGATAGGAAGGAACTTGGGACAATTTGACTATGTCTTGCATCTTCAATATTATTTAATGTTTCAAAGGAAAAGACTACAAAAGAAGTTATGGATGCATTAGGGAAGTTATATGAAAAACCCTTTATGCGTAACAAAATATTTTTAATGAATTTTTTTAATATGAAGATTTATTAGAATGGTTCAAGTAGCAGAACATTTGAATGAATTTAATACGGTTGTGAATATGCTAGCTTCATTACAATATATTTTGAAGAAGAAGTTAGGGCTTTATTAATTTTGTGCTCCTTACCTGAGAGATGGAATAGCACTGGTAATGGCGGTAAACAAATCGGTTCAACTAACTCAAAGCTGAAGATTGAGGATATTGTGCACGGGTTATTCTAAGTGAGGAAATGTGAAGAAAAATATTTGAGGAATATTCTACTTTAGGGAATGCTTTGACGATGGAAACTAGAGGGAGACAAAAGAATAGAGGAAGCCATGGAAAATCGAAAGATCAAGCAAGGTCAAAATCCAAAAGTAAGATGGTATGCTGGCACTATGGAAAGCTTGGGCATGCAAAGAAGGATTGTTGGGATCTTCGACACAAGAAGAAACAACAGGAAGAAACCAAGGAGGTGAATGTGGCAACAAGTAATGTTTGTCAAGATGCTTTTATTATCTCTTTGGATAAGGGCCAAGTGCACCAAGTTGGGGGCCCAAAAGGGGGTCTTAAGTGGACATTTGTTTTCTTCTGAAAAATAAAAATATTCAACTTGTATGAGTTATTTGAAATAGTTACACTCAAAATTGGAAGATGTTGTAAGAACATGAATTGTAATATTTTGAGTCTAGTTTCTAAGCTACTAAAATTTATTGAAAACGATTATGTTTAAGTGGGTCAAATAACTAAAATACCAACAGGTGCTCCTGTTTTTGTAGAAAAACATAGTAGAGTGACTTTTGTGCCCCCACCATATTTTGAACACTATTTAGTATTTTTGAAAACCCTTTGGTAGAAAGATAACTAGGAGCATCTAGTTTGTGCTAGAATTTTTTTAGATTTTTTTAGCAAGTATTTTTTTATGATTATTCTAGTACAAAAATTTTAAATTTTGAAAAATAATGGAGCTCCGATCGTGCCCCCTAACTACCTCAAAAAATATTGAAAATTAGTTTTTTTAATATGTATAGAATTAGTCCTAGTTTGTGCCTAAAATTTTTTTATTCAATTTCAATGAGTAAAAAAATATACACGACAAAAAGATAAGCATTTACAATCACTAAAAATAGAGGTATAAAAGACATAGTTTGAAATAAATATAAATGGAAACCTTAGAATAGTCAGAAAAATATAAAAAATTACATATTTAGAAAGAGGATAGTTTTCTTGACATTGTAGGAAAATTTTAAAGAAAGATAGTGAATTTTTGTAGGATTTAGCATGGTGGAAGGTGAGTTTTTGCATATTTTGTCAAAAACATGCAGGTTGTGTTGTTGCAGGTCCAAGGCGCAGGTTTGGGAAACCAAGGTAATTCCAAGCTTGCAAATTCTTGGTTTAGGGGCATAATAAATGAAACACGTATGCGTTGTAACATGTATGCGCTATAATGTATACGTGTTATGTATAATATAAACATAATATGTACTTTTGGCATGCTTCTATTTACAAAAATAAGAAATTATTTATTATTTATTATTATTTATATTTAATTATTTCTTATACTTTAAATTTTAGTAAATATAAAAAATTAGGGTCACTTTGCACCTTATGGAACTAGTCTCACAACTCCATGAGTCATGGTTTAGGAGATAATTTTTTATAGTATAATATTGCCGAGACATAAGTAATTTTCAAGATTTCAACGTTCAAACTAAAATTTTTAGCATTTAAATTCTACAATCGAAACCCTAAACCCTAAATCCTAAACCCTAAACCTTAAGCACTAAACCTAAATCATAAACCCTAAACCTTGAGACCTAACCCTAAACCTAAACCATGATCCCTACACCCTAAAACCTAAACCCTAATCCATAATCCCTAAAACTTAAACATTTAGCCCTTACCCGTGAGCTCTAATCCCTAAACCCTGAACCGTAAGCCCTAAACCCCGAGTCATAAGCCCTAAACCCTAAAACCTAAACCATGAACCATTAGCCCTAAATATTAAACCTAAACCCTAAACCATAAAAACTAAATCCTAAAACCTAAAAACTAACCTAAAACCCTAAACATTAAACATCAAATCCTAAACCCTAAACCCTGAGCCCTAAACCTAAACTACGAGACCTAAACACTAAACCCTAAACCTTGAACTCTATGACATAAACCCTCTTAACCACGAGCCTAAACCCTAAACTATAAAACCAAAACAATAAAACCAAAAATAATAAACCCTAAACCTTGAACACTAAATCACGAACCTAAACCTAAACCATAAACCTTGAACCCTAAGCCCTAAGCCCTAAACCTAAACCTAAATCCGAGTCCTAAGCTCTAAACCCTAAATCTTAAACCTGTAACTACGAACCCCAGTACTCGAGTCATAAACCTTGAACCATGAACCCTAAACCCTTAGCCCTAAACACTAAACCTTAAACCCTAAGCCTTGAACCCTACACCTTGATCCCTAATCCCTAAATTCTAAATTCTAAACCTTAAACTATTTACACTAAGTCCTAAACTCTAAACCATGAGCCCTATGTTTCATCGTTTTCTTTACCTTTTTGAATGACGAAAAAGATAAGGGTAATGGGCTAGGAGGAATACCTATTAAATGGGTTGGTTGATGGTTGATGCACATGTTCAGACTTCTCAATCTAATGCCGATTGTGAGAGATTTATTTTGGCTAGAAGGAAACTCCTGTAATAGAAAACAAGACCACAAAAGAGAAGTTAAATGATATATGATAGTGGACTGCCTAGCGTATGCTAGTTCGGGAAGTGTGATACTTCCTAGATGGCTATCAATCCATTGTTTAAAACAAATTAATGTGAGAAATAAGTAAATTCCTACTGTAGTTGATATGATTTAGGTATCTCATTCAAGTACAATAAGAAAATCCAATCACAATAGGCTAGGCTATAGTTGGATCTAAAAGATGAGGTGTCTATCAAGGTATTGGGACTAGTCAGGGTCTGATTCTGGGTTGTTTAGGTCAACTGGTAGGAGGTTGTTTGGCTCTGTTCTTGGGTAGGGTATAAAACACAGAGACCGATGTCGGTTGGGTATAACCGATGACGGTTAAGGGAGATCGAATGATGGTTATGGGTAACCGGCGTCGGTATAGTAGGGTGTCATAATTCAATGAAAACCTTATTGTAGAGGCTAGGTGAGGTTGGATGGGGCTAAAGAAGGAGATGGCGAGGTTTGTGGGGATATTGAGAACACTTCAGAGAGGTGGAAGGGCTAGGATAGGTGATCTGATAAATGGGTGGGTGAGATTTTTGGTTTGTTAGAAAGAAGGCTATGGAGGGATGGGAATGTTAATAGAAGAATAATAATGAATGATAACAACTCTATGAACAAAATAAGAATGGAAATGATTAATGATAAAACACTTACCAATGTTGTAGGTCTAATGGTTGGGTGGTGGTGATGATTGGTTGATGGAATGGAGCTTGGTGTAGTAGTGATGCTTCCCGGAATGTTACCGTGAGTGCCAATGCTTTTGGATCTATCCTGGTGTTGGCTATGGATGCCTGGGTGTGTGAAAAGACTCTAGTTCTACTTGCATGCAGCTCTCCTCTCGTCCTTCTTGCTCTCAGAATGTGCCAACCCAAAAACAAGGTTGCTTAGGTGAATAAATGGTAACCGACGATGGTTATGGGTTGACCAACGTCGGTTTAGGGGTAACCGGCGTTCGGTTAAGGTGGGATTCCTAGGTTTACTAAAATGGGAAGATCTTTCTAATTTCTTGGGCCCAATTAGTTTTATTCTCACGGATTAGAATGGAAGCTTCCCTTCTAATGGGTGGGAATGTGGTTAGAGATATTTTAGGGATTGATTTTAGGGTTAGACCAAATCTTAGCTCATTAAGGTAAGTAAGACTTAGTTATTGTTAGTTATGGAAACATGCCAAGAATAGGTCTAGGGTGAGGTGGTTGGATGAGATGTCTAGGTGAGGTGGAAATTAGGTCAATTAAGGTAATAAAATAATGGATATTGTGAGGATGGGTATTTAATTTAATTAAATTAATTATTAATGTAGGGTGAAAGGGGCCATGGTTAGGTCCCATGTTTAAGTTGGTTATCCGATCAGGGACTAAGGGGAGTGTGACCCAATTTTGGTGTCTACATTTTGCCCCTTTTTTTATGTGGCTTGTATTGGTAAGCGATGAAAAAAATAAGATGTGGGTGCCCCATGTGTGGGTGAAGGTGATCCCCCTCAAACTAGGAATGGATGAGGTAGAAGACTGAATTTGTGAGTGGTTTGATAAAGGTGGATGTGATGAAGAGGAAGGTGGAAAATGGGGGTAATGGGGTAAAGGTTCAATCGGGTAATCAAGGTAATGGAAAACAGTAAATGGGATAGGGTCAAAGGTAGTGACAGTCAAACGCACACACACGTATAAACTGTGGCATGGTACCAGGTTGAAGAGCATGCAAACTCTACATCGTCTAAGGTCGATAGGTTTATCGAAAGAAAGTGATGTGATTTCGGTATCCAAGGTATAGGATATGGTCGGGAAGCACACATGTAGGTCGGGTGCGGGAATGTTTAGGTATGTTCGACACACCAAAGGTAAGGTCGAGATAAACATGACATGGAAATAGGCAAAGTAAGGTCATTAGGTCAAACACACATGGTAATAATATCACAAGGTATAGCGAGCACATGAGTTCATAGGTCATTAACAATGTTCTAAGTCCAGGTAGCTAGGTCACGACATGGGTAGGGCCGAGGTATGGGTAAAATAACAAGTCCCAAAATGTAATTAAGGATAGGTATAGGTAAGGTAGGCGTGGAGGTTGGTTATAATAAGGGTGGGTAAGGTCAAATGGTGGTTGGGTTGGTTAAGTGTTGGTCGGAAATGGGGAAAGGGTATGGGAAAGAGTATGACAAGTAACCGATGCCGGTCATACGTAACCGGTGATGGTCTAGGTAAGGTGATCATGGTTTATTAGGGCAGATGACCGATGTCGGTTTGGGTACAACCGACCATGGTGTGCTAGGGCACAAGACGATGTGGTTTAGGTATAACCAACATCGGTCAGGTCGACGTGGGTATATAAAAAAAAAATCCATATAATATGGATTCATTTGTATGTTTTGGACTTTTGGGAAAATGATGAGAGCACATGAGACTTGTGTGGCTTAGTGAGAGGAAAGTACATGGGACCATACCGAGGTGAGGTGGAGAGATTTGGGTGGGGAGAGGAGTTAGGTGGATGGGCCCATGAGATCAGGTAGAGTGAGTGGATTGGTGGAGAGGTTAGAGGGAGAATTTGACATGGCGGAGGTAGGGGAGGGCTCGGGTGGACCACCAACATAATGGCCAGACGTGCCCCCATGGAGGTGACATCGAGATGAGGTAAGATCTGATCCATTCATTATTGTTTGATATAAGAAGAAGGGAATGGGTAGGTCAGTTTGGGTAGGGTAGAGAATTTGAAATGTGTGGTTAAAATTTTGAGGAACGATGGGGTGGGAAAGGTCATAGGTAGAGGAAATAGGGTTAGGGGAGGATTTGGGGTAGGTTTGGGTAGTGGAGGGGAAATGGGAAAGAAATGGGGAAAAAAATTAGGGTTTTGGGCTTTGGGCACGGGAATAGTGGTGACGTGGTCAATGTATGGCCGATGTCAGTCTTAATATACCGACATCGGTCAGGTATTGGGAACCGATGTCGGTTTAACATGGACCGGTGTCGGTCAGTGAATGTAGGGTGTAGGTTTGTTAGGGTTGGGGTTTTTGGGGTTAGGATTTTTAGGTTTAGGTTTTATGGAGTTTGGGGTGAGTGGGGTAATGTTGGGGTTTGGGTTTATTGAGGTTAGGGGGGGTAATTTGGGGAGGGTTTAGGTTTGGAGGGTTTAGGGGGTAATGTTGAGGTGTTGGGGTTGATGGGTTTAGGGGTAGGAAGAGGGTTTAGGTTTGGGGGGTTAGGTGGGGGAGTTGAGGGTGTTGGTTGATGGGAAAGTTGAATAATGTTTGTATTGTGGTGGATAGGCCAGAGAGAAGCTATGGATGAGGGACCGTGTACCTCCTTTATTGTTGTTGGTACAATCAAGTGTCACTACCGATGAGTGGAGGCACGTGATGGATGTCGGCTTGATAGGTGTGAGACGTTACAGGCATATAGTATGGGAGCCTAGCCTTATGGTCACACTCATCGATAGATGGGATGTAGTGACCAACACATTCCATTTGCCGATGGGTGAGCTGACAGTCACCCTAGAGGATGTCTATCGGATCCTGTGCCTACTGATAGTGGGACAACAGGTGTATTCTATCTCCTCGAGAGGCCTCTGAGGAGTTGATGTTGATATTTTTGGTGAGGGTATGGCAGAGATGAGGTTCCATAGCACCAGTTTGAGCTATGGTGAGATGTATGCAGCCCATCTAGAGGAGATGAGGCTAGTAGTTTTGATTATGGAGGTAGTGTGTTGTTTTGCACTACCAGATGTAGAGGGTGGGAGATTCCCATGGGCACGATGGGGTCCTTCATGACATGATGGAGGAGAGGACCCACTTTTTTGCTTGGGCACCAACATACTTGGTGTAGTTATACAGGAGTTGTGGGCATATAGAGATTACAACGATTAGCCTATGTTGCACCTTTCTTCTCCATTGTTGGGCATACGAGCACATTATATGTGTGAGGCCACTAGGTATGCCCAGGATGATGCATTTGAGTTGGGTTTTATTTGAGTGGGTTATAGGTGCACTATTGGGTGCCGATTCTAGAGTCACACAAAGAGCTCATGGATACACATGATGTAGCCTATTATAGGCTTACTAGAGGGGTTGTCAGCGTGGACATTATTTGGAGGCCCTACGTGGGGTTTCCATCATATGGGATGGATGCCATGGAGTTAGACCAGCTACAACTGGTTCGATGGATAGAGGGGGCACCACACGGGAGAGCATGAGATGATACCCATAGACAGGGTCAGATGGTAGTTTGGGCTAGTGCAGGATGTACCACCTCCCTTCCCATAGTATAGGAGGGATGATGTGGAGAGGTCGATGTCCCCTCCATGACCTACCATTGTTTTGAAAGGGTGGGAGGAGGCACTAGTGGACTAACACATTGATGATGTTGGTGCCACTGACAGATACAAACCATGGTGGGAAGCTCAGCTATGAGCAATGCCACCCAAACTAGGACAGCCAGACGTGGCCACCCTCACAGTCCAGAGGGACATGTTACAGGGATAGGTGGCCACCTTATAGGCCAGGTTATAGGTTTTATAAGGAAAGTTGATGGGGTCACAGGTAGAGGTGGCCACGTTACAGGCACATGTGGTGGCCCTTCAGGCCCAGGTCACAGCATTATAGGGGTAGGTACCCACAGGGTGGGGCCAGAGATGGGGAGTAGGTGGCCACCCTACAGGCATAGGTGATAAGGTTAGGGTTAGTTGGCCACTACATAGCACAGATTGTGGCCTTATAGGCCAGAGTGCTACGTAGCACCGGCAAACTTGACAAGCAGAAGACAAGCTCGGGGACGAGGGTCCCATGGTACATGGTATAGAGTACAGTATAGGGTCGAGACCCTTATTGATAGGTCAAGAGGACATAGATTGTGGTGAGACCCATGCACCTCCTCAGACGGTGCCCATGGTGAGATTCAGGGATGCCCTGGGTGAGGTGAGGTATTATGAGGATCATTTGGTAGTAGCAGGGATAGATATCCCTTCATATGCAGAGTACTGAGCACATAGGCCTCGAGTGAGAGGACTCGATCCCGCACTCATAGTGTGGAGAGCATAGGGGGCCAGCGAGCCCAAAGGTAGGAGCAAGGTGAGGCCACCAGTGTACGGAGGCCTAGATCTAGGTGAGGGGCCATCGACTGCTAGATCAAGGCCCACAATAGGTGGTGAGGCAGGTGTGGGGCACCACATAGGAGTGGCAGAGGAGTCGGGAGAGACCAACACAGAGATCCGAGGGACAGGTGAGGGATATCGCCATTTTGGATAGTATAGGGATTATCTGTGATATGGACTAAGCTGTGCGATGAATTTTGATGATATATGATATCGGCTGCGTGCGATGCCGATGATGTTTTGTATATATGATACCTCGATGATATTTTGCGATCTGATGATGATGTATTTGTATGCTATATATGATATTTGATGATCTTGAGACATTTTTATTAGAGACATTATATATTGGAGATATTTGTATATTTGGATATGGTGATGATGATGTTTATGGCATGATGTGTAGATGTACTTTCGATAATGATATTGTACATGTGATGGAAACAAGGTAAGTTAGGCATGATAGAGTCAGGTCATAGGCATGGATGGAGTCAGGTCATAGGCATGGATCGAGTCAAGCATAGGCATGGATCGAGTTAGGTCCTAGGCATGGATTGAGTTAGGTTATAGGCATGGATTGAGTTAGGTTGGTTTAGGCATGGATGAGAGGTCCTAGGCATGGATGGATGAGTTCGAGTTAGGTTAGGCATGGTTGAGTTAGGTTTTATGGTTGATTGAATTTCTAATTCATTAATGTGTGGAATTTGTGATGGTATGGATCATGTTAAGATGATTTGTAGGAAAATGTATGATTATGGTAGAGAAATGGTAGATGTGATGAAATGAATGTGTAAATTATGATGGTAAAGATGTTTAGTAAATTATTTCTTGTGTGGTTTAATTTCAATTATTGATATAGAAAGGAAACTAACTAGGGTAGAATGTGAATAGGAAAAGGAAAGGAAAGGGGAATTGGTTAGGGTAGAGAGTGGTCGAGCTAACCTCCAAGGGCCCCATGCCCTCGAAGTGCTGCCTACATAGTCCTGACGAAAAGAGACCTCAGGCCGATGTAGTTCTCCCATAAGCTAGGGAAGATTGTGATGAAGGAAAGGAATGGATTGATAGGTGTTTAGGCATGGGTGAATATAGGTCATAGGCATGATTGAGTGTAGGTCATAGGCATGGTTGAATGTAGGTCATAGGCATGATTGAGTTTAGGTCATAGGCATGGTTGAGTTTAGGTTGTAGGCATGGTTGAGTTTAGGTCGTAGGCATGGTTGAGTGATTTTTAAATATAGGTGTCGAGGATCGGGTCTGTATAGGATAATCAATAAGTAATGAGGAAGGCAAATGGTAAGAGGTGGTAAAAGAGCTGCTTAATTTGATAAGAACCCTAATGAGTCAATCCATACCTAAGAGGGGCTTATGAACATAAGACCCTAAAGGCATTGCATAATGGACCATTCTAAGGGTGAAGAAAGTCACATGATCATGAAATGTCACGTTTGCAGCAAGTCCCTTGAGTAAAGAATAAATTAGGCTAAAAAGGAAAAGGAGGTGAGAATGGGAGGTTTAGCATAACTTAGTGTATGATGAAGTGTCTGTCGGAACAAGAAACTTGGGATCAAGAATAGGCAAGTCCATGATGAAAATTTCATCTCATTTTTTTTTGATAGACTGATCGATGTGGGAAGTCTATATGGGCTGAATATATTATCTCCTTGAGGTCTTCGTGAAGCTGATCGATGTGGGAAGCTTCTGGATATTTATTACATTTTTGTAATGACCTTATATAGCCATCCTTCAAGGGAGAAGTCTATTTATAATGGTGGAATTAGTGTGAAGAGATGTCCCATTTGAGGGAGTCATCTTTTGTTGGAAGTTTGACTCAAGGAGTTGTATCCCTTTTTTTTTGGATGTTTAAGTCATGGACAAGACTATAAAGGAAAATTAGGTTCTTGTTTAGAAGACAAGACCATAGCACACAAAGATTAACTATGAAAGAGGTGGTTTGAGTGATGGACGACCATGGGATTCCATCTTGAAGAAGACAAAAGTATCCATGAGAATCATGCTATGAGTAGAGCCGTGGTACTCATATTGAAGACAAGGCTAAAAGGTGATGGGTAATCACATGATTCTTGTTTAGTCGTGGATCCTCAAAATGGGTAATATGGAAGGTGAACAATGCTCAAGGGATGAGCGATCAAATGACCAAAAGTGATAGAGGACTTGATATCAACAATAAAATGGTCAAAGATACAAGGCATTAAGGGGCTCAGGTTCGGTTTACCTTCGAGTGAAGACAAATGATAAGCACCTGATCCATAGGCATGGGTAACGATATAGGGTCTAAGCCAATTAGGAGAAAATTTACCCCATTTAATTTTCTCCTCTTTGGTTACATGTTGATTTTCCTTTAAAGGATGAGGTCACTTTGAATTGAAAGGGTTCATTCGTGTGAACGCATTTTTCATAGGCATGTTTGATAATTTTTGGTAGATTTGGAGATGGTCAAGAGCATTGAGATGACAGCTCATCTAATAACTCAAGTTGTGCCAAATGATCTTGGTGAAAGTCATCGTCGTGAGCATGTCTTGTAGTGAGATGTGAGAGAGATGGAATATGGACTTTGAGAGGTAAGACAACCTCGGTATCGTAGACCAGAGAAAAGGGGTGGCAACAATCGAAGTGTGAATACTAGTACGATAAGCCCACAAGGTGAAAGGAATGTGCGTATGCCAATCTTTCCTAAGTATTATTGACTACCTTCATAAGAATTTTGTTTAAGGTTTTATTGGTTGATTTGGCTTGACCATTGGTTTATGGGTAATAAGGTGATGAGAAACTGAGTTGGATGCCAAAAGCATCACATATTTTGCGTAGGTTTTGTTTTTGAATTTTTTTCCATTATCAGTGATAATGCGGTGAGGAACACCAAAACGAAAAATGATGTGATGGTTGATGAATTCACATATCTTCTTAGCTTTGGTAGAAATGAGGGGAATGGCTTCTACCCATTTAGTGTAATATTCGGTAGTGGTTATGATCCATTGGTGGTGTTGTGAAGAATGGGGTTGATCTCACCGACAAAGATCCAAACCCCATTGAGAGAAAGGCCAAAGGTCTCGTGCGACCTGTAAGGCATGACTAGGTGTGTGATGGAGATTAGCATGTTGTTGGCATTTCACACAACATTTGACATAATCACAATAGTCACGGTTTAGGGTTGGCCAATAATAGCCTAGGAGAAGAATGTGTTTTGTGACAATGAGACCACTAAAGTGACCTCCACAAATTCCATCATGGACTTCCTTAATGGTGTAGGAATTTCAGAACTTGTAAGGCATTGCAAGAGAATGTTGTTGAAACCATGTTTGTAAAGAAGACCACCCATGATGACATAACGAGGAGACACTTTTAAGAAAGGCACGTTGTCCATTACAAGTGAGATCGATGGGTAGAATGGAAAGGGAAAGATAGTTTGCATATTGCTTATACCAAAGGTCACGTGGGTCAGGGGCAATGGTTCTGATGGAGTAAACTTCACGAGGTAAATAAGAGGGTGATTGTAGCCTTTGTATGGTGACAAATATTTTAGAGTCAGCGGTGAAAGAAGGTATTTGAGAAGCCAAGTAGGCCATGGTATCCACAAATTTATTGGTAGAACGTGGGGTGGTTTGAAGTGTGTAATGGTCAAAGGTGGTCAAAATTATGTCTACGTGATGCTTATACTTTTGAAGTATCTCATTACGGAACATTGGTATATACCATTGACTTGGTTTATGACCAACTGAGAATCACCAAAGATGTTGATTGACTTAACATCTAAGGCATAAGCATCCTGGAGACCCAATACGAGTGCTTCGTATTCAGCAATATTATTTGTACAATCAAAATTGAGTTTGAAAGATAAAGGCATAGGTTCACCATCAAGTGGAATGAGGATAACACCAGCCCCCCCCCACACTGACACTTGGAGCCATTGAAGAAGAGTGTCATTTGGTAAGTGGGTTCGTCCAGGGAAAGGGTAGTTATAGACTCATTTGGGAAGTCAAAGTTAGAGGGTTGATTCTCTGGAAATAGGTGCATCACCAATTGGTCAGCGATAGCCTGGCCCTTGATGGAATTTTGATGGATGAATTTGAGGTCGAGGTCAGCCAGAAGCATAAGCCAACATGCAACATATTGATGTTGATAAGGTTTGACATACATATAGTGTAATGGGTCAATATTAGTAATGACAAAGGTTTTGTGATTGAGTAGGTAATGAAGAGTTTGGTGGCAACAAAAACTAAGGCTAGGAAAAGTTTTTTGGCATGGGTATATCTAGTTTTGTAGTCAAGAAGGGTACAACTTATGTAATAAACCACTTGCTCTCGGTGTTGGTCATCATGATGAGTGAGCATGGCACCTAGAGAATGGTCAGTGGCGGAAATATATAGGTAGAAGGGCTGGTCATCCTTAGGAGGAATGAGCATTGGTGGTTGAAGGAGGTATTATTTCAAGGCTTCAAAGGCTTTATGGCATTTAGCATCCCATTTGAATGAAACGTCTTTCTTGAGAAGATGATGGAATGGTTGACAACAGTTGGAAAGTTACAAGATAAAACAATGAATTGATTACAACTTTCCTTGTAGGCTACAAAGTTGACAGAGATTAGTGGGTGGCGGCATTTCAAGAATAACCTTGACTTTAGTAGGATCAACTTCTATGCCATGCAAAGAAATGATGAAACCTAGGAGTTTTCAGAAAGTACCACAAAGACGCACTTCTTTGGTTAAAGACGAACACAATACTTGATGAGGTAGTCAAAGATGATTTTAAGAATGGGTAGGTGTTCGGTTTGATGCTTGGATTTGGCAAGCAGATCATCAACATAATATTCCAATATGTGATGCATGATGTCATGGAAGATGTAAGTCATGGCTCACTAATATGTAGCACCAGTGTTTTTGAGGCCAAAAGGCATGACTTCGATAGCAGAAAGTCCCCAAGGGTGATGAAGCCTAGATTTTAGGTTGATCCTCTGGAGCTAATAATTTTTTATTGTAGCTTGAGAAACCATCCATGAGTGATAACATTTCATGGCCAACGGTGAGATCAACTAGTTGGTCAATGCCTAGAAGGGGAAGTCATCTTTGGGAAAAACAAGGTTGAGGTCACAAATTGCGTGCAAATGTGGAGTCCCCTATCACCTTTGTGGCAGGGAGCGATGTTATAAATCCATTGGGGATAGTCAATGGGTAGAATGAAGGAAATCGAGAGAAGGTGCTAAAGCTCTTCTTTGATCGGAAAAGCAATGCGAGATGACTGCGGCTTTTTGTTTGATGGGTTTGGCATCGGGAATGGTTACAATATTATGGACTATGATTTTTTTGAATCGGGCATATCGGCATAGGACCAGGAAAACACATTGCTTTGGTCGAAGGAAAGAGGTGGCTTCCTATTCAGCAAAGTCTAAGGATTGGCCAATCTTTAGAATGTGTGGTCATCTGAGTGTTAATGTTTATTTCGATGGTCATTCATTCAACATCGGAAGCATAACAATCGATGAATATAAGAATCTTCCACACTAATGTAAGTGAGGATGGATTCATCATCTTGACATTGAATCGACATTAATTGAAAGAAGGAGAAGGCTTCCTATTCAGCACAGGAGTGATACATTAGAACAAGTAAATTTTTTTTTTTTTGATAAATGCTTCCTAGTTCTAAATACATAATTTAGAACTCACAAATCAAAACAACCATTCTTATAACAGATAACCATATGCAGCTGTAATGACTCGGTGCACCACCGATCTATTCATTCCATGACTCGGTGATCTACCGATCTATTCATGAGTTTCACAGAGTTGGCGTTTTTACTTTAACTCTTCACTCTTGCGGTTCTCTTCCCTAATCTGGGATTTCAGAATGCTCTATCCAAGGAACCTATCTGAATAATTGTTACCATTATTCATCGGCATCTCATCCCTTAGACTAGGTGACATAGGACAACGCAATCAGCAGCTTGCGATACTTTGGCCAAAGTTTTGAAACATACTGTTCATGTCTCATATTCCTTGACGGCATACTCGTCAATCTGGAATACGTCCTCCACCCCACTCGATGTTATATAGAATGTCCCATACTGACTTCTATCAGCCATCCCTACCCCAAGTCATTCACTCAGGAATGGATTAATAACATGACAACGTTATAAGGATGCTCTCGAGGACTAGGGATAAGCTGACATACTGGATAAACCCTAGTTAACCCAGTGTGTCAAGGTACCCCGAATCTCCAAGGGCAACCTCATAACATGACCATGTTCCTAACCAGATCCCGAGTAAAAACTTGTTCGAGTTTAAGGTGTAAATCTTAACGATCAATGCAAAGGGTGTCGCCATATGTCACCTGCATTGTTGTATCCTCGAGAAAATCCTAATCTCCTCGAAGGTACAACCCTACAGTTGTCATGTGCCGACATCCTACAAAACCACCTCGGAAAGATCTATTAAACTTAAGGTGTTACTTACGTTGAGTTGAAATTACACTTTAAGACTCTCCTTTCCGGTTAGTCTTGTCCCAACTCCTGGGCTCCTCATCATTGAGTTGCCTTACTTATTTAAGATCCATTTCACAGAGAGAAATTAATAAGATTTGAGATCTCGTCAAGAGTTCATTGATTCACAATAATCTTAATCAACGAAAATGGGCAGTAGCCCTAAGTCTCCTCTTAAGGATGCTAAATATACCTTTTTAGGTTTATATCGGTTTTCCAAAACTGAATTATATCTTACTTATTTGTATTAAGATATAGTGATTTAGATTCATTATGTACGTTGCCTTGGCTTAGATCAAGGTTAGAGAGTAATAGATTACTCTCCCGTTCAGCTACCTATTAAGGTGTATTTGAACCTTAACTTCTAGGAAGACAGTGGTCTAATTTCCAAATTAGCCTGATATGGAATATAACAGAACTACTAATCATTCACAAGTATTTAGTCACAAAATCTTTACAAGGCCTACTTAGAGAATCCAAATATCTCCAAGGTATACAATAATAATAAAAATGCACTTCAAAACAATCGAACCAAAGAGGATCAATCCATCAAAATACAAATACAGCCATATAGTATCAATTCCCTCATTTCATTTAATTCTAAGCCAAATAATTACAATCTATGCATTCAACATATTTGATACAATACTCAACAGCATAAGATCAACTTTCTCATATAATACAATTAGAGAAGTCAAGTTGGAATTCATCATAAAACCAAATTAAATAATCTGAGCATCATATCAGATCTGCGTGCCTTTACCACTTATGACAACCATCTGCAAAAATTGCCAACATGGGTGGGATTACGTAGGCCGAGCATGATAAGCACTAATTCTTAAAACAATTGCATTCTACCAATTGCTCTCATTAAACAACCTGTTTAAATGAAATCATTTCATCAAATCCTAAAACATGAATCAGGCTAATTATCTTTCTATAATTCTACATGACTATAACGCATGACTCATATTATAGCTGCCAATTAAACCTAAATATTTTCAGATGACTCATCATAAATATTAGAGACTAAGAAGAACAAAATGAATCCAAAACATCCATCCATCCGAATCCCAAGGACAACAATAATCCTACAAATTATTCCATTCAAAAATGAATATCCTATCAATTCGTATATCCAACAGGTATGTTTTTAACAATTCATTAAAAGTAGATTATAACTTTCATCAAGTTCATCCAACGAGATTCTTTTAAAACATTACAATATTTCAATGGTATTGGCAAATACACCAATCTTTACTGCAATACACTTTTACCAGTTTCTCCCTACAGTTTAACAGTCTTTTCTTCTTAAGCCCATACCGTAGAGTTCACATAAGGAATATAAAAGAAGAAAGCACTCAAAGTTTCTAGACAAGGAAAGAATATCTTATTATTCCTACAGTTAAATATATCAACATATACTTTACAGCTGAGGAGAAAGAAACAGAGACATTCAGATTTCCATTCCAATCATGTTCAGGACTGTACCGAATTTTCAAGAATAATGCAATTACATTATACGCATGCGACTAAGTCAGTCGAGATAACAAGAAGAAACTACAGTTTCATCAAAATTCAAATATAAGAATCACTCTGTAGCTTATTAAGTAATACAAGAACTCTCGCGACAAAGCAGTAATAAATAATCCAACCACAATAGACTCAACAAAACTTTCCATATCATTTATCAAACATGAAAATGCCCAACACCATCGCCCGATATGGCACAGCTAGGAACTCTTTATCTCAGTCAAGCACGAGACTAGATAACACTAAAAAAATAGAAGACGTAACCCTGTGCAAACACAGTGACATTCCCACTGAGTCGAACACTCAGCAACATTCAACTGAGTCGAAACACGTACATACACAACAACATTCAACTGAATCTAAACCCTACTAAAATACAGCAAGGACTTATATCAGAAGCCGAATTCAAGGAAGATAACCACAGCAAGGACTTCACAGAAGTCGACTCCCTATCTTAATTTCATCCAAGTTCCATCCGAATTCGAGCTAATACGAAATTACAGCAGGGTCTCAAACAGAGTCTGGTTTGTAATGAAACCCAACATACGTTTCCACAGAACCGAACTGAATAATAACACAACAACATTAAGAAAGAGTCGAATCAATATGCATGCACAGCGAGGACTTATATCAGAAATCGAGTCACACGCAACACTTCAAGGACATCAACAGGAGTCACATTCACATGAGAATACATAGCAAGGACTCCAACAGAGTCGTTTCTAACAAGTGCTCAAAACTAGGCTTCGATAGAAGATGATCATCAAAAAAACATTTCAAGGACTCCAACAGAGTGAATCCACAAGTGTTAACAGCAAAAACAGAAGTCGATATCATACAAAAATACATTTCAAGGACTCCAACAGAGTCATTTCCAACAAGTGTTAACAGCAAGGCTTCGACAGAAGTCGATAGCATACAAAAAGACATTTCAAGGACTCCAACAGAGTCATTTCCAACAAGTGTTAATAGCAAGGCTTCGACAGAAGTCGATAGCATATACAAAAAAAAGACATTTCAAAGACTCCAACAGAGTCGTTTCCCACAAGTGTTAACAGCAAGGCTTTGACAGAAGTCGATAGCATACAAAAAAGACATTTCAAGGACTCCAACAGAGTCATTCCCAAATATTATCCTTGCTAGCATTTCAACGGAATCTAACCAAAAAGAAAAACACAAGCAAGATATTTCAACAGTAACTAATCCAAATGTACACTCAGCAAGGATTCATCGGAATAATCGAACCAGCATGAAAACACAACAAGATATTTCATACATTGCTACCATTAAAACCAACTGAACCAAAAATCATCTGAACAGAGTTGTTCTAATGAAATCATTTGAAGGAAAGCAAGATTTTTAAAAGTTAGGGCCTATCATGCCTGATAGTGTCGCGTAAAAATCGAAGAAGACCTCTGAATGTGCTTGCGCCCTATCTTCTTCTTCCACGATAGATTAAACAACAATAAATTGTTACCTTCATGCCTTATAAACTTTCCCGACAGAGAAAAGAGCTAGATATTCTCAAAGTTGCCATGCAACATAGAGTAGACTGGTTCGAAGAACCAGTGATCAAGCAGAGAGAAAAACGGAACGCATGGAAAACCAGAATACCAACCAATTTTCCATTTGCATGCCTTCCCAAGCAATCCGCGCTCGGGAACCAAAGTTCATCAATGGCATTAACTCCAAGATTCCCGCCTATTCTCCATTGCCACCGACCGCCTAAGTTGGTGATTGCCAAATGAAAGCAAACAACCATTTCCAAATTTGGCGATGCTGCCACGTCAGGTCACAATAGCCGTTAGCAACCTCCGCCAAATCCCAAGTCCTTCATCCTTATCCACCTCATTTAATGCCATGGAAACCACCGCCCATGACTCGCGCCCCTTCATAGGTCCCCCTCCATCCATCCATTAGTTAAGATAGGTTAGAACATAGGTTAGATCATAAGGTAAGACATTAGTCTTACTTCCATAGTGCTAGGTGTAGCTAACCTTAGGAGCATTACGCTTATAGTTTAGGGTTAGTTTAGATTAGAAATCAATCAACCAATAGGTTATAGTTTAGGTTAAGGTTATTAACCTTAACGAATTCAGTCTAGGTCTCATAAGTAGGACCGATCAGTTTTAGAACCAAACAGGGTATATCATTCCCGTATTGGATTCTATCGGTATTGCTACTAAGCTTGCAGTAACCACCAGAATTTCTTACCTGGCTTAAGGTCTAGGCCTTCCTGATATTACGATATCGGAAACCAAATTCATTTTACACGATCAGCCTGAGTTAAACTCAGGAATTGCTTATTCAACTCATTCAGACCTTGCATCTTCGAAAGGTCAATAATTTTTTTTTTTTTGTTCATCCTGAACAAACTTAAAACATCTCTTGGATCAATGCAACTGATCCAAGGCTGAGTCATAAAGATGGATAAATCCACAATTCCTCCCGAAATCAAATTGAACTCAGGTGCTAAAAATGAAAGAAATAAAAGAGTCCAAGCATATCCTGACTCAGTCAAAGATCTTCAAGAGAAAAGAAGATACAATCCATATCAAGCATGACTTCACAATCAAAGGAACACATCCTTATATAGAAGAAATCATATATCAACACTTGCATGCTCAGGAGGAAGTAACAATAGTTCAGGGTGTTACATGCTTCCCTCCTAAAAGATTCATCATCCCGATGATTACATATTTTGATTTACCTTCAGGTCAACCAATTTATTAGTTCACAATACAATTAGACTATTTCCAACTTGAATAGTTCCAGAAATCAATGTCACGATACATTTTATTCAACCTGAATAATGTTTGCCTCAATCTGGCTTTCATAAAGACATGAAAAGATAAGTTCATAAAAATGTTTTGTCAACAGATTTCATTCTGTTCAAAAAGAAAGGGAAAAGCAATTTTCATCTCTTCCAGATTTTCCCAAGTTGCACTTTCTTCGTTAAACTGGTCCCACTGGACCTTACATTGTTGTATTTCACGATTTCTCAAATGCAATTGGTGAGTTTCCAACACTCGTGTGGGTTTAACCACGATTATTCCTGGGTCTTGGACCTGCAAGGAATTCCAATTTAAAACATGTGACAAATCTGAAACGTATTTCTTAAGCAAAGAAATATGGAAAACATCATGCATGCGAGACAAAGTAGGTGGTAATGCTAATCGATAAGCTACAGGATTGATTATTTCGACAATTTCGAAAGGTCCCACGTAACGAGGTGACAACTTGGCAGCCTTGCCAAAAGTTATAGAACTCTTTCTGGGTTTAACACGAAGAAAAACCTTCTCACCAAGTTCAAACCTTCGATCAACCCGCTTAAGGTCAGCATAGCTCTTCTGCCTATCTGTTGCTTCCTTTAATCATTCACGAATCAACTTTACTTGTTGTTCCATTTCAGTGAGGATTTCTGGCCCAATTACCACTCTATCCTCAATACTATCCCAGCTAACAGGGGTTCTGCACTTTCTTCCATAAAGTGCTTCAAAAGGTGCCATTTTAAGAGATGAGTGATAAGTGTTGTTGTATGCGAATTCAACTAATGGAAGATACTCTTCCCATTTATACTGCTGATCCATGCAATACATTCGCAACATATCTTCCAACACTTGATTTACTCTCTCGGTTTGTCCATCCGTTTCTGGATGATATGCAGAACTGAAGTTTAGTTTCGTTCCAAGAGCTGTATTAAGCGTTTGCCAAAATCTTGATGTCATTCTAGGATCCCTGTCAGATATAATCAATTCTGGTACACCATGTAACCTGAAAATTTTGTGCACGAATCTTTTGGCCAACACTGGTGAATCATCCTTTAGATTTCCAGTGATGAAATGAGCTACCTTAGTTAGTTTATCTACAACTACCAGGATAACATCATGTTTATTCCTGGACATAGGTAACCCTTGTACAAAGTCCATGCTTATTACTTGCCATTTATACTGCGGTATGCTATGGGGATATAATAGTCCAGCAGGGTGCATGTGTTCTGCCTTAACCGTGACATTCTAGACAATGTGTCACAAAATCAATAACATCCTTTTTCATACCTTTCCAAAAGTATTGTTGTTTTAAATCAGCAAGCATTTTTGTGATACCCGGGTGTCCAGAGAAAGGTGAATTATGAAATTCAACTAACAACTTCTTTCTCAAATCATTTAGCAAAGGTACGTATACCCTATTTTCATAACGTAAGATTCCTTCCTTATCAAAATGAAAACCTTTATACCTTTCATCATTAGGTTCTGCATGCAAGCGCTATTTTTACTTGCTGAAAGTATATATCAGATTCTGAGGCACTTTTTACCTCATCCTTAAACTGAGTTCTTAATGTTATAAGAGCAGAAATGTGCTTCCTACGACTCAGAGCATCTGCTACTCTATTCTCTTTCCCTTTGATGTAGCTAATATCAAAATCATATTGGGATAAAAACTCTAACCACCTTCTCTGTCTGGCATTTAGATTAGGCTGAGTGAAAATATATTTCAGTCCTAAGTGATCAGTTTTCAACTCAAAAGGTTTCCCAAGTAAATAGTGTCTCCAGACTTGAAGCGCATGAACAATGGCAGCAAGCTCCAAATCATGAGGGGCATAATTCAGCTCATGTAACTTAAGTTTTCTACTTTCATATGCTATGACTTGATCATTCTGTAACAAAACACCACCAAGGCCTTCCCCAGAAGCATCCGTTACAACAGTAAAGCTCCCATTAGGGTCTGGTACAGTACAACTAATATAGGTGCTGAAGTCAACTGGCTTTTCAAACTTTTGAAAGCAGTTTCACACTTATCATTCCAAATAAATTTCTTATCCTTCTTCTGCAATGAAGTTATTGGTGCAGCCACTTTAGAAAAATCCTTAACAAATTTTCTATAATAACCAGCAAGACCCATGAAGCTTCTTACTTCGTGCACATTCTTTGGTGCAGGCCACTCAGTTATTGCCACTATTTTTGAAGGATCCACAACAATTCCTTCTTTACTAATGACATGACCCAAATAGTGAACTTCTGTATCAAAGAAAGAACATTTGGATAACTTACCATATAACTTTCTTTTTCTCAAAATTTCCAAAACTATCTTCAAATGCTCATTATGCTCTTCAACACTTTTAGAATAAATGAGAATATCATCCAAGAATACAAGTACAAACTTGTCCAAATATTCTTGAAAGATATTATTCATTAAGTTCATAAAAGTTGCGGGTGCATTAGTTAATCCAAAGGGTAGAACCATGAATTCATAATGTCCGTACCTGGTTCGGAAAGTTGTTTTATGAATATCTTCTTCTCTAATCCTTAATTGATGATAACCAGATCAAAGATCTATCTTGGAATAAACCGCTGCCCCACGCATCTGATCAAATAGATCGTCGATCCTTGGAAGTGGGTATCTGTTCTTGATTGTTGCTTTGTTTAACATCCGATAGTCAATACACAGCCTAAGTGTTCCATCCTTCTTTTTTACAAATATTACTGGCGCTCCCCAAGGTGAAACACTTGGTCTAATCAAACCCTTAGATAAAAGTTCTTGCAATTGTGCCTTAAGCTCGACTAACTCTGTAGTAGTCATCCGATAAGGTGCCTTGGAAATAGGTTCCGTTCCTGGTTTGATTTCAATAGTGAAATCAAATTCCCTTTTGGGTGGTAAACCTGGTAATTCCTCGGAAAAACATCCTTGAAACTTTGCAACTGAGGGAATCGTTTCATGGAATCACCATCTTCTTTTGAGAATTCAGATATCTTTACTACATATAAGGTACATCCTTTGTTTTTAGCCTTTTTAAGTTGCATAGCTGACAGCTTCCTAACCGAAATTTCCCGTTTCACTCCTTGTATCTCTCTATTGTTTTCAGACGATCATCTAAACATCTTATTTTCTTTTCAAAGTAGTCTACTTTTGCTTTATGGTCAGCTAACCAATTAACACCGATGACAATGTCATAGGATCCCAAAGGTGCAACATAGAGGTCAACTTCAGTGGAAAAGTTAGGTAAGTCAAGGACTGCCCCAAAAAGACACATACTCACTGTATGAACAGAGTTATTACCATACTGTACAGTCCAAGATTTATCCATTTTTCCAGCTTTTCTCTTAAGTTTAGAAGCAAGTTTACTAGAAATAAAACATTCAGTAGCTCCGGTATCAAAAAGAATAGTGACAGGTATGCCAAATAACTTACCGGAACTTCTATTGGTGTCACTTGCTTTTGACTTGCACATGCGCTCTTACTGCGCAAAGCATGTATCTTATGCTGCTGATTATGATCATCCTTCTTCAAAGGGCACTGATTGGCATAGTGGTCTTTGCCACAATTGTAGCAACCTCCTACAGGTCCCTTTTTAGGCTCAAAATTACTTCCAGCCTTAAAATTATCACGTTGTCCTCCATAGGGTTTCTGCCCATTGTTATAATTTTTGGCAAAACTATCCCTTACATTTCCAGCAGGCTTATTCGCTATCGTTTTCTTACTATTATCCCCTGGAAACTTACTTCTGTTTCCAAACTTTTTCCATGGCCCCTTTTTGGGTGCAAGTGAAGTTGAAGAAGGATTTACAATCTTCTTCCGCACTTCCTCTTTATGAGCAGAAATAGCCTTTAATTTTTGTTCTTGCCTTATGGCCTTTTCAACAACTCCTTCCATAGTGGTTGGGCTGTGAACATCGACCTCTCCTCCTATCATGGGATTCAGCCCCATGATAAATTTTTGTATTCTGAACTTCTCGTCAGTTTGATATTGTGGTACGTACTTGAGGAGTTTCGTAAACCGCTCCCAGTATTCAGTTACCGTTAGCTTCCCTTGAGCTAAGTTCTGGAATTCTGTCATTTTCTGATCATAGAAAAGTTGTGGCAGCCAACGTTGCCTAAAATAGCCCTTAAATTGATCCCAAGTGATATTGGTCTCATCAATATTTAGCTCAGCTTTACGGCTGTCCCACCACGAAGATGCTTCGTGGGAAAGTTGATAGGCTCCCCAAATAGCTTTGGTTTCCTCGAGAAGTTTCTTATTGCAAAGTACTTCTCCATTTCGCTGAGCCAATTCTCAGCTCCATCTCCTAATGTGGTGCCATCATATTTAGGTGGGCTTATCCTTTTTATATCATTAGTGAGTTCCGCTGCCAACCTGGCCTTTTTGTTTTCTGGTTGGACAGGTGCATTTCTAGCGTTATTATCAACACCCATATCGGGGTTGTCCTCAGGAGGTTGCTGATTGTCATTACCAGCTTCATCATCCTCCTCATTTCCCATTACTTGTTGTTCAAGTACAGCCAAATGATCTCTTGTGTCCAATAGGGCAGCAAGGATCTCATCAAGTTTTTGGGTTGTTTCCACCCCTTCTTCAGGTGGAGCATTATTCGCAACGTTCCCCCTTGTTCTAACCATTTTTTGTTACAAGAAAATTCAGGTTTTTATCAGATTATGGACACAATAGGTCCAAGAGCTGCAACCTTCAGCTCTGATACCAAGATGTAACATCCCAATTTAGTACATTAGAACAAGTAATTTTTTTATTTTTTTGATAAATGCTTCCTAGTTCTAAATACATAATTTAGAACTCACAAATCAAAACAACCATTCTTATAACAGATAACCATATGCAGCTGTAATGACTCGGTGCACCACCGATCTATTCATTCCATGACTCGGTGATCTACCGATCTATTCATGAGTTTCACAGAGTTGGCGTTTTTACTTTAACTCTTCACTCTTGCGGTTCTCTTCCCTAATCTGGGATTTTAGAATGCTCTGTCCAAGGAACCTATCTGAATAATTGTTACCATTATTCATCGGCATCTCGTCCCTTAGACTAGGTGACATAGGACAACGCAATCAGCAGCTTGCGATACTTTGGCCAAAGTTTTGAAACATATTGTTCATGTCTCATATTCCTTGACGGCATACTCGTCAATCTGGAATACGTCCTCCACCCCACTCCGATGTTATATAGAATGTCCCATACTGACTTCTGTCAGCCATCCCTCCCCCAAGTCATTCACTCAGGAACGGATTAATAACATGACAACGTTATAAGGATGCTCTCGAGGACTAGGGATAAGCTGACATACTGGATAAACCCTAGTTAACCCAGTGTGTCAAGGTACCCCAAATCTCCAAGGGCAGCCTCATAACATGACCATGTTCCTAACCAGATCCCGAGTAAAAACTTGTTCGAGTTTAAGGTGTAAATCTTAACGATCAATGCAAAGGGTGTCGCCATAAGCCACCTGCATTGTTGTATCCTCGAGAAGATCCTAATCTTCTCGAAGGTACAACCCTGCAGTTGACATGTGCCGACATCCTACAAAACCACCTCGGAAAGATCTACTTATCTTAAGGTGTTACTTACGTTGAGTTGAAATTATACTTTAAGACTCTCCTTTCGGTTAGTCTTATCCCAACTCCTGGGCTCCTCATCATTGAGTTGCCTTACTTATTTAAGATCCATTTCACAGAGAGAAATTAATAAGATTTGAGATCTCATCAAGAGTTCATTGATTCACAATAATCTTAATCAACGAAAATGGGCAGTAGCCCTAAGTCTCCTCTTAAGGATGCTAAATATACCTTTTAGGTTTATATCGGTTTTCCAAAACTGAATTATATCTTACTTATTTGTATTAAGATATAGTGATTTAGATTCATTATGTACGTTGCCTTGGCTTAGATCAAGGTTAGAGAGTAATAGATTACTCTTCCCGTTCAGCTACCTATTAAGGTGTATTTGAACCTTAACTTCTAGGAAGACAGTGGTCTAATTTCCAAATTAGCCTGATATGGAATATAACAGAACTACTAATCATTCACAAGTATTTAGTCACAAAATCTTTACAAGGCCTACTTAGAGAATCCAAATATCTCCAAGGTATACAATAATAATAAAAATGCACTTCAAAACAATCGAACCAAAGAGGATCAATCCATCAAAATACAAATACAGCCATATAGTATCAATTCCCTCATTTCATTTAATTCTAAGCCAAATAATTACAATCTATGCATTCAACATATTTGATACAATACTCAACAACATAAGATCAACTTTCTCATATAATACAATTAGAGAAGTCAAGTTGGAATTCATCATAAAACCAAATTAAATAATCTGAGCATCATATCAGATCTGCGTGCCTTTACCACTTATGACAACCATCTGCAAAAATTGCCAACACGGGTCAGTTCTGTGAACTGAGCATGATAAGCACTAATTCTTAAAACAATTGCATTCTACCAATTGCTCTCATTAAACAACCTGTTTAAATGAAATCATTTCATCAAATCCTAAAACATGAATCAGGCTAATTATCTTTCTATAATTCTACATGACTATAACGCATGACTCATATTATAGCTGCCAATTAAACCTGAATATTTTCAGATGACTCATCATAAATATTAGAGACTAAGAAGAACAAAATGAATCCAAAACATCCATCCATCCGAATCCCAAGGACAACAATAATCCTACAAATTATTCCATTCAAAAATGAATATCCTATCAATTTGTATATCCAACAGGTATGTTTTTAACAATTCATTAAAAGAAGATTATAACTTTCATCAAGTTCATCCAACGAGATTCTTTTAAAACATTACAATATTTCAATGGTATTGGCAAATACACCAACTTTCTTTTGCAATACACTTTTACCAGTTTCTCCCTATAGTTTAACAGTCTTTTCTTCTTAAGCCCGTACCGTAGAGTTCACATAAGGAATATAAAAGAAGAAAGCACTCAAAGTTTCTAGACAAGGAAAGAATATCTTATTATTCCTACTAGTTAAATATATCAACATATACTTTACAGCTGAGGAGAAAGAAATAGAGACATTCAGATTTCCATTCCAATCATGTCGGAGCTGTACCGACTTTTCAAGAATAATGCAATTACATTATACGCATGCGACTAAGTCAGTCGAGATAACAAGAAGAAACTACAGTTTCATCAAAATTCAAATATAAGAATCACCTGTAGCTTATTAAGTAATACAAGAACTCTCGCGACAAAGCAGTAATAAATAATCCAACCACAATAGACTCAACAAAACTTTCCATATCATTTATCAAACATGAAAATGCCCAACACCATCGCCCGATATGGCACAGCTAGGAACTCTTTATCTCAGTCAAGCACGAGACTAGATAACACTAAAAACAGAAGACGTATCCATATGCAAACACAACGACACTGAGTTGAACACTCAACAACATTCAACTGAGTCGAAACACGTACATACACAACAACATTCAACTGAATCTAAACCCTACTAAAATACAACAAGGACTTATATCAGAAGCTGAATTCAAGGAAGATAACCACAAGCAAGGACTTCACAGAAGTCAACTCCCTATCTTAATTTCATCCAAGTTCCATCCGAAGTCGAGCTAATACGAAATTACAGCAGGGTCTCAAACAGAGTCTGGTTTGTAATGTAACCCAGCATACGTTTCCACAGAACCAAACTGAATAATAACACAACAACATTAAGAAAGAGTCGAATCAATATGCATGCACAGTGAGGACTTATATCAGAAATCGAGTCACACGCAACACTTCAAGGACATCAACAGGAGTCGCATTCACATGAGAATACAACAAGGACTCCAACAGAGTCATTTCTAACAAGTGCTCAAAACTAGGCTTCGATAGAAGACGAATCATACAAAAACATTTCAAGGACTCCAACAGAGTCGTTTCCAACAAGTGTTAACAAGCATACAAAAAGACATTTCAAGGACTCCAACAGAGTCGTTTCCACAAGTGTTAATAGCAAGGCTTTGGTGAAGTCGATAGCATACAAAAAGACATTTCAAGGACTCCAACAGAGTCATTTCCAACAAGTGTTAACATCAACAAGTGTTAGCATACAAAAAGACATTTCAAGGACTCCAACAAAGTCATTTCCAACAAGTGTTAATAGCAAGGCTTCGACAGAAGTCGATAGCATAAAAAAGACATTTCAAGGACTCCAACAGAGTCGTTCCCAAATATTATCCTTGCTAGCATTTCAAAGGAATCTAACCAAAAAGCAAAACACAACAAGATATTTCAAATAACTAATCCAAATGTACACTCAGCAAGGATTCATCGGAATAATCGAACCAGCATGAAAACACAGCAAGATATTTCATACATTGCTACCATTAAAACCAACTGAACCAAAAATCATCTGAACAGAGTTGTTCTAATGAAATCATTTGAAGGAAAGCAAGATTTTTAAAAGTTAGGGCCTATCATGCCTGATAGTGTCGCGTAAAAATCGAAGAAGACCTCTGAATGTGCTTGCGCCTATCTTCTTCTTCCACGATAGATTAAACAACAATAAATTGTTACCTTCATGCCTTATAAACTTTCCCCGACAGAGAAAAGAGCTAGATATTCTCAAAGTTTGCCATGCAACACAGAGTAGACTGGTTCGAAGAACCAGTGATCAAGCAGAGAGAAAAATGGAACGCATGGAAAACCAGAATACCAACCAATTTTCCATTTGCATGCCTTCCCAAGCAATCCGTGCTCGGGAACCGAAGTTCATCAATGGCATTAACTCCAAGATTCCCACCTATTCTCCATTGCCACCGACCGCCTAAGTTGGTGATTGCCAAATGAAAGCAAACAACCATTTCCAAATTTGGCGATGCTGCCACGTCAGGTCACAATAGCCGTTAGCAACCTCCGCCAAATCCCAAGTCCTTCATCCTTATCCACCTCATTTAATGCCATGGAAACCACCGCCCATGACTCGCGCCCCTTCATAGGTCCCCCTCCATCCATTATCATTAGTTAAGATAGGTTAGAACATAGGTTAGATCATAAGGTAAGACATTAGTCTTACTTCCATAGTGCTAGGTGTAGCTAACCTTAGGAGCATTACGCTTATAGTTTAGGGTTAGTTTAGATTAGAAATCAATCAACCAATAGGTTATAGTTTAGGTTAAGGTTATTAACCTTAACGAATTCAGTCTAGGTCTCATAAGTAGGACCGATCAGTTTTAGAACCAAACAGGGTATATCATTCCCGTATTGGATTCTATCCGGTATTGCTACTAAGCTTGCAGTAACCACCAGAATTTCTTACCTGGCTTAAGGTCTAGGCCTTCCTGATATTACGATATCGGAAACCAAATTCATTTTACACGATCAGCCTGAGTTAAACTCCGGAATTGCTCATTCAACTCATTCAGACCTTGCATCTTTCGAAAGGTCAATAATTTTTTTTTTTTGTTCATCCTGAACAAACTTAAAACATCTCTTGGATCAATGCAACTGATCCAAGGCTGAGTCATAAAGACGGATAAATCCACAATTCCTCCCAAAATCAAATTGAACTCAGGTGCTAAAAATGAAAGAAATAAAAGAGTCCAAGCATATCCTGACTCAGTCAAAGATCTTCAAGAGCAAAGAAGATACAATCCATATCAAGCATGACTTCACAATCAAAGGAACACATCCTTATACAGAAGAAATCATATATCAACACTTGCATGCTCAGGAGGAAGTAACAATAAGTACGGGAAATGCTAGCGTGGAGGCCTTGTTTGTAAAAACCAAAGCCAAATCCTTTCCATGTGCACCAATGGAAGAAAGTGTGAGTGAAGTTGTGGTTAGTGAGGGAGTGTAGGTCGGGACGAAAATGGTTGGGCTTGGGATGGAGGTTCGGGCTTATAGGTGGCAACATTAAGTCCCCCATATGTTAGGTTAGTGTGAAGGTGGGGAGGGCCATAAGGAAAAACATCACCAATGTAGATGTCATAGTTGGGATGTTGACACATATTCCCATACTCTTTTGGGTGAGGAAGGTATTGATATTGTATAGGTGGTATTCCCTAAAGTCGGTGTTGAAAAACACCTTCTAAGGGATCAGTAGTTGGTATGTGGGTAGTGGGTCTATATGGCTCACTAGATGATGGGGAAACAAGTGTGTTAGCGATGGAGGTTATAACTATGGTGGACATAGCAAAGGTAGATGCCGCAGAAGTAGTGGCAGTTGTGGTGGATGGGCTCGTGGGTGAAGGTAAAGTGGTGACAATGGCAGATGCCTTGACCTAGTACAAGAACATCATTGGGATGATATAGCATATTACAAGTCTTGAAAGGTGATGGGTCGGTAAGGATGGTGTAATTATGGCCCTCGTGTTCAAATTTGAGGCATTGATGTAAAGTTGAAGGGACACAACCCATGGCATGGATCCAAGGTCAATTGAGTAGCAAGTTATATTGGAACTCTCCTTCTAGAACATAGAAAATTTTTGGGATAGTGGGGGCCCACGCGGACATGGAGAACAATGGTACCCAAGGTAGAGGTCATGACGTCATTGAAGGAGCGCAACATAACTAGGTTACCATGCATGAAATTGGTAGGTATCCGCATTTGGTCCTATGCATGGGAGTAGATGATATTAATGCTAGCACCACCATTGATCATAACACATCGTATGTGTATATTATTAATATAGATGGAGATGAAAAGATCGGGGTCGAGGTCATCAGAATGGAAGGAAGAAATCTCTTCATTTGAAAAACTGAGGGTGGCCATTGGCGAGTAGGTGGAGGTGTAGAGGAAGATGAAGACCTAGTGAGAGAGGCTACGTAGTGAGGAGTAATGATGGAGGTGATAGGTGTGGGGTCATTTGGTAATAATTCAATAGATTGAAGGACCTCCATGAGGGCTTGATGATGTGACTCGAGGTTTGGGACGAGGTCAATATAAAGACATTTTGAGGGGGGATTGGTGTAGTTGTTTTATCATTGTGAAATGTGTGACCCCATCATAAATAGGATTTTGCAGGACCTCAAATGATGACTTTGGTGTGGATGGTATGTTGGGTATAGGATTGTTTGATGGGCCAATTGCTTTTTCCTTGCCCTTGTATTTATGAGCATGGGTGGAAATGTTGATCATGTTAATATGAGGGGAGGTGGATGAAGAGGGTGTGTCATGGAAGGTATAGCGGCATGAGGGACAAAACCCTAGTGGGGGATACGATCCTTGTGAAATTAGTAGGGCGCATTGGCATTTTGGTGGTGGTTTGGCCAACTCTCTTATATAAACCATGTTGATCTTGAATCTTGGGGGTGGATCAAAGAGTTGTGGGGGTGGAGATTTTGGTCGTTGAGTAGGTAATGGGAGAAGATCTATGGAAATTGGTGAAGGTGAAATTGTGTCTTCATCAAGAAGATTGTCATCATAAAAATTTTCTTCGGGAGGATACAATTAGACAAGGGTGGTTTTGAAGCTTACAGTTCTCTACATCATGTCCTGACACAAGATGGTAGGTGAAAATTTTGGTTTTGTCAAACCTTTTGGTTTGGGTTTGAGTGGGTCGTAAGGCCTAAGAGGCGGTACTATGATGACAAAATTTTCAAGGAGATTGGTTAAGATTTTGGCGTAGGATCCCGCTAGTGGATCAAAATGGGAGGTGAATCTGGGTGTGGGTATAGGTGTGGCTGATTATGGGGGAAGAGTCTTTACAGGAGGGGAAGTAGGTTGGTCTATTAGTTTGGTGTGTGGTGTGGTTTTAGGTGTTGATCGTATTTGCTTGGTAGGGGCATGGTAGAAGAGCTAGCGATGGAAGTTTGGTTGGTTTAGCTACCTTATTGGAGGGTAGCAGATTTTTAGCTTTAGGTTACATCTTTTTGGGAAATGATGACATGGGTGTACGAGATGTAGAGGGAAAAGCAGATGGTGGAAGAGGATGGGTTACCCACGGGGGTAACCAAAGTGTTGTGGAGGTGGGTGGTAGAGGTTGGGTAGAAGGTGTGAGTGAAAGAGAAGGAAGTATCATGGGTAGTGAAGAAGTTATGGATGGTAGTGGTGGTATGGGTGGTAAGAAGGTTACAGGTGACGGTGGAAGTTGTGTGGGTCATTTGGGTATATTAGAGGTCCGTGATGAGGAGATGGGCTATTGTGTTCTTGGTTTTCTGGTGGAAGATGGTTTCTTGGCTAGGGTCGAGGGGTGAGGCCCTAGGATGGATGAAAGGGGTGAAGGTGATAATGACATGGTAGGAAAGGTTGGTGTATGAGGCCTAGGAGATTGGATCTTCTTTTAAGGGCCGAGTTAAGTTTAGTGTTATTTTTGGAAGATGTGGCTAAATCTAATTTGTGGTTGAGTGAGGTCACTATCGATATGACCCTAAGGTAGTGATAAGTTTAGGTAAGGGAGATGATATAGGTGTGGGTAGGTGTTTGGGTGTAGATGTATGTTGGGTTATGGGAAGAGGTGTGAGTTGGGACATGGGAGGTGACGTGGAAGGTGTTGCAATAATCGTGGTTGTGTTTAGTTTGGTCACTCGAAACAATTTTGGATAGATAGTGGAGGTGTCAGTAAGTGACAACTGCATTTATGTTGAAATAGGAAGTAGAAGGCATCCCCAAAGTAAGGCTCTATCGACATAGTCCAGGTGATCGACCAAGCATGAGAATGGTACTGACATAGGAATGGGCTGACGTGGATCAAGTGGAAATCCTCATAAAATGTGTTTGAGATATAGGGAAATGGCTAGCCTTGGACTCTGTGGGTAAGAGAGTTGAAAGCAAGCCAGCGGGATCTTGAAGGTCCGATGGTGAAGGGTCATCAAAAGACATTGGTACTTCTATAGAATCCTCCATGGGTAGAGGAGAGGATGGCTAGATGAAGTGGACTCTCCTTGTGTTGGTGTAGGTGGTGGACCTGCATCTTCTATGAGTAGGAGAGGTGCCACTGACAATTATTCAAAAATTTGAGGGGTCAAAGGTGGCGTGCTAATTATAGGCTCTTCCACGGGTGAAGGAGAAAATGAAGAGGGTTCCTCTATGGATGAAGGAGTAGATGAAATAGGCTCTTGTGTAGGTAGGGGAGCTTGGGCTAAGATTTCATCTATGGAAGGAACATGAGGCAATTGGGAAGTAACTGGTATGTCATCAAAAATAGCATGGACCTCGCGAACATTGCTATCATTATTTGAGGTATCACCAACTTGGTTGGAAGATGGGGCATGATTAGGGAATCACTTCTTGAAGATGTGTAAGGTTTTTGTTAGTGGGTGCATTCAAGCTATCCAAGACTAGATCACCATTGTCTAACATTTCTTGGATGATATTCTTGAAGGTGATGTAATTATTGTCACTATGACCTTTGACACGATGATAGTTGAAAAAATCATGTTCCTTATACCATGCGGGCATGGGTCGCTTAGGGTCAAAACTAGTATGTAGTTTTATAGGTGGAAGGGTAATGTCACTAGCCTTAACAAGATTTTGCAAAACAGAAGAGTAAGATTCTCCTATCGAAGTTTACTTTCGTTGTTCTCATCCGAATTGGAAAGATTGGACGGGAGAGAGATGAGAAAGAGGTTTGGCTAGGCTTGATTGATGAGGGGGACCAACCTTGAGAACTACGACATTGGTAGACCCTTTGGGTTTTGAATAGTTATTTTAGGGTTTCGAAGATGAAGAAGCATCATTTTATTTGAACGCGATGTTCTTGTTACGAAGTTGAATCTTCTTTTCTTTGATAGCATAAATTTCTAATTTCCATGCCATGGTGAATGCCTCGTCAAAAGTATGAAAGGTTTGCACCCAGCAGTAGGTGAGATGTGTCTAGCACAAGCTTGAGTAAATAAATCTATGAGTTCAGTTTGAGGTAGATGGAATGTGAGTTGATTAATTAAATTGCGCCAACGAGCAAAAAAGTCAGCGATGGACTCGTCGTCATACTGTCGAGTGGAATAAAGATCAGTCATGGTAACCTTCTTGACAATATTAATTGAGAAGTGGTCTAAGAAGGCTTGGGCTAGTTGATTGAATGAGTAGATGGAATGTCTTGGTAGCCCACTATACCAGTCTAATGCAGGTCCTGTTAGGGACATTGGGAAATTCCTCAGAAGTAAAGCGTCATTGTGGGCAATCAGTAACACCCATGTTTAAAGGACCGCAAATGTTGTTGTGGGTCCTCTTTGCTATTGAAGTGGTTGAATTTTGGCATTTCCCAATGTACGGGGTATGGTTGAATAGGAATGGATGGGTGAATAGGCTCATTAAAAATTTCATCATAGGTGAGGGAATTACGTGAGCCGGAAACCGATGCTTCTAGTGTCTACATCTTTTCCATCATTAACTTGATGAAGTCATTGGTAGGTTGTGGTGGAAGGGCTCCTCCTGTGGCATAAGGGGGCTGGTATTGAACCTATGACATGGGCAACATTCCATTGTATGGTGATGCCGAATAGGGAGCCGACATAGAGGGTATGTATCTAGAATGGGTAACAGATGAGATAGGGGGTTGTTGATAGTATGTGTATGTAGGTGGGATGGTCGTCATGACTCTAGTAGCAATGGGGGCAATGTTTGTGGGATGGAGAGGACAAGATTATGGAATGGAGTAGGGGTCACCGAAATCATGGGTGGTTGTGTTGCAATTGGTATTTATGAGACAATGGGTACGGACTAGGATACGACTTGAGTGGTCGATGAGGGGACAACAGATACGATAGGTGCGGGTGATACTGCAGATGAAACAATCATGATGGGTATGGGTCCTATTTGTGAAACTACGGGGGTGAAGTAGGTGAGGGTAACGTTGCATTGTTGGTGGCTGATGTAGAAGCGAGAATAAGGGCAGGAGAGATGGATACAGGCATGTTATATATCAAGTGACCGAGGAGTCTTGGGTGGAAGAGTAGGAAAGGTATAGCTTTAAGGCCGTAGGATTCGATCAAGGAGTCGTGTAAATTCTTCGTCACTTGTAAATGGTGTTAGGTAAGGCTAGATCCATGGATGACAAGACAGAGGGTGGTGAAGGACTTGGTGGGAGTGGTTGACAAATTACATGAAATATAAGAGCGTTGAGTGCAGGTGCGAGTCAAGCACCATGTGAACAAGTGCTGACCTGGTAAGACTGTATTCTGTAGATGACACAGAAAGCAACAAGATATAAAATAATGAGGCTGGGAGGGTGAATTTGGTCAAGATTTGGATCTAGAAAACCAACTATATAGACACCGAAAATGGTCGGTTTGGTGGTGACGGTTCTTTGGAGAATCAACATCGATCACGAAAACCGATGCCAATTATCTGCAGAAAAATCCCTAGTTTCAGAAAATGAAACAGGGTTGATAAATAGTACAAGGAAATGTTTTCTGTATGATGGTAATATCAACAGAGTAGAATAGAGTATCAAGAAAATATGTTAATGCCCAAAGGGCCAAAAACTAGAATTGAATGATGAATGAAGACTGTCCTAGGATAAAGTACCTAGGAAGTCAGGAGCCGACACCGGTCAGGTATAACCGACAACGGTCAGATGAAAATTGACAATGGTAGATGGGCTGACACCGGTTATTGTGAAATTGAGACAAAAATGAAGAAAATTGGGTTGTGATTTAAATCAAGTGAAGAATCAAACTCAGGAATCTGAGAATGAGAAGATGGGGCTCTGGCACACTTAGATAAAGTTGGAATATTCCAACTATGATGGGGGTGTGCAAGAAAAAAAAAAAAAAAAAAAAAGTGGAATCGTGTCCTCACACCTCAAAATGCAAAGCAAGAAGAACGCTAAGAAAAATATGATCCTAAGAGTGATTTTTCTTTATGTGTGTTCATCTTATGCTATTTAGAACTGATTGTGTGTATTTAGAACATAATTTTGTGGTTAGGAAGGCATCCTACGAAGAAGGATATCTAAAAGGAGAGGTTTTAGGTATGTTATGGTGGGGACGGGCTGTCCTCTGAGATGATGACTCGACAGAGGCAACAAGCTAGGGACTACCTACCAATTTGATTGTGTGATCGCAGGCAGGTGTTCCCAGGTAAGATGTTGTTTAAGAAAGATATGTATATTTCAAATTTTGTGCAAGTTTGGTAAGACACACAGAGAGAGAATGCACTTTCTATGATTCCTTGTATCAACCATCGGTTGGGCATGACTTCTAGAATATAGGTTGCCCTCATTTTAATGTGAGCTAAATGCAGCAAATCGAATATAATGCAACCAATTTTAAGCCCAAATTGAAATATTATGTTCGATGACATAAATGGTGAATAATGGAGGGTATGCTCTTTCACTAGATGCAAAAAGAAAGAAGAATGGTTCTTTTTAAAGGCACCAAAAGAAAATTTATCCTTTAGAGCAATTAGAAAGAAGAGAAGATTACCAAGGATGAAGATTAATGTGTAAGCATTTTGAAGGGAAACAAACACACAACATTTTCCTAGAAATGAAGAAAATGGAATAGAACCCTTGATGGGTCCCACCGGGTGTGCCAAAATGTTTCACCATTTTCTTTACCTTTTCGAATGACAAAACAGATAAGGGTAATGGGCTAGGAGGAATACCTGTTAAATGGGTTGGTTGATAGTTGATGCATGCGTTCAGAATTCTTGATCCAATGCTAATTGTGAGAGCTTCCTTTTGGCTAGGAGGAACTACCTGTAATAGAAAACAAGACCACAAAAGAGAAGTTAAATGATATATAACACTGCACTGCCTAGTGTAAGCTAGTTCCAAGAAGTGTGATACTGCCAGAGGGGTCACAATCCACTGTTTAAAAAAAATTAATGTGGGAAATAAGTAAAGTCCTATTGTAGTTGATATGATTTAGGTATCTCATTCAAGTACAATAAGCAAATCCAATCACAATAGGCTAGGCTATAGTTAGATCTAAAATATGAGGTGTCTGTCAAGGTACTGGGACTAGTCAGGGTTTGATTCTAGGTTGTTTAGGTCAATTGGTAGGAGGTTGTTTGGCTTTGTTCTTGGGCAGGTTATAAAACACAAAGACCGATGTCGGTTGGGTATAACCGATGATAGTTAAGGGAGATCGATGATGGTTATGGGTAAGCAGGCGTCGAGACTGAGAGGGTGACAATAATTCAATGAAAACCTTATTGTAGAGGCTAGGTGAGGTTGGATGGGGCTAAATAAGGAGATGGAAAGGTCTGTGGGGATACTGAGAACACTTAGAGAGGTGGACGGGATAGGATAGGTGATATGATAAATGGGTGGGTGAGATTTTGGGTTTGTTTAAAGAAGGCTATGGAGGGATGGGGATGTTAATAGAAGAATAATAATAGGAATGATAAAAACTCTATGAATAGAATAAGAATGGAAATAATTAATGATAAAACACTTACCAATGTTGTAAGTCCAATGGTTGGGTGGTGGTGATGATCGGTTGATGGAATGAAGCTTGGTGTAGTAGACGCTTCTGGAATGCTTCGGATCTATCCCGGAATGTATGGACCAGGTGCATGAAAAGACTATGGTTCTACTTGCATCAACTCTCTCTCGGATCTTCTTATCCTCGAATGTAATGTGACCAACAAGGTTACTTAGGTGAATAAATGGTGCATGAAAAGACGTTTAGGGGTAACCGGCGTCGATTAAGGAGGGATTACGATGTGAACTTGCATTTAAAATAAAACCAGGAGTTCCTCTCGAATTCACCTCACGCGAAATCTATTACATCATTACAATTCTCCTTTTATTTCAAGACTACTCTAAAACCTAAAATGCTAAAAACAAGGTTACGGATTAGATCAATAAATTCAAAAAAAGGTGGGTAATAAACAATGGATATCGGCATTCATAAATTAGGGCTCACGCGAAATTTGGACTTATTCTAACAAGCACAACAAAAATTATTAAAGTTCTAATACCTATTCAAAAGCGGAAAAAACATTCGGAGCCAATTTTAGGCCACTAGATGAGCGGAATCGATAAAGCGTGCCAAAATGAGACAACGTTGCAGAAAATTCACCCCATAGTACTAATGTATTTACTAAAAAGGATGGGTTATGGCCTCTGCCTTAAAAGTTATGCTTTCTCAAATTCCCTGGTTTACTAAAATAGATTTTTTAATTTCTCCTAGTTAGTTTTTCGGATCAAGAATGGAAGCTTCCCTTATAATGGGTGGGAATGTGGTTAGAGAGATTTTAGGGATTGATTTTATGGTTAGACCAAATCTTAGCTCATTAAGGTAAGTAAGTCTTAGTTATTGTTAGTTATGGAAACATGCCAAGAATAGGTCTAGGGTGAGGTGGTTGGATGAGATGTCTAGGTGAGGTGGAAATTAGGTCAATTAAGGTAATAAAATAATGGATATTGTGAGGATGGGTATTTAATTTAATTAAAATAATCAAATTAATTATTAATGTAGGGTGAAAGGGGGCCATGGTTAGGTGCCCATGTTTAAGTTGGTTATCTAATTAGGGACTAAAGGGAGTATGACCCAATTTTGATGTCTACACCCTAAACCATAAACCCTAAACCTTAAGCCTTAAAATCTATATCCTAAACCCTAAACCCTAAATCCTAAACCCTTAACCCTAAACACTAAATCCTTAACTGTAAATGCTAAACCCCAAAACCTAAACCCTGATCCCTAAACCCTAACCATAAACCCTAAAACATAAACCCTAAACCCTAAACCCTAAACCTAAACCTAAACCCTAAACCTAAACCATTAACCTTAAACCTTGAACCTTGAACCCTAAACCTTGAACCTTGAACGTTGAACCTTAAACACTAAACCATGATCCCTAACCCCTAAACCATAAACCCCAAACCATATTTCATCAATATTTCCTAGACTCATTCCTAGAACCATTATTGAGTTTGTATGTATAAGTACCTTGTTTATGAGAGGTGGGACAAGTAATTAAATGTATATGACATTTACCTTGTGCCTTAAAATGTATATTACACATCTCTTCCAAACTTGTTTCTCCCCACATATATTTGGTTTCTTGAATTTCAATTTCTTCACGTTTGATTTGATTTTTTCCCATTTATCATATTTCCATGTATGGTATTATGCAAGCTAGGATGACCCATTGGAAGTTGGAAAAAATAACCATCGTAACAAAAAAATTAATCTCAAAGGAAATGGAAGAAACATAGAGAATATACCAATGCAGAGGTGTAGGATCAAAACCAAATTTATTGCAATATCCTCTCTTTCGAGAAAGATAAATCTCTTATGCTATTGGAATGGATAGAAAATTTGACAAAACTTCCTGAAGTGTTCAAAATAAGCATAGAAATAGGGGAATGGCTAAGAACACAAAGGGGTTATCAATCACCTAGTAAATCTTTCTTGTTTAGTTCTGAATGGGATTATGCTAGCCTATGACTTAGTGACCTTCCATTCATTGATAATTCCTTCTATGATAAATCCATGGATGTTTTCCAAAGTTCCTTAAAAAAGACAAGGGTATTCATCAAGCCTAGTGAAGGGTGTGATGTGATTTCCAAACAACTTGAAATTCATACAAATTTAGAGGTCATAACATGAATTTACAAATATCTCTATTGTTATAAATGGAAGCTAAGTAATGTTGTCTCCCTGTATCCAAAGATTGAGGACTACAGTCCGTCTAGTAGAGATTGGACACTCAGGAATCATTGAGTGTCTGAATCAGAATGTCATTGCATCTAGAGAAATTTTTTCAAACATTGGAGTAATGCATCTTGGAAAATAAAATTGAACCTCAGAAATCCTCTCAAATTGCCAGCTTACACAAGCACTGGACATATCAAGCTTTGTTCTTCGAATGAAATCTTCATTCCCGATAGCTTACAACTAAAATAATTATTCAAAAGAGCATCAAAAAAATTTCTTTATACCAAATTGTTCTTGGATATCTCTGCATTTCCTTCCTTTAAGATATCGATAGATGAAAGTCATCAAATTGTGATGACTCTCTTTGAATGTTTTGCCTACAAATTAGATGAACCCTTTTAAGTTGAATACCCTCTGTCAATACTAATAAGAATGGGTAAGATATAGAACATTATAGTGAGTGAAATATTTCCCATGCGATGGAAAAAATAAGATAGATACTTTCTTGGATATCAAGCATTTCCTTCCTTCCGAATATCAATAGATGAAAGGCATCAAATTGTGATGACTCTCTTTGAATGTTTTCCTACAAAGCAAATGAGCCCTTTTTAGTTGAATACTCTCTACCAATACTAATATGAATGGGTAAGACACAAAACATTATAGTGATTGAATGGGTGAGCCTAAACCTTGAGCCCTAAACCCTAAACCCTAAATCCTAAACCCCGATCCTTAAACCCTAAACCTAAAACTTGTGCCCTAAACCCTGAACCCTAACCCTTATACCTTAAAACCTAATCCCTAAACCATAAACCCTAAAACTTGAACCACTGAAACATGAACCCTTAACCCTAAAACCTAAACACTAAACCCTAAACCCTAAGCCCTAAAACTTGAACCTTGAACCCTCAAGCCTAAACCCTCAACCCGATCCCTAAAACCTAAACCATAAACCTTGATCCTTAAACCATAAACCTTGAACCATGAACCCTAAACCTTAAACCCTAAACCCCGAACCCTAAGCCCAAAACCCAAAAACCTAAACACTAAATCGTAAACGCTAAACCCTTAGCCCTAAACCCTAAATGCTAAACTCTCAACCATGATCTCGAGCCATAAGGAGGAGGCACATTTGCAATCACCTCATTTTTCCCATAGGACAAGAATCTCATTCACGATAAATCCTCTATCTACAAAGAGAGGATCTCATTTTCATAAGAAGTAGACAAACATCATAGAGTCAATTCATGGTCACTAAAGTGAATTATGGACAAAATTTAAAAATTAGTACTAATTCAAGTAGTGGTAGGGCCAAAATCCAATCCAAAAGGTCAAAAAACCTACAAAATGACAATATGTTTTCACAAAAAAAAGACCGACTACAATATATATGGCTTGAAAGTTTTAGGTCATTGTTGAAATTCTGAAAATGAGTAAGTACTAACCAGATTAGATTTTGAAAAAATATCTTCTAGATTATAACCGCGAGCTACGAGACCACTTCCATCAAGTGCAGAGTGACCCTAACTTCTTATATTTACTAAAATAAATTTAAACTTTTATTATTTTTGTGTGCAATGAAAGTTTGCAAAACCTATTAAATGGGGGTAACAACTCAAAAGAAAACCCTAAAAGATTTGGAACAAATAACCCAAATGATCATCAAATTAGAGATAATCAAGGGCTACCCATTTGCATGCATATTATAAAGTTTGAAATAAACAATCAACCTCTAAACAATATTATATTAGTTCTCTACTCCATGAAAGCTATATATAAGTGAACCTATGAAAGCTCTAGCAATCAATTTTTGTGTTTATTGATATTTCAAAAGCTTAAGAAAGGAATCTCACCATTAATGGATTTTTCCATTTACCTAAAACTTTGAAAGGATTAGAAAATAACAAGTAAATACCTCAAATAAACTATGAAATGACTCTAAAAGACCTAAGCATGACCTAAATTAGAAATGAGAGAGAGAGAGAGAGAGAGAGAGAGAGAGAGAGAGAGAGAGAGAGAGAGAGAAGAGAAAATTGTGGGAGGGGTATCCCTCTATTTATAGTTTTTGGATTTGAGAAAAGGATGTTTTGGATGCATGTGGGACTAAAAAGGAGTCAAAAAGTTGATTTTTAGAAAAAAATATTTGGAGGTGTGAACATGATTTTAGGAAGCTAAATGGCTATTTGGAAAGGTAAGATATTTGTTTAGAAAGTAAAATCCTTCCTAGAAGTCAATAAGAGGGTTAATTAACCTAAATAAGGTTAATTAAAGGGAAACAAGCTTATAGAAGCTGGTTAGAGATGGATTAACAAGTTTAAGGGGTTTAGGAGAGGTTAAAAAGGGTAATTTACTAGCGTAGTGTAGTAAATTATCATGAGACTAGGATAGTTAGTATGATCTTAGTAATAAGATCATGTAGACCAAATTATAGGTGTCTACATTTTCCCCTCTTTGAGGTGACGTATGTGACGTCACTTCAAAGAAAGTAGACAAATAAAAACAACCAATTTTTTTGAAGGGGTAGAAGAAAAATTAGTAGGAAGAAGGATGCCCCCTCGAGTGTCGATGGGGTGATAGAAGAACTCAATCGATGATCGAAAAGAGAACAAAAGAAAGAATAGAATAGAAGAAAGGGGAGATAGAAGAGAAAATAACAAGAAAAGGGATTTTGAGCTATCTACAAGGCATTGCTATATAAACAATTCTATTCATCATATTGCTAGCAATCTTCATCATCGGTCTTGATTATTAAGATATGAGCATACGAAAACAACGTAAAATGACATGAAAAGATAAGATACAAAGAATTGTTCATTTCTTAAAAACATCTAACTCCATGCAACATACACGAATGCAATGCAATACAAGAAGAAAACAAACTCACCTAATAGGAAATAAGTACAATCAAATACATAAAAAACCAACAACATTTAAGATAGTTACATAAATAGTTTGTTATCGAGTTGCAATCTCAAATGTTTTGATAAATGATAAGGGTTAAAAATGATGACCCAAGAAATTTTTATATGTAAGGGAAAGGATGGAGGACACTTAGGTCGATGAAAAAGTAGTGTGCACAAGTGAAACAATACTAGGCAACTTGTTGCCCTAGAGTATCGATGAAGTAAGCAACATAGATTTTGTAAATGATTTGGAGATTCAAAGGATCCGTGAGTCGTTGTCTCAATGCATGTGGAAATGCCAACAAGGTATGAGATGAACGCCATGTGAGAGACACAAATTTCAGTTGCAAATGGGTTTGTTACTAATTTTAGTCCATTTTAAAAAGTTTTTTACGATTTTTTTTTTGGATTTTTGAATGATTTTATAATTTTTAAATTTTTGATCGGTCAGAAGAATTTAAGGAATATTAGGGCTCCTTAAATGCACACAAAAACACACTAGAGTGAAGAAAAATGGGCATCGGGTAGCAATAAAATGCCTCGGTGAGAAGAAGAATGAGCCAAAATAATTATTTAAAAATAACCATGGTGATAGATAAAATAGAAGAAAAAAAGGATGAAAAATAACTCCGGAAATATTGTAAAAATACCCCAGGGTGAAGAAGAAAGCATTAGGTGGAAAATAGTGGCCCAAAGGTAATGAAAAATAATGAGAAAATAATTATTTAATAAAAATAATTATTTTGGCGAAGAGAAGAAGTGTTAGGGTGATCACGATGGAGAAAACATGCCTGGGGGCATCATGACAACCTAACATACCCACTCGGGGGGTAAATCAATCATGACTAGTTCATTTATAGCAAGGTCTTTCAAATTTTTACCACGAGCGAGTGTGAGAGAATTGGAGTGAGAGGCGAGACTTCTGAGGAGGAGGAGATGAGAAGAATGTATTCAGGAGTATCTTTGGGATGTAGCGGAAATGGACCCTACATGATTGCTCTATCCTTGCTTTGTCCTTTTTTCACTTAATTACATTTTTTAGTGTGTTTTAGGATTGTTTAGGGTGAATTTGACGTATGCATGTGCACACATGCATCAAAAATACGGGTATGCGTAGGTGTATTTATCGAAATACGGGTACACACAAGTGTATTCGTCGAAGGGGATGTGCATGCGTGAGGGGAGAAAATAGAGATGTGCACACCCGCACATCAATGATAGGCATAGGCGTTGCATTGGATGCGTATGTGTTATACGTAAAATGTGGTGGTTAGGTGTAGGAAGGGGGAGCATGATTATGCTATACAGGTAGCCAAGGATGTTTGGGATACAAAGATGATTCAGACATTATGAGAGCCAGTGGCGAGGCCTCGTATTACAAGGTCGTCTACCATCACGTAGTTCCTCTAGGGGAGCGGGTTACACTGTTTGATCAGCTAGATGTGAGCAGGATAGGTTCTAGATCACATAGGTCAAGACGGTCGGCTAGATTAATGCAACAACCAGCTGGAAAACATAGTGGTACACTGGAGACGACCCATCACACTAATTTTTGTTTCGTCCTCCGACCATAGACTAGGCAGCCCCAGAGAGGGCGAGAGTCATGGTTGACTCTCTCCTTTTGTATTGACATATGTATGTATACATGCCTCTTATGAAGGCTGATTTTTATCTATGTATATACTGATGTATCATTTTTTATTATTCCTCTTGATGAAGTATTGGTTTTGATTCATGCCCTTTAGATGGCAGATTTTGTATTGATGATGTGCATCTTATTTTGAGACAAATATTTACATATGTATATATGGACATTTGATGGTTTATATTTTCATGTTTTTATGTGTTTGTTATGATGATTATTCACATTTATAGATGTATGATGAGTGTATCATGGTGATGTATGATTCTCATTTCCTATATATATTTCATGTTAGACATTGATGATGTACCACATGTTTTTATATTGATGATATATCTTCAGATGATATCATATGTTTTGAACACGAGATATTCTAGTAGATGTTAGCATTTGGGATGATATTAGATGATATTGGCATGGGGGATAGATTTGTGATTATGTGCAACCCCTCTTGCCCCCATTGATGATACAATATGCGATGATTAGCTTAGTATACATGCATGATGTAAAACTTAGCATTTTCTGTATATATGATGTATTTTGATGATGTTTAGATGTGATATATGTGATATTTTTATGATGACAACAATTTTGTACAATTGATTTACAAATACAACCTGATACAAATAATATACTACAAATAATCATAAGCATGCAAAGTGAATCTAATGCAACGAATTAAGTAAATACTCAACTAAAGTAAGCATTTGAACTCAATCTTGTAAACATCTCATACAATGCAAATGGAAAACAAAACAAAATAAAAGTAATACAAGATAAACCAAACTAAATGCAATAACTAAGTAGAACTTAACCTAAGCAAATGAATCCAATGTACAAAATGCAATCAACACTCGACAAATGAAAAATAAAGCAATCAAACCAAAACAAATAAAACCAAAAACTAAAACTCTATTTTTGCAGGATAGTTTTGACATGTTTTCCATTGTTTTTGTGTCATCATGAAAGACAAATTTTCAAGGCTACTGTTCACATTGTTTTGGGGTTTCCTAAAGACAATGTTATGCCAAACATATGTAGCGTCATCTCCCTAGAAGTATATATTCGAATGTTTATATTTTTAATATCTTTTCTGAATGTTTTTGTGTTTTCTAAGGTCTGTTTGAAAGTGAGGCCTAACGACAAAGAAGTGTGGATGCCCCCAGCGTGATGTGGGAATATACAAAGGTAGAATGCCACGTGTGTATGCTCAAGAAGGTGAAATTTGAAGGCACCCCCAACGTTAGATGGGAATATATAAAGGAAACTCCTTCATGCAGATACAAGAACAAACAAGCTAGATCATGACTTGACGAAAGTAGACTCGGGAAAGGTTCCTAGACCCGACAAGGGGGACCATCCCTATATAAAATTAATAGCTACTTGTCCAAATGCAAGAGTAACTTATGAACAAAAAACCCTCCTTGAGCACCGAAAATTGGTTTTCACCCATGGACAAATCCAATGTGCCACCATTGCGTGGTTTTTACACTTGGACAACCTTGTTTTTTCTTTACTTTTTTATTTTATTTTTTTTTCTTTTTTTCTTTGTTTTTATACTTTTATGTATTTTATGATATCTGCGCCATGTGTAAGCATAGAAACACTTGATATGTATGGCGTTCATAGGTTCTATAAGCTCTTCCTCATATGATTATGCCAGTTTATAAGCTCATGATCCATATTTAACAACCACCACATAAGGTCCTAATCAGTTAGCCTCAAATTTACCTTTCTTTTCTCTGTCCTTGACAATGTTCTTCTGATTTTATTTTAGAACAAGATCTCCTACATCAAATTCATGATGAATGATCCTATTGTTATATCCTCTTGATACTATATTCTGGTAAACCTTTATGTGATTCAACGCTCTCATACGTTTTTCATCTAATGAGCTCTAGCTCTACTAAGTGAGCAACTCTATAGTCTTCGTGCTTATCAAGATAGTCCCAAAGTGATATTATTGGGGAGGGAAGCTATCAATTATAAGGGTATGATGGCTTCAATCTCATAGATTATTGAATATGGGGTCACATCTACCCAATTAGGAGTGCGGATGGAAGTTCGATATTCCCAAAGGGCATGATGTATCTCGTAAATGCCAATTACGACTAGTCTTACTTATAATTTTCTCCATGATCCATACAAGAGTTTTATTGGTAGCTTGGCTTGCCCATTACCTTGGGGTAATAGGGGTGGACAAATGAACAAAGGTACACGTGGGAAGCTTGGAAAAACATCATAAAATTGGACTTTCAACGAAAGACACGACATTGAGTCATATTTAAAAGTGTTGACATAACACTTTGACTATTTTATTCTTGAAGGATTTATCATTATCAATGATAATGGCAGAAGGAATGTCATAGCGGAAAATAAGGTGATTGATAATGAACTTGGAAATTTACACACCAAAAATTGGATTTATTATTTTTAATAAGGGTAGATATATTTAATTGACATAAGTAAGATCAAAAAACCCTCTACCCATTTAGTAAAATAATCGAATCATGGTGGTAATAATGTGGGTATGACCATTTGATGAGGTGGGATGGAGCTTCCCTATGAGATCAAGGCCCCACCTGAAAATGTCCAAGGTGCTCATTGTAAAGGGGGATAGGAAATGCTAAAGCTTCAGCATGGTGATCCAGGGCGCATGTATCAAGTTTCCATAATTTTGGTATAGTTCTCACATTTATTTACAAAATTACAATTAATTTCATCACCTCTTGGTGGGCCAATAATAACCCACCCTCAAGATTTTCTTAACCAAGACCATACCGCTAGTGTGCACTCCACGGAGATACCTCTTTGTACTTCTTTAATAGCATGGATTGACTCAAGAACATCCAAACAAGTGAAGATATTCGGTCGTCATAGCCACAACTATAAAGGGTGCCTCCTAGGAGGGTGTAATGGGAAGAATATACACAAATAAGATCCTTCTTCTTTTAGAATGGGTAATGTTTGGGGGAAATGTGCCATCTTGTAGGTATCTAAATATAGGGTCATACCAAGGGGAGAAGGGACCAACAAATTCACATTCCAAACATGACTCTAGCATATCATATACGGGTACTCATAAATGCTCTACAAAGAACGACATTTTACTTTCTTGAGGCGGAATGTGCAATAGTGATCCAATAGTAGCCATGACATCTGTTGATCTATTGTGTGACCTTGGTTTTTGTTCAAAGATAATATGTATAAAATATTCCTTCAAGGTTTCAACCAATTTCTTGTATGGAATAAGATTTTCATCTTTAACCTTATACTCATTATTAACTTATTTAATAATAAGTTGTGAGTCACCAATAACTCTTAGCTATTTGATATTCCAACTGATATCTAACTTAAGACCAACAATGAGTGCTTCATATTCTACAATGTTATTAGTGCAAGGGAATCCCAAACAAAATTCCCTTGGAATGACCTCCCCTATGGGAGTGATGAGTATGACTCCTGCTCCTAATCCGTGGAAGGTGAATTATCCATCGAAACAAACTCCGCCACTCCACGAACTCTTCAACATACATCATGAATGCATCTGGTAGATCCATACACAAAGGTTCCATCCCGGTAGAGGATCTTCTGCTAACTGATCAGCCAATACCTGTCCTTTCAATGACTTAAGGTTAACAAATTAAATATCAAATTCACTTAGGATAATGATCTAATTAGCCATTCATCCAATAAGGATGGGTTTGGATAAGAGGTACTTGAGAGGGTCAACTTTGGATATTAGCTTGGTCTTATTGTTAAGGAGGTAATGACATAGTTTTGAAAGATAAAGACAATCGCTAGGTAAAAATTTTCAATGTGGGTAATTCAGTTCATAGGTAATCAAGGTGCGACTAAGGTGATAAACCACCCTTTGCCTGTGGTCTAGGTCATATTGGGCAAGTAGTGCACCAATAGTAAATTGGGTAGCTGAAATGTATAATAGGAGAGGTTCACCCGGGGTAGGTGACATGAGTATGGGTGGGTTGACAAGGTACTATTTAAGTAGTGCAAATTACTTTTGACAATATGGTCCCCAGTTGAATGTAACATCCTTCTTGAGGAAATGTTTAAATGGATGACACTTATCGGTAAGTGTGGAATGAAATGACGGATTTCCTAAATCTTTCCTTGTAAAATTCTTAGTTGTTTGAGATTTGTAGGTGGAGGCATTTCTGTGATAGTTGTAACCTTTGCAGGATCCACCTCTATTCCTCTCTGTGAAATGATGAAACCTAGGAGTTTCCCGACAAAATACCAAAGACACACTTCCTAGGATTCAAACGTACTTTGTAATCTCGAAGACATAGAAAATACATCTCAACACTTCAGGGTGCTCTCCTCTGGTTTTGGATTTTGCTAAGATATCATCAATGTAATCCTCCATGATGTCATTCATCATGTCATGGAAGATGACCATCATTGCACATTGATAGGTGGAACCGACATTCTTGAGTCCAAAACGCATGACCTTGTAACAAAAAATGTCCCCAAGGGGTGATGAAATTTTCTTATGTTGATCTTCCTTGCAATTTGAATATGGTTATAACCTAAAATACCATCCATTAAGGATAACATTTCATAACCAACGGTAGAATCGATAATAATATCAATATTAGGAAAGGGGAAGTCATCTTTGGGACATGATTTATTGATGTCGTGGAATTCGGTTTAGATCCTTATACCAATCGAACTATTTTTAACTAGGACTATGTTGGATATCCAATCTGAATAGTCAATGGGTTTAATGAAATCAACAACTAATAAATTTTTAAGTTCTTCTTTGACAAGTAGTGCAACTTTGGGGTGCATCTTTCTCAATTTTTCTTGATGGGTTTGGCATCTGGGTGCACAATGAGGTTGTGTACGACCAAGTATGCATCTAAACCAAGCATATCTACGTATGACCATGAAAATATATCTGCATATTATCTCAATAGCTCCACAAACATTAATCGCTCTTGAGCTTGAGAGAGGATGCTCCCAACTTTATCATTCTAGGCTCCTCTTCTGAGCCAATGTTGACACTGATCATTTCTTCAACAAGAATTTTGGAAGCATCCTCCATCCATGTAGGATCAAGGGGAAGATTAAGATCAACCTCGATAAGAGGTGTGAGATCATCTTTATAAGGATATTCTACCTTTTCTATGATTTCTTCATTCTACCTATCTACTAGGGTATCAAAAAGTTTGTCACTATGAGACTTGTGCTTGTTCTTCCCACAAGGCTTCCCTGATGTATCCTTATTCTTTCTTACAAACTTCTTACTCAAGCATCCACACATATCTGCTTCTTCTTCAAATTATGCGTAGGCATCTAGTTTGATCACAAATCCTTTCTTGTGATCTCCAGTTGGAATAGAATCCCGAGTCCCATGAATTCTATGAATGCCTCATCATTTTCAAAGAAATTCGAGTGGCACATGAAATTGTTGATCCTAATCTACAAGTTATGGATATATAAGGGATACTTGATAATTGGTTTGGGAATTTGATCCAGATAAGGTAAAAATAGATGAATCAGGAAGAGTTTTGTGGAGGTAAAATCCTTGTAGAGGCTATATTAGGAATCCGTGTCACTATTTGAATGAGATGAGCCATCCTCACGTTCAGAAGAGGTCGATCGATCTCAAAGGGTGGATCTTCATGAGGTATAATTCTAAGACCTCATTTGTTATATTTGAAATGAGGGATATGAATGGGTTCTAACCATCCTTATGCATTGATACCGCATCCAAACCCATTATAACCCATGACATACATCATGCGGTGGCCTTTGATATACTACGGGGCTTGATGGCATGAGGTCATGGTACCTTCAAGTATTCTTCTAGTGGGATATTCTAACATATTTTCCTTAGATAAGAGAATACTAGGGATAAATCTCTCAAAGGGTTCAAGGAATCTATCTCTAGTGCCTTTGAATGAAGGTAAGGTTTTCACCGTATCCTTGGTGATACCGAAAGATACAATATCGGTAAGGCCTAGTGAAGATTAAACTGCTCACCCGGGCCATACTTTTCTGAAATTTCCTCCTATGATGAGAAAGGGTTGAAAAATGAAGGAGAGTTGTGATTACAAGGAGCAAGTGTTTTGGATCCACATGTTCCCTTATGGCCTTTTTTGTAAGGGAACAACAAATATATGTAGAAGGAAATTCATAGGCCACACGAGAAAATTTTTGCAATGCCCTACAATGTGTGAACTATTTTGGGTCACCCTGAATGGTGATTATTTATCCTCCATAGCACATCTTGATATACTAATGGAAGGTGGAGGGAATATCCTACATGGCATAAATCCATGTGCATCCCAAGAGCATGTTATATGGAATATCTAGGTCAAGGACATGGAAAGTCATATCGTGACATGTCGACCCCACTTCCATAGGAACTACTCTAGTACCTGCTGACTCATGTTCCTCATTATCATAAGTTGTGATTATAATAGTGTTATCCCCTAGATTTATTTCTAAATGGCCCAATTTCTTAACTAGATTCAAAGTGCAAATATTTAAACCAGATCCACCGTCCACAAGTACTCTCTTGATCTTACGACGAGTAACAACTATTTCTATGTATAGGGATAAGTTGTGCTCTGGATCATTACATGGGATTGCAAGTGCGATCAAAAGTGATATGATAATTGGAATCAAGGTGTGCAATCATCGCTTGAAGGTGGGCGGGATCTACATCTGTGGAGACTCCTAAACTCTGCAGTGTTTTATACAATATGTTTTTATGAGCAGTAAATATTTTGAGGAGATCCAAAATTGATATCCTAGTGAGTTTCTTCTTTAAATGTTCTATTAAATTGTACCGACCTTCTTGAGAGACAGTAGGGATCCAAGATGATCACATGAACGTGTCACGTCCTTACAACACAACATTTTTCTAAGATCCTAATAGTATTAACCTGTTCATTAGATAAATAGATACAACCTATGAGGGAATCAAAAGGATTATCATTAGTTGGATAGACATAACCAATAGTCTTATAGTCATTGGAGGTTTTTCCATGATCTGGCTTCTTGTTTTTCTTATCTGCATGGTTAGGAAAGGGATCTTTGAATATACCCATTTTCTCATTGGGACCTTGTCCTGAGTTAGGGGTGAATCTATGATGATCTTTCCCTCTTTGATGAGGTCTTGTATATAATGTTGTAGTCTCAAGCACCTATCTATTTTGTGTCCTTTAACACAATGGAAATCACAATACTCATGCTCTTTAAACCAACCTAGTTTTGGAGCATCCTCTAGATATGGTACTATCACGGTTGGGTATTGCACCATGTTTACTGCATCTAACTATTTAAGTATGACAGATAGTGATTCTCGTTAGTGGTGTAAACATACATTTTATAGGTGCCTTTGGGAGAGGTCCTTATGAGAGATTTAAAAGTGGACCATTCTATATGTTTTGGACTCTTTTGGACTCCGTAATGTGTCGCCAATGACATGATTGTTTTTGTATAATAATTTTGGTTTATCAAAGGGTTTTGTTTCATGTTTTTCCTTGATGACCGGTTTAAGTGTATCCTTTGTGATGAGATCCTTTTGATTTGACTACCCTTATCTATAACTTCTATGAAGTTATATCCATAGTGCATTTGTAAATGAAAGGATATCTCTAGGTTTAGGTTAGGAATGAATATGCTTACTAGCTATTTTTCTAGTAGGTTACAAGGGAAACAACTTTCCAATCCACGCTATCACTGTAAGAAGCCTGTAAAGGTCTCCTTAGGTTTATATTTTGTGTTGTAAAGGTCATTCATCATGATATAATTCTCCATATTTAAGGAATAATGTCACACAATTTTTTCCACTAGTACGGGCCATGTTGTGATTGATCATTTGGGTATACTAAAGAACCATTCTAATACTACTATTGCTTTAGGCTATAAGGAATAGGCATATTAAGACATTATCATTGTATGCAACCTCTTGACAAGCCATGTAAAAGTCCTTGATGTGATCATGAGGATCACCTTTTCTCTTATATTTATCGAACTTAGGAATGGCAAAATGTTTTGGAAATGGTTTTCATAACATGTCCTTATCAAAGGGGTAAGGACATAGTTCTTCATATAAGTACTTCCTATTGTGCCCTATGTTATTTTCTTGTAGCATAGTAGTAAGTGTGTTCTTCATTAATTGTAATTTTTTTGAATGAGTTGTTCCTTTGTTAGTGATGATGATCTATTTACCTTAAAGCAACCTTGAATGTTGTGTTATCATATGGATCAAAGCGGAACTCACTAGATTTGGTTTTGATTTTATCTTTATGCACATTCCTACTCGAAGAGCCTAAGTTTGCTAATTTTTACTTAGTTTCAATATTTATTTTTGAAGGATCTCTTCTTCAACTAAGGGATCATCTTCCTTGTCAAACTTAGGAGGCGGTGAGCCTTTGCATTCATGCTCAATTTTTACTTTACGTGAAGCCTTATAATAAGGTTTTCGTGAATCGCCAATTGGTTTTGATGGGTCTTCTTCAACATTTTTGTTATGTTTTCCGGAAGTAGAAGCATACCCTATGTCAAAGGGATTATCCATGTCTAAGAGGGATGGTCGCTCTTCTGTTTTACGATTAATTATTTTAGCCTCCATTTCGTGCTCCTACGGAAGTTTAGCTCCTAACTCTAGGAATCTTATGAGTACTTGATCTTTGTTATAATAAAGGAGCTCGTCAAATCAAACTAGGTCTAACTTATGTTGTTCCTCAGAAGAATCAGATTCTTCTCCGCTATGATCGACCAAAGGTTTTGTGTCTTTGACTTGTAAAAAGAGAGGTGCTAAGTTATTACCACTGAATGGGAATGATGCAAAAGGATTTTCTTCTAAGTCACACTCGTTTGGTTTAGATGCCATTTTTGATTCTTGGCATTACTAGTCAAAGTTATACTAGTTTTTTTCTAAATTATTTAAAATTTATATGAAACCTAGGTGTATGTTGTGTAAGTCATCTAATGGCCAAAATATCCTAGTGTGTTCTATATGTAATGCTATGTAGTCATTTCATTCAAAGAACAATCATATGAACACTCTAGCAAATCAAACAATCACTTAAACTATTTTTAGTAAGACTATACCCTAAACTAAGATTCCAAATAAGGGCTTAAGGAATATTGTGACCATACCCTATCAATACATAGGTTGAGTTAGAATACTAACAAGGCCTAAATACCAAAGTGATATTGACGCGATCTCTCCACAAGATATACTAAGACCAGTTTAAATGCCGACAAAACCTAAGTTTTTGAAAAATGGAAGTTGCGAATGTGGATAGCATAACAACACTATCTTGACATGTTAACCTAGCAAGTAAGGTGTTAGTATCAAGATGATGTTATCGCAGTATACAAAAAGAAATATCGACACTCTTAAAAGACTTAGATGATGTTGGAATTGAAACTAGGTATAAGTATAGCAAGAAGTTCTTTATTTGTGTGAGTAGTGTAACAATACAATAAAGGGACTTACACCAAGTTCTCACAAAAATGAAAACACGATGTAAGTACGTAATATTATAGCTAGAATGCAAGCAAAAATAACAAATTAAGGAGAAATAATGATGAACCAAAATTGTAGAAATAAATAAGATCTTGAAATCAAGATCAAAGCACTGTCAAAGACGTAAAGACGTATTTACACACTTTAGACGTTTAACATGGATGGGCGTAAACTAGCTAAAAATTGGTGAATAGTGTCCTTGATAATACTCATGGGGTGTGCCTCCTCGTCCCAAATGGGAAAAGAGAATGCAAGGGTGTAGATTTAAAGACAAAAAATAAACTAAGCACTACTTAAGTAGAGTTCCGCCTCATCCGAAGGTGAGAAAGAAACCAAGCTAAGTGATACGTCGTTTAATTTTATGATGAAAGACACTTAGATCTAACTTAAGTGGACTCTTTCCTTGTTTGAAAAATAAGGTTTAGAATCCAAATAATTTGTCACTTCATGATGGCTTGACAAGATGTGAAAATGGACTAGCAAAGTGGGCTCCAAGACAAAATGGCTTTCCTAATAAGATCACTCAACTAGGTGTCAAAAGTTTGTCTAAATGTGAGCTCGATTTACCCAAAGAGTCGCACTGACTAGTTATGGAGTATCTTAGATTTACTTTACCCCATTTTGATATAATGGGCAAGTAGTGCATTTAGTTGTATAAATTCTTGGGGTCACGATATGGACAACTTTGACTCTAACTTGTAATGTAAAATATAGTCAAGTGGGTAAGTTAGAGTACTTCCTATTTCATCCACGAGGTTACTCAACGGTGGATTACTTTAGGGTTCCTAGAACCACCCCCATTATTGTAGCTTAAGATGTTATGCCAAAGGGGTTACACTCTAGTTGAGCGGATAGGACGCCCTTTTCCGAAACCTGTAATACAATGTGATGCAAAGTGGTGTGTTTTTTATCTTGCTTATCTTAATGTGGTTTTAAGTAGCACACCATTTGGCAACCTATATGAAAACACGTATTAGTGGGTTTTGTTTTTATAACTCCTTTCTTCGACAAGTGTTTTTGGTTCTATACGTAAATGGTTAGTAATTTTCCACAAAAGATCATGATACCAAAAGAGATTTTGTGTGTTGCTTTTGATTCCTAAGATCACCAAAAGGTGCGAAGGAAGAGCATACACAACGTAGAAACTCAACTAAAACAAGTTTTATGGAAAATACTTTAAGTGTTTTTACAAAATTTTGAGTTCGTTTTAACCAATTTTGAAAGATCAATCCATTTAGGAAGTGTAAAGTAAGTGTTCTAAAAGCAATAAGAAGGTTTTTAGAAGTGTTTTGATTCCCAAGATCACCTAGAAGGTGTGAGGGAAGAGCATACACACTTTAAAAATATCTCTTTAACTAAGAAAATAAAACACTTAAACTACATTAGTCAAACAAAATCAAAAAGAAACTTGCAATCACTTGTTAGAACTTGCAATAACCAGAAAAACCCAAAAAAATTGATCTTACAGCTCAAAGAGAAATTCCAATTTTTAACTCAGACACTGGTCACCTGAATGACGCATGTGCATCCCAGCTAGTGGATACACACCCGAACCGATGTGTACATGTGGTAGGAATTAATGATAATAAGGTCCAACACCTACGTGGACGAGAGATAGTACGCTAGGGTTTCAATGGAGATGCCTCCTTCTCGACGGATACACCTGCAAGCTAAAAGATGAATCAACACAATATGCCAAAATACACCTCTCGCATCTAGAGACACTAATACACATGAGATTCAATGGAAATGTTGACAGTTCAACAAGTACGTGACCCTTTGTAAATGACCTGACAGTGAAAAATATGACCAGATGGGTGTGCAACCAATTCAATAGGTGCGTTAGGGCTTGATGGATTTACGTCAATCTAGGACACTGTGCATACCCCTAAAAACATGAAAAGTCACATAAATGAATATTTTTAAGAAGCAACCAGGTTAGTTTTTTTATCAAGGAAATCTATTTCTAACTTGAACCCATTAAATGTTTAACCAAAAGGGAGATTTAGCTTGTTTAAAACATGAAAACTATTAAAAGACAAGCCTTTTAACCCTATAAAGCTCTACAATGATTAAAAATGGACATACAAAGCTTAGAAATGATTTCAAAAGGACTATGGGTTATGTCCCACCGGCGTGCCAAATGTGTGCAATGAAAAGTTTGTAAAAGCTTATGAAATGGGGGTAAGAACTCAAAAGAAAACCCCAAAATCTTTGGAACAAACAACCCAAATGACCATCATATTAGAGATAAGCAAGAGCTACCTATTTGCATGCATATTATAAAGTTTGAAACAAACAATCAACCTCTAAACATGACTATATTAGTTCTCTACTCCATGAAAGCTATCTATAAGTGAACCTATTAAAGCTCTAACAATCAGTTTTGTGTTTATTGATGTTTCAAAAGATTAAGAATGGAAGCTCACCATTAATGGATTCTCCCATTTACCTAAAGCTTTGAAAGGATTAACAAATAACAAGTAAATAACTCAAATAAACTATGAAATGACTCTAAAATACCTAAGCATGACCTAAATCAGAAATGTGTGTGAGAGAGAGAGAGTTCTTGAGAAAAGGTGGGAGGGGTATCCCTCTATTTATAGTTTTTGGATTTGAGAAAAGGATGTTTTGGATGCATGTGGGACTAAAAAGGAGTCAAAAAGTTGATTTTTAAAAAAACATATTTGGAGGTGTGAACAGGATTTTAGGAAGCTAAGTGGCTATTTGAAAAGCTAATATTTTTTTAGAAAGTTGAATCCTTCCTAGAAATTTATAAGAGGGTTAATTAACCTAAACAAGGTTAATTAAAGGAAACAAGCTTATAGAAGTTGGTTAGAGAGGGATTAGCAAGTTTAGGGGGTTTAGAAGAGGTTAAAAAGGGTAATTTACTAGCATAGTATAGTAAATTAACACGAGACTAGGATAGTTAGTATGATCTTAGTAATAAGATCATGTAGACTAAATTATAGGTGTCTACAATTTCTTATACTTAACATTTATTTTAGTAAATATGGCCCCGTCAAGCCCTTCAAAACTTCATATAGCTCAAAATGTGTACACATTTCATAGAATTAGAAATGTGTGCATGTTATAACGCATAGGAGTTTTTGGTTTGTGGATTCCCGAGACTAAGAAAACATAACGCGATCGATCGCGGTATTATAAAACACGATCAAGTTTTTCTCATTTTCACTTTCTTGTCCACTTTTTCCCCGTACTTGGTGTACTTACCTGAATATTATTGAATCTTGGGTTTTAGATTTGGGGTCTTCCTTCCATGTTACTCAACATAGTCAATATTTTGTTGATTATGTTTAAGGGTATTTTGTGCATGTTTATCTTCGTGATGAGCCTTGCAACATAGTTGAAAAATGTTGTGTTCAGGTTGTGATGAGCCTTACACCTACATTAAGATGAAACTTGGTATCAATGGGGTAGTTGGAGAATGAAGGTTGTATTATGATATTTACTGATGAGATCTGTTAGAAAGTTACCAAGGATGCTCTTGTGGTGGAAAGAGGTAAGAAGTTTGGAACCTTAAATTTAACCACCGGTAGCAATAATGCTTGTAATCTCATGGCTTCTAGACGTAGATACAACATTGTGGCACTATAGGCTCAGTCATATGAGCCATAAGGGCATGTAGATCATAAAGAATAATTTTCTTGGATATACAGAAACAAGTTTGGATTTATGTGAGAACTGTGTATATGGGAAACAAAAGTGAGTAAAGTTTCTCAAGGTTGGACCTACGAAGAAAGAGAGTAAGTTAGAGTTGGTACATTTTGATGTGTGGGGGTCGACTCAGGTATCATCTCTTGGGGGTTCAAATTATTATGTCACTTTTATTGATGATGCAACAAGAAAATTTTGGGTATATTGTATTAGAAATAAATATGATGTATTTGACACTTTTGTTAAATAGAAAGCCTTAGTAGAGAATGAAACATGTATTAAGGTAAACATTCTTAGGTTAGATAATGGAAGGGATTATTATAGCAATGAGTTTGACTATTATTGCTCTAAGAATGGAATACGTAGGAAATATATGGTTCGGGAACTACACAATGAATGAGGTATTAGAAAGGATGAACGAGACAATTATGGAACGAGTTAGGAGCATGAGATTACATACGGGACTACCTCTTTCTTTTTAAAGAAGCGGTGTGAAAAATTGTGTACTTGATACAAAGAGAACCCTCAAGGTCCTTAGATGGAGGCATATGTAAGGAGGCTTGGTTTGGTAAGAAATTTGATTACTTATCTCTTAAAGTATTTAGATGTGATGTGTTTGTTCATATAGACAAGGATGATAGGACCGGGATGGAGGCTAAATCACTCAGAAAAATGCACTTTCATTGTTATGGTGGTGATGACTTTGGATATAAATGTTTCGAGTATTAAGGAAATCATTCGATCAGGATGTGGTCTTTAATTATAATGTTATGTATAAAAACAATTGTCGAGAAAAAGGAAGATTCTAAGAAATATTATGTAGTGATAGAGGATCTTCCAGATGGGAAAGTGACACATGAATTAGGAACCTATTAAAAAAGAACCCCAAAATCCTATATTGAGGAGGTCTTCTAGAAACATGAATTAGTTCAGAACCTATTCAAAAAGAACCCCAAAATCCTATATTGAGGAGGTCTTCTAGGGTAAGAAGAGCACCTGAACTTTTTCTCCTTATCTTAATTATTTATTACTCACTAACATTGGAGAGCCAGAGAGATTTGATGAAGCAATGTAGGTAGATGCTAGGAAGAAGTGGGAATAAGCCACAAATGAGAAGCATCAGTCTCTTATGGAGAACCAAACTTGGGATTTGGTGAAGATACCTAAAGGAAAAATATCATTACATAACAAGTGGGTGTACAAAGTTAAATAGGAAGAATGAGGCAAGAAAAGATACAAGTCCTTGTTGGTGGTTAAGGGGTTTCAGAAAAAAGGTATAGATTTTGATGAATTTTTTTCTCCTGTAGTAAAAATGACTTCTATTAGAACTGTTCTTGGAATAGTGGTAGCATAAGACTTGCACTTAGAGAAGATAGATGTAAAGACTACATTTTTCCATGGTGATTTGGAGGAGGATCTATATATACAGCAGCCAAAGGGCTATGAGGTCAAAGGTAAAGAGGAGATGGTGTGCAAATTGAAGAAGAGCTTGTATGGTTTAAAATAATCTCCACATCAATGGTATAAGAAATTTGATAGATTCATGATGGAACAAGGTTATATTAAATGTCATTATGACCATTGTGTGTATATAAATAAATATTAAGATGGAATTTATATTATCTTATGATTTTATGTGGATGACATATTTGCTACGGGAAAAAACATGTAGTGAATAAAAGTATGCAAGAAGAAACTAAGTGACTCCTTTTCTATGAAGGATTTGGGGGAAGCCAAAACAATCCTTGGTATAAGGATATCTCGGGATAGAAAGGAATGTAAGTTGACTTTATTTCAGGAAGAGTACATTAAGAAGGTCTTGGAGAGGTTTGATATGTAGGATGTTAAATCGGTTGGGACTCCTTTGGTAGGACATTTCAAGTTATCAAAGGAGTTGTGTCCCAAGACATAGTAGGAGAGAAACCGGATGTCCAAGGTACCTTACTCATCACTTGAGTTGGTAATTTGATGCATGCCATGGTGTGCACTACGCTTGATATTTCCCATGGATGGAGAGTAGTGAGTAGATTTATGAGTGATCCAAAAAAGATCATTTATAGGAAATAAAGTGGATTCTTTGGTACTTGAGAGGGACCATGGGGACAATTTTGTGCTACAGTGGATCGGACACCACTTTGTGTGGTTATGTAGATTTAGACATGGATGGATATGTAGATAACAGGAGGAGCATGAAAGGTTATATTTTCACTATAGGTGGGACAATAGTGAGTTATATTTCATGACTATAGAAGCTTGTGGCTTTGGAAACCATGGAGACCGAGTATGTTACTACTACATAGGTAAGATAAAAAGATGATTTGGTTACAAAAATTTATTGAGGAGTTGGGGCATAAGAAGGAGGAAGGAATATAGATAATGATACTTAGAGTGTTATACACCTAGCTAAGAAATCTACTTTCCACTCTAGGAAAAAGCATAAATAGTTAAGGTACCATTTCATTAGGAAAATTTTTTAGGAAGAGAAGATGAAGTTGGAGAAGATTCTTACCAGTTAGAATCATGCATACATGATGACCAAGGTGGTCATGAGGGAGAAGCGAAGCTATGTTCAACTTTGGTTTCTCTTCACGGATGAGAGTGAATGGTTGAGAAGCTTTCTAGAGGAAAACTAGTCTCCAAGTGGGATAATGTTATTTTGTGGAGATTGTTTTAATGCACATGGAAGTGTTAAAGAATGTACACTAAAATTCTTGTACAATCTCCATAGTTTTTAGCCTAAAATAAGTGATTGATACCTCGTGATTGATTCTCATATGGGAAGTATTTTGACCCATAAGTTTATGTGGTGGTTTTGGCCCATGCTTTTGGTACCCACTTGTATTGTAAAATGCTTAAGCAATTGCCTATTGATGTTATTTTTGCATATGGTAGGGGATATGTAACATTGTAGATGTGGGAAATCAAGTGTGAATTTAGGAGAGTTTGTTGAGCATATCTCCAAACAGATCTGGGCATGATTGAGAGAAAGAGGTGGTTTGTAATAAAATCCGAGCAAGTGATTCTTGGTGGAAAGCCAAAATTGGGTGAACCACGTTAAATATTGTCTCTATGTTGCGTTCTTTTATTTTTGGCACTTTTATTTCAGATATGTGATATTATTATGCATATTAGTTTCTACTATTGTGATTATGTGTGGGATTGTTCCACATAGTTTATCTCTCTTATTTCCTAACACTAGAAGCATAACATAATTTGAAAATAATAAGAATAATTGAAATAATATGAATGAATAAAGCATTAGGGTGACTAGAATGATACCCATTTTTTTAATCTAGGGATATTTGTTAGTAACATGAAATGGTAAATAGGTCTAGAAAACAAGCTAAAACTACCCTATAAAAGACGATGAAATCCAACACCTCACTAGAACCATACAAATATGGATATTACACAATCAAAATAGTAGAGTATAGTTTTGAATATTTTGTACAAATGTAATACCAACCATGTACAAACTTGATCATTTTCTCTTGGGCTCCAAAAACCTCCACACTTTTCCCTGATTCATTATAAGTCACATGAAACAACTTTCCTTTCTCTAGGTTGTAATTCATCATTAACAATTTGTAAAATTATAAAAAAAATGGTGTGTGGATTCAAAGACATGTTTCAATTGGACCCTCTTTGGGGAAAGTCTTGTTATCACAACTTTATTTAGTTAAATAAGTAGTCCAATGCATACAATGTCACACCCTTATATTCTCAATATACACAAGAATTAGTAAGTGATAGATGCTCTATAAATGTTTGTAATTTTACTTTTGACATAGGGATGTTCTTGATATCAATAAAATATCTATTCTAAAATTATAATTATATTGCTTAATTGCATTCAAATTGTGTCTTTTGTGTATCTTTTTGTAATTTTATTCAATGCAACAAAGTGCACTCATTATGTATAGAATTTTTGAATTCAAATTAGAACTACCGCCCCCTTTTTATATTATGAATAAATATGTTGTTTAATCAAAATTTGATTTAGTGAGCTCATATTTACACTAAATGGATGTATGTTAGATACAAGTGGATATTTTGATTAATTAACTTCCAACATTAATTATACAATATCAAAATAATGTTATAAAGCATGCAATACAAGATATGAACTTGAAAACACATTGGAATGAGTGTACGTAGCTTGCTACAGATGATTTCGTGAATTTTTATGACCGTGTACCTTGCTAAAAATTGGTGATTTGAACCTAAGTAACCCTTAAAATTGAAAGCGTGGATATAAACCACTCTTGGTTAGGACCATACAATTATTCCATGACCATGTTGTATGGTCTAGCCCCTTCTATATAGTTTTTGACCTACTCTTCTTTTGTTCCTATAACTTTCTATGATGCTCACTTTCTTAGATATGTTTTTGCTTCCAAACCCTAGTTGTCTCATGTAAAACTAATATCTATGAATGGTGATGCAAATCACACCTCATATACACTCAAAAATCTTAAATATATAGTTAGAACAAGGCAAAATCATAATCACTATTGTTTACAACATTAAGTAATTTTCAAAAATTAGGCAAAATTTGGCAAACTTGACTTTCTTTGGAAAATTTTAAGGTCTTGAGACCTTTAGTTGATGTTTCCAACCACTCACCACCTCCTATGTTCTCTGTCCTACTCCAACATCCATCAAACATGCAAATATAATAACATGTTACAATCTACTCTTAAGATTGAATTTAATGTATGTAGGACTAGTTCACCTAGAAAACATTTTGGTGATAAGAACTATCCCAAGGATTTTAAAATTTTAATACACCTTCAACTAATATTTCTTAATGTTCACAAACCTTCTTTATGCTTAGACACATAAGAAATAGCAAAACAAATATGTTTTCATGTGATTCTAGCTTAGTGGCCTTTTAGCCCCGCAAACATGGAGATCTAGAGATTAAAAAAAAACTTTCTTCCTAAACTATTGGGATTTTCATATACCCATTTGGATTATTAAAATTCTAATAAAGGATTTTAGGGATTTTTCTAAAGAAATGTGGATAGTCACCTTTATGCTCATACTCCAAGTAGGCCTCCTATCAACTCTAATTCAGATCGCCATTCATAGCTTCATCCATATGAATCTAAACACCATGAAACCAATAAATTATGTTATATCATCTCAACCAGCCCTTGTATACCAATTTTGTAGTCATCCTTTTAAGAAACATGCAAGATAGATAAAATCTTCTCCTTTTTAGACAAAATTTCTTAGGAGCTATAAGTTCACAATATTTGTTTTTGAGTTTTACATGACCAAAACACCTCCAAATGACTTCAAATTATATTTTTCTCTTACTATTCCCCCAATAAAATGATCATTTTTTATAGAAAGTTTCCAATATTACAACTCAAGTTATGGAATTTTTTTCTCTTCTTACAACCTAGGCTAGATGGTCGGGAAAAAACAGACCTTCAAAATCGATATCTTGAGCATATGAGCACATCAAATCTTGATTCCAAATCCTATAGTGTTATATTATCTAGAAGAAATTTTATCATTTTGTTCTTATGAGGTGATCATGTATGTTTACTCCCAACAATAAGCTTTACATCAAAATGAGATTCTAGAACTCCATTTCTAGGAAGTTTGCAAGCTTTAGGTCTTAGGATATGGTACTAGAGTCCTAATACCCTGATTTATTCTTCCTAGTATTCTTATTCAACAACCTCAACGTCTAAAAATTATAATTCTCCAAATATCTTACCCTTTTCTGTAGTGTACACTAACAAACACATGTCCCTCACACTCAAAACCCATGCCACTTGAATGATCATCAACATATATGATGTTTCTCAACCTCAAGATATATGGCCTATCTTTTTCACCCCTACACATTATATCTGTGTTCTTATCATGCATGTTTAACCACATGAAACTTATATTACACCCATTAATGAAGAAAATCAGTTAGCAAAGGATTCTCATACACAAATTGTTACACTAATAACAAGAGAAGACATTTACAAATTCATAACACAAATCCTTCATTAAGGATGTAAGATCAAAACTCAAACCACCATATATTGTTCACAATAAACATATAATAAATGCTTCAATATTTGTATATATACAAAAGCTTACAATCATGCATTGCAAAGGAGTTCGTTATTTCACATCCCCTAGTCTATGCTCCATCTCCTATGCTCTTTCATGGATCGATAACTTATTTAAATACCTATAAGAAGGATCTTTATTTCTCCTTTCATCTTTCACTCGGTGGTGTATTTTCTACAAACTTCAAGGAGTAGTAATACAAACTTGAAAATTTAACTAAAATGAACAACTACTAACTATATGAGTTATCTCATTAGGTGGGTGAGAGCACTTCATTACATTATTTTTAAATCCTCACCACCTTTACATCATTATATAATGTCCTTACTAACCCCTTAGGCCACATGTCACTAACAAAGTAATTCAAATATTTAAATTTGGATTTTCGTAGAGAAACTTCCCTAAACCTCTTTTACAAGCTCAAGAGAGTCACATTGATTGGGAAACTATGTTTAAACACTAAAATATACCTTTAACATGAAGATGTACCAAAAGTTATGTGTATTTGCTAGATGTTCCTACATCAAATGGAATAATATTTTTCTCAACCCCTAGCCATGTATGATGATTTCTACAAAACAAACTTTTATCACCAAATTACAGAACCCCCAAATGGCCATCATGTGAATGGGGAATTTGGTGTAATTTGTGTAACATTGAGCTATCCTAAAGTGTGGGACTTTGACAATGGGATAACTCTCTAGAGAAAGTTGGTTCTTGCTCCTAAACCTACCTACCACAAACTACTCCTAATGCAGGAAAGAAAACTACCTAATCCTATCCTAACATTCCAAGGAGACATGGAGAGAGATTACATGAAAATAAACCTACACTAAGAGCGGTGATACACTAAGAAAGGAGGTGCTAGACACAATCCAACTACCGAAATGGAGAGAGGTGAGAAATGGAGAGGGTGGACAAGATGCACCATAGACCAAAGATGAATTCACACATAACACCATTTATTCCCCATCAAACATAGCTCCCAAAAACTACAATAAACATTAAAATTATGCACAATATACCCTACAATGAAGAGATGCAAGTAGAGATAACAAAACATGCAAAGGTTGGAAAAAATGCATCACAAGACATAGTCTAGTGCTCCATGAAAATTTTGCATAGTACATCATTTGTGGGAAAGAGGAAATAGAATTGCATTAAAAAGCATGGAGAGGATACTTGAACCTCTGAATTCAACCTAGAGAAGAAAGAGAGATGGGGAGGTAAAATGACTAACTCTCTTTAAAAATGAGCCTTATGTTATAATTTATAGAATTGAAAAAAGAGAGAGGAGAAATCCTGAAATATACTTTCCAACCACTTGCAAGTGACAATAAATAAAAGAAAATGCTGATATTTAATTGCAAAAGGCACCCCATGCTGTCCCATAACTTGCAGCAATGAGAAATATCTTCCCATGCTCATTAATTACATCCCCAACCGCTTTGAAATCTCTGTTTGGAACTAGGTATGAGTTTTACAAAATTCATCATCAAATCTTCATTAATAGTTGAATTTCTTGATCACCGTGTGTAGGTCTCAGAGCCATGGTTTCAATGTGTAGTTCCCACTTCCTTTGACACTATTTCATCATGAATTTATTATTTTTGGATTGATACTTAGACATTTTGATTATTATATCTTGATCAAGTAGATGATAGACTATGCAAATATTTGAACTATTGACATGTTGTGATTTACATTTTGATTATGATGCACTAGATGACACTGATGGACAGTTATATATGTTGATTTGTAGTATTCTTGATTTTATACTAACATGTCATATTCTAGATGCATTGCCTATGTTGGATGTTTTGAGTAGAATTATGATTTTATGGATGTTAGAATCAAATTAATTGATATGATGATAGATGATAGAATTGCTAATTTTGGATGATGATTATTGATTTCTATATGTATATTATTCTTGATGTTGTTTATGTATCCGTAAGGCCAGAAAGGTATTTTGTTTATGTTGCGTAGGACATTATATCATATACATCAAAAAGGGATAGGGGACCAACCACGAAAGGATGTCGGGTGTTGTGCAACATGGCCAAATTTGACAACTTGTGTATAATGTTATGTTGTGTTGTTGCATGCTTTGTTAAGAGGTTCTCATGGGGGAGTAACCTCATTTATGTGGCCATGGGTGTAATGTGTTTCCTTTCTTTTAATTTTGTTGTTTTAATTTGTTGTGCATGTGTTTAATTATTGGGAAATATTGTTACTTTATTAACACTTGCTAATGTATCTTAATTAACTAATTTAGCTTAAATTTAAACTAAAAGGGAAGATATGACATGTGGGAAATAAATTGGGTAGATAGTCCTTGTTTTGGTGCATGATGTAAATTGAATTAAATGCATTTAGGTGGTGTGTACTCCACCATCCTTCCCAAATTCGAATTTGGCCTTGTTGGCCACTTTTAGAGACTTGAGGGACAAGTTAACCTTGTCCCTCACATCTCAAAATCTTCTACCAACCCTACTTATGAAGTATGGGGCATATTTTGACCATTTTAATGCATTATTGAGTGTAAAAGGGTAAATAATTGCACTTGTTTACTTACCACATTTAATTTTTCCTTGATAAGCATGGAGTGCTTGTTTGAGTGTAGGGAAGGCATGTCATAAGTATTACATGTGCATTTAATTGCTTTGGGTTTGGTGTTTGAATTGTGTGTTGGAATGGAGGGATGATGAAGTGACATCCTACATAGAGCCACCTCATCATCCTCACATCCCTTTTCTATTTATTGGATGAATTTGATAGATTTTGGGTTACTTTCATTATTTTCTTCTCTTGCATTTTTTAAAAATTGGTCTTGGTTTTCATACTTGGAGTTTCTTTTGGAGTTGCATCTTGGATTGAGATTGGTGTGAAGGATTCAAAGCTTGTTGAGTAAAGAAATTGGAAGCTTGATGGAGAGGTAGGCTCTCCTCTTGTTGTCATTTTTTTGTATTAATGTATTTTGATGTAGAAATTGTGCTTGTTTGAATATTGTATGAGTGTTGTGGATATATTTGATTTTGGTTGGGTAGTTTTCCTTAAGTTGGGTGTGGGAGATGGATTTATGGGACCATTGGGGAGGGAAAAGGGATATGTGAAGCATGCAATGTGGAGGGAGTGTGAGTTTGATTTCCACCTATGGGGAGTGAAAAGGAATACATGGATATATGTTGCATACTTGCAAGTGTAGAAATAAGGATTTGATTATGTTTTGAGTTGTGCACATGGTGGATTTGGTTAGAACTCCATACATCTCTTGGGAGAAAAAGGAGGTGGTGCCCAATGCCTTATACCATTGCTTCTTATTGGCTTGTTGATGTCAAGACTTTGTGCTTGTTGGGAAAGTTGTAATATTGTTGAGTATATTGTTTGAGTGTATTGTTTGAATGTGTTATTTTGTGGAAGCATTTTTGTGGAAGCCTTTTGTGAAAGTTTTCAAATGTTGCATAATACCCCTTATTGTTCTTTGGTTGGGGCTTGGGGCCAATAAGGGGATGGATTCTCCTCTTATTGGATTATAGGTTGGGCAGAGAGCATCACCTATACCCCTTTTCTTTGTATTGTGATTCAAGATTTGAAGAGTTGAAGATACAAAAATGAAAGCTATGAAGTTGGGAGATGACTTTGAAAGAAGACTTATGTTTTGACCTTGTTGGAAGAATCCTCTATGTTGTAAGTTTGATTATTGTTCCCACTTAGAGTGGAAGATTGTAACTTTTGTAAGTTTGAAAGAAAGCCTTGTATATTTCATTTATTCCAAATTTGTAGTGATATAGTTGAATGGAGAAAATTTTAAGTTGTATATTGGTTGAAAGAAGCTCACCTATATTTGTATGTTATTCAAAGTTTCAATATATATATATTTGGAAAAGGAATATGTTATTACAAGAAAAGCATTTTGTTGAGTTCCTTGTTGTTTTGTTTACAAGTTTGAAATTAAAATGAATGAATTATAGTTGATGTTATAGTTAAATTTTACATTTTATTACAAAAGAAAGAATAGAGAAATGAATTATTTAAGTTTGTTATTCCTTTTATTCTCTCCAACAAAATTGCAAAAATAAAAAATAAAAATAAAATAGAACTATTTGACTTGAAATTATAATTAAATTTTATACAAGTTATAAAAGGAAAATTTTATATTTAGTGTTTTAAACCAAAGAAATAATTCTCCTTCTTCACTTGCATTTGGTTGAATAAAGAGACTATTAATTTCAACTATCCTACTGTGTGATTATATGGAAAATTATGACTAATTTCCTTATAATTCATAATGCAAACAAAATTTATTCAATTGTTTAAATATAGTAAAAAAGACTTATATATATATATATATATATATATATATATATATATATATGGCGAATGAACTCGGCTTAAAACAAGGTTATATTATATTTAAAAAGTGTGGTTGAAGTTTTAATTGGGCTGATTGGCCATAGTTTATTTTTATGTGTACGGGTGGGTTGGGAGGGGCTCCCTCTCCCCAACCCACAAACCCTAATGTATTTAAATAAAACCCGCCCAACACATTGTGGTGATTACCTTAACACTTCGACCACAATTTTTTTTTAAAAAAATGGTCATGACCATTCTTTATAGGCCGCATGGGAAATATGCATGGCCGACTCTTTATTATATCTAATTTGTGTGTGTGTGTGTGTGTGTGTGTGTGTGTGTGTGTGTGTGTGTGTGTGTGTGTGTGTGTGTGTATTGTGTGTGTAATGTGTGTGTGTGTGTGTGTGTGTGTGTGTGTGTGTGTGTAATTCATATTTTTTTAAAGATAAAATATATAAAAATATGTGTATATATATACATAATATATGAGTATATACATGTATATATATATATATATAATATAAATAATATAATATATATATATATAGCTCATTTTGTTCTTCCTATAGGTATATATACATAATGTATATACACCCAACCTGCAAGAAAAATACCAAATAACATAAATACAATAGGGTAAATAATACCCACAAAGAAAAATGAGTAGATCTCTCATTTTAACAAAACTACAAAAAAATGGAGGTGTAAATCCTCTCAAGCTTCATTGGCCTCCATGGCTTCTCCTCTTTCTCCTCCTCCAAACCTGCAAAATAAGAATGAACAAATGAATGAGAAATTAGGGCAATGGGAATAAAAAGAAATCTATAAAGATATTTAGGGCAACCTAAATCCAATGGCTAGGATAGATTTGATCTAATGGCTCAGATTAAACCCTACATCACTTAAGTGGGTGGCATTTTGATGGGAATGTGAATTAAATTTAAAATGATTGTGTAATGGGGTGAATGGGGCCACTTAGTGCTTAGACTAAGTAGATAAAATTTTGGAATAGGAAATAAATTAAACTTGGTGCATGGTAATTAAATAAACTAATGGAACTTGGTAAACATTTTTAAACCGTAAATATTTTTAGAAGTAAATTAATAATATTTAATTATTAATTTAATTCCAACTTCCACAAGATTGTGTAGAAACTTTAACCAAGAAATTAATTAAATTTTGAATAATGCCCACCCTTACATCCCTTAAAAAAAAAAAAAAAAAATTACCGTAATTTTCCATATTAAATTAATAGGATTTATTTTGGTTTTGAGTGCAGAATTTTGTGGGCATTACACTTGGTATTAGAGCCATGGGTTCAACACTTAGACCCTGGGCCAACATGAAACATAAACATGTAAACCTAGTACAAACTACACCTAGAACACAAAACATTGAATGATATTTTAAAACGTATAAAAATTAAAAATTAAAACAACTAAGATGAAGGTAAACTAACTCTCGCTTTGGTCTATACATGAGGTGTAGACCAAACATGGGGTTCCTACATGTGGATCTAGACCTACCACCCCCAGATCATCATGCAAAGTACCCACCATATTGCCTCGAATACTATAGAAAATACAAGATGTTAATGTCATTATATGTGGAGGATGCTCATGAGGCGGCCTAACATACATGAGAAGGAGCCATAAGTGGATGTGCAAGCACCTTCATGTCACGATTCGAGGATAGGGAAAAGAAGTCCCATGTAGAGTCGGTTAGACCTGAGTCATGACCTAGAGAGCACATAGATAGGCTATGGGGCACAAAGACAGTATAGGAGCTCTAGGCCGAGGGATGATCATCATTTAGAGAGACCTATGGGCCTACAAATCAATGGAAAAATATCACATTAGAGAGATCTTTGAAGTTATACCCACCCCATTTTGCTAGAGATGTAGTAGGATTTCAGGCCGAGGAATATATGGTTAAATTGAGTAGATGCTTCAAGCTATGTCCTTATACCAACAATATGAAATCTCATGTTTTCATCCACCTTTTGAGAGATGGGACCAAGGTTTGGTAGTAGAATGAGGAGCAAAATGTCCATGTGGATTTAGAGACGGTTACTTGGAAGCTCTTCGAGGAGCGGTTTAGGAGTAGATACAAATCAAGGAGATTTATCCAACAGATCAATGAGTTTCATGATCTACGACAGGCATCCTTGACAATAGCAGAGTATGAGGGTCAAGTTGTAGATTTGCTTCTATATGTAGACTACATGCAGGATGAGCAAGTTAGGGTTCACAGGTTCATCAAGGGACTAGACTTGAATTTTAGAGGGCAAAGTGCATATTCATGCATTTTTTGTAAACTCTTGCAGAGGCCATTGAGAAGGCTTACATTATAGAGGAAACTAGGGGAAGAATTAGGAGGATAGAGATAGAGTGAGGAGCCATATACAATAGATGCAGGATAGTAGATCGAGGGGATCAACTCCTCCTCCTCGTGGTGGACACACTTCAACATAGTCTTCCTTTAGGCCTCCTCAACAACAACACCTAGACTTGACCACCCTTTCAACCTCCATAGTGCCATGATGCTTAGAGAGGGCATAGTATGAGACCTCCAACTAGGGTGGACAATAGGAAACATGCTCCACCTCGAGCACAATCATCAAGATTACGTCCAACACAACACCCAAAAATATCTATGGTAGGATCATTAGGTTCTACAACATGGAATACCGGGCCATCTAGAGGAATATCTACTTAATGGAGGGGACCGAGTAGTTGTTATGGGTGCGGTGTATATGGACATCATTGGCAAGAGTGCCCACAGAACCCTGTTAATCAGGGTAAGGCACATGTTTTAGATTTTATAGTAGGTGATATGGAATGCAACCATCAAATTTATGCAGCGGTCAAGAACCACCGTGCAAAGCATCATGGTATAATTATTGAGACTACATGTAGTATTGGTGGCATCCCTACCTCTATATTGTTTGATCATGGCTCTTCTGATTCACTTATTATACCATCATTAGTAGAGCGATGCAAGATGGTGGAACATAGGTAGGGTCATAGTTGGGATGTTGAGATGGCTTCTGGAGCTAGGCTCATAGTGGACTTCTTAGTTAAGGAGTGTGTAGTGGACCTAGGACCCTTCACCATGACTTTGGATCTTCGTATCCTTCCCTTGGGTTCATATGGAGTTATCTTAGGCATGGATTGGTTATCTACACACAGAGCTAGAGTTGATTGTTATAACAAGGTGATATCTTGTGCAGATGATTTAGGAGTGGATTCGGTGATAGTTGGAGTTAGGATACCCATCTCTATTCACACCATATCCACTTATGCAGCTGAAGCGGTGTGCACAACGAGGTTGTCAGTTGTATGTCATCATAGTTAGTGATCGATTAGAGGATGAGACTCATGGACCATCACTTAATGATCATCATATTTTGAGGGATTTTTTAGATGTTTTTCCTAGTGAGTTTCTAGGGTTACCTCCCCACATGAGATAGAATTTCATATTGATTTGGTTCCTGGAGTGGATCCTATCTCACGTGCACCATATAGGATGACCACCCCTGAGATATGTGAGCTCAAGTTGCAGTTAGAGGGCCTTCTTGAGAAAGGACTAATCCATCCTAGTGTATCTCATTGGGGTGCACCAATGATTTTTGTGAAGAAGAAGGACGAATCTTTGCGTTTGTGTGTGGACTACCATAATGAATAAAGTAATGATCAAGAATCATTACCCCCTTCCTCACATAGATGATTTATTTGATCAAATGAAGGGGACCACCATGTTTTATAAGATCGATCTTAAGTGAGGATACAATCATATGAGGATTATGGAGGTGGATATCCATAAGACATCTTTCCGCATGAGATATGGCCACTATGAGTTCATAGTGGTACCTTTTTGTCGAAGAATTCCCTTGTAGTATTTATGAGTTTGATGAATGGGGTGTTCGGGAAGTTCTTATATCTATTCATGCTCATGTTTTTGATGACATTTTTATATACTCACACACACATGAGGAGCACCTTCATCAAGTTCTACAAGTGTCTTCGAGAGCAGAAACTATACGGGAACCTAGAGAAGTGTGCCTTTTTAAAGTCAGAGGTTTAATATTTATGTCACATTATTTCTAGAGAAGGTATCATAGTCGATCCTTCAAAGATTAGAGATATTACAGATTGGCCTACACCAACCAATGTGACTAAGGTGTGAAATTTCATGGTATTGACAAATTATTATAGGATATATGTTTAGGACTTCTCTCGTATTTGCACATCCCATCACTTCCCTTTAGTAGAAAGGGAAGAAGTTTATTTGGTCAAATAGATATGAGTAGGACTTGAGGAAAATGAAATAATTCCTTACAAAAACACCTATTCTTGTAGTGCTAGATCCTCAAAGGGATTTATTTGTGTGTACAAATGCTTCTTTGGCAAGATTAGGAGGTGTTTTGATGTAGGATGGCCGAGTAGTAGCTTTTAAGTCTCGAAAACTCAAATATCATGAGCTCAATTAGTTGACTCATGACCTTGAGATTATAGAAGTGGTCCATGCATTGGTGCATTGGCAACATTTCCTTTTGGGCGAGAGGTTCATTCTCGGAAAGACCATTTGAGCATTTGACACTTCTTCACGGAGCTAGATCTCAACACCCACAATGAAGTTGGATGGAGTTTCTATGTGAGTACGATATGGAGATAAAGCATGTGAAGGGGAAGGATAATGTGGTTACAAATGATTTGAGTCATTGGAGGCATTTGGTTATGGATACTTCAGTGGGTACAGACTTACGGAGCAGGATCTTGTGATAACTTCCTCATAACAACTTCTACCTTTTAGCTAGAGAAAAGATTAAGTCTTAGATACCCTGAAGGGAAGTTTGATGGATTCACACTAGAGTTAGATGGACTTCTCAGACATAGAGGTCGGATCTATGTACCTAGGGATGGAGGTTTGAGATAGGATATTTTGGTAGAGGCTCATCATGCACCTTATTTAGCCCATCTAGGGGTGAAGAAGATGCATACCACTTTGAGACAATTGTACCATTGGAGAAGACTTCGGTGAGATGTAGCTCATTTTGTGTCTCGATGTTTGGAGTGTTAGAGGGTGAAGGTTGAACATCAATATCCAGCTAGCCTTCTTTACCCTCATGCTATATCTAAGTGGAAGTGTGACACCATTTCCATGGATTTCATAGTAGGGCTGCATACATCAAGATACCACCATGACGCCATCATGGTCACGGTGAATAGATTGACAAAGGTAGATCATTTTTCTTAGGTGAAGACCACTTATACAACTAGTGCGGTGGCACCAATATATTTGGATGAGAATGTTATACTTCATGGGATTCCACGAGAATATTATATACCTCTCATTATACACCTCTTATTTTTGGACTACCATATAAGACACCCTTGGTACAAACATTAATTTTAGTATAGCCTATGACCTATAAACAGAGATGGTTAGATAGAGTGGGTGAACTAGATTTTAGAGGACATGCTTCAGATGTACATCATGGATCATCAATCATGTTGGGTGGAGTATTTGTACTTGGTTAATTTTGTATACAATAACAACCGTCAGAGTTCTATTGGTATGGATCCATTTTAGGATTTGTATGAAAGAGAGTGCAGGACACCACTGAGTTGGGACAAGTTGGAGGACAAAGTATCTCTTAGGCCATATTTGTTATAGGACATGGATCATTAGGTTATTTTTATTAGACAGAGGTTGCAAGAGGAACATGATAGATAGAAGAAGTATGAAGATCAAAGGAGAGTTTTGTGGTTATGAGGTGGGCACGAAGGTGTTTCTTCGTGTCAGACCTCATAAGAGTCCTATCCATTATGGAAAAGGCTCTAAGTTAGCTCCTAGATTTATGGGTCCATTCAAGATCTTGGAGTGGATCAGTCCCTTAGCTTATCATCTAGCCTTGCCACCCAACTTGTCTCACATGCATGATGTATTCCATGTTTTTGTTCTTAGGAGATACATTCCAGATCCTTCTCATGTATTAGATTGGACCACATTGCAGGTGTAGGTGAATATGGATCCCATGTGCATCATAGAGCACATGACCCTGTGCCTTTGAGGCCACAAGATTGACCATGTGTGAGTCTAGTGGGATAGGTACGATGAGACTGCAACCACATTGGAGAATGTTACTTTATTACGGGTCCAATTTCCACATATATTTCAGTGACTTCAGAGGAAGTCGAGTCTAAGGGAGGGGTCAGTAGTTCCCACTTTCCTTCGACACTATTTCACCATGACTTTATTATTGTTGGATTGATACTTAGACATTTTGATTATTATATCTTGATTAGTAGATGATAGACTATGCAAATATTTGGGATATTAAAATTTTGTGATTTGAATTTTGATTATGATGCACTAGATGACATTGATGGAAAATTATATATGTTGATTTGTAGTATTTTGATTTTATACTAACATGTCATATTCTAGATGCATTGCCTATGTTATATGTTTTGAGTAGAATTATGATTTTATGGATGTTAACATCAAATTAATTGATATGATAATAGATGATAGAATTGGTAAATTTGGATGATGATTATTGATTTCTATATGTATATTATTCTCGATGTTTTGATGTGGTCGTAAGGCCGATAGGTATTATGCTTGTGTTGCAAGGACATTATTTCATATACATCAAAAGGGATAGGAGACCGACCATAAAAGGATGTCGGGTGTTGTACAACATGGCCAAATTTGACAACTTGTGTATAATGTTATGTTGTGTTGCATGATTTTTTAGGAGGTTCCCATGGGGGAGTAACCTCATTTATGTGGCCATGGGTGTAATGTGTTTCCTTATTTTAATTTTGTTGTTTTAATTTGTTATGCATGTGTTTAATTATTGGGGAAATATTGTTACTTTATTAACACTTGCTAATGTATCTTAATTAACTAATTTAGCTTAAATTTAAACTAAAAGGGAAGATATGACATGTGGGTAATAAATTGGGTAGATAGTCCTTGTTTTGGTGCATGATGTAAATTTAATTAAATACATTTAGGTGGTGTGTACTCCACCATCCCTCCCAAATTAGAATTTGGCCTTGTTGGCCACTTTTAAAGACTTGAGGGACAAGTTAACCTTGTCCTCACATCTCAAACTCTTCTACCAACCCTAATTATGAAGTATGGGGCATATTTTGACCATTTTAATGCATTATTGAGTGTAAAAGGGTAAATAATTGCACTTGTTTACTTACCACATTTAAGTTTGTCCTTGATAAACATGGAGTGCTTGTTTGAGTGTATGGAAGGCATGCCATAAGTATTACATGTGCATTTAGTTGTTTTGGGTTTGGTGTTTGACTTGTGTGTTGGAATGGAGGGATGATGAAGTGACATCCTACATGGAGCCACCTCATCATCCTCACATCCATTTTCTATTTATTGGATGAATTTGATGGATTTTGGGTTACTTGCATTATTTGCTTCTCTTGCATTTTAAAAAAATGGTCTTGGTTTTGATACTTAGATTTGCTTTTAGGGTTGATCTTGTATTGAGTTTGGTGTGAAGGATTCAAATCTTGTCGAGTAGATAAATTAGACACTTGATGGAGAGTTATTCTTGCCTCTTTTTTTCATTTTTTGTATTAATGTATTTTGATGTAGAAATTTTTCTTGTTTGAATATTGTATGAGTGTTGTGAATATGTTTGATTGTGGTTGGGTAGCTTGCCTTAAGTTGGGTGTGGGAGATGGATTTATGGGACCATTGGGGAGGGAAAAGGGAGATGTGAGGAATGCATTGTGGAGGGAGTGTGAGTTTGAGTTCCACCTATGGGGAGTGAAAAGGATAACATGGATATATTTTGCATACTTGCAAGTGTAGAAATAAGGATTTGATTATGTTTTGAGTTGTGCACATGGTGACTTTTGGTGGAACTCCTACATCACTTGGGAGACAAAAGGAGGTGGTGCCCATATTCCATTTCTCATTGTTGGCTTGTTGTTGTCAAGCCTTTGTGCTTGTTGGGAAAGTTGTAATATTGTTTGAGTATATTGTTTGAGTGTATTGTTTGAATGTGTTATTTTGTGGAATGCATGTTGTGGAAGCCTTTTGTGAAAATTTTAAAATGTTGCATAATACTATACACACCCAAAATTGTATGTGCTACATTGTCATAAAAATGGTTACAAAAGTTCCCAATGATGATTTAGGTCCTTTCAAGAAGGTGTTCAAGCTCTAATTTCCATTTGCAATGTATATTTTTTGCCTAAACATCTTTACTTAGCCTTCCCATGCTTTTCCATCTCCTTGCCTCTCTTTCTATGCTTGTATTAGCCTTTAGTGCCAGGTCACCGCCCTGCATGGGTGGCGGTTCTGAAACTACCACCTAGGTAGGGCGGAGGTTCGAAACTACCACCACTGTGCGCAGGCGGCGGTCCCGCCTACTTTTCTAGAATCCCTCACACTTGTTTTAGCATGTGATAGTTCACTTAATTTCTCTTTTACATGCATTCGTTAGCCAAATTGTCTAAATTTAGCTTTGATTGCTTAGTTCTCCTTCCTAATTCTACTTTTAAATAGACTTAATTGGTGGAACTTCTCCTTCTTGCCTTGTTCATGAAGAAACCTCCCATCCTCCATTCCTATATATTCCATGCTTGTATTCAAGTAAAGGGCCCGAGAATTTTGTGTATCTTGCATTGTATTGTTGCTACAATCTTGCTAGGAATTACATAGCCAAGGTTATCTCTCTTCTACTGCATTTAATCCAACCTACCATCAAGCTACCATTACTCAAGGGCCATTATCCTAATGTTGTTCTTGCATTCCTAATCCCTTTGACTCACATAAAGACTCGAGAAACAAAGGAACATACTAAGGGAACAAATACAGACACAACTAGATTTTCCAAAGCTCTTGCTTGTCTAGGTTGGAATTGTGTATTTGCTTGCCTTGTTTATTGAATTGTCAATTTCAAATCACTGGCTTTACTCATTCATATCAAATAGAGTAGAGAATCATTCATATCAAATAGAGTAGAAAATCATTCATTTCAATAGAATTAGTCAAATCACAAGTAGATCAAGTCATTAGTAAGCTTGGCTCTTTAACATTACTAGGGAAGTTGTGAGAAACAATAGCCCCTTTTAGGGTCATGATTTGTTCTTTACCTCTGAGGTAGGGTTTGAAGGGTTTTTATTAGATTAGGTTATTTACATTATATCAGATTCATACATTTTCATGAGTAACCACTACATCCGGTTGATTACTTGTCTTTAGTTTATTTATTAGATTAGAATGCACTTTGCTTAAAAATTAGAAAAGAACAAAAAGATTTCCTTTGATAGATTAGTTTTATTTTATTGCTTTGATCCAAAATATTGTGAAAACTCCAAAAACATAGATTATATTTCCTTCAGTAATTATTTTTCTTATCAAAAATCATTTTATTTCATTCTATATGACCATCAACAATCAACAACAAGAAAATACATATAGTTGTGATCCCTTGGTCCCACAACCCAATGGGCCAAAATTGATAATTGACATTGATACCAGTTTACATTTAATAGTATTACGCACACCTGTAACTTTTTTTGAGAAAATAGAACAACTCAATACACTAAATATTGTTTCTAATCAAGCCTATGACTATTGGACTACTCCTAACAACAAGGTTTGATTACACACATGACCATTCAAGGGCCACAACCTCCACGAGTCTTTGGTTGTGATCCTTAGGTCCCACAACCCAATGGGCCTACTAGTCAGTTAGACATTGACACTAGTTTGCGTACATTCATATTTAGATCTTCACCATTGTACGGATATTATTACATAGCTTTCCTTACTAAACATAGCAAATAATTAGGATAAGACTTTCTCGACTGCACTAGAAAATCACCCATAAATACCTGTGGCTCCATCCCACTTCTTGTTCTTAATTCCATGACCTTGTTGGAAATATATACGAGTCACCCATAGGTCATTTTCCGCGTGTTCATTAATCAACAAACAAAAGTCTCGGTCGATATTGACATTGATTGGAGTCTGAGTAGATATTATTTAAGACCGAGCCATCACACCACTTAAGTTTAGGAGAGAATTATTTTCCTTAGAATTGCATATCCCAACATTGCATGTTAAAGATATAAAATTTCCCAATTAGCTCAATCCCCATCACCACACTCATATTCACACTCATTCTGCACCAACAGTCTTAGTACAACCTCGAGATGTTGGTTGTGAAGAAGATCATGTTTTGATTTTATGTTGTACAAATTGGTGAACCCGACATGAAGAGTTAGCCTCTAAACATTTCCACTTTCTTTTTCCATCCTTTATTCTATGGGTATTCTTATACCCCCTGGATATGTCGAGATATGATGAGTATGGTCGGCCCATCCCAGGTTTTGACATGTACTACTACCAATCAAGTATACCACAACAATCACCTTCACTTTCAACATGGGCAGACAACCACTTATCATCTGCTTGAAACCCTCTACTTCAGAAAACCAATGTTGGTTCCTCTATACGTATTGAGGAACTTGACTAGGTCACTCAAACCTATCCTCACGAACAATCAAGTTCCAACAACATGAATTTCACTAGTGAAGCAAGTTCATCTCCTCGGGTATTGTTTCGATATCCCATTAGCATGTAATCAGATCAACTCCCGCATCTAGATGAGGAATATTTAGCACAATATGCTAGGAGTGAACAACACTTCTAGAATATGAACCAAACTTTCAATAGGTTACAAGGACAAGGTGATGTCCTACTCCAAAACAATAATGCTACCCCTCCACCAACTGAAAATACTACCAATGAGGGGTGGCAACATAGTGAACAATTCATAGTAGGATACCATACTCCTCAACAACCTTCGATGATTCAACAAAGAGTACCTAAGCAAAGCACTACCACATCAATGGGTGATGTCATTTCAGATTTGGTAGAAAAATTTAAGGAGCTACATTGCTCAAAATACTTAGAATTCATACGTAGGGAAAGCGTGAACTTCTCCCTACCCGCATAATTATGGACAAATACCTACTGCATAGAATCCTCCTAGTTTATATGAACACCGAAAACCCGGAGATCTCGCATACGGGGACATGCACCTTATGTATGCCCCCAAGCCATGTATGGATATCTGCTGACATGCATCAACTATAAGTGCATTCTCAAATTCCATACCAGTTGGAAATGCAACATTCCCTAGATTTGTGCCTTCAATTCCATACCAATGTAATCAACCCCCCTATGTGCACATGTTTTCTAAATCTTTGCAGGGGGACATGTATACCTACCCAAGTCTGTATGGATAATTGCAGGGGATGCCATACGCCCCAAAAATGTCTATATTATCCCATTTTAGAAACCGATGCAATCCCCACCTCCCCAAAAAGGATCTTCAATGGTGAAAACATACACAATGGGGACCTATTCTAAATATCTCAAGGAACCCTTAGACTTCTCCATTTGGAAAGTCATGCTCCCGAGACCCTTGCCCGATCTTATGAAATTCAAAGGGGAGGGTGATCCTAATGCCCACATCAAGGCTTATGCAATGGCCATTCGAGAGATGCTCCATGGGATGGAATCGTTGTGAAAATTTTCCCTAAGACACTAAAAGGTATTGTTCTTGATTGGTACTATAGGATACCAGAGGCTTCAATACACTTGTTCAAGTAACTTGTATCAAATTTCATCAAAACTTTTAATATGAACAAACTTTTGAGAATAGGAATCATGGAATTCCTTCATATCAAGCAAGAAAACAATGATTCTATAGCCCACTTTATTCAAAGGTGGCGACAAAGTATGCACTCCTCGTGAGCTCTCCAAATATGGATCAAACGAAACTTTTTGATTTGTTCCTTCACTCTCTCAATAGAGAGATAAAGGAAGAGGTTCAAAATTTCCCACTAAGAAGCTATGGAGAGTTACTAGAGGGTGCTCTTTGGATTGAAAAAAAAGTCATTGACAGTGGTCGTAAGACTTATGGAGAAAATGGGAAGTTAGTCACTCCCAGTCAAAATAATCCTGGTTACTCCAACAACACAAACAATAACCATGGACCAAAGATCCTTAATATGTTAATCCTATTAGTACAGCGCTATAAATAACAACAATTATGGAAATAATCAGAGAAATAACAATTTCTCATCCTCAGTAAATGTTAAGGATTTTAATCATCCTCAACAACAACAAAAAAACCTCAAAGCAAAAGAGACAAACACCGGCCCGAAGGCCTAATCAATACCCAAGCGGGTATCCTAACCAATTTCAAAACCAAGGGAAAGGGTTCCAAAATTTTAATTATAACAACTAGCAACCAAACAATAACCGTAGTTTCAGACCACAACAAGGAGCAAACTAAAGGCCTCATGATTATGATCCTGACTTATACTACGGTTTCTATAGGGTTTGTGGGAATGACACAAGAATGTGCCACAATTATAACAAATTTTTACAACATTTTCCAGAGGACCAAAGATAGTTATTTGTTGACATGTTTTTGGAAAACCCAACAACACCCACTCAAAACACCTACATGGGACCAAAGATCTCTGCGAGAAGAACACACTACTAAGGATCTTTAACAATCCTCTCTCCACGCATCCAAAGGATAGTAGATTAGATCCCAACGGTTCAAATAAAGATATTGTAATAAGAACCCATGATCACGAAGCCTCAACTTCGTCAAACGCCAGTGGCACCTCCTCTCGATGGTCGCCAACAAATGAAAATTGTGGGGTTGGTTGAGTTAGACACCGAACCACAAATTAACATTGTCACTAGAACTAGGGACTATTCTTTCCAACCTATGCCGATCTACCTAGCCACATCAGATGAAATTCATGATACGCTAAGAATACCAGTAGGAACTTACGACTTGATCAACGAACTAACTAAGACATTCTCGCATTTCCTTCTTGGATTTGTTAAAGAATTCCCCTACCCATAGGGCCTCTCTACTCAAAGTGTTGGGTCTTGGTCATTTGGCTAATGTCAGCCCCTCTCCAGAAGCACAAATAGACCACATGTATTTTGATGTTTATCCTCCAGGATAGCTTGAAAGAGATGTTGGGTTTGTGTTCGATATCAACAAGATGCCCGTCAGATGCTGAAATAGTTTGTAGATGTGATCCGACGTTGTTTTTATAAGTTTGGATTTACAACAACTATGTAAAGCATGCAATGATTGATGATGGTGCGGTAGTCAATGTCGTCCCCTTCTTTTATTCAGAAGTTAGGGTAAGGAGAGACTAATTTCTCTTCAACACGAAATATATTGAGGGGTTACGATAACCTCAAAGTAATGTTAATCAGAACTATAGTGTTTTTATCACCCCTGGACCTAAGACCATACTAACCGAGTATATGAACACTCAAAACCATGGAGATTTGCTAATGGGGACGATCACCTGGGTATGCGCTCCCAAGTGATGTATGGATATTTGCAATAGGCACCACTGAAGTGCATTCTCAAATGCCATACCAGCCGAAATGTAACATTCCTTGGCTTCGTGCCTTTGATGCCATACCAAGGTAATCAACCCCTATGTGCACATGTATTCAAAATATTAGCAGGGGACATGCATACCTACCTAGATCCATATGGACAACGGAATGGGATGACATACACCCCAAAAATGTCTATGATATCCCATTTTAAAACCGATAAAGCCCCCACATCTCCAAAAAGTATCTTGAATGGTGGAAACATACACAATGGGGACCCATTCGAATATCTCAAGGAACCCTTATACTTCTCCATTTGGACAATCATGTTGTCGAGACCTTTCCCGACATTCTAAAATTCAAAGGGGAGAGTGATCCTAATGTCCACATCAAGGCTTATGCAATGACCATTCGAGAGTGCGCCCATGGGATGTAGTTGTAAAAAATTTCCCTAAGACACTAGAAGATATTTCTCTCGATAAGTACTATAGGATACGAGGCTTCAATACACTCGTTCAAGTAACTCGTATCAGAGTTCATCAAAGATTTTGATATGAAAAAGCTTTTGAGAACATGAATAAGGGAATTCCTTCATATCAAGAAAGAACACAATGAGTTTGCAGCCCACGTTATTCAAAGGTGGTGACAAGTTCTCTACTCCTCTGCAAACACTCCAAATATGGATCAAACGGAACTTTTTGATTTGTTCCTTCACTCTCTCAATAGAGTGACAAAGGAATAGGTTCGCTAAGGAGCTATGAAGAGGTGTTAGAGGGTGCTCTTCGGATTGACCAAGTGGCCATGACAATGGTCATAAGACTTATGGAGAAAATGGGAATTTAGTGACTCCCAGTCAAAATAATCTCGAGTTACTCCCAACAACACAAACAATAACCAAGGACCAAAGATTCTTAATAAGAATTGTGGAGCCATGACCGACGGCGGTGACCGACTAATCCAAAAGCCTAATGCTATTAATCCTACCAAGACAAGTGATATAAATAACAACAACAATAATGGAAATAATCAGAGAAACAATAATTTCTCACCCTTGGTAAATGTTGTGGATTTTAATCATCCTCAACAACAACATCAACAACCTCATCAATAGAGACAAACACCGGTTCCAAGATCTAATCAATATCTAAGTGAGTATCCCAACCGATTTCAAAACCAAGGGCAAGGGTTCCAAAATTTTAATTATAAAAACCAATAACTAAACAACAACTATAGTTTCAGACCACAACAAAGGAACGAACCAAAGGCCTCAGGATTACGATTCTCGACTTATACTTGCAGTTTCTATAGGGTTCATAGGCATGACGCAAGAACGTGTCACAATTGTAACAAAATTTTACAAAGATTTTCCAGAGGACCAAATACGCTTATTTGTTGACATGTTTTGGAAAACCCAAAAAACCCACTCAAAATGCCTACATGGGACTAATATCTCCACATAACACACCGCTGGGGATTTTTAACTATCCTCTCCCCATGCGTCCAAAGGAAGGTAGATTATATCCCAATGGTTCAAATAAAGGTATTGTAATAGGGACCCATGATTGTGAAGCCTCAACTTTGTCAAACCCACAGGTGGCACCTCCTTTGGATGGTCGCCAACAAACAAAAATTGTGGGGTTGGTAGAGTTAGACATTGAACCACAAATTAACGCTGCCACTAGAACTAGGGACTATTCTTCGCATCCTATGCCGATCTACCTAGCCACATTAGATGACATTCATGATATGCTAAGTAGACCAGTAGGAACTTATGACTTGATCAACAACCTAACTAAGACATTCTCGCACATTTCCTTCTTGGATCTGTTAAAGAATTCCCCTACTCATAGGGCTGCTCTACTCAAAGCATTGGGTCTTGGTCATTTGGCTAATGTCACCCCCTCTAGAAGCACAAATAAACCACGTGAGATTTTGATGTTTATCCTCAAGAAAGCCTAAAAAATATGTTGGGTTTGTGTTTGATATCAACAAGATGCCCACAGATGCTAAAATAGTTTGTAGAGGTGATCTCGTGTTGTTTTTACAAGTCTGTATTTACAACAACTATGTAAAGTGTGCGATGATTGATGATGGGGAATAATTCAACATAGTCCTCTTATATTTTTCAGAAGTTAGGTACGGAGAGACTAATTTCTCTTCAACACAAAATACGCTGAGGGGCTATGATAGCCTCAAAGCAACGTCAATCAGAACTATAGTGTTTCCGGTCACCCTTGGACCTAAGACCATACTAACCGAGTTTTATATTATAGATCAGGAAACCAACTATAATATGATTCTTGATCATCCTTGGTTCCACCGCATGAAGGCAATCCCCTCCACTCTATTCCATGAGGTTAGATTCTTGCATTTAGGGAAGGTATTTGTGGCACAAGGTGATCCAAAACCCTTTGACATAAACGGATAACTTAAAGAAAATGCTCCACTCTAAGTTTGAGCTTCCCACAAATCAGTTAAAAAAACTTGGAAGCATAATACCGAGAGGAAACCTCGGTCCCTACGACAGAGTTAGAAGTCACCAGGTCGATTGAGGGCATTCCAAAGGTGGTCAAGGATGAAACCGTTATTATAGAGACAATATCGCTAGGAACCACAACAAAAATTGTCAAACTATTGGAGAATGATTTTCTTATTCTCCTCCCCTTTGATTCTATGGGTAAGGTTGTTTCACCGATTCTTAGAAGTTTCTTTGAAATATTGACAAAATAGAATAGGGTAACAACCGTAGAAGGAATACTTGTTGAAATCTTTGGTTGATGGGTTGTTGCGCGTGTATGACTTCTGAATCCACAGCTGATCGTGAGAGCTTCCTTTTAGCTAGGAAGAACTACCTATAATGGAAAGAAAGACCACCAAAAGAGTTAAACAATATGTGCAGTGAACTACCTAGCGTGTGCTAGATCTAGGAAGTGTGATACTTCCTAGACAGCTGTCAGTCCACTGTTTAAAACAATTTAATGTGAGTAGTAAAATAAATCCTATTGTAATTTGAAATGATTTAGGTATCTCACTTGAAACACAATAAGAAAGATCTAATCTAATAGGCTAGGTTAAAATAAGATCCGAAGGTCAAACAACTGGTTATGGGTCTCTGCAGGTCTAACAGAGGTCTCAGGCAGATCATAGGTGAATAAGGGTGATGTGGAATTAGGTGGATAGGTCACTATTTTGGGTTGTATGGGCACATACAAAGACCGATGCTAGTTAAGGGTGACCAACGGTGGTTGGGTGTAATTGGTGCCAGTTATTGTGGAATTCTAGGAATGCCACAAAATGAGTTTTGGGTCTCCTTTGTGATTACACAAAGGACTTTAGTTGGTCAGAATGAGGTACTAGGTGGTTTGGGTGGGATTTGACGAGGTTTTAATGGGTATATGGAGGGGTGAGTATTAACGGAGGTTTGTGGGTGGCCAAGAGAACAAAAGGGTGACAATATAATGATGAAATGAAATGAACTAGAGGAATATAATGTTCCACTTACTTGGATTCTGGTCCTAGGTGCTTGTGAGTGAGGGATGAAGGTACTAGAAAGGGGTTGAATGCTGCTGAGGATCACTAAACATTGGAAAGCTCCTACATGGGTTGCATGTGCATTCTCTTTTGCTTGGTTGGATCAAATCTGTGCTGGGGTGAATGTTGGATGGCTTCTGGATGATTGCTAGATGCCTGTGCAGAGGAAATGCTTGATCTCCTTCCTTGCATGTGTGTTCTCGCTGAAATTCATTCTCAGAAGATGTGATATCTCTCAGGAATGTTCCCAATGTTTTCCAACCTCTAAAATAAGGTTGTTTTGGGGGTTAAAAGGTGACCGACGGTGGTTCTGGCTTAACCGGTGATGGTTAGGGGTAACCAGCGTCGGTCAAGGTGGGATTTCCTAGGTTTACTAAACTAGGGAGATCCTCTTGATTTTCTAGGATCTCGTGTCGTTAACCCACGGATTAGACTAGAAGTGTCTTGTACGCATGCAAGAATGTGGTTAGAGAGAATGTAGGCATTGATTTTTAGGGTTTGGGTAAGTCTTAGTTAGTTATGACAACTTACTAAGAATAGGTCTTAGGGTGAGTTGGCTTGATGAGGTGTCTAGGTGAGATGTATGTGGACATTATCCCTAATTAAGATATTTAAATAATAAATATGGTGAGGATAATGAATTAATTTAATTAGATTAATTAAATTAATATTAGTGGGTGAAGGGGGCCATGGCTAGTTTAATGTGATGAAGGGTGTTTATTTGTCAAGGGACCAAAGGGGAGTGTGACCTAATTTTAGTGTCTACATTTTGCCCCTTTTTGTTATGTAGCTTGTATTGGTAAGTGACGCTAACAAAAATAAGATGTGGTTGCCCCATGTGTGGGTGAAGGTGATCCACCTCAAACCAGGAACTGACGAGGCAGAGGGCAGAAGCGGTGAGTGGTTTGATAAAAGGTGAATGTGATGAAGAGGAAGGTGGGTAACGGGAGAAAAAAGGAAAAATGTCTACTCGGGTAATCTAGGTAATGGGTCAGGGTCAAAGGTAGTAATAGTCAAACACACGCACACGTATAAATTGCAGCACAAGTACCAAGTTGAAGAGAAAGAAAACTCTACATCGTCTAAGGTTGATAGGTTTATCCAAACAAGGGTGAAGTGATTCCGGTATCCAAGGTGTAGGATATGGTCAGGAAGCACAACATAGGTTAGGTGTAGGAACATTTAGGTATGTTAGGTATGCCAAAGGTAGGGTCAGGATAAATGGTCACGAAATAGGCTAGGTAAGGTCATTAGGTCAATCAACATAGGTAACAGTGCCGCAAGGTATAGCGAACACATGAGGTCAAAGGTCACGAGCGCTGGTCCAGGGCCAAAAATCTAGGTCACGGCGTGGGTAAGGCCAAGGGATGGGTAAAATAATGAGTCTCCAAAGGAGGACAAGGTAGAGTAATAGGGTAAAATTTTGGGTTTGTGCAAGAGAGGGTGACCGATGCCTGGTCAAGGGTAACTGACGCCAGTATAGGGCAACCGACCACGGTAAGGTAGGGCATGAGACCAATGCTGGTGAAGGTGAACCGGCGTCGGTTAGGTCAGGTTTGTTATAAAAACAAAAATTCTATGTTTTTTGTTATTCATTTTTCATTTAGTGAATTGAGAAAATGACAAAAGAGAGAAAAAGAGAGAAAAGTGTCAGGCGAAGTGGAGCATTGAGTTGGTGGTGTGAACAACGGGTGATTGGTTGGTGAGAAGTGGGTCCACATGATCAGTGAGTGATTTGATTTGGTTACAAGCATCGATTTGGTAATGGTGGAGGCCGAAGAGGGATCGGGTAGCCCACAGTGAAGAAGCCAGACGTGCCACCGAGACGGTGGTGGCAACGTGATGAGGTAAGCATCCAACTCTAGTTGTAGTTGGTTAGATAGATTAGATGATTGGTAAATGGTTTTTGTAGTTGTTTGGTTTTTTTTTTTTTTATTTTTGGGTGGGGAAAAGATTAAATTTGGGAATGGGGGAAAAGTGGGTAAAAATAGGAATGGGGAGGGTAATAAATGGGAGAGGGGGGATGGGTTGAGGTGCAAGGGTAGTTTAGGTAATTTTAGGTGGCTAAAAGGGCAAGGGGGAATTTTTTTGAGAAAGGGGGGTTTTGGGGATCATAGGTTTTTATCGTGGACGTAAACCGACGTCGGTTAGGTGTGGCAGCTGTCGAGTCAGTGTGTAATGATATCAATCACTAAATAGGTGACTGATGTTAGTAAAGGGGTGACCGGGGTCGGTTAGAGAGAACTGGCACTCGGTTGGTTTTTGGGGGACAAGGGGCCAAAAATGCCACAGGTCAGGTGATTAAGATGGGTAGGGGTAAAATAAGTTGTTGGGAAATGATAGGGGCAAGTATGGGTGTGAAAATGTAGATTAACATGTTGTTTGTATTGGATGCAGGGGAGAGATCAGCTATGTATGCGAGACAGACAGTGGTTACACCTCTATTAGTGACAATACGTGGCATAACGAACCCTTGAGGAGATGCAACACGTGGAGGCGGTGGGCCTGAGTGGAGTCCGCCGATATTGGCATGTAGTCCGGTAGCCTAGTTTGATGGTCACACTCATCGATAGATGGGATTCCATGACCAACATGTTCCACATGCTGGTAGATGAGATTACTGTCACACCCGGAGGACATGTTCAAGATTCTATGACTACCCATATTGGGTACACAGGTCTACTCTATCTCCTCCGAGGCCTCAGAGGAGCTGATGCTGACAGTGTTTGGCAAGGGGATGGCTGAGCTGACATTCCATAGTGCTAGCATTCACTATGGAGAGATGTACCTAGCCTGTATGGAGGACATGAGGCTAGTGGTTCTTTTGACGATGGAGGCAAAGATGTTGCTTTGCACTACCTGCGGATGCGAGTGGGTGGACACTTTCCTCGATCGTTGATGGGGTACTCCATGACTTGATGATAGAGGGGACCCACTTTGCTTGGGTGCTAGCATTCCTGGTGCAGCTGTACATAGAGTTATGAGCCTATGGGTGGCTACGTAGGTTCAACCTATGTTGTACCTTCTTACTACACTATTGGGCTTATGAGCACATAGTTTGTGTGCGCTAGTAGGGATTCCCCGAGTAGATGCATTCCCACCGAGATTTGTGTGGGTGGGGTAGAGTGATGGGTGTCGGCTATAGGGGAGCATAGATCTGACAGATTCACACATGATGTGGCCTATTTACAGGACGTTATTGGAGGGGTTATCCGGAGTGGACATTATATGGAGGCCGTATGTGGGATTCCCCTCATATAGGCATATGCATGAGGAGCTATCTGAACTCTATATTTTGAGATGGATACAGGGTCACCATGCCAGGGAGCACGAGATGATCTCGGTGGAAAGAGTCCGGTGGTAGTTCGAGCTATTACAAGACGTACCTCCGCCCTTCCCACAATACCGGAGATACGACGTGGAGAAGACCTTACCTCTACCATAGTCGATAGTGCCCACAGGGTAGGAGGAGTAGGTAGTGGACCAATGGATAGATGATGCTAGGGTCATAAATAGGTATAGACAGTGGTGGGTGACTCACCTATGAGCCATACCACCCAGACCGGGAAGCGATCTTGCCACCATCACGGTGTAGAGAGACGCCCTACATAGGTAGGTGGCTACTCTGATTACCCAGTTGGGTATAGTGTAGACATAGATGGAAAGCGTAGAGGTAGAGGTAGCTGAGATATAGGTACAAGTGTCCAATCTGAAGCCCAAATGGCGGTGGTGGGGATGAAGATAGAGAGGGGGATGATGGTCGGTGTAACGGCCTTACAGAACATGCGGCAGTTTGCAGGGGATTGGCCACAACCTAGGCAAAAATGGGGCATTATAGGCCTAGATACAGGCACAAGGGTAGGGGCACCACCATAGACACTAGGACCAGTCCTAGTTCACAATCGAGAGCGGGACAGGGTCCCGCAGATAGGTACAGGGGCCGAGACCTATGGGACCACCACAGACCGTGCCTATATCTAGGTTACGGGATGCCCTAGGTGAGGCTAGATACTACTAGGACCAGTTGATGGTGGCCAGGATAGACTTTCTATCCTATGGAGAGTACCAGGCACAACAGGCATCAAGTGAGAGGACTAGATCCCACACTCACAGTGTGGAGAGCACATGGGGCCAGCGAGCTTGAGGCCAAATCAAGGAGAGGCCACCAGCGCACAGAGACCAGCTCTAGGTGAGGTGCCAACAGGACCCAGCCACCACCTATGATGGGTGGGGAGATGCTAGCAAGTCGCTAGATAAGGGCAAAGGAGGTAGAGGGTACAAGTGATACAGAGATGGAGGACATCACCGAGATGCCTGATATGGGGTTTTTGACATTTGATGTATGATAGTCATTTTTATGATATATACCAACCTGCGTGCCGAGAGATAGTTATATTTTTTATCATATACCAACCTGCATGCTAAAGACAGTGAGGATGTATGAGAGGTTTTGTAGATTTTGAGCATATACCAGCCTGCGTGCCGAAGAGATTTTGTATTTTTCATTATTTTATTGTATATATGAGACCGACCTACATGCCGAGGACATTTTGTATTGTGTATCACCTACGTGCCAATGATTTTGAGATGATGGACATGATGAGATAGCCATGTATATTGTATTGAGATACACATTTATTTATATGATGAGATACATGAGATTCTTGATTTGTTGATGTGTTGATGAGACTTTTGATTTATTGGTGCGTTGATGAGATTTTGATTTGTTGTTTTGATATGGATAGAAATTAGGTGAGTTAGGCATGATGGAGTCAAGTTATATGCATAGATTGAGTCAGATCATAGGCATGGTTGAGTTAGGTTGGTTAGGCATGGTGGAGTTAGGTTTGTGTAGGCATGGTTGAGTTCAAAGTAGGTGAAGTTGTGAATTATTATTTTGTGTAATGAATGATAATATGGGTCGTATGTGAGATGTGATATAATCTAGTCATAATGATGATAGAGAAATGGTAGGCATAATAAATGTATGTTGTAATGAGGATTAAAATATGAAGCAATTTGTTATGTATGTGGTTTAATTTCCAATTTTGGGTATAAAAGGGAAACTAAGTGGGGTATGATGTAATGTTAGGAAGATAAAAGATGAATTGTTTAGGGTAGAGAGTGGCTGAGCTAACCTCCAAGGGCCCCATGCCCTTAGAGTGCTGCCTACATAGTCCTAGTGAAAAGGGACCTCAAGCCAATGTAGTTCTCCCATAAGCTAGGGAAGAATATGATGAGGTATGAAAATGAGTTAGTAGGTTTTAGGCATGGTGTGGGTTTTAGTTCATTAGGTGTGGGTGGGTTATAGGTAAAGTGATGTAGGTGAGGTCGATTGTGGCGAAAGAAGAAGGAGATTACCCCAAAGGTAAGCATCAAGGACCAAGTCCTGTATAAGGTAATCAAAACGTAAATAAAAATGGCTAAAAGATAAGAGGGGGCAAGAAAGCCACCTGATTGGTTAGGATCATACCGAGTAGATCATACCTTGGAGGAGGTGATGAATGTAAGACCCTAAAGACATTGCATGATTGATTTTTCTATGGTGAAAAGTAGTCACATGATCACCAAATGTCTTGGTTTTGAGAGGTCCATTAAGGCAGTAAGAATGGGAGTGGGAATGGTGATAAGGGTGAAAGGTGGTTGATTTGTTATATGGTATGAGGTAGCATGCTCTTCGGGAAAGAGATCCGAGGTCACAAGGGGCAGGTCCATGACTAAAAATTTTGTTGTTTTGACTTGTATTTGAGATAGACTGATCGATGCACGGGAAGTCTATATGGGATGAAGAAAATTTAACTCTTTGAGGTCTTTGTGAAGCTGATTGATGCGGGAAGCTTTGGTTGCTCTCATTTTTTTGTAAGGGCTTTACATAGCTGTCCTTCGAGGGAGCAGTCTATTTATAGTAGTGGTTGTCGAGAGGAAAATGTCCTTTTGAGGGAGTCATATTTTATATTAGAAGTTTGACTCAAGGAGTTGGGTCCCATGTGAGGGCTTTAAAGTCATGGACAAGACCAAGGTGAAGAATAAGATTCTTGTTGAAAAGCAGGGTGAAACAACCATGGGATCTCATCTAAAGGTAGATGAAAAGTATCCATGAGAATCATGCTATGTGCAGTGCCGTGGTACACATTTTCAAGAGAAGATAACAAGTGACAGGTACTCACATGATTCTTGTTTAATTGTTGGTGAGGTGTATAAAGTGGATAGCGCTCAAGGGACGAGCATGGAAAAAGACAAAAAGTGATGTAGGACTACAAGTCAACAATAGAATGGTCAAAGATGCAAGGTGTTAAGGGGCTCAGGTTCAGGTTTACCATCAAGTGAAGATAAACGATAAGCACTTGATCCATAAGTATGAGTCACGATGTATGGTCCAAGCCAATTAGGAGCAAATTTTCCCGTTTACTTTTTTCTGCTTTGGTTACATGTTGATTTTCTTTCAGGACGAGGTCACCAACTGGGAAGGTTTGTTCATGGACACACTTATCATAGGCATGTTTGATACCTTTTTGGTAAACTTGAAGGTGTTCAAGAGCGTTAAGATGACATTCGTCTAATAACTCTAGCTGTGCTAAATGGTCCTGATGAAAGTTGTCATCATTAAGCATGTCATGGAGAGAAATGCAGATTGAGGGAATCTGGACTTTGAGAGGTAGAACCACCTCGGTACTGTAGAACAAAGAAAATGGTGTGGTGGAAGTGTAAGTGTGAATACTAGTGCGGTATGCCCACAAGGAATGTGTGTATGTCAATCCTTCCTAGTATCATTAACCACTTTCATAAGTATTTGATTTAGGGTTTTGTTAGTGGATTCGGATTAGCCGTTAGTTTTTGGATAATAAGGTTATGATAAACTAAGCTGAATGCCAAGGCATCACAAAGTTTTTGTAATGTTTTGTTTTTGAATTGTTTTCCATTATCAATGATGAGGTGATGAGGAACACCAAAACGACAAATGATGTGATGATTGATGAACTCACATATTTTCTCAACTTTCGTGGAGATGAGTGGTATGGCTTCCACCCATTTTGTATATTATTTGGTAGCAGTGATGATCCATTGATGGCGTTGGGAAGAATGGGGATTGATTTCTCGACAAGATCCAAACCCCATTGAGAGAAGGGCCAAAGGTCACAAGTGACTTGTAAGGCATGACTAGGTGTATGATGAAGATTGGCATGTTGTTGGCATTTTACACAACGTTTGACATAGTCACAACAATCATAGTTAAGGGTCATCCAATAATAGCCTAGGTGAAGAATAAGTTTAGTAATAGCAAGGCCACTGAAGTGACCTCCACATATGCCATCATGAACTTCGTTAATGGTATAAGGAATTTCTGAACTTGTGAGGCATTGTAAGAGAATACCATCAAAGTCATGCTTATAAAGGAGGCCCCCATGATGACATAACAAGAGACCTATTTAAGGAAGGCACGTTGTCCGTTACTGGGTGAGATCAAGAAAGATGAAGAGAGAAAGATAATTAGAGTATTGTTTCAGATCAAGGTCACTTGGGTCCTGGGGTAGTGGTTTCGATAGATTAAACTTCATGGTAAATAAGAAGGTGATTGAAGTCATTGTATGGTGACAAATATTTTAGAATCAGCAGTGAAGCGGGATTTTGAGAAGCCAAGCAATCCATGGTATCTACAAATTTGTTGGTTGAACGAGGACTGTTTGAAGTGCATAACGATCAAAGGTGGTCAAAAGTATGTCTACATGATGTTTATACTTTTAAAGCAGCTCGTTACGACATTGGTATATACCATTGACTTGGTTTACGACCAATTGAGAATCACCAAAGATGTTGATTGATTTGACATCTAGGGTATATACAACTTGGAGACCTAATACGAGTGCTTTGTATTCGGTGATATTGTTTGTGCATTCAAAATGAAGTTCGAAAGACAAAGGCATGGGCTCACCATCAAGAAAAATGAGTATAATACCAGCCCCACCCCCACACTGACACTTGGAACCATCAAAGAATATTGTCATTCGGTAAGGGGGTTCATCCAAGGAAAGGGTAGCAATTGACTCATCTAGAAAGTCAAAATTAGAGAGTTGCTCCCAAGAAAGAGGTGAGTCATCCAATTGGTTGGCAATAGCCTGACCCTTGATGGACTTTTGATGAATGAATTCAAGGACAAGGTCAACTAAAAGCATAAGCCATCATGCAACATGCTGATTTTGATAAGGTTTGGCATACATGAAGTGTAAGGAGTCGGAGTTGGTCAGAACATAGGTTTTGTGGTTGAGTAGGTAATGGCGGAGTTTAGTGGCAATGAAAACTAAGGCTAAGCAAAGTTTTTCTGGATGAGTGTATCAGGTTTCATAGTCCAAAAGAGTACGTATTATGTAATAAACCACTTTCTCCCTATGTTGTTCATCGCGATGAGCGAGCATGGCTCCCAAGGAGTGATTGGTAGTTAAGATGTATAGGTAAAAAGGTTGATTGTATTTAGGCGGTATGAGTATGGGTGGTTGGAGAAGGTACTATTTGAGGGCCTCAAAAGATTTGTGATAGTCATCATCCCATTTAAAAGAGACATCCTTCTTGAGCAGATGATGAAATGGTTGGCACCGATCAGATAATTGTGAAATAAAATGGCGAATAGACTACAACTTACCTTGTAGGCTATAGAGTTGTTTAAGGTTAGTGGGCGGAGGCATTTCCAGAATGGCCTTGACTTTAGCAAGGTCAACTTCTATACCACATAAGGAAACAATAAATCCCAAGAGATTTCCTGAGAGAACCGCGAAGACACACTTCTTTGGCTGAAGGTGAATGTAATATTTAATGAGGCGGTCAAAAATGGTTTTGAGGACGGCAAGGTGCTTGGAGTGGCATTTAGATTTGGCCAAGAGATCGTCCACGTAATCTTCCAATATGTGATGCATGATGTCATGGAAGATGTAAGTCATAGCCCACTGATATGTGGCCCTAGCGTTTTTAAGGACAAAAGGAATGACTCGATACAGAAGGTCACCCAAGGGGTGATGAATGAGGTCTTGTGTTGATCCTCCTGGGGGCAAGCAAGATTTGGTTATAACCTAAGAAGCCATCCATGAGTGATAACATCTTGCGTCCAGTGAGAAGGTCAACTACCTGGTCAATACTAGGAAAAGGGAAGTCGTCTTTTACGCAAGCTAGGTTGAGGTCATAGAAGTCCGTGTAAATTTGGATTCCCCTATCGCCTTAGTGACAGGGACAATGTTAGAAATCTAATGAGGATAATCAATGGGTAATATGAAGGAAATAGAAAGAAGGCGTTGAAGTTCTTCTTTGATGAGAAGGGCAATGCAAGGGTGTATTTTCCTCAGCTTTTGTTTGATGGGTTTGGCATCGGGAACAGTGATGATATTGTGGACCACTATGGTGGGGTCAATACCGGGCATGTCTGCATAAGACCAAGAAAAAGCATGGTTATGATCTTTGAGAAAAGAAGTGATGGCTTCTTGTTCAGTAGCATCTAAAGATTGACCGATCTTTAGGATGTGCGGGTCATCCTGAGTGTGAATGTTGATCTCGATAGTCGATTCATTCAACATGGTTTGCATCTCAGAGGGTAACGATCGATGAATATATGAGTCTTCTACACCAAGGTAGGTGAGTATAGATTCATCATCTTGACATTGAATGACATTAATTAAAGGTGTATTGTCATTGATAATTTTAGGATACAGGAAGGGAAGAGAGGAAGGGGCCTCGCCCTTACATTGATAAGTCAAAGGCCCCAAGAAAACGGTGTTTATGAAAAAAAAAGTTAGGAGGAATAGATTCAGGATCCATCGACTCCGTCGATAAAGGTGGTGATGAAGGCAGAGTGGGTGAAGAAGGCAGAGAAGAGCTAATGTCCTTGATGAGTTCAATGTGGGCTGTTTGGTAGGTGGTTCAGGAAAGCTGATACCACTATGGTCGTTATGTTTGCGGGTGGTACATGGAATAACGGTATGGCGGCCTTGGTTGTAAAAGCCAAAACTGAAACCCTTCCATGTACATTAGTGCAGGAAGGTGTGGGAAAAATGGTGATTGGTGAGAGACTGGAAGTCAGTGGAAAATGGTTGGGTTTGTGATGGTGGTTCGGGTGTGTAAGTGGTAGTATCAAGTCCCCCATAGGTGAGACCAGTACGAAGGTGAGGAGGACTATAAAGAAGGTGTTCTCCTATGCGATGATCATAGTGAGGGTGTTGGTGAAGACTCCCATATTCTTGTGGAGTAAGGAATGTGTTGACACTATATAGGTGATACTCCCCTAGAGTGAGGTGTTGAAAAATACCTTCTAAGCAATTAGTGGTTGGTATGTAGGTAGCTGGAATGGATGATGTGTCAGAGGTCGATGCGGAGGTGGAGTTAACGGATTGGGAAGATGATGGGTTGGCTGTGGAGGTTGTGGCATCGGTAGGAGTGGAAGAGGTATGTGCGGTTGAGGTAGCGACTGTACTGGTAAGCGAAGGTGTAGGTGAAGTGGTGGTGGTCACGGAGGTAGATGCTTTAATGGGTATGAGCACATCATTGGGTCGGTAAAGCATGTTGCATGTTTTAAAAGGTGATGGATCAGTTGGGATAGTATAGGTGTGCCCTTCGTGCTCAAACTTTACACAATGATGCAAAGTGGAAGGAACGCACCCCATGACATGAATCCAGGGTATGCCAAGCAACAAGTTATATTGAAACTCCCCCTCCAAGACATAGAATAATTCTAGGATAGTGCGGGGCCCACGCGAATGTGGAGGATGACAGTGCCTAATGTGGAGGTGATAGCATCATTGAATGAATGCAACATGATTAGATATTTATGCATGCAATTGTGTGTATGTGCATTTCGAGTGAATGCATGGGATGAAATGATGTTAATGATAGCGCCCCCATCAATCATCACATGTCGTATCGTATGTCATCGATGTGGATAGAGATGAAGAGAGTTGGGTCCGGTCATTATTTTGGTGTGGTGCGATCTCTTCCTCTGAGAAGCTAAGGGAGGCTACTTGGTGAATAGGGTGGGGTGAAGATGAAGGTGGTAATTTGGTAAGAGAAGCTACATGATGAGGCATGATGATGGAGGCTACGGGTGTAGGGTCATTGGGTAAAACCTCAATAGATTGAAGAACCTCCATGAGATCTTGACGATGGGATTCCGAGGTTTGAATGAGGTCATATAAGGACATTTTGAGGGGAGACTAGTGTAATTTTTTTAGCATGGTGCGATGTGTGACTCCATTAGAAATGGGGTATGTGGGACCGCGGATAGTGATTTTAGGTATGGGTGCAGATGGTATGTTGGGTATAGGATTGGTTGGTGGGTCAGTCACCTTTTCTTTACCTTTATCCTTCTGAGCATGGGTAGTGACGTGTATCATGTTGATCTAAGGGGAGTTGGCAAATGGAGAAGGTGTAGGGTGAGTGGTATAACGACACGACGGGTAAAAACCTACTAGAGGAGAAAAACCCTATGAGGTGAGTGGAGTGCAATGACATTTGGGTGGTGGCATGGTAAGTTCTCTGATGCAAACCATGTTAATTTCAAATATTAGAGGTGGTTCGAGGAGTTATGGGGGTGGAGGTTGTGGTTGTTGAGTGGGCGGTAGTGTGGGAATGGGTGTCGGTGAGGAGGGTCCTCATCGAGATGTTCATCGTCATCAATGTTGGCTTTTGGAGGACATAACTAGATAAGGACGGTTTTCAAGGCCTTGCAGTTCTCCACATCGTGCCCTAGCACACGATGGTAGGCACAAATTTTAGTGTCATCAAACCCTTTTGGCTTAGGTTTGAGGGGGTCATAAGGTCTAAGTGGCGGTAATGTAATGACAGAAGTCTCAAGGAGGTTGGTTAAAATTTTAGCATAGGACCTCTTTAGTGGGTTGCAATGGGAAGTGAATGTCGGTTTGGGTGTAGGTGTGGTTGATTGTTGAGGAAAAATCCTCACGTAAGGGGGAATAGGTCGAGTTACGGTTTTGGGTCTTGGGCATGGTCTTGGGTGTCGGTTGTGTTTTTTGTTAGGGGTATGGTAGATGAATGGGTAGGAGGGTGCGTGGTTGTTTTGACTACCTTATTGGGAGGTAGTAGAGTTTTGGCTTTGGGTTGCACCTTCTTGGGTAAAGGTGATATGGGTGTACGAGGTCTAGAAGGAAAAGTAGATGGGGGAAGAGGACGAGTTACCCAAGGGGATAACAAAGGTGCTATGAAGGTAGATGATGCGAGGTCGTGTAGGGGGTGTGAGAGATAAAGACTGAAGTGTAGTGGGTAGTGAAGAAGTTGCAGAGAGTATTGGGGGTATGGGTGGTAGAGATGTTACAGGTGTGGGTGTAAGTTGTGTTGGGCGCTTGGGTAGGTTAGAGGTTTGTAAGGAAGGGTTGGGCTGTTGTGTTTTTGGTTTATTGATGGGTGGAGGTTTCTTAACTATGTTGGGAAGATGAGGTCCTAAGATAGACGAGACAGGTGCAGGTGTGATTGGTACAGCTGGGGTATGAGTTCTATGGGTTTGGTTCTTGTTTGGGTGCCAGGAGTAGGTGTGGTGTTGACTTTGGAGGATGTAGCTAAATCTAGTTTGATAGGTGGATGAGTAAGGTTGGTGGTTGGGGTGACCCCTAAAGTGGTAATAGGTTTATTCGAGGAAGATGCTATAGGTGTGGGTTTGGGTTTAGATGTAGTTTGAGTTATGGGTGAGGGTGTATGTTGAGCTATGATGGGTGTCGTGGAAGAAGTTGTGATAGAGGTGGTTACGTTCGGTTCGATTGGTTGAAATATTTTTGGGTAGATAGTGGAAGTATTAGCAAGTGACATCTGCATCTACGTTGAGATAGGAAGCAAAAGGCACCCCCATAGTAAGGCCCTATCCACATAATCTAAGCGATCGACCAAACGTGAGAATGGTACGTCTGTAGGTGGAATTGATGAGGACCTAATGGCGATTCCCATAAAATGTGTCTTAGAGATGGGGAATTGGCTAGCTTCAGCTTCCGTGGGTAAGAGAGCCAAAAGTAGGTCTGTAGGGTCTTGGGTAGCTGATGGAGAATGCTCACCAAGAGGAAAAGGTATCTTGATAGGGTCTGTGATAGGGGAGGAGATGATGGGAGCTCCTCTATGGGTGGAGGTGGTAAATAAGTATCCTTTGTGGACTGAAGAAGTACTGTGGGTATCGGTTCTCTAGGTGGAGAAGCCAAAGGTGAAATGGTCTCGATGTTAGTGAAAGACTCCTCCATAGGTGAGGAAGGAGGTGAAAGGTGTTCCTCTATGGGTGAAAGAACAAGGGAAGTTGGTTCCAATGTGGAAGGAGGATTTTGGGCTAGAATTTCTTCTATGGACGGAATATGGGGTAATCTAGAAGCAATAGGTGCGTCACTAAAAATAGCGTGGACCTCGTGGGTATGGGTATCATGAGTTAAGGCCTCACCGGTTTGATCAGACAAAGGGTCATGATTAGAAATGGTTTCTTGAAGATGTTTAGGTTTTGGTTGGGCAGTGCATTAGGATTATCCATGGTTAACTCACCTTTCTAGAGCATCTCTTGGACAATATTTTTGAAAGTGATGCAATTTCCATCATTATGACCCTTACTTGATGATAGTTACAGAAGTCATGTTCTTTATACCATGCGGGTGTGTGGTAAGAAGGGTTAAAACTAGTGTGTGGTTTTATAGGCGGAAGGGTGATGGCCCCAACTTTGATGAGATTTTCTAAAATAGAAGATTAAGGATCCCCAATTGGGGTGTATTTCCATTGTTCTCATTTGAATTGAAAAGTCTGAATGGTGAGAGATTAGATGAGGGGCTAGCCTGATTTGACGGATGAGTCGGGCCGGCCTTGAGTACCATCAAGCGCACGGTGCCCTTGGCCTTTGAATAATTGTTCTGTGGTTTGGAAGAAGAAGAGTTATCATTCGACTTGAATTCCAAATTCTTATTGTGTAATTGGATTTTCTTCTCTTCAATGGCCCGAATCTGTAGCTTTCGTGCCATGTTGAATACTTTGTCGAATGTTTGGAAGGTTTGAACTTGTAGGGTGGTGAGATATGTGCAAAGCACAAGCCCGCGTGAAGAGCTCGATGAGTTCTGTTTGTGATAGTTTGAAGGTGATTTGATTAATTAGGCTATGCCAAAGAAGCAACAAAATCTGCGATAGATTCGCCCTCATCCGACACATGGAGTATAGGTTGTTCATGGTAACCTTCTTGATGATGTTGATGGAGAAGTGATCCAAGAAGGCTTGGGATACTGATTGAATGAGAATATAGAGTGTCTAGGTAACCCACTATACTAATCTAATGTAGGTCTAGTTAGAGACATGGGAAAGGTTCTCGGGAGTAAAGCATCATCGTGAGTGATCAGTAGCACCCGTGTTTGAAAGACTTAAAAGCACAATAAAATGTCCCACTTTTTGGTATGGTTTGTACCTTAGTAAACATGAATTTTCAGTTTAATTGATTTTCTAAAGTTAATAGCCACAAAACCGTACACATTCATGAAATTCTACGAACTAACGAAATGTTGTGTTTAGAGTGTAGAATACATGTATATATTTTTAAAAATATTTGGCAAAAAATCTAGTATTTTTCTTAATTTTATTCATATGTTGTTTCTTATGTTATTAAAGAGGAATGACTGTCCCTCGGTGGTTTTTTAAAATGAAAACTTATCTTTTCACTATGAAATTTTAGATATATGTTCAAGATTATAATTTTGACGTGCTGTCAAAATTTCATATTTTTTTGACTTATATATTTTTTTAATTAATTATTTAGTAACTATATTTTAAAATAAATGGCGTCCATATTTCAATGCCAATAACTTTTAATATTTATATCGAAATTTTTTTTTTTTTTCACAGGCAAGAAGAAGAATTCAACAAATACTAAGTATATTTTTTCAATTTTTTTGATATATTGTACTATTTTTCAAATTTGGTTGATTGTGTACTATTGATTGCCCTAAAATACCGTATGTTAGTAAGAATTAAAAAATAAATAGCAAAACAGATTTTTAAAAAATGAAAATTGCATTTTTAGAAAGCCAATAAAAATATGAATTTTGTGTCAAAATTTTGTAAGTTAACTATTTCGTTTACCCTGATTACGTGGCATCCGAGTGGCAGATTTTGGCTCACAATTGTCCCCCAAAAGATTTGGGGCCAAAATGTGCCATTTGGGCGCCACGTCACTGCCACTCAGCAGTGGTTCGCGCGAAATGGGGTTCGCGCGAACCACATTCGCGTGAATGGTGTTCGCGCGAACCCCATTTCGCGCGAACCCCCTCTGCGCCACCAAAGCGCCGCCAAAACGTCTCCTCCTAGCTTTAATGATTCGCAATTGCGTCTCCCCTTCTAAATTTAATATTTTACAAGTTACTTACTTAATATTGTTCGCTTTTTATGTTTTAAATTTAATTTTTTACATATTTTTTTGTTTTAAAGTAAGTGTGTTTTTTTAAATTGTTTTTAACCAAAAATATGTAATATTAAATTAGAAAAGTTGTTTTACATATTAAATATAAATTCTATTAAATTTAGAAAAGTTGTTTTAAAGTTATAGAAAACTAAAATTAAAAATAACATAATTTCTACTGAGATTTGTATATAAATAGAGTTGCATGCATGCATGCACATATAGTTTTGTATCAAGTTTACTCTTACACATTCAGATTTGTATCAAGTGTGCAGGTGAAATTTTTTGAAGTGGATGAATCATGGGAAATGCAAAGAATGAGAAACGAAAATATACCGAGGAAGAGAATGCAGAGAAGAATGCTAGAAGATCTGTTCGTAGGAGGGCACAAAGAGAGAGAGAGAGAAGACACAACAAGTGAAAGACAACGCTGCAAAAATTGGTACATATGTATAGAAACCCTTGATAGATCCTAATATTTTTTTAGTTCTAAGGTTTAAATATGATAATTTATGTTTTTTAGATTGCGTAAAGGCAAGGGTTTTGATAGGATCCCATGTGTATGTTTATGGACACAGATCATGATGCGCAACATTATGCTGAAGTGATATCAAAAGTTATGGAATTACTTCCCAAAAAGAATGTGAAACACTTGGTGAAGATGGATTTACAAAAATTAAAAGAATTTTCCGAACAAGAACCACTATCACGAAAGAAAACAGCAAAAAGTGTAGAGATAATATATGGTGAATTTGTTAATTTGACTACAGTTGCTAGAGCACATTTGTTGGTTACATTCTTGAATCATGTTGATATGAAGGAAACATTAGAATTGTTAGGTGTTGATTTTGGATAGAAAAATTCAAAACGTGTAGAAGAAGAATTTGTTGGGAATGTTTTTAAAGGAATAAGTTCTTTGGGTACAAAAACTAGGTCTGCTGATAAGAGTATTTCTCGTAGAGCAATATTAACTTCAGTTGTAAGTGAAGATACAACAAAGAATCGTCATGTTACCGCATTTGCCAAGGCATTGGGTTTATCTAGAAAGACGGTTAGCAGGTATGCAAAAAGGAGGAAGACATTGGATGACTCTACTATGGAAGGAAATTGGGCACTAATGTGTAGAAATCCACGTTCTGATAAAATAGAGGATAATATTGTGAAGATAGTTTCTGATTTTTGGACTGAAAGGACTCGTCCTTCTCCGAATGTGAGGGATGTTTTAAAACATAGGGTAACTCGCAATAACTATGATGAACATATAAAACATTGGCTTGAAATAACTCAACACGAGATGTACATAAAGTTTACAGAAGAAAATCCAGATGTTAAGATTGGACAACGAATGTTTGAAAATTTGAAGCCTTGGTATGTGCGAGCTGATAAAGTCCTTGACACATGTTGTTGTCGCTATCACGTTGAGTTTGATTATCACTATCAGGTACATAAAAATTTATAGATTCAATGTATATATATTTTGAGGCGTGCTTTCATTTATATCTATATATTTAAAATTTGTTTAAATATCATTTTTTGAGACATGTGATTTAAAATTAATGTATTTCAAAATCTATGTTTTTTTCAAGTGTATAGAAAGTTACGAGAAGAAATTGCCCCACCTACACGTGTCAGTGAATTCATAACTTCAATTATTTGCAACGTATCTGATGATCATGTTGATGATCGTATGACTTGCATCAAAGGTGTCTGTGACAAGTGTGGGGACTTGAAATTATTGCCAAAAACAAATGAAGATTTGGACACAGTTAACCTGGTTGCTTGCAAGAGGTGATATATATAAATTTATGTTTTTAAATTTGGATGTTAGATTTTATTTTGATTTTTATTTTACTGCAAATGAATACATGACAATTTGTCCATGTTATGAATTGATTTTTAGAGGTTCAAATACATAAAATATTCAACAAGGCTTGGAAAAGATGCAACCAGGTTGGATTTGGTAGAAGAGGAAATCCCCATTGCTACATTCATGCAAAGTTTCCGAAGTTTAATTAGTCCGTACATCAAACATTCTCACTATTCAAAGTGGCAGGCTACACAATTCAAGACTAATAGAGACACATTCCCTATTGGTTCCATATTGTCCGTGGTTGATTTTGTTGAGAATTACTCATTTTCTCATCAAAAAGAAATTCAAACACAGTATTATCATACTGACCAGGTTACTATCATGGTTCAAGTATTTTATAGGCATGCACAATTGGATTTGGATGGGGTTGAAAGTACATATGTGAAGCGAATGATCAAGAAGGAGTATCACTTCTATATAAGTGATGACAAAGAACATGACACCCACTTTGTGCAACATTGTTTTGGTTTGTTCTTTCAATATCTTCATCAGCGAGGAATACAAATAGATCACCATTTTGTTTGGTCAGATGGTTGTGCATCACAATTCAAATCCTCTCGCCCTTTCTTTGCACTCAGTCGTTATCATCGTCATCACAAAATTCCTCATTCATGGAGTTTTTTTGAGAGTGGTCATGGGAAGGGAGAACACGATGGTGTGGGTGCATGCATCAAACGTGCTCTAAAGAAACAAAGCTTTGATTATGAGGGAGATCGATTAATTGATGCCCACACCGTTGTTGAATGGTGTAAGAAACATTTTGCAGTTCAGGTTTTAACCTCACAGGCTTCAACCTCACAAGGCTTCAACATCACACACTTCAACCCCACACAGAGTATTTTGGGAGATAACAGGTACATGCACATTTAAAACATAGATATGTAAATCTTGATGTGATTTATTAAGTGAACTACAAGTTACTAACTTTAAATTTTTTTATTCTGATTTTTGTTGTTTGTTTTAAACTTTATTGATCTTTTGAGCATGATTAAATGAAGGTATTGATCGGAGGACAAAGTATGGATGTGAAAGGATTCCCAATTCTAGGTCTTTGCACTCTTTGATGACTATGGATAGTAATAACTGGACAATCTGTACAAGAGATTATTCTTGTTTTTGTTATGAATGCATGAACAAATCATATTCAGAGTGCAATAGTCAAAAACATGGGTATGTAGGTGAGTGGAAGCAAGTTCCTTTAGTTGTGGATGACACATATGGCTCAGATCATGATGATAGTTTTGAAGATGTGCCATTAATTTCAACTGATTATGACCACATATCTGGGCTAGTTAAACAAGGTATGTTTTATTTGAAAGGATCAAGTATAATTTGATAATTAAATATATATGTATATAATTTATACTATACATCCGATCATTGAATGTTTCTTTGCATTTTGTTGTAGGAGATGTATTTGCAGTCATTGCTGAAGAAGCCAATATTGAGAAAGTGGAGTACTACTTGTTGCGTTGCACAGAGGAGAGAACAAAGCTAACATGTGAAATAACAAGTGAAGTGACAACATTTTTTACTGGCTCAGTTGTAGTGCAAGGAACATACTTACAACAAGTGAAAGCCCTCCAAAGTGGGATTCACTTTGTTGATTACAAACCAGACAAAAAGGTGTATCATTACACCCATCACATAATTGCTACAGGGTTACAATTGCAGCAGGTGAAGACTACAAATAGTAAACGCAAAAAATGGAGACTAGATGTAGAAGACCATGAAAAACTTTTACAAGTCATTGAACAACGAGCAGAGCCACTTGGTATTATATAGAAGGACATGGAATAAATTACTAAACCTTGTTGGTAATAAACTATTAAGCTAGATAGCATTGTATTTTCTACTTGAAGGGACTATGGAGACCACTATACAATAAAGTTGTTTAATACTTGTGATTCTTACTTGTTGTGAGATGGTTTATGGTTTACAAGTATTGTGATATGGTTGTTACAGCTAGTATTGTGATATGGTTGTTTGAGTGTCAAAGTAAATATGAAAATTGTTAAATTCAAAGTAGCACGAACAGAAGTAGATAACATTTTAAGTAAAATAGCTATGGACGAATGAGATTTCCAATTATCATGTCCAATCAATACATGATTTCCCATAAACTACTAATTACTTCTAAGGAGATAGAGCTCTAAATCTAGTCATGGCTGATGACATGAAATTAGTTTGGGTTTATCACAGTGTTGAATGAGCTGGATATGTAGTTTTGCTTATAAAACCGTGCCTGTTTATTTATGGTCATTTTGACCCAGCTATTATACACTCTTGTATAAACTTAAAATCTTACCCATGAGAGAGTTACCATTCATTGGTAGCATTAATAAACAAATTGAAAATTTGAACCGTATGCTTGGCATACACTGAAGTATAGAACTCTGTTTTTTACTGAGATATACCAGCTTGTCTTTTCATATTGTAAATTTTAGAGTCTTTTGGACCCAGCTGAATTGCGAGTCACACTTTTGGACCTGGGTTTCTGTTGAACGGTATTTGTTTTTTCCCAGTGTATCATTGGATGATTAGTTTTGGATGACCTTTTTGTGTTAAAAAAATAAGGGCAATTTCGTGTGCAACCATTTTTTTATATTGAAAAATGTTGTTTATCTAATCTGTCTAGCAAAGAAGCATTATCAACTTGACTATATCAACGGGTATATCATTTGTTTGATAAGGTTTGTTCTAGAACATATACATTATCATGTACTCGTGATATGTAAGCAAAGCAGTTTTTGAGGCAGCTGAGCAATGCTACTTTTATCTCTCAAATTCAATATTTTTGAACTGGATTCTGTTTGCATGAATTCATTAATGCAGGCACGGGCAGTGTTCAGAATTTATGTGAAGAGGTCAAAGGTAGCTGAAACTCAGTTTGAAAGTTCAAGGGAGCTAATAAAGATGATCCATTTCAATAACATAGTAGTTACAGATTTGCTTGCAGAAATAAAAGGGGAGGCCCCTGTTATGTCTTCTGAACCAGTAAAGATGGATCCTAAAAAGGCAGAGGAATATAAATGGCGTGAAAAGTGAAAAGCGCATCACCAGTTGATTGAGGACAAGCTAAGGGAAGAGGCACAAACTGAGATCACTTTAAAGGATGATCTTTCCCTCAGGGATAGAACTGATCTATACCGGATCTACTTCCTTAATTGCTTTATCGGTAAGACTGTTGGAAGGTCATTTGGACAACGGGTTACGACAGTGAGAGATAAGATAGAATTGTTAAGACTTGCACAGCTGAGAGGGATTTTGGGTTTGACTCCAACAGAGGTTGCTGATGTACATATAGGCTATGCTGAACAAGCTTTCAGAAAAGAAGCTCAATTTATTTTGGCAGATGGACAGCTTTCGGAGGAAAGGATAGAAAGACTAAACAAGCTTTAGAAAAAGCATGAGCTTCCTTCAGAGTCAGCACAGAAGATAATCAAAAGTATTACAACAGCAAAGATAGGTGGTGCCATAGAGGAAGCTATGAGCCAGGGGAATATATCAATTGAGCAAATTAGGAAATTGAGAGTATCAAATGTGGATTTGGATAAAGTGATCTCAAAAGGGGTTAGGGAAAATGCTTTCAAGAAGATTGTTTATGGAATATTTTCTTCAGGGACAGGAGATTTCAGTGAAGAAGAAGTCTATGAGAGAATCCCAAGAAGAACTTGGAATAGATGCTTACAAAGCTAAGAAAGTGGTTCAAGACTGTGCTAAAAAAAGATTATCAAGCTCTTTAGTGCAAGCTGCAGCATTACTACGGCAACAAAATTCCTCTGGAGTGGTAAGCAATTAAATTGCTTTTCTAATCATATCCTCTAAAATTGACAATAGATCAAATTAAATTCAACAACCTGGCTATTAAATGTAGGTTTCTGTCGAATTTTCATGGTCAATGTTTATTTTTGTTTTCCCCGTATTTTTTATATAATGCAGCTTCAAATCATCAGAACATTCAATTGCTATCTAACATTGTGATGCGGTGTGCTTCTGAAGGTTTCATTGCTTAATTTCGACTCTTCCTTGGAGATGGAGTTTATTAGTCAAATCGCTTTCCACCACTATTCTTGACAAACCTTTTTCCATGGCAATTTTCAGCCCTTGCCTCAATCCCTTAGCCTCTTCAACCTTATTCCAGGTGCATCCAGGGACTTCATAAACTATTGTTTTGGATGATCATATTTATTCCAAATTAGAATTTGGATGATCATATTTATTCCAAATTAGATGTCAGCCATGCCATACAAGTGTGATCTACAAACTGAAGGTGATCGATTTATAAAATCTCGTTTGTGATAGGCGGATCCTTACAGAAGATTTTAGGTAGCTCAGCCACCTTCCCAAAACTTCAACCATGATTATGAATAAATAGGGTGATATATGAAATCAATGTTTCAAAATTCGAGAAACACAGAAGAAACCAGCAGGTTCATTCCTTGCCAAAAAAAAATTTGGGGTCAAGATGCAGCTATTAATCCATTGCCTCTATGCATTACTAAAACCAAACTTTGGTGACATGGCATCTAGGAAGGACCAATTTATCAGGTCATATGCCTTATTCATACATAGCTCAATTAACTCAGTCCCCTCCTTTTGGGACTTGACAGAGTTTCTTAGCTCGTGGGATATTACAACCCCTTCCAAAATATGTCTTCCTTTTTCTGACATTAGTTTTGGTAAAATGTGTTTCAGTGTATTGACAACCAACTTTGAGATAATCTTGTAGATCATGTTATATAGCTATGTAGGATGGAATGCATCAAAGAATTGGGCATTTTCCTTTTTAGGAATTAGCGCTATTACAGTATATATCAACTCCATCATAATAGTTTTATTCCTATCCAACTCCTGAACAGCCTCAACCACATCTTGTCCAACAATATCACATATTTCCTGAATGAATATAGCCAGGAAATCATCCATGCCTGGGGATTTGTATCTTTGAAAATAGTGAACTGCCTCATAAACCTCCTTTCCTGACACTTTTGAGATGAGGAATTTATTATCTTCTTTAGTGACGATGCTTGGAAAGATGCTTAAGGTTTCCTGTTTCGCCTCTTCATTTCTTCTGTGGTCTTCAGTTAGAAGACTCTTCAAGTATTCGGCCACAATTTCCCTTATTTCTTCTGGATTGCTGATCTCAATCCCTTGCGGCATGACTATCTTGACAATATCATTGTAATTTCTTCTGATGATGGCTAAGCTATGGAAAAATACTGTACTTCTTTTCCCTTTCTTTAGCCATCTGATCTTGATTTTTGCTTCCAATGAATTTCCTCTTGCAGCAAGACCCTGTTAACTCTTCATTCCGTTTTTTTCTGTGTCCTTTAGATCTTGATTCAGTCTCTAATTTTGGATGAGACCCTGCACTTTCTCAATCTTCGGTTGGAGTTATTCTTTTCATCCTTGATATTCCCGAACTTCAACTTATTCCTTTCCTGGAGTTTGGCCTTTACCAATCCCAGTTTTTGAGCCATTACAAACATCTTAGTTCCTGTGATTTTTTGTATTCCACCATTCCTTGATTCTGTCTTTCAAGATACCAATTTTATCCACATCAATTCAAATTAGTAACAGGCATGCTTATTTCTCCAACATTTATAGATTCTTTTCCATTCTTTCACATGGTCACACTTCACCGCAAATGCTGCCAAAAACCAGTTTGGCTTTTAAGATTTTCCAACTATTTATCATAAATTTAGTTTTTCAATATTATGAACAAAAGACAATGAGTATTTGGAAAAGGTAGCTTCCAGTTTGTGGGTAATTTGAGATATAAGCATTCTGGTTCTCCCACCAAAATTGTCAAATATAGTTGAAAAATGTTTTATCATGTGGATACCATCTCTTAAAAAGCATTATTTCCTTAACTCCAAAAATTCACACTCCTTTCTACTAATCAATGCCCTGATTTTGTGTGCAGGTTTTCTTTTCAGTTGCCATGATTCTTGGGGACAGACTTTACAATTTTTTGAAGGTAAATATCATTCTGAGAATCTTCAAACAAGCCATCATATTTCCACTATGGTAACAAAAGAAACAAATCTTCGTGCACTTCAAAAAGGCTGCTAAGAAGAAAAGTGATCGTGGATGTATGATCCATAGCACAGCCACCTGAAACATAATATCTTGATAATAAATGTACAGGGCTATGCAGATTATGCAACTCATTTGGCAGATATACATACAACCTTAGTTTCTACAGCTCAAAACCGGGAAACCTTGCATCATCAGGGTTCGCCATATCAAACCACAAGTATGCAGTGCCCCCCAAGCCCTCAAATAAAGAATATGGATGATCTCCCCCATGCATCTGACCAGATGAAATGAGACTTCTCCCATTACCGTACAGGAATCCAGCAAATGCCTTTGCTCGATGAAGATAAAGTTTATCTTTTGTCAAACGGTAAAGAGCAAGAAATGTGTAGGTGTTTCCACTAATGCCATGGCAGAGTCCAACTTTTCGGACTAGACCCTTTTTTCATACCAACTCACCAGCTTCAACAGCAGCTTGATGAAAATCGGGGTCACTTGGAAATACCTGATACACATAATGATAAAAGCCTATTAAAATTGAACAGTGTAATATCCACCTCTTTGAAAAATCACATGCAAATAGCAACAGTGCTTATTCAAATTTGAAACAAGTCTCATACCCATACATCCACATCCCACATAGACATATTGACAACCTATACTTTCCAGGCATACCTGTGCTGCTTTGCAGAGAGTCATTGCGACACCAGGGGCACCATGACACCATTGCACAAGCTTGTCTCTTGAATTTCCTTCACTTGATGGGTAATTTCCAGATGTAGAGGGGACACCAAAACTCTTCTTAGATACACAAGTTTAGATAAAATCATTTGCCAAAGGTTTCATAATCACTTACAATCGGTTGAGAAACTTTAAATACCTCCACTCAAGTCTTGTTAGGTCTTAGACCATGTTCTTACACCAGATCTTAGATAATAGACAGTTTCCTTTACTACGTCCTAACTCCTTCCTTGACTGGCTTTCCTTGTAGACTCACTTCACCATTTCTTCTCTAGATCATTAAACTAGATTTCCACCTTCATCATACCCTTGGCATTGGCACATGTCATTGTATCATGGGACACCTTCTTACCATGCTTCTCCTTTATACTTGACTTTTAGGAACAATTGCTCTCAAGACTCATAGAGAACAGAGTGAGACTGTGTTTTCCACGTTTTCATCTTAATCACTGTGTATCTCCTTCTTTATACTATGTTCATACCTTCTTTAGTCTCATATCCACCTTTTTACCAAGTTCCATCAAGTATTATAGACTGAATTTGGAAGTATTTTCATTTGTTTGTTCTCACAAGACTAGTTTCTTGGTTTGTCTATAACTGTCAGTTACACCTCAAGGAACTTGTCCATAAAACATTTCCGTAGAGCTTATTTACTCCTTGGAGACTGTATCTTGCCCTATTCCATCCCTCCACACCATTTGTTTTTTACAAGATTTTATCACTTCTTGTTATGCAAATTACTTTTTCTGGTACAAAAATTGGTTACTTATAACAGTGCGACTGAGTTTTTGTGTTTTCATCCCCCAAATATCATTCATTAGACTTAAAACTCGAGAATATCCTTCTTCTATACCCAAACTAACTGTCCTCAAAGTCTTAGGATTTTTCAACGGTGAAGAATGAGGTTATCACTTTCTTTCCCTCACTAACCCTAATTCAGGGATGCACAGACCCGAGACTCCCCATTTTAGATTCTTTTTATTTTATTGAGGTTTGAAACTTTATCCAAGGCCTAAACTTATTCTACAAACCCTTACACACCTCCTCTAAGAATTCCCAAGATGTTTGTAAAGCAACAGAAATTACAGCAGCTCACTTCACTAACATGAAGAGCAAGCATACTTGATTGAGCTCCTTTAAAGTAATAGCTAGAGCTTCAGATCCATCCATTCACCTACTAAAAAGTGATGAAATGAGGCACAAGCTGAGATAACGAAAGGTATTTTTGAGAACGATTGGTCTCACAAGGTGGAGGTCGCTGTTTTGGTTATGGCTATCAGATTGTTTAGCATCATTTGAGGCAAGTTTCAGATTGCAATCACAAGAGAGGTGTAAGAGGCCCAATATCTCTCAACTGGTCATTTTTCTTTTCCTCTTTCTATTGTAACTTTGCTCCAGTTTAAATACTTATTATTCACATAGAGACCCATGTTTCTCAAAATCGTCTTAATTAAAAATCCATTAAAGATGGTTTCTAACAGCAATTGGAAATTGATTACCTAACACAACAGTATAGATAGTTAGACGGTGGTATTTTTAGAAACATTCAAAACTGGAACCCTTTTCAACGTTATGAGATGAAAAATTTAGAAAGCCACCTCATCAGGAGTTCCAAACAACATAAATTCTTAATAACAATATTGAGACTCTGTTTTACAAAATGCACCATGACCATTGTCTTCTCTCATATTTGTCTGTCTTGGCCAGATATTGTGTTCTCCTTGGACAGTAGCCGATAAAAAAATTCCTTGAATATTAATAGGTAATAGTCTCTGGAGTTGTCAGGAAGATAAACAACCTAGATGGACATGTAATTGTTTGCATTGTATGGTATGATCTTGCGTACATTGCTGAGATAGCTCCTAAGCACTTGCGTGGAGGTCTTGGGGCAGTGAACATGGTAAGATCCTTGCCCATTATCGTTTTTACCGAAAACTCAACCTTGACACTGTCCTTAAAGGTACCAAATGGTCTATGATATTCATTTGCAAAATTTGAGTTATAACAAACTAAGAGACCATTTGTGGAACAGCTTGCCCTAACAATCGGTGTTTTCGTGGCATATCTATTGGGAATGTTCATTTCTGGAGACATCTTGCAATCGCAGGATATTGGTGGAAATTATATGAAAGAGAGAAGGTATAATTAAAAATAATTTTATTAAAATTTCATAGAGTAAAGCTAAAAATGCCAATATTCCTATTGTTTTGTGGCTATACAGAGTGGTTCCTCGTAGTTTATTGGTTATTGGGCTTTTCTGAATTCCTGAAGCTCCAAGATGGCTGGTAATTGAATGAAATTAAATTTCAAATGTAAGAATAATTAAAATTAAAACTCTCATTCTCCACAATAGTCTGTGCCATGTGGATAAACTAAAGCCCATCATTGTCACTCTTCTTTCCATCTTAGATTTATTCTAATATGTGGAAAGTTCAATCCAATCAATGTTCAGATATCAATAAATCGGTTGAGCTGTTTACGTCATATACTTGATTTAATCAGCAGTCTTTACCATCTACCATAATTATGATAGCTCAATTACACATTTATTGGCAATGTATACTACAAACCAGATGGAGTGAGATCAGTTATCAATTACGCAAACTATGTATCCAGTAAATAAGAATGGAGCTGCTTAACGTACTATCTTGAATTGCAAATTGCAACAAAATGATATATTTCCATAATAAATTGTTGAACACTGAGCAATATATTCAGCTATCACGTTAATATGAATGAGACCACAAATTAAAAAATCCAAGGAAATCATTTATGACGCTGGACGACCTTGAAAATTGACAGGAGAAAAACTCAACCATAGCTACCCTGTGCAGAAATATGGCTTCTTTTGTAAGGGAATGAAATGTGTGGTTATGGAATATCAAACCTTCATAAATGTAGGACATTGATGGGGATGCCAAAAACACCAGTAACAGCACAACTCCACTGAAATTCCATGAAGCAAAAATTCAAGTCATTTTCTTTCTCAGATGTAGTGGCTTTTAACTCAAGACAGTCATTGTGGCAACACTGCACTTCAGCACGACTGCAATTATGGGCCTCTAATTACTTGCAATGGCAGGCAATACTACCTATTACTTTAAAAATCTGGTTTAGCATGTCAACACTATCAGTACATACTTATTTCTGATCCCATATAATGTCAGCAGCCATCGAAGGTTTGGTGAATGAGAAGTGTTGAAATTAAATTAGATTGAAAGAAAAACCTGAATGCACTAACATATTAGCTCTCCTAGAAACATAAATGAGCATATATAAATTTTCATACATATTTTGTATGTGTGATTGAATTCGAAATGACAGACCAAACATGGCTACAATATCATACAATTACTGTAGGGAACAGGAACACCAAAAATGGCAAAAAGTTTGTGTAAAGAAACATCAAGAGACGTTCTCTCCATTATGTATAAGAACTGAATTTAATTTCAGAAAAAACCATTTATGTGCATTATGTATAAGAACTGAATTTATTTTAGACTGGGAATATTTGCAAATCCCTTTTCCATTTTCTTGATACAAACGTCTTTGAAACATTTCACAGAAAAGCATTCGAACTCGATAGTAAAACTCAGATAACTATGCCTCTAAATCAAATAACATATACCGTTCGGCGTTCACATGTCATGAAACACATGCGATTGCTAGTTATATACCTATTATGATATCATCAAGAGACAAAAATGAAAGATAAGGGGGTGTCTTATATTCACATCCATAATTGTAAATACACGTGTCTAAGACATATATCAAAATATAATAATAATGTCTAGAATGAGTATGAATATATATACATGTCTAAAATCTCCAGAAGTATGTCTAAAATGTTTGAAATCTATAAAATATCACTGAAGTCTCCTCCGTGCACTAGGGTGAGTGCTGACCCTCACTACGCTCCTCGCTGCACCCGCATGTTAAAAAAGGAATATACATGTCATAAACTATATATAGCATGTACCATATATTAAAATATATAAGCAGAAATCTACAACAATTTCTTAAATAATTCAATACATTATATAACTGATATGTACAATTGATTACCTCAGTATCTGTCCCTGCGCGGATGTTGGGAGTATCTACGCTACCCGTAGATCTCTGTCCCGTAGATCCCTGTGAAACAAAATAAATAAAATGTAAGAAGTTGATAAATAAGTTTTTGAATAAAGTTCATTAATTTCTAACATTTCAATTTAGATTAAATATTAATTATATTAAAACACATGTATTTATACCCTCTCAAGGAACGCGTCTCCAAATGTATGGGATTGTCATCCACGACCTCAACACCAAAGAAATATCTCGCCAACTAAGCCAAGTTGACTGGACTCGGAACATCAAGATCCATGTTGTGCTCAGTCAAGAGTTGTGTGTATGTGACATGGGTAGATGGTGTAATGTGAAGCTCCACACACTGGAGCAGGAAGCCAAACACAAAAGTACATGTTTAATTTTAATATTAATAAATTGTAAAGTAATGATCAATTAAAATAAATTTTAATTATATTAAAGGTTTAATTTTCACACACCGGAACAGAAATGTGCTGAACATCAGGTGTGACAATCCCAGCAACAGGAAGTCTATCTGTAGCAGCGGCAGTAGTACCCTGACTAGAAGATACACTCCCACTATGCTCTATAAAATCTAAAACCCCGATAGTGGAATGTTGCAATGCCGAGCAATCACCTCATACGCACGCAACAAGTCAACAACCATGATGCGTCCTAGCCGACGTGCCTGAGCGGGATCTGTAACTAGCTCAAAGTCATCTGGGGAAATCAAAGATGCACGAGCGTATACCTCGTTGCGTGCATCACTGGTGCTACTAGCACCTCCACTGCTAGTATCGCGTCTCTGAAGGTACTGACCCACACGGTCAAAAGAGATCAATTGGGTCTCGCGAGCAATGCCAACAAGACCCTCGATAGCAGCCTCATGTGTAGTCATAACGACAGGTGCTGCGACATCCTGAAAGCCTGATAAGAATGGTTGTGGCCTTGGTACAAGCTGCCGCGTCAACAACTGCAGGAGCTCCCTCCTTTCTATATGCTTTCCTGTGGCTAATACGGCCACGCCCCTGCCCCAAATAACTAGGGATGTCTAAATAGTTCACCTTTAGGTTTAAGTGAACCTCAAGCATGTAGCATCATTATGAAGTATAACGGTAATTGGTCATTATTTGGAAATTGGCCTTGAGAGGCCACAAATCTAGGATAAATCAAAGGGGCACATAAAGGACATGAACATTTGTTTACATAATATGCCCTTATTTTCCGTTTGTCTGCATAAAAACTCCAACAAGACCTCTTAACGACTTCCTTATCGGAAAGTCGTGATGTAATCTCATTATAACCTACATCTCCTGAGACACTTGATTTTAGTGAATCCATAAATTTTTTATTGATTCAGAATCAAATGGATTATATGTTTTCAAACTTGTCTCTATTCTACGAAGATCAACCAGTATTTTTTCACAATGGGCTTTATACTGCCCAACTGTAGTTGGATTTTCGAGAATAGATTGCAATTTTGCAATCTCTAAATCGGTCCTCTCAAACAAATTTGGAGTTCCAGAAGAAGCCATGACTGTAAAAAAAATGAAAGTAAAATTCTAATTAATAGTACTTTTAATTAAAAAAAATTCCTAAGATATTCTCCTATATTAATGAAAACAGAAATATGAAATTTTCAAGCTTCAATGCAACTAATATAGAAAATAAATTACAAAATCAAATAAATTACATAAATTACAAATCACAATGATAACAAAATATACCAAGTGATGTTGCAGAGTTCAGAAATGAAAAGTTTTGAATACATTTACATGATCTTAAAGTCAAAGCAATGTTTGTAGAAGAGAATGTAAGTTTACCTGGGCACAAACCATTATCAAAGCAGAACAATTGAGTGGGATTCACCTTTCCCTGGAACACAATTTTTGTGCATATGATACAGAATTAGCGCAATCAAATAGAACACCAATCCAATTTTAAACAACAAAACACATCGGTAAAAGACATGTCTAATGCATCTATATCTCCACATGTACAAGTTGACCACTTATGCATGCTTAAAAATCAAAAAAACATTGAAATTATTTGTAATCTATTATTGATGTCATCACAGTGTTTGTATACAAAATCAGGGATAAATCAACTTTACATTTCAAGGAAGCTGTTTATTTCAAGGAAGCTGTTTAACTTTGGCATTATCTTATTTAACTCATATGACTGAAATTTCCCATCACATTTATCTAGAAGCTTTGAAGCAGCCCTAAAGGCACATTAAAACAGATATTGCAGAAGAAATATGCAAAGCTTCCTAGCAGTGGCAGTAGTATTAAGGTTTGTGAAAATGGAATATCTCCATGATATGCATTATTCTGGCAGTGCACTCTGCAATGTCGGTTCCAAACAACAATTATGCCACTATTGGGATCTTAGTATGGCATAGGCAGCTGTGAGCTACACAATATACTCATTTTACTAGAAACTAAAAAGATCCTTTATGTTACAATTTGCAGCACATAAAAGAAGCCCTTCAAAAAAATACATTGAACAATGGGGGCAACCAAGAGGACCTTGGAAAAATGTACAGGTAACAACCATATGAATTCTTCCTTAGTCGTGGATCAAAGCTAATAGAAATAAAGCTAGATAAAATTAGCTTGAAACTACAGTATAATCGTCCATTGTAAAAAACAATTTTCTCTGAACCTGGTAAAAGAATACTTTTATTGTCTAATTGGACGTACATAATGGAAGGGTATAAATATTGCCTATTGCCCTCAGAGTTTCTCATTTAGAGACCATTTACAAGTAATGAGCGCTTTTGTAATCATCCAACTGAATGTCTATTATGGAACAATTAACTGAGCTCATAGATGAATTCCATCACAGCATGACTCGCATCACCACAAGGACTTTGCGATATATCAATACATCGATGACATAATGAGAATCACAGAAAATCTAAATGAGAAATATATATTGGCTATGGTGCTACAAGCACTGTTTATAAATGTGTTCTAAAGAATTGTAAGCCAATTGTTGTAAAGAGACTCTACAGTCACCACACACAAAGCTTGCGTGAATTTAAAACTGAGCTGGAAACAGTTGGAAGCATTAAACATCGGGATCTTGGGAGTCTGCATGGATCTTGGGAGAAGGGTTTGAATTAATGACTTAATGAGAGCATGTAGAAATATTTTTGAAAACCCTAGAAAAGACTATATTTATGAATGATAGTATGGTGATGATCTTGTAAATGAGTTAAAAGAATCTAAAAATTGTGTATTTCAAGTTGACAACCATTAAGATGTTTGAATAAGAAAGCATAACCTTTTTCATAGAGTTTGAAGGATGGAAAAGTGCCAATAAGGTCTGCAAATTCTTGTGAAATCATCAATAAGGTTATTAGAATCCAAATAGGGAGAAAGTAAACAAGAATCTATCTCACTCCTAGATACCCTGTCACAGGGGTTTTGAGAGAAAGAATATTGTATGTGGATGGAAGTAACCTTGAAACCTAATGCAAATGGAAAATTAATGAGATTAGGGTGAGATAAGGAGATCAATAAGTGTGAAATAGGGGAATGAGAGATTATTAGTTTAAAATTTGCTAAAACTCAGACATGACATTATATTACCCAATTTAGAGGGCTTGTTGGAAGCATTCTTAGAGAAATAGTCATAATCCATGCCTTGAAGAATCTATAGAATCCTTAAACAGTGGAAGATTGAATTATGTGGGCTTTAGGAATCATAAATAGTAATTTTTTAGGTGCACTAAGTATGTAAGAAAGAAGGAATCCAAAATACAGTCCTAAGGGAAAAACTGTGACAATCCTAATATGCTAGCATAATAAGAAATATTAAGGACAAGTTGAACAAGGAGTCATAGAAAGTGTGTTGGAAGTACTGGTAGCTTTGAAGAGTGTAATAAAACCTTAGAAAAATCCAAAAAGTAGAGGCTTCCTTATCAGTCTTATCACAGTCCTTTTGAGGAGTTTGAGGATGGTAAATAAGAGAAAATAAAGTTATGATCAAGTTTTTATGAATGATACTAATGGAATGGGATGAAGGAGTTGGTAAGGAGTGAAATGAAAATGAGGAGTGTTGAGTGAAAGAATAACTTAGAATAAACAAAGAGGAAAGTCTGAAACAGGGTTAGAAGATTGCTTAGAGACAAGAGCAAGTAAGAAGATAAAGAAGCCATACACATGAAAATATGAGAAATAGTGTTAGAAGGGTATAAAGACATTGAAAATTCATTGAATAAGGTAGAATAATAAGGATTAAGGTGAATCTAAGATCTAATTCAGTGGGAAAGAGCTTAAACCAAGGCAAGTCAAAATTGACCTAGAAGTACAGTCTTACAAAGGACTTAAGGAACATAAAAGAGTTGAAGGAGTGTCTTGAAGAAGTAGGTAAATAAAATACATAAGGGAATAGATGGTGATGAAGACGTACAATTTCTTGTAACCAACCGTCTTAAGTGTCTAGTTAGAATTTTTTTCGAGTCTATCATGCATACTTTTTGGAAATACAAGCTCACTAAAAAGACATAGATTTATATTCACAATAGTCTTTGTGCTATCTTTGGAAACACATTATCTTGGAAAGAAGTTATGCCAGACATCAATATTTTTCATAATGTGATTGCCAAGTCTTCTAAAAAATTGGTTATCGACCACTTGTGGAAGAGCAAATGCAAAATATTTTCAGGTTGCTCAGAAAGAGCTTGCTTACAACATTGATTTGGATCACCAAATACCAATGATTGAAGAGCAAATGGGAAAGCTCGAAGATAATCAAATGGTCCATTTTAGAAGATTGAAATTGTAGTTGTAGTTATTATGTTCTAGATTCTTTTCTATGTACAGGTAACAACCATATGAATTCTTCCTTAGTCGTGGATCAAAGCTAATAGAAATAAAGCTAGATAAAATTAACTTGAAACTACAGTATAATCGTCCATTGTAAAAAACAAGTTTCTCTGAACCTGGTAAAAGAATACTTTTTATTGTCTGATTGGACGTACATAATGGAAGGGTATGCCCTAAAAAAATTCACATGTTTTACAGAATAGAATTTCCTTATCAAAGCCTGTACGATTTTGAATGAAATACCTGGCATGCGTTGTTTGGACTTCGTCGTTGGAGGGCTCGCTTATGAAAGGGCTCTCGCCTGGTGTGGTGGGCTCTGATCCAAACTTGACGAAGGAGGTGGGGCGGAGGAAAATGATTTCCTCCGCAGAGCCTCCAATATACATACAGGGGTGTTCGCGCGAACCGCATTCGCGCGAATAGGGTTCGCGCGAACAGAGTATTCGCGCGAACATGTTCAATTGCACCACGCGGCAAAAAAATGGCTTACGTGTCTGTTCGCGCGAAACTGGTTCGCGCGAAGACTCTGTTCGCGCGAACCCTCCTTGGAAAATGCCTTCCCCATTTTGGCTCGCATTTTCGGGACAAAAAGTGGGACACAACACCTAGTGATAGGTTGAATAGAATCCATGGCTAGTGATAAAATGGAAGGTGGTGAAGGTCTAGGTGGGAGTGGTTAACAACCGACATGGAATACGAGCGCGCTTTCTTGTCTTTGAGTCAACACCATGTGAACCAAGATCTTGATCGAGCTCATTTGGTTCTCTCATAAATGACATAGAAAAATTACAAGAACATGTGGTAAAAAGTGGATTAGGTATAAAATGTTTGCTAGAAAGTGACACATGAGCTAACGATGCCGATTAGGTAAACCGATGCCGGTTGTAGGTAAACCGCTGAACAGTCATTGTAGAAAATGGACAGTGAGTCAAGAAAAAGGGTATAAGGCCAAATTTGATAGGTATGCCAAATCTGATGAGTTTTATAGCGTCAATGGGAATGATAGTAGTGATAAGGACTGTGAAAAGTGGAAGAAAATGAATAGATGTCCTTTTAGGTAGGTTAACAAAAGGACATGGAACCGATGCCGGTTGGGTATAACCGACGATGGTCGGAGGGTAATATGCGTACCCAAAGCGTAGGGTAATGCACCACCGGAAAGATGTTCAACATACCCCAATGATGATACAGTCTCCTTGGAAGGTGTTCGAGAATCCGAAAAGCTCGCCAAGTATATGTTTATATCCTACATGCCTCGCTTGGCCTCCACATGATTTTCTTTGCCCTCTGCCCCCCTTTTTCCTTGCATTTTGGTCTTCAGTGACAAAATTTCCACCCTTCCTGGGTGGCGGTCCCATGACTACCACCAAGGATAGGGTGACGGTCCCCTAACCGCCACCCTGCATAGGGCGGCGATCCTATTCGCATTTTCTAGAAAGTTCAAACGATCACATCAAACGTAAATCTTCAATTTCTACCCATATTCTTCATCTACTTTGCTTTGCATTTATTTTTGGCCACCCCCGTGAATACTATTTTCACTTTGTTTAATGGTAAAAGATTTCAATTCCAAGTTACCTTCTTGTGATTGCATTTGCTATAAATAGCCAACTTGTTTTCAAACAAATGGCCCCTCTCCTTCTCTATTTAATCATTCAATCTTTGATTTTCTTGCTTAGAATTCTAATAGTTTCATGTTTTGCATCCATTGTTGGTCTTCCTTTGTTGTTTAGAGGTCATTCAATCTTCTTGTTTCATTCTTGCTTCATTACTGTTCCATGTAAGTTAGTTTAAAATAAAATAGTTTCATTCTTAGATTGGAATCCATTTAGAGTTACAGGTTTTGTTTAGTCACAAAGGATAGCTTCTAAAACTCTCGGTGCATTTGTGTTGTATTCCCGCAATAAATCCCACTAGGAATTACATAGTCAAGCTCTGTTCACTTGCACTATCTCTCTCTTACTCGCATTGTATTCAGTCTATGTCCAAAAGATTCCATTGTTTGAGTTCCTTATTCTGTTGATGCTATCATATACATGCTTTTCTGGATTCAAGAGAACATAAAGGAACGAGGAGATCACACTGAGGGGAAAAATTCACACACAACTGGATTTACCATTGTTTTGTAAACGCCAAGTTTGAGCTATCAAAGTTCTAGTTACAACGTATCAAATAGAGTAGTGAATTATTTTATTTCAGTCAAAAGTTCACTCTCGATATCACCAGGGAAGCTATGGGGATTGATAGTTTCTGAGAAACCGTGATTCATTCCTCACTTCTGAGGTAGGATCGAGAGTATTTCAATTTAAAACAATTAGTTGCTTAAATATTTGGGATAAATTCATTAATCGCATGTGCAAATAGCCACACCCAGATTATTTTGTTTGTTTTAATTCTATTACTAGATTAGTTGTCCATTTTCTAAATATATTAGAATAACTTCTCTTTAAATTTCATTAAAATACTTCATCAAAAATACAAAAATAAAAGAATACATGCATAGTATAGATACATCTTTCATAATTAGTTTATTAATTTTAGTTAAAAGTTGAATCATTTTGCATGACAATCATGGGACCTAGAGAGCCTAGAGAATATATATTTGAACCAATAGTGCCTCAACCAAATCTACCCACAACATTAGCTGATATAGATCAAGACCTTAGGATACATGTCTTTCAAGCAACAACAAACCTACAAGAAATTAGTGAACAACTGAGAGGGTTAAATATCGAAGATGACAAGGCATACACATTTTGGTCAAATCATCCTAACTATAGACTGCCTTGATAAAATATCCGAATGATTATACAAGGATTCAAAAGAGAACAAGTATTTGGTTGCGATCCTTTAGTTCCACAACCTGACGCAGGAGACCTCCTCGTTGACATAGATACTAGCTTACGCATTCAAGTTTCTAGAACACCTGTAAGGTATTCTGAGAAAATTATACAACTTCTAGTTCTAAACATAGAGGCTGAAAAGGTGTATGATTACTGGATAGTTGGAAGAAGGGATTGATTCTTCACATGACCATAACAGGTCCACAACAACCATGAACTCATGGTTGTGATCCCCAAGTCCCATAACCCAACGGGCCTACAAATTAGTTAAGTATTGATACCAGTTTATGAACGCTGGTATTTAGATCCTCACCACTCCCACTAGATATCATAACACAATTCTCCGTATTAAATATAGAATCAATCAATCTAATATTTTCTGGACTAGACCAGAAAACCACCCATAGTTCACTACAAATCCACTAAACCTCCTATCACCATTTTCATGACCTTGTTTGGAGATATATATGAAGATCCCACAGGTCACTTCCAATGTATCCAACAACCAATAAAAAGGATCTCGAAGAGCTCGACATTGATTGGAGCCTCCGAACAACTATTATATCTGAATAAACCATTACACCAATTCAGGTTAGGAAGGCCTTTTTTGCCTTAGATTCACAGATTCCATTATTACGTATTGAGGATATAAGATTACCCAATTAGTTTGTTTGTATCCATTTATATTCCACATTCATTGGCTGTCTGGCATGACCTCGAGAGGTCAGTACGAGGAAGAGGTACTTGTAGATTCCCATGCTCGCATGTCACTTTTCCATCATACAAAACTGGTGAACCCGACGTGAACAAACAAATATTCCCCTTTTGTTTTCATTTCTTTCATCCACCTTCGCTCTTTCCCATTATTCTCGTGGGTATTCATATACCCCCCGAATATGTCAGGATACGATGCATATGGTAGACCTCTCTCAGGTCTTGAAGCAAGTTATAGTCAAACAAGTAGACAACCATCACCCTCGCTTTCCGCATGGGCTGATAACTATTCAAGTAATTACTTGTCGTCTCAAACTCCCCTCAAAGAACTAGCTCCAGTTCTTTGTTCCGAATTGAGGAGTTTGATCAGCTTGCACAAACACAACAACCAGAGCCCTTAGGCTCTAATAAAATGATGTTTACTGGAGAATCCACTTCATCTCTTCGGTCTTTGTTGCACCACGATCAAGAGACAAATGATCCACTCTCATTTTTGGATGAGGAGTACTTAAGCACGCTATGCTATAAGTGAATAATGCTTCCAAAACATGTATCCACCTATAGGGAGTTTACAAGGACAACCCGATACCCTATTCCAAGAAAACACCCCATTCCTTCACCTATGGGAAATGCCTCGGTGAAACTCTGGCGGAGATACCGATCAATTCATAGTAGTAGGGTATCACACCCCTTTATAACCTCAAGGTATACAACAAATTCCATTAAGGAAAAACGTTGTGTCTTCGCCAATAGATGTCATTTCAGCCTTAGTTGAGAAAGTTAGAGGGTTAGAACTTGCTCAAACAAACCAAAATTCATATTTTGGGCAAGCAAGAATCCCCAACCCTCCTCATCATCCCAATCATGTTGACTCTCCTTACAGAATAGGTTAGGATGCCTCCTCAAAATCCTTATAATTACCCACAATAAACACCAACTAGGACCACATTTTCAAATGCCGCTCCAGTTGAAAACATGACACCTCCCAGCTTGGCACCAAACAACCCATACCAGAACAATGCTCCTCCTTACTTAAACATTTATTCAAAATCACCACAAGGAGACATGTTCTCTTCTCCTGGGATGTTCATTCAACCACATGGATTCCCTTATGTCCCTACAAACACATATGCTATGCCATATCAAAAATCTTTCCTCCTCAACCCCCTCAACAAGCACCATCGATGGTCGAGGCCTATGTGTAGGGACTTATTCAGAATATTTAAAAGAGCCCCTAGACTTCACCATACAAAGTGTTATGCTTCCAAGACCTCTTCCCAATTTACCCAAATATAAAGGGGAAGGGGATCCAAACGCACACATTAAGGCCTATGCCACAACCATAAGGGAATTACTCCCTTGGGACGGGGTTGTTGCTAAAATATTCCCTAAAAAATTAGAAGGTATTGCCCTTGATTGGTATTACAGAATACCTAAAGCCTCAATACACTCATTCAAACAACTTGTGTCTGAGTTCATCAAAGCTTTTGATATGAACAAATTGTTAAGAACAGGAATCAGGGAGTTCTTGCATATTAAACAAGAACATAATGAATCATGAATCCGTCGCTCATTTTATTCAAAGATGGCGTAAAATTCTCTACTCATCAGTAAGTTCTCCAAACATGGATCAAATGGAACTATGTGATTTATTCCTTAATTCTCTTAATAGAGAGATAAAGGAAGAAGTCCAGAAGTTCCCACTAAGAACTTACGATGAAGTACTTGAGAGTGCTCTCCAAATCCACCAAGAGCGTGATAGATAGTGGTTGTAAGACATATGGAACAAATGAGAAATTAACCACTCCCAATCAAAACACCACGGCCTATCCTAATACCGAGAATGCTAATCAAGGACCTAAGATCCTTAACAAGAACCGCAGAGTTACAACAAATGGAGTAACTAACCAAGTTAAAAGGGAAAATGTTGTAAACATTTCGCCACCTGTTAATAATCAGTGAAATAACAATTTTACTCCAATAATCAATGCACAGTGGATTTTAATCGTCCACCGCGACCACAACAACAACAACAACAACAACAACGATAATGAAAAATCCAAACACAAGGTCCAAATCAAAACCCAACTAGATATTAGAGTCAAAACCAAAGGCAACAACCTCAAAATTTTAACTCTAACAACCAACAACCTTATCAGAATTTTGGGCCACAACAAGTTTTAAATCAATAGCCTCGAAATTATAATCCCAATTTGTATTGTGGCTTCCACAAGATTCAAGGCCACGATACTAGGACTTGTCGTGACTACAATAAATTCATGCAGCGTTTGCAGAAGATCAAAAGCAACTCTTTATAGATATGTTTTTAGCAAATTCTATAGTACCCATGCCAAACGCTTATACAGGGGAAATTTCCCCTCAAAATGCACCCCTCAAGATCTTTAATGATCCACTCCCAAACCATTCTAACAATAACAAGCTAGATCCTAATGGAACAAACAAGGGTGTTATAATAGGAAACAATGATCATGAAGCTTCAACTTCATTAAATCCACTAGTCGCACCCCAACTAGGAACTCGACCCCAAACCAAGATAGTTGGTTTGGTGGAGTTAGACACCGAGCTACCCGTAGAAACCATAACAAGAACATGGGATTATTCTTCTCAACCAACTCCAAGTTATCCATTAGAGCTAGACAACATTCAACAAATGTTGGTAAAACCCATAGGTGCTATGATTTAGTTAATGACTTAACTAAAACCTTCTCTCACATTTCCTTTTGGATTTGTTAAAGAACTCTCCCGCCCATAGGGCTTCCCTCTTAGAAGCATTAGGCCTTGGTCATTTAATCAACATCACTCCTCCTCTAGAAATGCAAGTAAACCATGTAGACTTTGACATTTATCCTCTGGGGCAGCCAGATAGGGATACTGAATTTATATTTGATATAAGCAAAATGCCAACAGACGTCGAGATTACATGAAGAGGCGACCCAGCCTTACATTTACAAGTATGGGTTTATAATAATTATGTTAAATGCACAATGATTGACGATGGGGCAGCAGTTAACATAGTCCCCTTCACTTTTCTTCAAAAGTTAGGATATGGAGAGATAAACTGTTCCACAACATGAAATACATTAAGAGGATATGATAGCCTCAAGGCCACTTTAATTGGAACCATAGTTTTACCAGTCACTTTAGGACCCAAGATGGTTCTCACCAAATTTTATATTATAGATCGGAAACCAACTATAATATGATCCTTGGTCAGCCATGGATACACCGCATGAAGGAAATCCCTTCCACGTTATTCCAAGAAATAAGATTTCTACACTTAGGGAAAATATTTGTGGCACAAGGTGACCCAAAGCCCTTCGATATACACCTAGCTGATTTGAAGAAAAGACCAGGCGTTCACTCCAAGTTTGAACTCCCAACAAATCAACTCATCAAACCAATTAATTCAAAACCAAAAGAGAAGTTGATACCCACCATAGAATTGGAAATTACAAATCTAGCCAAAGACATTCCAGCACTCAAAAATGAGACCAATGTTATAAAAATAGTGTCACTAGGGACTACCGCAAAAATTGTCGAGTTACTAGAGAAAGACTTACCTATTCTCCTACCATTTGATTCTATGGGTATGGGATGCACCCTAGGAATTGCTTCTCTTCCATTAGATGAAGTTTTTATGGTAGAAGTAACCGAAGCGAAAGAAATAGATACGACAAATACCCCAACATCCATTTTTCCAAGAAAATATTGGACTCTCCACTTCGATGGGGCTAGATGTCACTTTGGAGCTGGGGCAGGAGTGATCTTTACTTCACCTAAGGGAAAGATCCTACCTTTCACCTTTAAATTAAACTTTGAATGTACAAACAATGGGGCTGAGTACGAAGCTCTCCTCCTTGGCCTCATCCTAGCCAAAAGAATGGGTGTCGATGACATTAGAGTGCTAGGAGACTCGCAACTAGTTGCAAACCAAGTCTCCGAGGTATATGAAACTAGGGATGAACATTTACAACTATACAAAACAACGGTGTTAGATCTAAGCAAGGGATTTAACTTCATATCAATTGAATCAATCCCACGAGAACAGAACCTTCTCGCAGACTCGATAGCAACCTCAGCTTCCCGTTTTACTCCGAACAGTGAGTTGGAAGATACAAATTTCATAGTATCACTTCGTACCAAACCATTAGTGTGTAAAATACCAACAAACTCACTCCTAACTCATGGAGAAGTTGAGGATGATTTTTCTATCATAGATCACTTTGAAAATGATAGAGTCACTCTCGAATATCTAAACGCCTATGCGGAACTACACCTTGCTTACCGCATGGTAGATCTTTCCTTAATACCACATTCCTCTTCCTATTTTGGAAATCCCATGGTAGAGTCTCCTCCACAAAAGGATCTCGATATCTATGAGATAGAAGATGGAGAAAGCTTAGAACTACCTCTAGCCCCACCTAAATTTGAAGAAGGTAACGCTTCTTTAATAGAAGAAACCATTAACATAAACATTATAACAGAGGAAGAACCAAAAATTTTGATGTTGGGATCCTCGTTAACTCAAAAGGAGATAGAAATACACAACCAAATCCTCAAAGAACATCAAAAGGCTTTCGCATTTAACTATAAAGAAATGACGGGCATTACACCACACTTCGTGGTACATAACCTTGTCACTAAACCAAATGCAAAACCAATTAAACAAAAGTCAAGACCAATGAAGCCAAAAGTGGCTCTCATGGTAAAAGAGGAAGTAATAAAACTTCTCCAAGTGGGATTCATCAAACCTATTGACTATTCACAATGGGTATCTAATATCATCCCTGTTCTAAAAAGAATGGGAAGATACACATTTGCATAGATTTTCAGGATATTAACAAAGCTTGTCTCAAGGATGATTTCCCATTACCATCCATTAACGTTATTTTTGATGCAATAGGTAGATTTGAACTATTGTCCCTCATGGATGGGTTCTCAAGGTATAATCGATTAAAATATCAGAGCAGGATCAAGCCAAAACCGCATTCATAACTCCCTAGGGAACTTATTGTTATGTTGTCATGCCATTCGGTCTTAAGAAGCGATAGTGCTACATATCGGCGGTAATGACATACATATTCCATGATCTTATCCATAAAATCGTGGAATCCTATGTGGATGACTTATTGGCCAAATCCAAGAAAAAGCTGTGATCATCTTAAAATACTCGTATCATCCTCTCGTGATTAATTGAATATGGTGTCACATTAAACCCATAGAAGTGTGTGTTTGGTGTGACAGGAGGCAAACTTCTAGGCTACATTATATCTTCATGAGGGATTGATGTCGATCCAGCCAAAATCCACATTTTTCTCGAAATGATCCCACCATCGATGAGTCGGAATCGAGATCATTTCTTGGGAAACTCGATGCAATCTAAAGGTTTATCCCTTATATTTAGGTTTTTCCATTCATCCAATCAACAATCTATTAAATAAATATTTTAGCATTGATTGGACTAAAGAATGCAACGAGGCCTTCAAGCAGTTAAACGCTTCTTGTTGTCTCCACCCACATTAATGGCTCCCAAACCAGACTACCATTTGATCCTATACTCACGAGCCACTCATGTCTCACTAGCCTACATGCTGGCTCAAGAAGACAATGATAAACGAGAATGTGCGGTCTATTTCATCAGCCAAACATTGCTCGACTATGAAACACATTATACACAAGAAGAGAGAGAATGCCTTGCCATAGTTTTTGCTACAAAATGTTTAAGACATTACATGTTAAACCAAGAAACAAGGTTCATTATAAAGACAGATCATTTATGAACATTCCTCATGCAAGGGTCTTTATCTAAAAAGGCTGGGTGTTTCATAACCTTAATGGGAAAATTTGAGTTAACATTCGTAAACCAAAAATCTGTTAAGGGACAAATCATTGCAGATTAGTTAGCTGAAAATCCACTAGATGGAGGTGATCTGGTAAATCTAGACTTTCATGATGAGTGTAGATACTTCATCGAAATGAGGCCCCCCATCTCTACATGTCCCTGGTATACTAATATCATCAATTTTATCATAGACCATGCATACCGGAAGGTGCCACATCACAACAAAAAGGGCGGTTATGCATTATCACCGCTAAATATGTTGTTTTAGAACAGGTACTCTATCGTAAAACCTTCGACGACATGCTTTTAAGATGCGTCGACATAAAAGAATCTAAGAAGATCCTTTATGAATCCTATAGTGGGATATGTGGAGGCCACTTCGGTGGTCACGTGACCACTTGTAAAATACATCGGATGGGCTATTTTTGGCCCACTCTCAAACATGATGTAGTAGAGTTTGTATGTAAGTGCCACAAATGCCAAGAATTCTCTCACGAGATTCACATGCCAGCACAATCCTTGCAACCAATAGCGACCTCGTGGCCCTTTTCCACATGGGGTCTAGACTTGATAGGGAAATTCTCTCCCTCATCAACCGATGGCCATAATTTTATAATTACAGCCATAAAATATTTTACCAAATGGGTAGAGGCCATGCCCCTCACCACCGTACCAGGTTCGGTAATTTCCAAATTCATTCTAAACCAAATCATTTATAGGTATGGTGTCCCATAAGTCATTATCTCTAGATAATGGCACATCCTTTAAAAATGATGAGGTCCATGAGTTATGTAGCAAATTCAAAATAAACCATCACACGGCCTCTCTTTACTACCCTCAAGCCAATGGGCAAGCCGAAGCGACAAACAAAACATTAAAGGCTATTCTCCTCAAAACAGTCAAGGAGAACAAACAAGATTGGCATTTAAAACTATATCCGGCCTTGTGGGCCCATCGAACCTCAATAAGAACACCAACAGGAGCAACCCCTTTCTCACTGGTATTGGGGCGAAGTAGTTCTCCCACTTGAGGTTGAAATACCTAGTCTCCGCATCTCATTACAAGGGATTTTGGATGAAGAAGCTTATAGGGAGGCACACCTCTCTCAACTGGAAAGCCTTGATGAGGCCAGGCTAAATGCCAAACAATGGCACAAATCCTATGCTGACCAGATGTGCTGGCAGTATAATAAAAAATCTACGAGCGAGAAATATACGAGGGAGATCTAGTTGTAAGACTAGACAACTAGATCGATAACAAAATTGATGAAGCAAGTTCCGGCCCAAATGGTTAGGCCCATACCGAGTCATGAAAGACTATGGAAATGGTGCGTATCTCTTGTACACACTAGAAGGTGAGGAATTCAATGAAACTATAAAAAATTACATCTTAAACTGTTTTACGCATGAGGCATCAAAATCACCACTTGTACATTATGGCTACCTACATTGCATTAGTCATTTAGTTGTTTCATTTTGTCCACTCATTTCATAATAATTGTAGTCCAGGAACTTACTCTTAAGAAATCTATTACAAATTTCTAAAAGTATTGGCAAAAGCATTCAAATCACATCTCCTCAAACATCATCAAGTAATTTCAAATCTTCTCATCAAGCTTGACAGACAAGCATTGACGAAAACCATACCAAGGCCTGCATACTTGGTTTTGCTCTTTCTTTCTACTAGGTGAAGTTGTCCTTACCTACGGTCTATTCTAGAAGCTTCTTGGTGTCACATCTATCCCTCTTAAATCTCTTTGAAAGAAAGGATATCCCAAAGTCATAGATCAGAAATGTCAAAATCAAATGGAATCAAAAGTGCCAAGAAAACAAAATATTTTATTTTACACACTTCTTTGCCCCACCAACCTTTGGTGATAAGCCCACATCTCTTACTGGTGGTGTGAGGTTGGGAAAGGAAAGAAGTGCCCTTACTCACCTATATCCCACCTTTGGTGACAAACCCGTGCTTCTTACTAGTGGCATGGGGTAGGGTATGGGGGGTCCATTCACACAAATTAACAAATCTTGGTATGCTAGAAGCACAAATCAAATTATATTAAGAGAAAACAAATGTCCAAATTCCAAAGAGATCAAATCCTCAAAACCAGATTTTGTCAACCAGGTTGCCATTTATGAATCTAAGTCTAGATAAACTGGAAAATAAGTGACTTGCTGAGCTTGGTGATAGTTTTGAGTAGGGTAAGTGTGTAGGTCTAAGTTTGGTTTTTGATACTGGTTTGTCTGTCTCTTATCGTTCCATTCAGTCAAACTCATACAATTTGTGCCCTTCCCAACTCTTGGTGTAGAGCCCTCACATCTTACTAGTTGTGTGGAGTTAGGAATGGGGCAAATTCATCTCTTTATCACTATACATTCATCACATTTTTCCAACATAAGAAGAAATCATGAACATTGCCCAAAGAATTCAAAAGTTCAGTACTACCATATGTTTGTATCATCTCATATCAAGCATTACAAAAACATACAAAGTAAAACATTCGTTTACTATCATTTGTTATCCATCACATACATTCTGAAAAGCATGAAAACAAGTACTCTAAAAACATCTAGTATACATGTGGAAACAAGTCACAAAATTCTAGGCACCAAAAGTCTAGATCCAAAAGATATATATATATATATATATATATATATATATATATATATATATATATATATATATATCAAGTTTTATATACAATGCCATCATGCACTAGGCATGGTCAAAATGCTCAATGAGCCCAAAAAGTACAAAAACACTCATATAAATATATGACAAAACACTACAAAAATGGCCTCTCAACCCCTATGGGATCCCTCAGAGGGCGTACGACCACATCTAGGACTCCAGCTACGCCAGCGCTCCGAATGCACTAAGGGCTCACGGTCACGGCACATAAAGAGTTGCCATCTCACTCTGAGAATGACTCCTCCTCATCAAGCGCTCGACCATCCTATATCTAGCTACCTTAGCACAGAGAAAAGTCATGATCTTTGTCACCTTCCGATAGGAAAAAAACATTGGTATGCCTACCGCCATCGAAGGATCTCCCACATCCTCGTAAAGATCAAGCACGAGTCTTCTCCGAGGGAGAAACAAGGTATTTATGCATACTCGGTGAATCAAGTCTCGCCACTCATCAACAGTCACTGCAAATAAAGGAGAAAATAAGTTAGAAAATGATAAAAAATAAAACCAAGAGTAAACAAAACAAAAATAAATAACAACTAAGACAATTCTAACTAAAACAAAGTCAAGAGAAGAGTAGCAACTCACTCGGATCTCTAGGCCTCCAAGAAGGGTCTCTAGGATCTGCGCACTGCCACTGATGCTACCACTGACTGGCATCTCTCTCCCACATCTAGAGCAATGTGACGGCCTGTGACAGACTCACCATCTCCCCCTAAATCTTGAGAGAGCAACTCCTCTGAGATCAGAGTCACCCTCTACATGCTTCGCTCACCCTCTCGGCCCATAGGATATCCTGAGTGTCATGCCACTCGGAATCACTATCATCCTCCCCACCCATCCCCGATCTCCATCTCCATCTCCTCTCTGTCTCTCCCCTAGTGAACTCCTCAGACTCGGAGTCCACGTCAATAGGCTCATCACTGCTATGGGTAGGACTGGCGGCAATCTGAAGTAAAGGTGCCCGAGGAGCACTGGCTACCCCTCGAGCACATACCACCCTCCTAGCTGCGATGGGGACACCAGGAGTAACAATAGTCCAACCCCGGCCTCTAGGACCTCCCCGAGCCTCACGAACAGATCTATACACTGGCCCCTGGAGGAAACATGTCAATATATGGGAGGCCGAACTGCTGTGGTACTCTATCAAAGGGGTAGATCTCCAACTTCCCCGCCCTATCTATCACCGACTAGTAACTGACAAGAAATCAATGTGACAATCTCTTCTCCCCATAACCCTGCCATGGCTTGATAAGGAGTGGCCTCTATGTCTACAATGGTTAAAGAGGCCACTGGCTAGTGAGGCACTCTAAGAACAGTCATTCGTATCCACCTCGCTGCCCTGACGGCCCAGGATCCTCTCGCCTCTACACCTCTCCCATACGGAGTGATATGCTCATCCACCCAACTCACGATAAGAGTGGGGTGGCTCGATCTTGTCCTTGTAGTCAAACCACCCTGTATAAATCATGGTAGGTGGTCCCAAGGATGTCTGCTCCCAAGCGTAAACACGTCCATGGCCCTCAATCTATGCAATGATGGGGGCCCAACAATATAAGAGGGTGTCCCCTCCCTTGTCCCTAATCAATCTCAAAGAAAGGATGCCCATAATAGCCTTGCGGAGCACAAGAATGTCTGACTCAACAATGGAGCGAACCCTCACCCCCTTCTTCGACCCCATCAAAACAACTACATCCCCCATATAGGTGGCCCACTGAACCACCTGAGATCTCGATACTATTGTCTTAAGAGACAGCCACCGCCCAAGGATCAAAACCCCCAGTATATACGGTAAACATCCTCCAGGGTGATGGTCCACTCACCCCTAACTCTTGGCAATCGGAAGGTGTTCCGATCCACATCCTAGTATGAAAATAAGTCACACAAGTATGTGACTAGCGGAGTGCAACGTGAAGGACTGTGCAATCCTCCAAATGCCAACCCTCTAAAGAGTATCTCGCTCTGCCTGAGTGAGTGCCTCTAACATTATTGGGAGCCAATCACACTCCCTCTCTTGGCTCCATCTAATGTACTCTTCCTTCTTCGCATACACCCAAAAACATAGAAAAGGAGTAAGTTAGTATCAAAATCCAATTAGAAAAACTATCAAAAACATGTAAAAGTGTTAAAAATGCAAAAGTAAGTAAGAAAATCTTTGTTTTTTGCTTTTTGTTGCGAACAACCACCCTGCGGCAGAGCGACGGTTCTATAACCACCACCTTCTAAGGTGGCGGTCCCATAACCGCCACCCTATGCAGGGTGGCAGTCCTATCCTGAACCCGCAAATGGCTCGGAAGCCCTAAAAATGCCTAAAAACAAGCAAAAGACACCATTTTAACTAAAATAAGGACCTACCCTATGGCGCCCCCCAGAGACTCATTTAAAACTAGTATTTTCAAAAAAATCCCCCAAGACAAAGATTTTATCATTTCTACATTTTAGGTTTAAAAATAATAAATTAAGGAAAACTAACCTGAGACTTTGCAGGCCGATGTTCCACTCTCGGAGGCATGATCACGTTACCACCATGAACGTTTTGACTATACTCTCATCGAAAACCGTTACCGTGGGTCCCAGAGCTCAAAAACTATCAAATCAATCCACGTAAATGAATAGTGAAATGAGTTCATTATATATATATATATATATAGCCTTTTAAAATTGATTTTGAATGTCTTTCGCAGGGTCGGAGTGTCGACGGAGGTAAGTTCTAAACCCCGTGTAGATGGTAAGTCCTCATTTCATATCAATTTAGCCTTATTTCTCAAATTATTTTATTTAGCTGCACTTGAGTCCCCTTTTTCATTTTGCAGATAACAGGATCTTGGATGGCAACTTTCCAACACACGGGCGTGTCGGGTATAACTCCTAACTCCCCATTTTGGGACCGCCATACTCGGATCCACCATTTTATGCCTCTTCATGGCTAAGATGCTTCTCCGAGGGGGAAATATGTACGTACCCAAAATTGTAGGGTACTACACTACCGAAAGATGTTACACATACCCCAATGATGATACATGTCTCCTCGCAAGGTGTTTGGAATCTAGAAAAGCTTGCCAAGTATACGTTTATATCCCGTATGCCTTGCTTAGCCTCCACATGATTTTTTTTCCCTCTGCCCCCCTTTTTCCTTGCATTTTGGTCTTCAAGTGATGAGAGGCTGTCACCCCCTGGCGGCGGTCCCATGTGACCGCCACCCAGAGAGGGCGACAAATCCGTAACCACCGCTGTCTACACAAGGCGACGGTCATGTTCATGTTTTCCAGAAAGTTCCGAAAATCACGTTAAACGTAAATCTTCAATTTCTACCGCATTCTTCAACTACTTTTCTTTGCATTTATGTTTTGGCTGCCTGTGAATAGTGTTTTCACTTTGTTTAATGGTAAAAGAGTTCAATTCCAAGTTACCTTCTTGTGATTGCATTTGCTATAAATAGCCAACTTGTTTTCAAACAAATGGCCCCTCTCCTTCTTTGTTTAATCATTCATTCTTTGAGTTTCTTGCTTAGAATTCCAATAGTTTCATGTTTTGCATCCATTGTTGATCTTCCTTTGTTGTTTAGAGGTCATTCAATCTTCTTGTTTCATTCTTGCTTCATTACTGTTCCATGCAAGTCAGTTTAAAATAAAATAGTTTCATTCTTAGATTGGAATCCATTTAGAGTTGCAGGTTTTGTTTAGTCACAAAGGATAGCTTCTAAAACTCTTGGTGCATTTGTGTTGTATTCCCGTAATAAATCCCACTAGGAATTGCATAGTCAAGCTCTGTTCACTTGCACTATCTCTCTCTTACTCACATTGTATTCGGTCTATGTCCAAAAGCTGCCATTGTTCGAGTTCCTTATTCTGCTGATGCTATCATATACATGCTTTTCTGGATTCAAGAGAACACAAAGGAATGAGGAGATCACACTGAGGGGACAAAGTCACACACAATTGGATTTACCATTGTTCTGTAAACGCCAAGTTTGAGCTATCAAAGTTCTAGTTACAACGTATCAAATAGAGTAGTGAATTATTTTATTTCAAATCAAAAGCTCACTCTGATATCACCAGGGAAGCTATGGGGATTGATAGTTTATGAGAAACCATGATTCATTCCTCACTTCTGAGGTAGGATCGAGAGTATTTCAATTTAAAACAATTAGTTGCTTAAATATTTGGGATAAATTCACAACTACGGGCGAATAGCCACATCAAAGCTATTTTGTTTGTTTTAATTCATTATTAGATTAGTTGTCCATTTTCTAAATATATTAGAATAGCTGCTCTTTAAATTTTGTTAAAATACTTCATCAAAAATACAAAAATAAAAGAATACATGCATAGTATAGATACATCTTTCATAATTAGTTATTAATTTTAGTTAAAAGTTGAATCGTTTTGCATGACAATCACAAGACCTAGAGAGCCTAGAGAATATATATTTGAACCAATAGTGCCTCAACCAAATCTACCCACAACATTAGCTGATATAGATCAAGACCTTAGGATACAGGTCTTTTGAGCAACGACAAACCTACAAGTAATTAGTGAACAACTGAGAGGGTTAAATATCGAAGACGACAAGGCATACACATTTTGGTCAAATCATCCTAACTATAGACTGCCTTGATAAAATATTTGAATGACTATACAAGGATTCAAAAGAGAACAAGTATTTGGTTGTGATCCTTTAGTTCCATAACCTGACACAGGAGACCTCCTCGTTGACATAGATACTAGCTTACGCATTCAAGTTGCTAGAACACATGTAAGGTATTATGAGAAAATTATACAACTTCTAGTTCTAAACATAGAGGCTGAAAAGGCGTATGATTACTAGATATTCAGAAGAAGGGATTGATTCTTCACATGACCATAACATGTCCACAATAACCACGAACTCACGGTTGTGATCCCCAAGTCCCACAACCCAACGGGCCTACAAATCAGTTAAGTATTGATATCGGTTTACAAACGCTAGTATTTAAATCCTCACCACTCCGGCCTAGATATCATAACGTAGTCATCCGTATTAAATATACAAGCCAATCAATCTAATATTTTCTGGACTAGACCAGAAAACCACCCATAGTTACTATAAATGCCATCACTTCCCACGTATCTAACAACCAATAAACAAGATCTCGGAAGAGCTCGACATTGATTGGAGCCTCCGAAAACTATTATATCCGAACAAACCATTACACCAATTCAAGTTAGGAAGGCCTTCTTTTCCTTAGATCGATGATTCCATTATTACATATTGAGGATATAAGATTATCGATTAGTTTGTCTATATCCATTTATATTCCACATTCACCAGTTGTCTCGGCATGACCTCGGGAGGTCAGGTACGAGGAAGAGGTACTTGTAGATTCCCATGCTCGCATGTCACTTTTCCATCGTATATAACCAATGACGGTCACTAGACCGACACCGTCACTGTGGAAATTGAAACAGTGATGAAAGAAAAGTGGTTGTGAATTAAAATTTGATGGGGAATCAAGCCTAGAATTCTGAGAATGATGAGAATATGGTCTAGGCACACTCAGGAAGAGTCGGAATACACCAACTATGATGAGGAGCATGTGAGGAAAAACAAAAAAATAAATGAAGAGCGTAACCTCTCACCTCAAAACGCAAGCCAAGCAAAAACATTAAAAAATGTGACCCTAAGAGTGCCTTTTCTATTATGTTTGTTTAGCTTATGCTATTTAAGGACTGACTCATGAACTATAGAATAGAGTTTTTGGTGAGGATGGCTTCCTACAAATAAGGAGATCTAAAAGGTGAGGTTTTGGTATGTTATGGCGGGGGTGGGCTTCACTTTGAAGTATGACTCGATAGAGCAACAAGCTAGGGAGTACCTGTCAATCCTCATATCAGTGTGATCATTGACAGGCATTCCCAGGAAAGATGTTGTTTAAGAATATGTATTTGTTTTGAATTTTGTGCAATGTGGCAAGACTCAGAGAGAGAGAGAGAGAGATGTGCTTTCTACGATTCGTTTTTCAACCATCATTGGGAATGACTTCCAGTGTATAGGTTACCCTCAATTAATGTGAGCTAATGCGATAAATCAGAATGCAATGCACTTATTTTAAGCCCAAATCGAAATGTGAAGTTGGATGACACAAATAGATGAATAGGAAGAGGGATGCTCTTTCACTAAAATGCAGAAAACAAGAAGAAATGATTCTTTTTAAGTACACCAAAAGAAAGATTTCTTTTAGAGAAAATAGAAAGAAAAGGTAGGTTACCAAGGAAGAAAATTAATGTGTATGCTTTTCAAAAGGGAAACAAACACACAAATTTTCCTAGGAATGAATAAAATGCAAGGAACCCTGGATGGGTCCCACCAGGCGTGCCAAAATGTTTCACCTGATTCTTAGACGTTTCTTTGAAATATTGACAAAATAGATAGGGTAACAGCATAGGAGGAATACCTATTGAAATGTTGGTTGATGGGTTGTTGCGCGTGTATGACTTCTGAATCCATAGCTGATCGTGAGAGCTTCCTTTTGGCTAGGAGGAACTACCTGTAATGGAAAGAAAGACCACCAAAAAGAGTTAAACAATATGTGCAGTGAACTGCCTAGCGTGTGCTAGATCCGAGAAGTGTGATACTTCCTAGATGGTTTATCAGTCCATTGTTTAAAAAAATTTAATGCGAGTAGTAAAATAAATCCTATTGTAATTTGAAATGATTTAGGTATCTCACTTGAAACACAATAAGAAAGATCTAATCTAACAAGCTAGGTTAAAATAAGATCCAAAGGTCAAACAACTGGTTCTGGGTCTCTGCAGGTCTGACAGAGGTCTCAGGAAGATCACAAGTGAATAAGGGTGATGTGGAATTAGGTGGATAGGTCATTGTTCTAGGTTGTATGGGCACATACAGAGACCGATGCTAGTTAAGGGTGACCGATGACGGTTGGGTGTAATCGGTGCCGGTTATTGTGGAATTCTGGGAATGCCATAGAATGAGTTTTGGGTCTCCTTTGTGATTGCACAAAGGACTTTAGTTGGTCGGAATGAGGTACTAGGTGGTTTGGGTGGGATTTGATGAGGTTTTAATGGGTATATGGAGGGGTGAGTATTAATGGAGGTCTGTGGGTGGCCAAGAGAACAAAAGGGTGACAATATAATGATGAAATGAAATGAACCAGAGGAATATAACGTTCCACTTACTTGGATTTTGGTCCTGGGTACTTGTGAGTGAGGGATGAAGGTACTGGAAAGGGGTTGAATGTTGCTGAGGATCACCAAATGTTGGAAATCTCCTGCATGGGCTGCATGTGCATTCTCTTTTTCTTGGTTGGATCAAATTTGTGCTAGGGTGAATGTTGGATGGTTGTTGGATGATTGCTAGATGCCTGTGCCAGAGGAAATGCTTGATCTCCTTCCTTGCATGTGTGTTCTTGCTGAAATTCATTCTCAGAAGATGCGATATCTCTTAGGAATGTTCCCAATGTTTTCCAACCTCCAAAATAAGGTTGTTTTGGGCATTAAAAGGTGACCGACGGTGGTTTCGGCTTAACTAGTTGACTGATTATGGGTAGCGGCATTGGTCAAGGCAGGATTTCCTAGGTTTACTAAACTAGGGAGATCCTCTTGATTTTCTAGGATCTCGTGTTGTTAACCCGTAGATTAGACTGGAAGAGTCTTGTACGCATGCGGGAATGTGGTTAGAGAGAATGTAGGCATTAATTTTTAGGGTTTGGGTAAGTCTTAGTTAGTTATGGCAACTTACTAAGAATAGGTCTTAGGGTGAGTTGGCTTGATGAGGTGTCTAGGTGAGATGTATGTGGACATTATCCCTAATTAAGATATTTAAATAATAAATATGGTGAGGATAATGAATTAATTTAATTAGATTAATTAAATTAATATTAGTGGGGTGAAGGGGGCCATGGCTAGTTTAATGTGATGAAGGGTGTTTATTTGTCGAGGGACCAAAGGGGAGTGTGACCTAATTTTAGTGTCAATAATGGGACATACTCTGGGACTTGGTTCTCTTCCAGAGATGAGGTTTGCATGGTTGAAAGTAAGCGAGGTAAAGGGAGAGGGTACAAAGGATGACCCAATGTCCATATTTCCAAGTAGTTGTTGGACTCTCCATTTTGATGGAGCCAAGTGTCATTTTTGTCTTTAGGGTAGGTGTAATCCTTACTTCACTGAAGGAAGGATATCGAAGTATATGAGACTAGAGATGAGCATCTACAACTTTACAAAACAGTAGTACTAGGCTTGAAAAAGCGGGTTTGACTTCATATCAAATGAAGTAGTTCCACACCAATAGAACCTTCTCACAGACTCTATAGCAATTACGCAGCGCTTCACCCCAAGTAGTGACCTAGAAGATACGAACTTCATGGTTTTAGTCCATGTCGAGCCCTTGATTCGTAAAGCACCAATGACCCCAATGTTGACGTATGTAGAAGTCGATAATCAACCTGATTGTTTAGACCACATTGATGGTGATGAAGTGACTTTAAGATATTTAAATGATTTTGTAGAGATGCATCTTACTTATCATGAGATAGACCTTTCCTTAATTCTATGTTCCTCTTCCTATTTTGGGAATCCCATGATTGAATCCTCCCCAGGAAAAGATCTTGAGATTTACAAGGTAGAAGAAGAAGGGGATTTAGAATTACATCCAACCTCACCTGAAATTCAAGGAAGGCAATGCCTCCTTAATTGAAGGAACAATCAACATAAATATTGGAATAGAGGAGGAACCAAAAATCTTAAAGCTAGGATCCTCCTTAACTCCAGAGGAGGTGGAAATACATACCGAATCCTCAAGGAACACCAAAAATCCTTTTCATTTAGTTACTGATGAAATGATTTGGGATCGCACCGCACATTATGGTACATAATCTTGTCACCAAACCAGATGCAAAGCCAATTAAGAAAAAGTTAAGGCCCATGAAGCCAAAGGTAGACCTCATGGTAAAAGAGGAAGTGATGAAACTCCTCCCAGGTGGTATTCATCAAGCTAGTTGATTACTCTCAATGGGTATCTAACATAGTCCCCATTTTCAAGAAAAATGAAAAGATTCACATTTGTATCGATTTTCAGGGATATAAATAAGGCTTTTCTTAAGGATGATTTCTCATTACCATCCATCGATGTTATCGTTGATGCAACATCTGGTTTTGAGTTGTTGTCTCTCATGGATGGATTCTCTGGGTATAATCAAATCAGAATATCTGAAGAGGATCAGGCCAAAACCATGTTTATAACTCCTTAGGGAACATCTTTGTTATGCAGTCATGTCGTTTGGCCTTAAGAATGTTGGAGCTATGTACCAATGAGCGATGACTTATATATTCCATGATCTTATTCATAAGATTGTGGAATCCTACGTGGATGACCTTTTGGCTAAGGCCAGGAAGCATTGTGATCACCCAGAAGTTCTTCGTGTCATCCTTTCTCGCTTAATCAAGTATGGTGTCACATTGAATCCAGAAAAATGTGTATTTAGTGTAATAGGAGGCAAAATTCTGGGTTACATTATATCTTCATGAGGGATTGATGTTGACCTAGCCAAAATATGGGCTATGCTAGAGATGGTTCCACCATCGATGAGTTTGGTATCAGATCTTTTCTTGGGAAACTCGGTGCAATCCGAAGGTTTATCCCTGACTTGACCTTTGTTGTTCACCCCATCAACAATTTGTTGAAAAATGATTATAACATTGATTGGATAAAAGAATTCAATGATGCCTTCAAGGTAGTTAAACAATTCTTGTTATCCCCTCCCACACTAATTCCACCTAGATCAAATTACTCTTTGATCTTGTATTCAAGAGCTAATGTTTCGTTGCTTTGTATGTTGACTCAAGAGGATGACGATAAACAAGAGTGTGTAATTTATTTCATTAGTTATATGTTCCTTGATTATGAGACACGTTACACCCAGGAAGAAAAATAATGCCTTGCCATAGTCTTTGTAACAAAGTGCTTAAGACATTATATGATGAATCAAGAAATAAGGGTTATTATTAAGTCAGATCACTTATGAGACATTCCTCACACAAGGATCCTTGTCTAAGAAGGTTGGGAACTTCATAACCCTAATGGGAAAGTTTGAACTAACATTTTTAATCATAAATCCATCAAAGGACAAATCATTGTGGATTGGTTAGCTGATAATATGTTAGATGGAGGTGATCTGGTAGATCTAGACTTCCCCAATGAGTGTGTGTACTTTGTTGAGACTAGGCCCCCCATTTCTGTGTGTCCATGGTATACCGACATCATTAATTTTATAGTGGACCATACATATCTAGAAGGGGCAACATCTCAACAAAGAAGGCAATTACATGTCATTCTGCTAAGTATGTTAGTGTAGAGAAGGTGATATATCGCAGGGCCTTCGATGGAATGTTGTTAAGATGTGTTGACGCCGAAGAATCTAAAAGATTCTTTATGAGTCACATATTGGAGTATGTGGAGGTCACTTCGGTGGCCATGCCATCTTAAGAAGATACATCAAATGGGATATTTTTGGCCCACTCTAGAACATGATGTAGTAGAGTTTATGCGTAGATGCCAAAAATGCCAAGAATTCTCCCATGAGATCCACATACTAGCACAAGCTTTGCAACCAATCGCAACCCCATGGCCCTTTCCACGTGGGGCCTGGATTTAATAGGGAAATTATCTCCCTCATCAATGGACAACCATAACTTCATAATCATAGCCACAGAGTACTTTACCAAGTGGGTAGAAGCCATGCCTCTTACCACTGTACCCGGGTCTGTGGTCACTAAGTTCATCTTAAACCAAATCATTTGTAGGTATAGTGTCCCACAAGTCATTATCTCATATAATGGCACGTCTTTCAAAAAAACAAGGTGTGTGAATTGTGTGCAAATTTCAAGATAACTCGTCGCACAGAGTCTCTTTATTATCCTCAGTCCAATGGACAAGTTGAGGCTACGAATAAAAAATTAAAGTACATCCTCCTTAATACTATTAAGGAGAACAAATGAGATTGGAATTTAATGATTTTTCTGGCCTTTTGGGCTTATTGAATGACGTTAGTTAGAACACTAACGGGGCATCCCCTTTTCTTCAAGTGTTTAGTGGTGAGGCGGTTTTGCCGCTTGAAGTCAAAATACCTAGTCTCTGTATTTCACTACATAGGATCTGGGAGAAGAGGGTTATCGAGAAGCATGACTCTCTCAGTTAGAAAGTATCGATGAGGCTAGACTTAATGTTGAAAAATGACACAATGTTTACACTAACCGGATGGCTTAGTAATACAACAATAAGTTTTATGAACATGAAATATATGAGGTAGATTTGGTATTAAGACTTGATAGTTGGATAGACAAGAAAAATTGTGAGGGAAGAAAATTCAGACCTAGGTTGTTGGGTCCATATCAAGTAGTAGAAGACTACAAAAATGGGGCATTTCACCTGTGTACACTAGAGGGTGAGGAGTTTAATGAATCCATAAACTCTCTTCACCTAAAGAGGTACTACGCATGATCCACCAACATCTTCATATGTACATTTCGTGCATCTCGCATTGTATTACCATTCACCGAGTTCACTTTGTATATACAAAAATAATCGTGATCAAGGAACTTATTCTTATAATAACTCTTAAAAAATTATTAAAAAATTTAAATCATATCTCTTCAAACATTCATAGTGTCATTAATTATTTCTAAATCATTTCATCAATTCAAGTAGGATACGAAAAAGTTTTGACCATGATCATACCAAGGCCTACATATTTGGCTATGTTTATAGTCTCTTTCTAGATTAGGTGTCTTTGCCCATAGTCTATTCTAGAAGCTTCATGGTGTCACATATATCCCATAAAAATATTGTTGGAAATAAGAACATACTAAACATTTTTCCTAGATGCATAAGACAAATACACATCCACGTAAAAATTTTATTTTACACATTTCTTTTCCCTACCGAACACGTGTTGAGCGTGCATCTCCTACTAGTGATGTAGGGTTGGGAAAGGAGAGAAAGGCCCTTACTCACCTATTCCTTATCTATGGTGATGAGCCCATGGTTCCTGCTGGTAGCATGGGGCAAGGAGTAGGGGGTCTCTTTGATAAACTTGAAAGTTACAAATAATTCGTTCAAATGTTGTGAATTCATAAGTAAAAAAAAAGTGAGGTAGATGTCCAAAATTCCAAAAGAGTTTAAAACCCCAAATCCATATTTTTCAACCAAGTGGCCATCTATGGATCTAAGTCTAGATAAACTAGAAATAAATTCACATTCTAAACTATGAAGTAGCTTGAGTAGGGTAAGGTTGTAGTGTCTCAGTTTGGTTCTGCCAAACCTTTGTCTTTCTCTCATCACTACCATTCAACAATTTTTCATAACTTGTGCCCCTTCTGATTCTCGATGTTGAGCCCTCGTATCTTACTAGTTGCGTGGAGTTGGGGGTGGGGCAAGTACTTTTACTTATCATATCATTATATCACCACGTTTTACCAAAACAATATAAAGTATTGAAAATTGCTTAAATAAACTTAATTTCAACATCACGTTATGTTCACATTATTATATATGAACATTATTAATTACAAAAAGAAATCATTTTGTTATCATTTCACATCCACTGCATACAATCTGAAAAGCATAGAAAAGTAGAAATTCTAAACATCTAGAGTACACATGAGAAATAAAACAAAATAAATTCAACTCAGATACAATGGAATACCAAACCAAAAATAAGATTTTGTATATATTATAGTGAATCAAGTTTTTATACAATGCCATCACGTGCTAAGGCGTGGTCCAAATGCTTGTAATGAGCCCAAAATATACAAAACAAAAATCATATAAATGATCGACAAAATGTCATTAAAGTAATAAAAATGGCCCCATGGCCTTTCAATCCCTGTGGGATCCCTCGGATGGTGCTCGACCATGTCTAGGGCTCCCACTGCAGCTACGGACACGTTGGGAGTGAACCGAATGATGTGAGTGCTCATGGTGGCATCCACTACATGTGGTCTTGCTACAGGAATGGCTCTACATCATCAAGCACTTTACAACCTCGTATCCACCACTTGTGGTATGAAGGGAGGTCACCACCTCCACTATCCTCCAAATGGGAGAAAACATGTCCACTCTGTTTCTACCCCAAAGCTAGTGGGTGACCCAAATCATTGGTCATCTGGCTCGGAGTCTTCCTCGAGGGATCGACAAGGTGTCCACGCATACCCGTAGAATGAGATCTCTCAACTCCTTTACAGTCCCTACAAGAAGGGAAGGAGAAGAAGGAGATAAGTTTAAAAACAAAAACAAAAATATTTAAAAGAGTATCAAAACCAATATTTCAAGTTAACAAAAGGTGAGAAAAAGTGTGAAACATACTCGAGATCTCTAAAGCATCCAAGTAGGGTCATTGACTATTATTGCTGATGTTGTTGGTGGCTACGGGCATCCCCAAATCTAGAGGTAAAATGTTGTCCAATCACGGACTCATTGTCCCCCTCTCCATTACGAGGAAGTGTCGTATTCTGAGACTAAGGTCTCTCTCTCAGCACTGGCCTCCTCATATGCTACTCTCAGCATCTCCGAGTATCATGTCACTCGGGGGTATCTCTCCTCCTCCTCTGCATGGGATTCCTTTCCGGTCCCAACACCAACCCCCTCATCCTCTGTGTCCTCTCCGATTGAATCCTCCTCCGTCTCATCCCTCGTATCCCCCTCGAGTCGAAGTCCGGATAAATGGGATCATCTTTCTCCCCACTTTGTGAGTAGGAGCAACCAAAATATGAAGTAGGGGCACTCGAGGGGCACCAACTTCCCATCGAGCATGGACCACCTATCTAACCACAATAAGCACAATTAGAATGACCAATGTCTAGCTAAGATCCCCTCTAGGGACCCTCTGAGCCTCCTGAATAGTTTGATAAAATGGTGTAACTAGAGGGAGCATATAAATGTATGGAAGGAAAAAATCTTGGTGGACTGATCAAATGGGTGGGCCTCAAGTCTCCCTGCCCTGTCAACTAGCTGACCTATCGAAGAGCAAGATACCATCGTAGTCACCTCCTATCCACATATCCCTATCATGTCTTGGTAGGGTGTGGCAATTATGTATTTTGTAATTAGGGAAGCCATAGGTTGATGTGGTGTTTTAAGCACTAACATACCTGTCCATCTAGCCATCTAAAAATCCCATAGATTTGACATTGGTACTCCCTTACTATAGGGGATGAAACGATCATAAACCCACTCATAACAAGAGTGGGGTGGCTCAATGACTATCCTGTGCAATCAAACTTCCCTATATAAATCATGGTAGGTATTCCTCGGGATATATGCACCCTGCATATTTACAATCATTCCCTTCAAACTCGCGTAATGGTAGGATCCCAACAATATAAAATGGTGTCACCACCCTTGTCCCCGATTAGTCGAGAGGACAAGATGCCCATGATGGCTCTGCGTATGATAGGAATGGGAGGTGGCAATATACCGAACCTTCATCCCCTTCTTCGAACCAAATGAGACAATGACGTCTCCCATGTATGTGGCCCACTGCATCATCATGGCCCTGGACCCCATTGTCTCCAAAGACAACATCCTCCCAAGTATTGGGAGCCCATAAATATGGTACACATCCTCTAGGGTGATGGTCCACTCACCCTCTAGACACTGGGAACCGAAAGGTGTTCTGATACGATAGGAAACTAAGTGACACAAAATATGACTGGCAAGAGCAACATGGGGAGCCAATGCAATCCTTAAGATATCGGCCCTCTAGAGAAGGTCCATCTCATCCTGGGTCAACTGATCTAGGATACTAGGGAGCCAATCAAACTCCCTCTCCGACTCCATCTAATGTACTCCTCCTTATTCGCATTCACCAAAACATGGAAAAAGAGCAAGTTAGTAACATATACCAAATAATAAGCTAACAAAAACATTACAAAACATTAAAAATCCAAAAAAATTAAGTTAATACATGTTTTGGTCATTTTATTTAGAACCACCACCCGGTGCATGGTGATGGTTTAAGGATCGCCACCACTGGTTGGGCGATGGTCCCGTGACCGCCGCCCTGCTTTGGGTGGCGGTCCTGGACAATTTTCCAAATGCATATTTTACCCTAAAAATAAAAAAGGACTAATTTTGACCAAATAAAATAATGCCTTATGGGCCCCCTAGAGACTCATTTAAGACCATTTTTTTGAAAATGATCCCTCCTAGGTGAACTTTTCAAAGTTTTTACATTTTAGGTATTAAAATACAAAAGTGAAAATAACCAACCTTAGACCCCGTTGGTTAATCTCCCACTTGTGGAGGCATGGTCATAATCTCGTCATGGTTGTATCGGTTGTACTCTTGTCTAAAATGGTCACTATGGGTCCAGAGCTCCAAATTCACCAAATCGAATAACACAAATGAATTGGAAAATGAGTTGTTTCGATATGTGTGTGTGTGTGTGTGTGTGTGTTATTTTGACCTCGTTTTGAGTGTATGTGTTCATAGGGCTGGAGCATTGGTGTAGGTATATTTCTATATCCCTCCTGCACGAGATGGTAAGTCATCTTATTTTGATTTAGTGTTTATTTTTGATATTTTATCTATCTGCGCTTGATTCTTCTCTTCTCTTGCAAGTAATGGGAGTTTAGGCGGTGACATTTCAACACATTGGTGTGTCACGTATAACTTCTAACTCCCCTTTTCAAAAATGCCATATTCAAACTCAACATTTTATGCCTCTTCATGGCTAAAACACTTCTTTGAGGGGGCAATATGTACGCACACAAAATTACATGTGCTACATTGTTGGAAAAATGGTTACAAAAGACACCAATGATGATTCAGGTACTTTCAAGAAGGTGTTCAAGCTCCAATTTCCATTTGCAGTGTATATTTTTGCTTAGATGTCTTTACTTAGCCTTCCCACACTTTTTCCAGCTCCCTGCCTCTTTCTATGCATGTTTTGGCCTTTAGTGTCGGGATCTTTACCCTACCTAGGCGGCGATTCTATAACCGCCACCTACACAGAGTAAAGCAATCTGTTCGCTTTTCTAGAATCCCTCACACATTTTTTAGCATGTGACCATTCACTTAATTTCTCTTTTTGCATGCATTCATGGGCCAAATTGTCTAAAATTAGCTTTGATTGCTTGGTTCTCCTTCCTCCTTTTAAATATATTTAATTGGTTGGGCTGCTCTTTCTTGCCTTGTGCATGAAAGCACCTCCCATCCTCCATTCCTATATATTCCATGTGTGTATTCAAGCAAAGGGCCTGAGAATTTTTGTATCTTCCATTGTATTGTTGCTACAATCTTGCTAGGAATTTCATAGCCATGCTTTGATCTATTGTGTTATCTCTCTTCTTTCGCATTACATCCGGACTACCATCAAGATGCCATTGCTCAAGTGCCATTCTCCTGCTAATGTTCTTGCATTCCCAATCCCTTAGACTTACGTGAACACTTGGAGAAAGAAATGAACATACTAAGGGGACAAATACAAATACAACTAGATTTTCCAAAGCTCTTGCTTGTCCAGGTTGGAATTGTGTGTTTGCCTTCCTTGGTTGTTGAATTGTCAATTTAAAATTGATGGCTTAAATCATTTATATCAAATAGAGTAGAGAAATTCATATCAAATAGAGTAGAAAATCATTCATTTCAATAGAATTAGTCAAATCACAAATAGATCAATTCATTAGTAAGCTTGGATCTTTAACATTACCAGGGAAGTTGTGAGAAACAATAGCCCCTTTCAGGGTCATGATTTGTTCTTCAACTCTAAGGTAGAGTTTGAAGGGTTTTTATTTGATTAGGTTATTTTCTTTAGATCAGATTAATACATTTGCATGAGTAACCAAATACATCCAACTGATTAATTGTCTTTAGTTTATTTATTAGATTAGAATGCATTGCTTAAAAATTATAAAAGAAGAAAAATATTTCCTTTCATAGATTAGTTTTTTTATTGCTTTGATCCAAAATATTGTGAAAAATCCAAAAACATAGATTATATTTCCTTCAGTAATTAGTTTTCTTATCAAAAATCATTTATTTCATTCTATATGACCATCAACGGTCCACAATAGGAAAAGACATATAGTTGTGATCCCTTGGTCCCATAACCCAATGAGCCATAATTGATAACTGACATTGATATCAATTTACGTTTAAAAGTCTTACACACACCTGTAACTTTTGTTGAGAAAATAGAACAACTCAATACACTAAATATCATTGTTAATCAAGCCTATGACTATTGGATGCTCCTGGAAACAAGGTTTGATTATGTGCATGACCATTCAAGGGCCACAACCTCCACGAGTCTTTGGTTATGATCCTACGAGGTCCCACAACCCAAATGGGCCTGCTATTCATTTAGACATTGACACTATTTTTGTACATTCATATTTAGATCTTCACCACTTCCACCAGATACTATTGCACAACTATCCTTACTAAACATAGTAGCCGATTAGGCTAAGAATTTCTGGACAAGATCGAAAAATTGCCCATAAATACATGTGGCTCCATCATGCCTCTCGTACTTCCATGATCTTGTTTGGAAATCTATATGAGTCACCTACAGGTCATTTTCTGCGTGTTTAAAACCAACAAAAAAATCTCGGCCGAGCTTGACATTGATTAGAGTTTATAAACGGATACTATTTCAGATCGAACCATCACACCACTTCAAGTTAGGAGAGAATTCTTCTCCTTAGAATTATAGATCCTGACATTATGTGTTGAAGATATAAGATTGCCCAATTATCTCGATCCCCGTCACCACACTCATATTCACACTTTTTCTACACCGGCTGTCTCGACACGACCTCAAGAGGTTGGGTGTGAAGAAGGTCACATGTTGATTTTTTGTCATACAAATACCCCTTATTGTTGTTTGGTTAGGGCTCGAGGACCAATAAGGGGATGAATTTTCCTCTTATTTAATTATAGGTTGAGAGGAGAGCATCGCCTATACCCCTTTTCTTTGTATTATGATTCATGATTTGAAGAGTTGAAGGATGCAAAAATGAAAGTTATGACGTTGGGAGATGACTTGGAAAGAAGACTTGTGTTTTTACCTTGTTGGAAGAAACCTCTATGTTGTAAGTTTGTTTATTGTTCCCACTTAGAGTGGAAGATTGTAACTTTTATAAGTTTGAAAGAAAGCCTTGTATATTTCATTTATTCCAAATTTCTAGTGATATAATTGAATGGAAGAAATATTAAGTTGTATATTGGTTGAAAGAAGCTCTCCTATATTTGTATTTTATTTAAAGTTGCAATATATATATTTTTGGAAAAGGAAGATGTTATTGCAAGAAAGAGTTTTGTTGGGTTCCTTGTTTTGTTGACAAGTATGAAATTAAAAGGAATCAATTATAGTTGATGTTATAGTTAAATTTTACATTTTACTGCCAAAGAAAGAATAGAGAAATGAGTTATTTAAGCTTGTTATTCCTTTTATTCTCTTCAACTAAATTGAAAAAAAAAAAGAACTATTTGAGTCAAATGATAATTAAATTTTATACAAGTTATACAAAAGGAAAATTTTATATTTAGTGTTTTAAACCAAAGAAATAATTCTCCTTCTTCACTAGCATTTGGTTGAATAAAGAGACTATTACTTTCAACTATCCTACTCATGTGATTATATGGAAAATTATAACTAATTGCCCTTATACTTCATAATGCAAAGAAACTTTATTCAATTGTTTAAATATAGTAAAACAAGACTAATAAATATTGTGAGATATATATATATATATATATATATATATAATTGTGAGATTATGTAATACACACGCACACACACACATATACATGCATACATATTATAATAATAAATGAGTTTTTTAATATGTTAAAATGTTGTGCACCCTATCCAAATGGACTTAGCTTAAAATAGGGTTATATTATACTAAAAAAAGTGTGGTTGAAGTTTTAATTAGGCCGATTGGACATAGTTTCTTTTTATATATATTGGGTTGGGTGAGGGGGTGGGGTGGCACCCTCTTCCCCAACCCACAAACCCCTAATGTATTGAAATAAAACCTGCCCAAAACATTGTGGCCGATTACCTTAACAAAGGGCAACAATTGTTTTTTTAAAATGGCCACGACCATTCTTTACACAGCCGCATGGGAAATATGCAGCCAACTCTTTATTATATCTAATTTTTAATATAAATGTGTGTGTGTGTGGGAAATTCATATTTTTTAAAAAGAGAAAATATATAAATATGTGTGTATATATATATATATATATATACATACATATACATGTATGAGTATATACATGAATATATATAGCTAAAAAAATTCTTCTTATAGGTATATATACATAATTTATACCCAAACCTGCAAAAAAAATACCAAATAACATAAATACAACAAGGTAAATAATACCCACAAAGAGAAATGGGGAGATCTCTCATTTAAAAAAACAAAAAAAATGGAGTTGTAAATCCTCCCAAGCTTCATTGGACTCCATGACTTCTCCTCTTTCTCCTCCTCCAAACCTACGAAATAAGAATGAACAAATGAATGAGGAATTAGAGCTTTGGGAATAAAAAGAAACCTATAGATATATTTAGGGAAACCAAAATCTTATGGCTAGGATAGATTTAATCTAATGGCTCAGATTGAACCCTACATCACTTAAGTAGGTGGCATTTTGATGGGAATGAGCATTAAATTAAAAATGCATGGGTAATGAGTTGAATGGGGCCACTTAGTGGCTAGACAAAGTAGATAAAATTTTGTAATAGGAAATAAAGTAAACTTTGTGCATGATAATTAAATAAACTAATGGAACTTGGAAAATGTTTTTAAAACGTAAATATTTTTAGGAAGAAAATTAATAATATTTTATTATTAATTTAATTCTAGCTTCCACAAAATTTTATAGAAACTTTAACTAAAAAATTAATTAAATTGTGAATAATGTCCACCCTTGCATCCCTTTAATACAAAAAAAAATTACCTCAATTTTCCCTATTAAATTAATAGGATTTATTTTCATTTTGATTGTAGAATTTTGTGGGCGTTGCACAATGAGACAAGTTTTGTGAAAATCCATTGAGAAACACTCATGTTTTGAGCTTCTAAGCAAAGACAACTATTTTTGCATTGTTAGGCTTACTTGCATTTCATGAGATTGAGCAATTAAATTTTGGCTCGTAATCATAGTTTTGAATATTTCTCTCTTTCACCTAATGTTTTGACATAGTTTAAATATTTTGTGCATTTAAAATGCTTAGAGGCCCACCATTGATTTTCTTACTTTTTTATGAAAGGGGTCATTTGTTGTTTTAGAATATTGCTTTACTAACTGACTAGCTCGACTAAGCTAGCTTATTCCTTGTATTTCCACTACTACCCAGTGCGAGCCATCTACTAATTCCATGACCACCCATTATGTCTCCAACTCGACACATGCACATTCGAGTTCGGTGCCAACTTGGCACTCTTCACCAACATCAACCGCTTTCTTTTTTATCTTGGTGAGTTCCACATCACTGCACTGATCTAGCCATTCTACCATCTTTCCACATTACATTCTTCAATTTCCTTGTGTTTTGTGTCGCCGACCAACCTTCCGCCACCTTTCCATGTGCCATCCAAGTGCTTTGCATCGATAATGGGCTCTCCACCAACCTACACCACACATTCCACCTTGGCATGCCTTGAGACCCTCGCATAGTGCATTGCAGGCTCATCAGTTCTTTTTGAACACACGTCCCCCTGACCTCGTGTCATTCATGTCATCCCGAGCCACATCAGTCATAATCGATCCCTCTCGATCCTACGTTGACGGGACGTCAACCTCCTCCATTCCCACACAATGCCTCACCCATCCTACATCAACCGAGCTAAGTTCACAAGTACCTCATCGGATCTGTAGTGGGTTCCCGTAACCCGTTGAATTCCCGCAATGGGCCTTTGACTTACCTAACTCCCGTACCAAATGCATCTCAATGGCCATTTTGGGTTTACGCCATAAAACCATCCTAACTCACCCGTGCCACTTGGGCTCTTCCTTTATAACTTCCCACACTCTATGTTGTAGTGCAGCCACTTTAGATTTTCAAAGTGCATTTGTGTCCCGAGGTCACATGTGACCACTTGGTTGCATTCATCCACCTTTTTGTAATGGATTGTAAGGGCTCACCGAGTTGGCTCGACGAGCCACTTATAATTCTTCCCTCTCATTTTTCCAAGTGTTCATGCAACATCACCTTAGTGTCAATCCTAACCGAACAAATCTAACCCTCACCACATCTTATCGTGCTCCACAAAGCTAGACCACGACTCATCCTCCATGTTCGGACCTAACTTTCGTGGTTGACTTCATACCCTCGACAAGCTTTTTGGAACCAATATTAGACCCGATCTTGTTCCTTTATTGTATGATTTCGAGCATGAGCCACTTCTTGCTCTCCATTTATATCTTCCCATCTCGCATGTCATGGCTCATTCGTGACCATGCCTAGAGGATTCAAAATGGCTCGAGAATACCATGAGTGAGTTCACTTCTGAAATATCATTGCAAATATCCACCATGATCCATTCTGAGCTTGATCACATAAACTCATCCCTTGTGTTCTTGCTAATGAGTCGAGATGACTAGCAAGAATGGTGAGGGACTCACCATACTTGGTAACTCGATGGGTAGATGAATTGGCTTGGTTTTATAGTGTTAGCTTGGCATCAAAAGACATGGATCATCTTTTATAATGTTCTACCTACCACATTGATACCTCTAATGACCCATTCTTCATCATGTTACCTTTAACTTGATTAATTCAACTTAGGGGGCTCACTCTGCTTTCCCAAGTCATAGATTCAATCTGTTTCTAAATGAAAAACTTGATCTTCCTTGGGAAAAACTTGGATACCATACAAGGATCGAGGTTATTTATAGCTTGATGAGCTTAGTATCTCAACCTCTCGAAATTCACACCGATCAACTCAAGCTCACCATTATCAACAAGCTAAGGCCCAACTATGCATGTAATAGCTCAACCCTTCACATTAGCATTATAGCTCATTCGGCCCTCCAAATAGATGGGTTCGGGAGACAACTTTCCAATGTTATTAGTTCACCCACCATATAATCCAAATTAATGTAGGGTCAACTCGACTCTTCTTAATGCACTACAAAACCATACATGACCTCAAAGTAGCTTGATAACTTGGCCTAATTAGCTTGGTGTTCTTAAATAGTTCACTTAATGGCTAAGACCTTAAGTCACTTTCTTCAAATTATTACCAAGTCTCATGCATTTTTGGATCATTTAGGTGTACCGAGAGGTGAGTGAGATGTATAAATGTGCCTTGGAGCTATGCATCGAAAATTGTCTTTTTGCTACTAGTGAGCCCCGATCCTCCACTACTTATTCATTAAATAAGACTCGAAATCGACAAAGACCAAAAAGAGGAAAAAAAATCTCAAAAAGTTTCAAAATTCCTACAAACCTTGATGCTTCCCTACATACCATAATCTTCCTATGTTCCTTGAATTAGGTATGAGATTCCCTTGTGTAAGCCTTCTTGGTTGTCAAATTTCACTTGGGGAGTGAAATTGGATAATAATTTGACAACTCATGGGGCCATCTTCTTGCTAAATGGGGTAAACCAATGACTGTAACTATCCACTTTGGGCATGGAGTCTGCAATGATCAACATGAAATGATCTAAATTTGAAAACCTTAACCTCGAGAACACTTGGGATGTCATTACTTGCATCTGGAACTACCTTACGCTACTCGCATTTTCCAACTCTTTTTAAGAAAATATTGAAATTTATTTTGTGAGAGTGGAAAATTGTGTTTGAACTTGAATAATTCCCATTCCTGTAGGTATGATCTATGAGGCTAAGTGATGGACACCTATAACTTCTGCCCCAACATCCGATCTTGCTAAGTATGAATAGATGAGACTGATTTTCTTGGCAAGGTGAAGCATACTGCAGAATTGGAGTGAAACACCTATCATCTTGGACATCATAGAACTTTATTAAAGTTTGATTTTCTTTCTTCTTATGAATGTTTTTTGGTGCTTGTATTACTATTGAAGGTTGAGGATAATTTTTGACTTGATTTGTTGTCCGAGCTTTTGATTCTTGCATGGGTATAAAGGCTTTTGTAATTGTTCTTGGAGGGAATCATTAAAATCTCTTCTTAACTGATTTTAGTTGCTATGTATTTGTTTTGATTTGGATTTTGCAACTATTACAATCAACTATAAGTTTCTACTATAACAACCGTAGGCATGGTATACAGACTACTGCAAAACAAAAACAAAGCTATGTGTAAAGAAACAAATCATACATTCCTCAAGTAAGACATGTAGAGTGTGCACAAGCACTTCTTCTATTGAAAAAAACCTACTCCTACTCTACACTAACCAGAGAAATGGGAAACTTCAAACAAAACCTACCACTGGTGATGAGAAATAGCTACCCTTTCTCACAATTATAAGCCATGTGAATGATTTGGAAACAAATCCAACTGAGATTAGGAGTGCAAAAATGGTTGCAAAATAATTTTCCACTCCACTATGTGTCAAGGTATCAACAAGAAACAAGACATATACCTCTTTTAGTTATTGCTCACTTGGTTCGAAGAGGTGTTGTTATTGATCCTTGGTGTTTTGTGGCTCTCCCTCATACTTTGAGACAAATGACTAGTTTTGGATTCTCCTGACTCCAATGAAGACAAGTACTTGATGGGGCAAGGTTTGTTTCCTTGAATTTTCCCACTTCTATGAATTCCAACTTTAGTGAGGAAGTCTTCTTACAAGCCTTCCTAGAAAAGATGATTATCTCGTGAATTGTTTCTCTTCTTTTTACACATCTAAAGACAAATAATGCATCACCTTAGTGCATGGTATGAAAGAGATGGAAACTTCATGCTCCTTTCCTTCCTTTTTTGGCAACATGGAACTCCTCTTCATCTGCAAGTCATTATTTTTATTAAAACATCTAATGAGGCTACCTATACATTGCTACCATCATTTGTTGATGCAAAATCCAGCACCCACGGGACTCTGTGAACTCGATGGGTTGCAGATTCTCGAGTATGATTGCATAACATGGAGCTTTTCCCAAGTGTAGGACTTGCGAAATCGGAAAAGCTCTCGGATGAAGGCCGGTTCCTATTCCTCTGTTGGATGCACACGTAAAAATGCAGAGGGTCTACTCAAAACCTAATCTAATTTTCCAAGGAGACGAGGGGTAAGAAAATGCGAGAAAATAAAACCTAAACTAACAGAGGTGATGCACCGAGGAATGAAGAACACTGTCTTGCCAATAAACACAGTTATAAAAATGTAATGCAAGATCTGAGTTACAGATTTACAATGAAAGATCAAGAAGATGCAAATAAACACCGAGAGGGTTGATAATCATCCAGACATGCATTAATTTGCTCCAAAGATTGATACAACTCACTGTAAAATGCCAAGAGGCAAAGCTGCATTCTGATTTTAAATGGGAGGTTTTAACTCCACAGATTCACCTGCCAAAGAGAAGAAGGGAGGGGCAAAACAAGAATGTCCAACCTTTAGAAAGAAGCCCCTCCTTACAATTTATAGGAAGAATGAGAGAGAGAAGAGAGAGAAAGTCCAAATCTACCCCAACCACCTCAGGTTGTATTTAATTCATCTCATTATGGTGGTAGGTGAGGACCATATCAAACCCCAAAAGTGGCAAACTGTATTTTGCATTTTTAAGAACTTGTTCCCACCCAATTAAAGATATCCAGTTGTAGTTAGGTAGAGGACGCCGTAGGCTTTCCGAAAAGTCCAACCTTGTGTGAATCGGAGCTCCCAGTCAAAAGTTATGGCCATCTGAATATCTGGGTCGAGTGTCCGCTTCTGTGGCCTTTCGAGAATGTTGCGCCTCCTGAAGGTGCGCCTTGGCGCATCCATATGCATGTTGACAATCCTTTTCGTGTGCCAAAGGTGCAAATATGTTTGTGTCGACAACCCTTTTTGTGCGCCAAAGGCGCATTCATTTGCATGTCAACAGAATGCGCCAAAGGCGCAAATATGTTTGTGTCGACACATGTTTACGTGCGCCACTTTACTGCGCCAAGGGCACAACTTTTTCCGTGTCAACATTCCTTTCTGTGCGCCAAGGGCGCGTCTATTTCTATGTTGACATCTTCTTCTTGCGCCAAGGGCGCATTTACATTATGTCGACATCCTCTTATGTGCGCCAAAGCAACTCTTTTCCTGTTGACACTCATTATGCGCCATTTCCGTGCGCCAAGGCGCATCCTTTACATTGTCGACATCCATTTCTGTGTGCCACTTTCCACGCGCCTTCATGCGCATACATTCTCATGTTGACACTCATTCTTTGTGCGCCTCTTTTGTGTGCCATGGGCTAAGGTTTGAATTTCTTTGGTTTCCATATTCTTCCGCTTGTCTATATCTACCCAGGGAAAGATATATACAACATCATGCAACACATTTCTCATTTGGGAGTTCCTTCTTTGTGGCTTGAAGACCACATTATTCCTAAATAGCCTATTCCTTTACGATGAATTTTGACAAATCAAACTCTTTAATATGTTTCTCTATAGCAATTTTTTGGGCAACAAGGTCTTTTTGAGTACTCTCCTTCGTCATGGATTCATCAACTAAATCAGAATTTTCAAATTAAAGAAAGAAATTTTTATGATTTGAACTTCATTAAGTGATGCTAAATCTAATTTTGTCTCCTCCAGTGCACCTCTTTGGTGGAACTTGGAGTGGTTGTTCTTCTACTTCCTTGATTGTGTTAGTGAAAAATCACAACACCCTAAATGTTCAGTAACCCGATGGGTTGAGGATCTCAGTGTGATTGAAAAACATAGAGCATCTCTCAAAGTGTGGGAATTTGAAATCAAGAGTGCTCTCCCGAATGAAGATAGGTTCCCTTCCTTTGTTCAGTGCACACATAGATTTCACAAAGGATATATTCTAAAACCTATTCTAACTTGCCAAGGAGATAGGGTGAGAAGATATGAGAAAATAAACCTAAGCTAACAAGGTGATGCACGAAAGGAATGTTAAACACTTGTTTTGTAATTTAACACAGACCATATAAATGCAATACAACCACCATGCATATATAACCAAATTGCAATGAGAGATCAAAAGACAATAATGAACACATGAGAGGGTTGAGAATCATCCACATACATATATTATCAGTCCAGAGTTGATATAATACATTATAGTAGCCAGAGAAAATTTTTTTATTACAACTTAAATGGGAGATTTGGAAAACTCCACAAATTCACTTGTAAATAAGGGAAGAAGGGAGGGTGCAAAAAAAAATGTCCAACCCTTTACAATGAGCCAAGCTCTTACCTTTATAAATATAGCAAAGAGAGGACAAGAAAAGAGGTGGGAAACCTGATTTGGAACTCAGCTACCGGCCATCAATGCCCCTAAAATCTACCCACAATCTATCGAGTTTTCCACTCTGTGTCTATTTGACATGTCAAAGAAGGAAGAACGACAGATCAAATCGAATCTGATCTGGTTATTGAAGCAATCAGATCGCATATTAATGGCATGTTCACATTTTCCCATTTTTCACATACCTAACCTCATTAAATCTAAATTTTTAGGTTTCCATGGCATAGACGAGGTCGAGACCTTTCCAATGGTGCCAAATTTGTTGAATTTTGAGCATTGGATCGAAAGATATGCCCATTTGAATGTTAGAGTCAAATTCATACAAAAATGACAAAAACCAGTTTAGCATAATGGGTCGGGGGACCCAAAATTCACTTTGTGCCTTTTGCATAAAAATACAAAAATGCAAAAATGCCTCACACCCTACATTTCACTTTTCCCAAAAAACCATCTTCGGCCCACCGGTTCGAATTTTCCCTTTGGGCGAAAAATATCCCCTAGGCCTCACCGACCCACCTTTGGCAAAGAATTCCTCCATGGCCTACCTTCCCGCATGTAATCTAGGCTTGACACGTGGCCTCTTCAGGTGTCGAAGAGGTGTGGCTCATTTTTATACTTTACGCCTTTTCAAAACAAAAGCCAAAAAGATTAAACGACCCCAGTGAACCGCCTTCCCACTTTGATTTAGAACGTGGCCACGTGGTGAGCCTGCACTCATTTGGGGACCATTTTTGGATTTTGTTTTTGAAGTTGCGACAAAGAAACATGTGGCTCCTTCCACGGTTCCTTTCCTTATACTTATCTCGATTTGGTAGCCCGTTCTACCCTTTTGGACTCCTGGCCACATGTTGAACTTGCACTTGTTTGGGACTAGCCTTTGGGCCGCGCCTATTGAATTTGTGTCGTTGAGGCACATGCACCTTCCGCTGGCTCTACCTGTTTAGAATTTTTAACTACCAATTATTGCCTTTTTACTTCTCCTTTTTAAGACTTGGGACACATGGAAGCTCCGTGCTCATTTGGGGGATCACCTTTGGCCTCGACCCTTGAAGGTTCACCACTAAGACACGTGGAGGCTTCCGCCGATCCTCTAATACTTAGCCGATTTGGGCTCACTGCCATTTGATTTCTTTCAGACCCTAGACATGTGGAGAGATGGCGCTAGTTTTTGTTTCCACCTTGGGCTCTCACTTCTAAAATTATGTCGAGCTGACATGTGGTTCTTTTCATTGGCCTTTATATACTTAGCCAATTCTATGACCTGGCTCTATCTCTCTTTTTTGAATTTGACCATGTGATGAGCCCGTACTCATTTAGGAACCTACTCTTTGGACCCTGCCTTAGTGTTGCGTTGATGAGACACATAGAGGCTTAACACACATTTAAGACCTACCTTTTTTATGTGTCTTTTGGAATTGCATTGAGCTGACACATGTTGCCTTCCATGAGTCTGTTATTTGGCCCCGAGTTGACTTGTATGCGGCTAAGTCCAAAACTTTGAACCTTTCCCATTTTCTTTCCTATCGAGCTCGGGATCCTTTGACGTTGTTTGATCCTTCATAGACCCTTCTCCTCCATTGTATAGTCTTTCATGTCTCTCATATTTGGATTTGAATGTAAGTTCATAGGACAAAGCTGGCCCTCAAGTTTTCTTCTGTGCGGGGTCGTGTTTGACCAATTTTACTAGGGAGAAATTGGGATAACAGTTTGGTGACTCATGGGGACATATGCCTACTAGATGAAGAGACTAGTAGCCTTGAAGCATCCATTGGGCATGGAGTCATGAATGATAGCCTAGTACTTATCATGTCCCCGACCCGTGAGCCAACCATTTGCACTTGGTGACCCTAAACCTGCCCCACTGTCCACACTCTAAATTTTTTCAAGAAAATCATGGAGGTGAGGTTATGAGAGTAGAAAATTGTTTTGACCTAGGGCTTTCACCTATCCTTGAATGGACTATGCACGAGCAACAAAACACCACAACACATACTATGTACAAAATTGAAAATCATACATGCTCCAAGTGGAACATGCAAAGTGTGTGAAACCACTTGTTCTATTGAAAACAAACCTAAACTATAACAAGATAATGTGTATATGCACTTAGAGGAATAAAACCTACTGCTACCCTACACTAACAAAAGAGACAAGCAATTTCAAACAAAACCTGATACTGGCAATGCAAAGTAGTTTCCTCTTCTTACAATTTGTAGCCATGAAGATGATTTGGCACTGAATCTGGCTGTTGGTATTAGTGAAAAACTTACAATAGGCCAATATTCCACCCAAATCATCAAGGTGTCAACTGGAAACAAGACAAATACCTCTTTTAGTTTGCTTTGTATTTGGATTGAAGAGGCATTGCAGCTGATCCTTGGTACTTTGAAGCTCATCCTCATGCTTAGGAGTAAGCATGACTGGTTGTGGCTTCTCTCGTGGCTCCAATGAAGCCAAGTATCTGATTGGGAAAGGTTTGGTCCTTCGAATTTTCCCACTTCTATGATATTTAATTCCAAAATGGGTCTTCTTACAGATCTTCTGGATGGATGATGTGAGAGGGATGATAACCTCATACTCTTTCCCTTCCTCTATAGTAGGTGTAGCTTTTGGAAGATCAAAATCTTCCAACTTTGATTCAAGAGGCATGTTATAAACTACAGGTTGTGCTTGCACATTCTCTTCCATGGAAGCAGGTTCTTGTGGTTGAAGGATGAATGATGGGGGAGAAAAGATTACAATTTCAACTAGATCCTCCTTATCAAAACATTCTTTTGAGTCTGATAGGAAATCAAAATCTTTACTATCCTATTGTAGCAAGGTCTCTCCCTCTTGCATGGTGATCTTAAAATATTCATTATTTTCACCATATGAAGCTTCATCTTCAAACATGAAGCTAGTGAGTTCAAACTCTTCCAAAAATTAGAATTTTGGAGAGGTTGAATGGGAGAGGGGTCTGTAATATCTTGTGCAACTAGCTCATGATCCAGTGCCTCTAAATCTATCTTGGTCACCTCCATATGCTCCTCTTCAACTAGACTTGGAGTTGATTGTTCTTCTTCCTTCATGGATTCATCAATCAAATCAGGCCCTTCAAATGAAAGAAAAAAATCTTCAATGATGCTTTCTTCATCAAGTGGCTTCAACTCTAATTTGATCTCTTCCAACTGCTCCTCTTCAATGGGACTTGGAGTTGGTTGTTCTTCCTCTATCTTAACTGGTTGTGCAACTTGGATTGGATCAACATTCTCTTTAGACAAAGTGCCATTATGGACACTGCATTTAGAGAAAAAAAATTTTGATCTTCTCCTTCTTGTTCTTGTTCTTATTCTGTTGCAAACTCAGCCTTAGCCACCACTAGCTCTTCAACCTTGACCTCCTCTATTGGCTTAACCATCAAGGGGATCTTTGTAATCCAAAATCTGGTAGCCCAACTCTTCATATTTTCTATCATTTCTTCTTTGTTGGGTTCCTCTTTTCTTTGTTGTTCTCCTTGACTAGATTCTTGAGTCTCTTCCCAACATGGACTTGGGAAAGTAGGAGGAGTGGTAGGTTGGGATTCAACCAATTTTTCTATTGTTTGTGGTGGAGAGGGAAGTGGAACTTCTTGTTTGTTTAGAGGGAATGACTACTTGGGAGGGAAAAGAGTAGAGGAGTTGAGATGAGATGGAAGACTATGAGATGGAGAAGGGAATTCAACATTAGGGGAAGCATATGGGAAGCTAGACTCATGAACATCTGTTACGATGATAGAGTTTGAGAAAAAGGAAATGAAGGACAGGGAGCTAGGGAATGACTTACCCATTGACAAGGTTGTCTCACACTTTTCTCATATGCCTCAATATCCTCAATCCACTACGCAAGGTGAGGCAACATTTCAACCATGAAGTCAATCTTCTCCTAAGGGTTGTAATGTCTTGGCATAGGGTCGGCCCATGGACAAGGTGCCCTATAGCCAATCCTGAATGCTTTCATCTGTGTTGTAGCCCTTGAATGCACCATGCATGCCTCCAATTTTTGAATCTCCTCTTACAAATCAGCATCCTTTGTGTAGTTGTTACCATTGTATGTGTCCCCTTGTTCTTGATAAGCTTCATGGCCAAACTGGTTTTGACCTTGCTCATATGGGTAAGCATAATGGTTTTGGATTTGATCATAATGTTGATCTGGAGGAGTTGGGAAATACATTGGAGGCAGACTACATTGTTGTAGGTGTGAATTCCATGAGGGGAATGAAGTCATGATTGCACAACTTCATGAATGACAGAATATGAAAGATGTGGAAAGAAAGATGAATGAAGATGGGTGGAAATGGATGGAAAAGGTCTGCAACTTAGAAGGGGTCATTGACCAGATGGAGTCTCCAGATGTGCTTTGCATGTGCCTTAAAAGGCTGAATCTTAATAGGAACACACCAACTTGCTAAGATGAAGTGGTAAGGTGCTTCAGACCTATCCCACCGGTCATGCCAAAACTGTTAGTGCAAAATCATAGCACTTCGGAAATGTCTGCAACTCAATGGGTTGAGGCTCTCAGTGTGATTGCACAACATGGAGCATCTCTCAAAGTGTGGGACTTTGAAATCGAGAGTGCTCTCTGGATGAAGTTTAGTTCCTATTCCTCTATTCAAGTGCACACATAAATTTCATAGAGGATCTATTCTAAAACCTATTCTAACTTGCCAAGGAGACATGGGTGAGAAGATGCAAGAAAATAAACCTAAGCTAATAAGGTGATGCACCAAAGGAATGTTAAACACTCATTTTGCAATTTAACACAAACCATAGAAATGCAATACAACCACCATGCACAGATAACCAAACTATAATGAGAGATTAGAAGACAACAATGAACACATGAGAGGGTTGAGAATCATCCACATACATATATTATCAATCCAGATTTGATACAAGTACATTACAGTAGCCAAGAGGCAAAAACTTTATATTACAACTTGAATGGGAGGTTTGGAAAACTCCACAAATTCACTTACAGACAAGGGAAGAAGGGAGGGTGTAAAACAAAAATGTCCAACCCTTTACAATGAGCCAAGCTCTTACCTTTATAGATGCAGTGAAGAGAGAAGAAGAAAAGAGGTAGGAAACCTAATTTGGAGCTCAGCTACCGCCATCAATGCCCTATAAATCCACCCACAATCTATCAAGTCTACCGCTCTATGTCTCTGTTTGCCATGTCAAAGAAGGAATAACGATGGATCAAATCAAATATGATACGGTCATTAAAGAAATTAGACCGCATATTCATGGGATGTTCACATTTTCCCAATTTTCATGCACCTAACCTCATTGAAATTAAAATTTCAGGTTTCCATGGCATAGACGAGGTCGAGACCTTTCCAATGGTGCCAAATTTGTTAAATTTTGAGCATTGGATTGGAAGATATGCCCATTTGAATGTTTGAGTTGGATTTGTACAAAAATGGTGAAAACTAGTTTAGCAGAATGGGTGCGTGGGCCTAAAATTCACTTTGTGCCTTTTGCATAAAAATACAAAATGCCTCGCAGCCTTGCATTTCACTTTTTCCAAAAAACCATCTTCGGGCCCACCAATCCACATTTTCCATTTGGGCTAAAAGTCTCCCCTAGGCCTACCGTCCTACCTTTGGAAAAGAATTCCTCCAAGGCCCACCTTCCCGCATGTAATTTAGGCCTAACACATGGCCTCTTCGGGCATCGGTGGAGGTGCAGCTTATTTTTATACTTTATGCCTTTTGAAACAAAAGCCAAAAATTTCAAACGGCCCCCAGCGACCCGCATTCCTGCTTTGACTTGGAACATGGCCACATGACGAGCCTACGCTCATTTAGGAACCGATTTTGGATTTTTCTTTTGAAGTTACATTGAAGAGACACGTGGCTCCTTCCATCGAGTTCCTTATACTTAGCCAATTTGGTATCCCGTCTCGCTCCTTTTGGACTCCCGGCCACATGTTGAACTTACACTTATTCGGGACTAGCCTTTGGGTCATGCCTATTGAATTTGCATCATTGAGGCACATGGCACCTTCCACTCGGCTCTCTCTCTATTTAGACTTTTCAATGGCTAATTCTACCTTTTGACTTATCCTTTTTTAAACATGGGACACGTGGAAGCTTTGCACTCGTTTGGGGACCGCCTTTGTCCTTGACTCTTGGAGGTGCACCACTAAGACACGTGAAGGCTTCTGCCGGTCCTCTCATACTTAGCTGATTTGGGCCCGCTGCCATTTGATTTCTATCGGACCCTAGACACATGGAGAGCTGGTGCTAGTTTGAGTTTCCACCTTGGGATCTCACTTTTAAAATTGTGTCGAGATGACACGTGGTTCTTTCTTTTGGCCTTTCTATACTTAGTCAATTCTACGACCGCTCTATCTCCCTTTTTTTACTCTAACCACATGGCAAGCCCGTGCTCATTTAGGAACCCACTCTTTGGACCCAGCCTTGGTGTTACGTTAATGACACACGTAGAGGCTTAGCGCACATTTGGGACCTACCTTTTTGATGCATCTTTTGGAATTGCACCAAGTTGACACATGGCACCTTCCGTGAGTTTGTTGTTCGGCCCCGAGTCGACTCGTATGTGGTGAAGTTCAAAAACTTCAAGCCTTTCCCATTTTCTTTCTTATCAGCTCTAGGCTCCTTTGACATTGTTTGATCCTTCGTAGACCCAGCTCCTCCATTGTAGAGTCTTTCCTGTCTCTCAGATTTGGATTTGAATGTGAGTTCGCAGGACAGAGCTGACCCTCAAGTTTTCTTCTGTGCGGGGTCATGTTTGACCAATTTTAGGGGAAAAATTGGGATAACAAATTGATTGTGCGGCTGGTGCATGATCAACAACTTCTAAACAAATGGTGCCAATGTGAACACTACATTATGAGAAAATAGATTTTTTATCACCACTCTCTTCTTCTCATCTTTTTCTACAATATTAGCTTCAAAATTAGCCTTAATTACTTGATCCCCAACCTTGATTTCTTCTCTCAGTTTCACCTTCATGGGGATTTTATCCATTCGAATCTTAGAGCCCAACTTATCAACTTTTACGTCATGTCTTCTTCATTGGGCTTCTCTTCTTGTTGCTTTATTTTTTTCAAAATCAGTCATATCCACCACTTGTTCTTCAAATTTGGCCTCCTCTGAAGGCTTCACCATTAAGGGCATTTTTCAATTCCAAACTTTTGTGCCCATATTTTCAAAAAAATTGTCATTTCTTAGTTGTGAGGCTCTTCTTCTTGTTTCCCTTGGCTGGTCTTTTGATTGTTTTCTTCCCAAGATGGACTTGGGAATGCAATAGAGTGCTAGGTTGGGTCAAAACTGATTATTGCATTTTTGTGGTTTTAGAGGAGGTATAACTTCTTGTTTTAAGGAGGGGATGTCTTTTTGGAAGGGAAAAGGGCATAAGAATTGAGATGTGATGGTAGATTAGAGGATAGGGAAGGGAATTCAACAATTAAAGCAACATACAATGTGCTTGAATTTTGAAAATGTTGGGGAAGGAGAACAAGGATAACAAGGCGTTAGTGACTCAATTACTTAGTGACAAGGTTGTCTTGTATTTTTCTCATAGGATTCTATCTCCTCAGTCCACTGTGCAAGTTGGGGTAGTATCTCAACCATGAAATCAAGCTTCTACTACGCATTGTAGTGTCTTGGAAAAGGGCCTTCCCATGGACAAGTTTTCCCGTATCCAATCTTGAATTATTTCATCCGGGTTATTTCCCAAGATTGCACCATGTTAGCCTCCATTCTTTGAATCTTCTCCAACAAATCAACATTCTCATTGGATTATTGTCATTACATGCATACTCTTATTCTTGATAAATTCCATATCTAAAATGGTTCTGCAATTTCTCATATGGGTAAGCATAATGATTTTGAATTTTATCATAAACTGATTTGGAGGAGTTAGGAAGTAAATTGGAGGTGGTTGACTACTACTGCAAGTGTGAATTCCACTACGGGAATGAATACATGATTGCACAACTTCATAAAATGGAAGAAAGTGAAATATGTAGAAGAAAATTGGATGGAAATGGATGGAATAAAGGCTTGTAATTTCATAGATTGGGTTGTTTGGACCAAATAGAGTCACCAGATATGTTTTTCATATGTCTCCAAAGACTAGAATCTTAACAAGAACACACCAACATGTTAAAATGAAATTTGCTTTAAATTTTGAATCAGTACTCCAACTAATGATCCTCGACTTCAAATATGTCCCATCGGCATGCGAGAACTATTATCATCAAATTATAGCACCCCGAATGGCCATTAGTATGAATGGGGCATCCAAAGTGTAACATTGAGCTATCCTAAAGTGTGGGACTTTGACAATGAGATAGCTCTCCAGAGAAAGATGGTTCTTTCTCCTAAACCTACCCATCACAAACTACTCATAATGCAAGAAAGAAAACTACATAATCCTATCATAATATCCCAAAGAGATAGGAGAGAGATTGCATGAAAATAAACCTACACTAAGAGTGGAGATACACCAAGAAAAGAGGTGCTAGACACAATCCAACTCTTTGAAATAAGAAGAGGTGAGAAATGAAGAGGGTGGACAAGATGCATCACATAAACAATGTGAATTCATGTAGAACATCATTTTTTCCCCATCAAACACAACTCCCACAAACCTGCAATAAAAATTTAAATGATGCACAATATACCATGTAATGAAGAGAGGCAAGTAGAGACAACAAAACATGCAAAGGATGGACAAAACACATCATAAAACACAATATATTGCTCCATTAAAAGTTTACATAGTGCATCATTAGTGGGAAATAGGAAATATAATCCCATTAAAAAATGGAGAGGAGGCTTGAAGCTCCACATTTAACCTAGAGAAGAAAGAGAGGGGGCAGGAGAGAAAATGACTAACTCTCTTTACAAATGAGACCCATGTTATAATTAATAGAATTTAGAAGAGAGAGAGGGAAAAAATACCAAAATCTACTTTCTAACCACTTGAAAGTGGTAATAAATAAGGAAAATGATGATATTTAGTTGCAAAAGGCACCCCATGCTGTCCCATAACTTGCGCAAAGTAGTGAGAAACGCTTCCCATGCTCATTAATTACATCCCCAACCACTTTAAAATCTCTATTTGGAATTGGGTCTAAGTTATGAAAAATTTATCATCAAATATTCATCAATATTTGAATTCATTTATCTCTATGCATAGTTCTTATATCCATGGTTCCAATGAGACCAATTTTATAAAAATCCATTAAGAAACACTCAAGTTACGAGCTTCAAAAGAGGCAACTATTTTGTACATTGCCATACTTACTTGTATTTCAAGAGACCGAGCAATTAAATTTTGGTTGGAAATGATAATTTTAAATATTTCTCTCTTTCACCTAATGTTTTTACATCATTTAAATATTTGGTGCATTTAAAATGCTTGGTGGCCCACCATTGATTTTCATACTTTTATATGAAAGGGGGTGTTGTTTTAGAATATTGTATTGCCATCTCGGCCAAGATGGCTTCTTCCTTACATTTCCACTCCTACCCATGAACCAAGCCACATGCTAATGTCATGATTACCCATTATGTCTTCAACATGCCACACACACATTTGGAGTTCAAGTGCTAACTCGGCACTCACAACAAACACTAATGATTTTCTTTGTTAGCTTGGTGAGTTCCACATCACTTGCATCAAGTCTACCCATTCGCCTACTTGCCACATTACATCCTTCAATTTCATTATTCTTTGTACCACTAAGAAACCTTCCACCACATTTCCATCCTCCATCTTGGCACTTTTCATTACATAATGGGCTCTCGTATAGTGCATTGTGGGCTCATCAGTTCCCGGGAACACACGCCCCCGACCTTGTGTACATCATGCCATCCCGACCTACATCGGCCATAATCAAGCCCTCTCAATCCTATGTTGATGGGCCATGAGGGTCGTTGACCTCTACCATTCCCACACAATGCCCTGTCGGGTTCGTAGTGGCTTCCCGTAACCCATTGACTACTCACAATGGGCCTTTGGTGACCGATGCCCACACCAAATGCATCTCTCGTGGTCATTTCAAGTTTACACCGAAAAACCATCCCAAATCACCTAGGCCACTCGGGCTCTTCGTTTCGAGCACCCCGCACTCTACATTGTAGTGTGATCACTTTGGCCTTTTTCAAGCACTCTTGTCCCAAAGTCACATGGACCACTTGGACCACATTCATCCGCCTTTTCTACAATTACTTGCAAGGGCTCACCGAGTTGGTTCGATGAGCCACTCAAAATTATTCCCTCTCATTTTTCTAAGTGTTCACTATAACTCCACCTTAGTGCCGATCGCGGCCGCCTAAATCAAGCCATCGCCACATCTCACCGAGCTCCACAGAGCTAGAACCTAGCTCATCATCTATATTACATAACTTCCATGGTCAACCATACCCATGACAAGCTTCATGGAACCAAGCTTGGACCCGATCTTGTTCATTTATCGCATCACTCAAATTTGTGAGCCTAAGACACTTCTTGCCCTCCATTTATGTTTGTTGATATTATATGTCATGGCTCATTCGCGACCATTCCTAGAGGCTTCAAAATGGCTCGGACTACCATGAGGGAGTTCACTCCTGAAATCTCATTGCGAGTCTCCACCATGATTCATTCCTTAACTTGATCCCGTGAACTCATCCCTTGTGTTCTACCGATGAGTCAAGGTGAGTGGTAATAATGGCGAGGGAATCACCATACTTGGTAACTTGATGGGTAGATGACTCGGCCTAGTTTTATCATGTTATCTTGGCATAAAAACACATGACTCATCTTCTCACAATGTTCTCCCTACCACATTGATCCCTCTAATGACTTGGTATTCCTTGTCTTACTTGTAACTTGTTTATTTCAACTTAGGGGGTCCAATCTACTTTCCGAGTCATGATTCAATCTGTTTCTATACAAAATAGCTCGATCTTCCTCAAGAAATAACTCAACTACTATACAGGATCAAGGTTATTTTTAGCTTGATGATCTTAGCAGCTCGACCTCTAAACATTCACATTGATCAACTCGAGCTCACCATTGTAAGTGAGCTAAGGCTAGACTATGCATGTAATAGATTGGCCCTTCATATTACCAATATAGCTTGGTCTAGCCCTCGAATAACTCATTTCTAGGAGACATCTCACCAATGTTATTAGTTTTCCCATAATGGAACCCAACTTGATGTAGGCCTAACTCAACTCTTCTTAATGCACTACACAACCATAATTGTCCTCAAAGAAGCTTGATAACTCCTCCTAATCAACTCGGTGTCCTTAAATAGTTCACTTAATGGCTAAGACCTTAAGCCACTTTCTTCAAATTCTTACCAAGTTTCATGTGTTTTTGGATCTTTCGGGTGTACGGAGGTGAGTGAGATGTATAAAGGTGTCTCGAGCTATGAATTAGAAATTTTGTTTTTTGTTGCTAGTGGGCCCCGATCCTCAACTACTTGTCCATTCAATAAGTGATCAAAAATGGTGTTTTACTTTATCACTTTTAACCATTTCAAAGGATCTTCAATTTTAATCAACAGAAAAGGCCTTAATAATCCAAAATATTGATTAAAATATGATTTAGGACTGATTTTAAAACTGAAATTAAGTTTGCAATTTACTCAAAATTTCACTGTTTGATCAAAGCCCAAAAATCAGTGTTTCCCGATTTACTTGATTTCTTTGAATTGTGCAATGTTGATTAATGGTTCCTCCATATTCATATTATGAACTTAATTAATTATAAGAAATGAGAAACGAAAAATAAAAATTAGAAAACAACACCATATTTGTTATGGGGTTTGGAACTCCTACATCTCTGGGTTTGTGGCGAACCAATCCATTAATAATGTTAATCAAGAAAATACAATAACCTTTACATTTAACCAATAATGAATCAAAACCTAAAAAAATGTGTAATCAGACCTTTAAAGGACTTTCATGTGGCTCAACACTTTCCCTTTACCTTCCTGATCCACTTGCAGTTGTGTCTTCCTTGGGTTCTACACCTTTGTGTGACTTCAACAATGAAAAAATATATCACAAAATCTCAAAAATGGAAAAAAATATCACACCTTCACGATTGTATAGAAATTATGAGTAACTTTCATCTATAACTCAAGACATGTATGTGAGTAGAAGTGCTCCAAAATTCAAGTTTTCTCAAACTACCCTATGTTGCCTATACACAGTCTTACAACTTGTGTTGTATAAATACCCATGAGATATTTTTATAGCAAGCAAGCCCTTTGGGTGAGTTGGTGAGCGGATTGGATTTAGAACTATAAGGTCGGGGTTTGAATCACACTTCCTACCATTTTTCCACGACTTTTCCTCCAAGTGGGTAAATCTCACTTATATCGTGTGGTAGCTGGAGGGATCTTTAAATATAGGAATTTAAGCCTTATCCTCTATGACCTTGGTCACATCCATTGCCATTTTATTTGGCCACATAATAGTGGTGAGTTGTTTAATTCCTCCAAACTATTGGCCTATGCATTGCACATGTTGATAGGGCCGCTCCATGGACCGAGTCATTTAGGTTATTGGTGTGTTAATCCATGTTAGTTGGAATGGTTTGAATGTGGCTTGTAAGCCCTTCCGAGTTATATGTGATCCCTCCATATAAATGTGATCCCGTATATCCATATATATATGAAGTTGGCCCAGTCAACATGGATAATTTCCCAAGTATTTGTTAAGCTGACTCTGTCCAATGTGGAAATAAGTTGATAAAGCCAAGGTAATAGAGGATAAAACATCCCGAACCATAAGGATATTAGGTTGGCCCAAAAGATATGGAAATAGAGAAATTTTGATCAACTCGGTGGGGAGTTGATCACCCCACCAAGCTAAATAATAGTTCGCTTGACAAATATAGACCCTCGCAATGCGAAAATTAAACTCAGAACATATAGTCCCACATGGGAAATATAGAGATAAAATGTGACATATATAATAAAAAATGTGATAACGATAATATGAAAAAGGTGGCTAAGGCACCCCTCCTATAACAAAGTATGTTGAACCTATCTCGAGGGCCCATAACCGAAAAAATAGGGGGCCACCAAAATTTTAATCTGTTTATCAAAGACCGAGAGGTCAAAACAAAATTTTCCCATTTTTTTGAATTTTTACCATACATCACATGTCAACGTGTGATTCACTTTTAACCCCCATTAACCATTTTTAAACCCAACCTTTGACCAAAGATAACTTTTGCTTATGAGCTCCATTTTCGAGTTCTACATATCGTTGAAAATATCTCAAGACACTCTATAGGCCTGTAATAGTTTAGGGAGATTTTAGTAAATTTTGAATTCATAAAATCCTATGGATCACTCCTCCAACTTAATTGTAACTTGTTTAGTTTAACTTATGGGGGTTCACTCTACTTGCTTGAGTCATGATTCAATCCATTTTTATACGAAATAGCTTGATCTTCCTTGGGAAACAACTCACTACCATAAAGGTCTTGAGGTTATTTATATCTTGATGATCTTAACATATCATCCTCTCGACATTCACATTAATCAACTCAAGCATGTCATTGTGAACAAGCTAAGGCCAGACTATACATGTAATAGCTCGGCCCTTCACATTACTAATATAGTTTGGTCTAGTCCTCCGAATAGCTCACTTATGGGAGACATCTCGCCAATGTTATTAGTTCACCCACCATGGAACTCAACTCGATATAGGCACAACTTGGCTCTTCTTAATGAACTACATAACCATACTTTTCCTCAAAGTAGCTCAATAACTTGACCTAATCGAATTGGTGTCTTTAAACAGTTCACTTAATGGATAAGACCTTAAACCACTTTCTTCAAATTCTTACCAAGTCTCATGTGTTTTATGGATCTTTAGGTGTACTAGAGGTGAGTGAGATGTATAAAGGTGTCTCGAAGCTATGCATCAAATTTTTTTAGTTTTTTTTAGTTGGCCATGATCCTCTGCTACTTCTCCAATCAATAAGACTTGAACTTGATGAAGAAGAGGAAGAAGAAAAAAGTCCTCAAGTGAGTTTCAAAATTCCCAAAGACCACGATGGTGCCTTGCATACTGAAATTTTCATGTGTTCCTTGAATTAGGTATGAGAGTCCCTTGGTGTAAGCTGCTTAGTTGTCCAATTTCACTCGAGAAGTGAAATTGGATAACACAAACATTAGAAGGGTTCTAGGAACTCCCATTGACCACCACCATTGGCAACATTCCAAATAGGCCTCAAACTACATGTCGTTATCCACCTAGCATGTGATATCTAGATAGATCAATCAGATTTGGAAACTTCTTTGAAAATGCTTGTTTTGGCTTTAGCTCTTTATAAAATATTTTGAGAGAGGATGCTTTGAGTGCTTGCTTGTGGAAGAGATATGGCTATCTTTACTTGATTTATAACTTCATATTTGATGTGGGTTTTTCCATAATGGCTTCATATGTGTTGTTGTAAGATTTAGGAAGCTTTGGATACCTTTTGTAAGTGTACAAAATGAGTTCTCTAGTGTATTTCCTTAGGAGTTTTAGAGTTTTGTAAATGAGGTAATGTTTACTTACTTATATATGGTTATATAGGTTATTTATCCAAGAAAGGTTGACCTAGATGAATTATATGACCAAACAAAAGATATAAATTTGTAATAAAAATTGGAGGACATGTCGGTCAAGACAAGACAGTCATTCGAATTGGATAAAAATTCCCAACCATACTATATAGCCATGAATAGGGACAAAAAAATTCAAAATGAAGTTTGTATCTTGTCAAGTCGATGTTTATCTATGGATTTTGTGCATTATATTCTTATAGTTTGTCGACATTTCAATTAGTAAGGATAAACAAGGTATACAATGGACCGAAAAAGTGTTAAACGTATATGGAGAGATGGTTTTATCATATCAAGAGTGCACTATCAAATCAAGAGTCATCAAAGTGAAAATTACCAAATTTAAGTGTCTACATTTTACCCCCTTTATGCATGAAATGATACTTATATGCTTAAAATATAAATACCTTAGTGTGTAAAAAACACTTTGTCTTTGCTCAAATATTTGTTTTGTAATTTTTATGTTGTGCTTGGTGTTGGAATGCTCCATGATGAAACATGAAACACAAAGTGTATTCGATGTCCATGATAAAGAATTGAAATTTAACTCGATTATATATTGTAATGTGAAAGACTTACATTTTCGTATAAATGAAATGAAAATACGTTAAAAAAAAATGAATACACATGTTTGATTTACAAAAAAAAGATAACATTGTGTTTTTCTTGTGCTTGGAGATTTGTATTGTTGAACTTTGCTAAAGGATTGGGGGTGATCAGTCCCCATTTTGTTCCATGGTGAAACCAGAGTATTAAGTGCATACAACCAAACATAGACATGTAAAGAAGAGAAAAGAAGAAAGAGGTAAAAATGAACCCCTACGAAGGAAGAAGACTGTGTATCAAATTTATTCAATAACTTTGATATCTTCCCTTTGAATGTGAGAGGAGAGAAGGACTACCTAAGAAGACCTTAAATGCTTTTCTACCTTCACAACCCCACAAATCACATCACTAATGATAGATCTAGCCCTAATTTTACAAATAAGGAAATATAGTTAATGAGTCATTTATTTTCCTTTCTAAAAACACCTCATCTTTTGTATTCTATCGAGCCATTTATAGCCCGAAACTTATATTTCCCGTGATACTTCTAGACATTTTCATTATAACTTGAACTCAAAGCATGGATATTAGTTAATATAATTATTACTAGTTTACTTTATTCGGTGGGTATTGAGTATGCATTTATTCTTTTGATTGAAATATGATGTTAAATGATGTTTTGTATAATGTCGGCCTTGTTTGCAAAGAACTTGTTATATGCAAAAACTGACATGCAACCAAAGGATCCATACATAACAACTAACATGCAGTCAAAGGGACTCATCCACAAAAAAGGATTCATCGCAACAAAGCATCCATAGCCAAAGGAGGTCACACACATAAATAAAGTCATGATTCTGAGGAGCTTGTACAACATGGACATCACACCTAAGCTCACACGTGTTGATGGAAGAAGTAGTTATGATAACTAGGAGGGGACTCAATGTCATCACCTAATTATGCCTTGCAACCCAAAAAATAACTATTTGATTGAAATTAATAATTTAATAACTTGTTGAATAACTCATCGGTTAGCTAAGTTATGTGATTATTATGTAAACAACTATTGAGTAGTTATATTGCATGCATGAAGTTTCCAAATTATTTGGTTAAAATCTTCTACTTGATCCGACTGGAACTCATAGTATAACTCTATCTCTTCATGCCTCTACTACGCCGAAGAGAAAATTGATCCATAAATAGAGAATTTGTTGTATTTTCCAACTGTAATCTTCATGTTGATGAAATAAAAGTCTGAATTTAGTTTATTCATTGTAGACATAGGCATTAGGTGGGATTAGCACCAAGGCGGGGCCCACTTATGGTTTTCTAACCCTCTCCTTTTTTGTTGCTTTAACTCATTTACTTGATTAGATTAGCAACAGTTCATTCCTTTATCTGTGTTATGTTTTTATTTGTTTTTTCATTAGCCAGTATTTACCTTTAGTTAGAATCTAGTTCATTTCTAGCATTGTTATTTATTAATTGTAGTGAGAAAATTTTACCTTTACACCTCCCAAGCATCTATAATCGTGCATACAAAACCGGCAATATTAAAAGTTTCTATCCCTTGGTCTCGATAATTAAATTTTGTAGATTAATAAACAACATAGTAATTGTTGCAAGTTAATTTGCACCATCATTTTTGGTGGTGTTGTCAGGGATACTGCCAAGTTATAAGGTTTTTGAGAGGCTTTTTCATTTCTTAGAAGTAATATAGGTTTTAGGAAATTCAGCTCCATTTACCAACCCCCCACTAATTTCCATTGATTGAGTTGAGTTAGTTGATGCATGCACCACCCAAGGGATGTCCATGGTAGATTCTTACCTAATCCACAAGTAGCACATATCTCTTCATATACCTCTGAGGATTCTGAAGAAGAAATCCTTTCATTTGTACAAGGTTTACTGTTCAAAGATCATCCTCTAAGTGAAATTTCTAAAGCTACTCCTAAGAAGCCAGAGATGGTAGAAGAAGTAGATCAGAATGTTCAAAATGGGGAAACCACTTTTGAGTTTTTCATTACCAACAATGATGCAACTATTTCTATGAAGAATATTCCTCCCTTAGCCTTTCCTAATTTTCATGGATCTATGACTAAAGACCCAGACAACTTTCTATTTGAGTTTGATTTCTTATGCAAAAGCTATTATTATACCACATATGCACACAAATTGAAACTATTTCTTGCTACACTCAAGGATGCAGCCTTGAGATGGTTCATGGGTTTGGGAAGAAATTATGTAACCACGTGGGCAAAAATGAAGGATAAGTTCCTCACTAAGTATCAGGACTATTATAGACCGAGTAGTAGAGGAGGTGATGAAATCTACCGAATGGCACAAAAATAAGATGAACCATTGGAAGAATATTTAGAAAGATTCATGTTCTACGTTCAGAAATCAAGGCATACAAGACTACCACATGAATCTCTCAAACTACTCTTTTTGAAGGGAATCAGTAAGGAGGACATGGATTCTCTTGATCTGATAGGAGTAGAATACATTTCAAAATATTCATTTAAAGAAATTTTTGAACTTGAAAAAATTAATCAAGATCTACTATGAAGAGGGTGAGAAGTGTAATATCAAGAGGTGGATCATCTACCAAAATAATTAAGGACATATCCAAGTCAAATATTGTTAGCATGTTCAAGAAGATGGAGTAGGAGATTTTCAATGACATGGCCACTCAATTAGATTCTCTACATTCCAAGAAGAAAAGGGAAGATGTAGAGATAACACTCACATAGTTTTGCCATACATGCAGAAGGAATAAATCTGATTGTAGATGCAGAGGGTTAGCCAACATTATAGAAGAAAAGGAGGCTTCACCTGAATTTAAGATGATAGAAACAAAGGATGGACAAGTATTCTATGTTTCTTAAAGAAAACCATGGCCACAAAAATGAGGATGTATATCACAAGACCCTATGCAAACATTTAAAAATTGGTCTAATAATCAATATATGCCACCCCACCTTGGGCTAATCAACAACAAGGTTGGGCTCCATATCCTAACCGATATGAACAACAAGTGCAACCTTAGTTTCAAGGTGAAAAATAGTGGCAACAACCCCCTCAATCATGGTAAAAGCCTTGGAGAGGAGGGTAGTAGTGGAATAAACCACCCCCTAATTATAAAAAAACATAAAATCAACCTCCTTATCTGTAATAACAAATGTTGATGCCAAACCCCCAAGCAGGCTCTCAACCAAAAGCTACCCAACTACCAGCTCATCCAATACCTAACCCTAATAATAAAGTTTCTCAACCAACCTATTCCACTGAACCAACTCAATACCCTACCTATTCCGTTGATGCCAAAAATATCCATCTTTGTTTGGGAAAAGCACTTCCTCCACTAAAATATCCATCTTTGTTTGGGAAAAATATCCATCTTTGTTAGAGGGCCTCAGACCAACAACCACAGTCTTGCATCTTGCAGACAAATCAACAAGATGATAACCTGAAGGAGTCTTGGAGGATGTAGTAGTAGTGGTAGAATCTTGGGAATAACGTGCTGATTTTATTGTTCTTTAGCCAAAATAATGCTTGGGAGGATATCTTATCATCATAGGAATACCATGGTTAGCCACCGTTGATCCATTCATTGGATGCAAATATGATAATATGATTATCTCTAATGGAAGTGGTACCAAAAATATGATATTTTATCCTCCCGCACAACCTGTTCAATGAAGAAGATCAAATAGTTTGGGTCAAGGAGCCAAAAGAAGACCAAAGCTCAGTGCAGTAGCTCATGATGTTGGAGAATTCATGCAAAATTTAAGGATAAGAAGAAGATGTTGTTCTTTCCAACATCTTGCAAAATAATTATGGGAGGAATGAAGAAGTAAATGGCAGATTATGGTGTATAAGATGTCTTTTTTTTATTAAGGGTAAATAGTTTTGAAGGGACTATACCCTGTATACAAAAGGGCTCAAAAGCTAGATAACAAAAGAGGTAGAAACAACCCAAAAAAGAGCAAAACAACCAACACCAGAGGGCTCAACAGCCAGATAATACAACATAGTAATAGAAAAGGATCAAGACATATAGTGATCCGAAAAATAGTAGAAGAGACCAAAAAACTAACAAGAGATATCCATCACTGAATATCTCAACCAAAAACAACACCAAAACCGTCAGTCAACAACAACTTCACAGCCAGTAAATAGCAACACAGATCTGCATCACTTGATAGCCCGGTCAATCTTGGCTTTGATCATTTGAAGCGAGACAAAGAATGCAATGGTGGTGGCCTGAGAAGGGTCTTTCAAATCCACCTGAGCAATTGCAATATCTCTTTTCCCCTTGGGGCCCCAAATGTCCTCAGTAATCCCGTTGAGACTGCATACACTATGAACATGCTGTTCGATGAAATTGTAAATACTTTTAAGGGCAAGATAGGATATAGTCATTACGGCCTTTTGCATTTCCAGTCTGCCATCCAAAGATTGAAGCTTCTTGAAAACTTCAGCAGTGACATCCTCCTCATCATCATTTTGTAGTTTCCCTTTTCCCTTAGCTTTTTCCATATTTCTGATAACACTCTTAAGCTCTTGAATTTCCTTTTCCATCTTGCCCACTCTGACCAACAAATCCTCCTCCTTAGGCTCCTCCACCGGATGGCTGATGTGCAAGAGACTCTCGGCAAGCTCCAGGTCTTTGTGACTTCTAAGAACCCTCTGAGAAGCAGGGACCTTAGTTTTCATACCCTTCCTTTTCTTGCTAGATGAAGCAGTGTCAAGCTTCCTTTCGAGCAGGTGGGGGAATGGAGGCAGTGGGGGAAGGGGAGGAATGAAGGGAGAGGGAGGAGTAGAATCCAAGTGGGGACAGGCTGAGCAAGTGGCGGTGAATAAGTAGTATTAACCCTTGATGGAGTGGAACTGCCCTAGTATGATTTTGCACTTCCGTGCAATGCATTTCTCCAAAGTGAGTGATTTCTCCGAACGGATCGCACTTCCAACGGTGTATGAGATGTCATGTGAACCAAATTCTACCGCAACAAAGCACTATGAATGTTCCAGGTAATAATTTCATCCTTCACCAACTTCTCCCACATGATTTCATACTGAATTCTATAAGAAACAATGTATGTTCCATGATTGATCTCTCTAAGCAAGTGGAAATCACTCTAGGAAAGCCACTTAATGTGAAAAAAATGTTGAGCATGCAACAAGAGAAGTTGTTGATTTCTCTTCTGTAAAAACACAAAACAACATTTGCATGGGACTATGGTGACATGCATGGATCCACCCTAAGATCTGTACACACAAGATATATATATATATATATATATATATATATATATATATATATATATACCAAAGATAGTTGCATGCCAATAAGGAAGCCACAAATAAGAATGAACCCAAATGTGGTGTGCATGTATAATTTGCTTAATGCTAAATCAAATGAAGCAAGAACTACCACCTAAAATAGTTCTACAATTTAGCTAAAACAAAGCATAAACACCATCATGATAAGAATTAAACAAGGGTTAGATGCTAGCATTCATCAATAAAAACTTTGAAACTAACAATGCTAAATATCTAAACTCCTCTATTCTCTAACAACAAATAAATGAATGGACCTAAGTAAGCTCCATGGCTATCAAAATAGTTGTCCTTAATGCTCCAAGAACCTAGGAATGGGGGCTAATCAAAGTTGGGCTACAAGACCCTTTTGACACCTCCCATATGACCCAAGCACTTTAAGAAAGAGGCTTAACTCTTCAAGATGATGAACTCTCAAAAGGGCAAGGTGCAAGCTCTTAGTCTCTTTGCTATATGCTTTGCATTTACTCTCTTAGAAAGTTTAGGTGTAAGTAAAAAGGTAGGTGGAGGGCTCTTTATATAGCCCAAAGGATAAAGGATTCAACACATTCTCATGAATGTGGGATAAAGGTAAAACATGATTAGGAATGGATAAGGTTGCTTTATTAAAGGTAACCTTACTTTAGAAGGGTTTAATACATGTTTAACAAGTCATGGGAGTTGGGGGGATTTTAATTAATCAAAGGTGATTAATTAATAGGTAGATGTAAGCTTATAGAAGCTAATTAGAGGAATATTAGTATGATTTAGGCTATTATAAGGGGATTAAATCAATTAAATATTGATTTATTGGTTAAATGGAAGGGAAAGCTAATTAATTAATAATAATTAATTAGTCTAGGTAGAAGGGGTGATTTATTAACGGAAGGTCGTTAATTAGGGTATTTGTTGGATAGGTAACTTAATTAATTAGCTTAGTGTAATTAATTAATGATGATATGAGGGAAAATGAGTGCCTTTGACGATATGTCGTTGATTTGTGAGAAAGGGGATAATTAGCACAATTTAAGTATTTAAATTGCTTGGGCGTAATTATAGGTGTCTACATTTGCCCCTCTTTGGGGTGGCATAAGTGATGCCACTTCAAAGATAGTAGACAAAAGAGATTTTGAAGAGATGGAAGAAAAATTAGTAGGAGGGAGAGATGCCCCCTCGAGTGTCGATGGGGTGATAGAAGAACTCGATCGACGATCGAAAAAGGTGAGAAGTAGGCAGAAGAATGGGGACGAGGCAGGATGCCCTAAGGAGAGGGAGAATTAGGGGTGAAAGGAAGTGGTGCGTAAGAAATATGGATGAGGGGAGAGAAGAGCTTAACCTCTACCGCTTATTTGTCTCGTATCATTACAATTTCGATATTTACGTCTTGTTTCTTGTAAACTCGACATAAATACCTATATTGTACGGTTACGCTGCACACATTCTTAACTATTCCTAGCTATACTTTGAGCTTTTTTTGTTCAGTTTTATTATTACCTCGATTTCAAAAGGTGTTAGGAACTACCATTTGTGCATGTTATATCAATAACACCTCGATATCAATACTCCACTTTCTTGCAAAGTGGGTTAACATATCTTGGTGATATTGTTGTGTCATTCGCAAATCGTAATTGACACTTTTTGAGATATAGGTCTTAATCAGACTTGAGCTTGCTCATCGTATATCTTGATTGGGAGATCACATTTAACTTCATGTATTTACTTACGTTTTGTTCATTCCTTTGAACTTGGCATAAGTGGAGACATCTTGTTAATCATCTGGCGTCGTAAATTACTTTAAAACGTAATCTAGGAGGTACTTCATTTGATTAAGTTTTGATACCAAACGATTGTTTCATTGGTGACTTTATCATTCTATCACATTGGTATTCTCACACTGTTAATTTACTCTTAACACGTACATCTTGTGTTTCACTTAGGGGTAGTCATTGAATTTTGAACAAATCTACAACTTACCTTAGTGAAACTTATCACGAAAACATGGCTCCTAAGACGCGTCTAGGGTTAAAGAAACAAACATATGAGGAACAACAGGCGCAAGCTTGGGAAACCTCTAACAGACAAGGGTCAAACCCATTTATCGGACACGATCTAGGACCACTATTTTCTGCAGAAAAGGAAACAGAAGAGATGGTCGATCATAGTGGAAATGAATTAGAATCACCACACGCAGACTTTGATTTTGACCCCACTCTACTAGATGAGTTTCTCCTTAGAAACAAAGATAGAGTTTTGGCACGGGTCATGGAATTAGGGGCCAAATTGCCCATTGAGAAGGAACCAATACTACAAACAAATGACACTACTAAGGAGGAACACCCCCTTATCAATATGGAAGATATTTTAACAGGCGGACATGCTTCCACTTCTTATGTAGAAAATGATAAAGTGGTAGGGCATAGAATACCCCTCATCAAAGTGCCACGAAGAAACAAGATAGAACATGAGACAGGGGAAGAACCTCCACAATACGAAGAGGAGGAACCTTTAGAAGAAGAAGACACAAACCAAGTCACAATCCAACAACAACTCAGTAACTTAAGCCGACAACTAGCTTTGCTTACTTTCCAAGTACAGAAAGACACAAACAAGAACGTTCAAAAGTCAAAGCCTAAGTTTAGGATCCACGAACTCCATCGAGAAAACCAAGGAGAAGAAGACACAGGGTATCATCATGTACACATCCCCGTTTCTCCCACTAAAGAACAATTGCTCGCACAAGAAGTACAATCTATGAAAGCAATGCTTGCGAGCATACAAGAAAGCAATATAGGGAGTATTAGGAAATACCAATACGAAGAACTATGCCCCTATCCTTTTGACAAGACAATGACCCTTCAACCCTTTCCAAAGAAATTTGATATGCCAAAGTTCGACAAATACAAAGGAAAGGGAGACCCAAGGGATCATGTTAAAGATTTCTACATGGCATGTCAAGAGGTGTCTTATAGTGATAATTACCTCATCAGACTTTTTCCTAAGAGTCTCAGAGGTCAAGCATTGGAATGGTTTACGCGCTTGCCACGAGGATCAATTTTCACCGGTCGAATTGGGAGTAAAGATTCGTATGCGTTATTTCTCATATAACATAGCGAGTGACGTCACCATGGTAGACTTGTGCAGCACAAAACAACACCCAAATGAGACCTTCGCCAGCTTCCTCCAACGATGGAGAGGGATAGCTAGTCGCTTCCCTTGCGCTTTCCCTAAGAAGCAGCTAGTCAGTATTTTCATCCCTAATCTCAACCCCGGATATAGCTTTCCACCTCCAAATGCATTGTGTCCGCACCTTTGAGGAGGTTATCGAGAAAGGGATTCAAATAGAAAAGGCTCTCATTGCCAAAGGCACCCTCAAAACCCAATCTAAAGACAACCAAAGTGTCAAACCCTGAAAAGCCAAAGATCTTTAACAAAAACAAAAACGTGGCAGGGAGACTAATCACCGATTCCAAACGTGTTCAAACGGTCCAAACCAAATACCAACCTTTTAAACCCACCAAGGGCCCAATTCAACCACCACCAAAGCGAAGAACATTCACCTCCCTCAATGAGCCGTTGTATCTTCATACTAAAAAAAGCTTGGATGCGGCCCACATGATGACCTATCCTACAACACAACCGTTCGATGACAACGCTCCTAAACCTTCATGGTATAAGGAGCATGAATACTGTGAAATGCATCACGTTAAAGGTCATAAAATAGACAAATGTTTGCGACTTCACCACTATATTCAAGACCTCATTGACAATGGGGAGATAGAGGTGGATAACCCTAGCCACATGCAAACACCTAACGAGAAAATGGGGATTTATAAGGAACCATTCCCCAAGCATGATAAGTCGGAAAAGGAAAAACCGGATCGGGGAGAGTCATCCCAAACCTATAAAGCCACGAATTACTTGTATACCAAGAGAGATAACAATCATTACGATTCACTTATCGGATGTATTCGCCCCCTATCGACCGTGTCAATACCATCCGGATCGGGAAAGGATCGTTGCGGTAACAAGGCGTGCTCGCCTCGTGATTCTAGAACCCTCTCTGTTGACCCCGCAAACTGGTAAATATAACCTTTTAGAACAACTTGAGAAGACACCTGCTAAGATCTCGATGTTAGATCTTCTCAAGATATCCAATGTGCATAAGGAAATTTTGTATCAAACTCTTCAGGGGTCGGGAGTGCCTTTAGAAGTTGATCCTGCATACCTTCAAGCCGTGGTGGCAAATATTACACCCAGTGAGCATCTCACTTTCAACCATAGGGAGGTCCCTACTGAGAATCCTACACATAATCTTCCCTTATACATTGAGGTAGTTGTCACCCGCAGGAAAATCAAATGGGTGCTTGTGGACAATGGATCGTGATGAATATCTCGCACGCTTAAGTTGGTCAAACAATTGGGACATATAGAGGCAGATCTTGAGTCCCATATCATCACTATCACCGCATACGACAACGCGGAAAGAGAGTCAGCAGGCACCATTACGCTGCCAATGGAGGTGGGCCCCACTTGCCATCAGACAAAGTTTCACGTCTTAGACTTGGAACTTCCATATAATATGCTTCTAGGCTGACCATGGATCCATGCCATGCAAGTTAGTGCCATCAACATTTCATCAATGCATCAAGCTGAAGCATGAGGGACATACAGTAACAATACCAGGAGACTCAGAGCCCTTTGCTCATTGTAGAGCTCTTAATAGCTTTGCACGAAAGGGTACATATGCATGTCCCTCCACAGATATAGCTGTCCCTCTTCATTCTGAGGCCATGGAATCTCGAGTAGATTCAAATTCTCTTCGTTCTTGCACTCATGGGGCATCTACTTCAACATCTCCATTTAATTCATAGGAGATGAAAATTCGGAATATGGTCTGTGGGGAGTATAATGTACAACAAGCGCTCTTGGTTTTCGACCTCTCCTTGTCGCCCAAGACTAGAGGTCGACCAACTATCTTCAGAGACCTCTTTTGATCAACAAAATGTCAAAAGAATATGAAGGAAATAAATCAAGAAAAATGACAAAAATGCTAGTCTTACTTCGGTAGAGTTTCGCCTCGCCCTAAGGCAAGTAAAAACTAGGCGAAAGTAATACGTCACATGTTTCTCAAAAAGAAGGTTCACAACTCAACACTGTTTTAAAGTGGTCAAAGTGGGCTCCTGGCCAAAGTATATTCTCCTAGGTGGTTCTCTCGCCTACGTGTTACAAAGTTGCCACGAGCGAGCGCGATTTACCCAAAAAGTCGACCGACTAGTTTGGGAGTATCTCGGCTTTACTTTACCCCCTTCAAGAAAAAGAGTAACTCAAGTGCGTCTACGTGTACTATCACCGGGTCGCCACAACGGACAACCTGTAACTCTATCTCACAAAGGAATCACTAGTCAAGTAGGTAGTGTGGAGCACTTCCGTTTCGTCCACAAGGTTCCCTCTTGCGTGGACTACTTTGGGGTTCCCGAACCACCCCCATCATTTTGTAGCTTAAGGCATTATGCCAAAGGGGTTATGTTCTAGTTGAGTGGAGAGGACGTACATTCCTTTTCCGAAACCCGCAATACAACGTCTGTTTTGAATATGTTGTTCTTTTTATCTTGTTTAATTAGGTGTAGTTTGCTTGAACACCTTTGGCAACCTATATAACAATTGTATTAGTAGTTTTGATTTCGTTTTGATTCCTCCTTTCTTTGACAAGCGTTTTTAGGTCCTGCACTCAAGCGTTAGTAGTTCTCCAAGAAAATCACATTATTTAAAAGAGGATTAAGAGTTGCTTTTGATTCTCAAGATCATCCAAGGATGTAAGAGAAGAGCATACACAACAAATAATCCAACTAAAAAGTAAAGAAAATCCTTTCGATCAATGAACCATACAAAAATTTTGATAAATGTTCATTCCCTTAAACCAAAAGTGAAAGATGAAGTTTCCAATTTACCAAATGTTATAAAATGAAGACTAAAGTTGCTTTTGATTCTCAAGATCACCCTAAGGTGTAAGAGAAGAGCATACACAAACTTTATCCCAACTATATAGAAATGGAAAACTTCAAATCAAAGGACCGTTGAAAAATGCTTTGTAAAAGGTTCATTCCCTTAAGCAAAATGAATAATTAAATTTCCAAGTTTAATCCCAATGTTAAAAAGATATAGATCAAAGTTGTTTTTGATTCTCAAGATCACCAAAAGGTGCAAGATAAGAGCATACACACGCTTTTATCTAAATCGAGTAAGCATGGAAATACAACATTCATCAAAACATTAGACATGTTAGAAAATGACCAGTTTTAAAATAATAGAAAAACCTGCAACTTCTATAAGTATAAATCCCAAATTTATGTTTTCATTTCATAGTTAACTTCAATACCTTTCCAACGCAAAAAAAATGGAGTCATTTCGAGGTCGGGAGCAAAAGTTATGGCCTTCGGAAGATGGGTTACGCATATGCTCTTATGCTCATGGGTATGCACTTGACATGCACTTAAATTTTTTAAAAAAACGTCCCTTAATATGCAAAATGGGCAAATTTTTCCAACCAAGATTCAATTTTGACAACAACCCATCACATTAATATATGAATAGAAGACTCAATGCTATCAAACATTAACATACATGCTCAAGAATTTAAGATTTTCAAGAAATTGACAAAACTAGCATGTAGAATGATGAAAAAGTAAGCTCTAAAAATAAAAACATGATGAAATCTTGAAATTTTCTCACCAACATTAAATTTTGACAGAAACCCACCACATTAATATGTAAATAGAAGACTCAGCACTATCAAACACTAACCTACATGCTCAAGAATTGAAAATTTTCAAGAAATTGACAAAACTAGCATGTAAAATGTTGAAAAAGTAAGCTTAAAAAATGAAAACATGATGAAATCTTGAAATTTTCTCACCAAGATTAAATTTTGACAGCAACCCACCACATTAATATGTAAATAGAAGACTCAGCACTATCAAACACTAACCTACATGCTCAAGAATTTAAAATCTTCAAGAAATTGACAAAACTAGCATGTAGAATGTTGAAAAAGTAAGCTCTAAAAATGAAAACATGGAGAAATCTTGAAATTTTCCCCTCAATTCCAATTTTGACAGCACTTCACCTCCTTCATACCTACAAGGAAGACCCAACACATGCAAACTCAACAAAACATGTTAAAAAAAACAAGTTAGATCAACATGTGTAAAAGAGGGTTAGTAACCAAAAATAAAACTTAACTACAAAAACTTGAAATTAAGTGCAAAGGACAATGGAGTAAGTCCCACCGGGCGTGCCAAATGTGTGCATGTATAATTTTCTTAATGCTAAATCAAATGAAGCAAGAACTACCACCTAAAATAGTTCTACAATTTAGCTAAAACAAAGCATAAACACCATCATGATAAGAATTAAACAAGGGTTAGATGCTAGCATTCATCAATACAAACTTTGAAACTAACAATGCTAAATATCTAAACTCCTCTATTCTCTAACAACAAATAAATGAATGGACCTAAGTAAGCTCCATGGCTATCAAAATAGTTGTCCTTAATGCTCCAAGAACCTAGGAATGGGGGCTAATCAAAGTTGGGCTACAAGACCCTTTTGACACCTCCCATATGACCCAAGCACTTTAAGAAAGAGGCTTAACTCTTCAAGATGATGAACTCTCAAAAGGGCAAGGTGCAAGCTCTTAGTCTCTTTGCTATATGCTTTGCATTTACTCTCTTAGAAAGTTTAGGTGTAAGTAAAAAGGTAGGTGGAGGGCTCTTTATATAGCCCAAAGGATAAAGGATTCAACACATTCTCATGAATGTGGGATAAAGGTAAAACATGATTAGAATAGATAAGGTTGCTTTATTAAAGGTAACCTTACTTTAGAAGGGTTTAATACATGTTTAACAAGTCATGGGAGTTGGGGGATTTTAATTAATCAAAGGTGATTAATTAATAGGTAGATGTAAGCTTATAGAAGCTAATTAGAGGAATATTAGTACGATTTAGGCTATTATAAGGGATTAAATCAATTAAATATTGATTTATTGGTTAAATGGAAGGAAAGCTAATTAATTAATAATAATTAATTAGTCTAGGTAGAAGGGGTGATTTATTAACAAGGTCGTTAATTAGGTATTTGTTGGATAGGTAACTTAATTAATTAGTTTAGTGTAATTAATTAATGATGATATGAGGGAAAATGAGTGCCTTTGACGATATGTCGTTGATTTGTAGAAAGGGGATAATTAGCACAATTTAAGTATTTAAATTGCTTGGGCATAATTATAGGTGTCTATAATTGTGGAAAGAAGAATTAAAAAAATTATTGTATGTTGGATTCATATATCCAATTTTAGATAGTCAATGGGTGTCACCCCTTGTTATTGTACCTAATAAGAATGGAAAATGGAGGATATGCATGGACTAGAGAGAGTTGAATACAACCAAAAAAGAAGGATCATTCTCCGCTCCCTTTCATTGATCAAGTACTTGATACTTTAAATGGTAAGAAATATTTTTCTTTCTTGATGGCTATAGTTGCTACAACCAAATTCATATTGCACTAGAGGACCAGGAAAATACCACATTCACGTGCCCATGGGGAACATTTGCATATTTTTTTCTTCCTTTTGGTTTGTGCAATGCACCTGCTACATTCCAGAGGATAGTTTTGAGCATCTTCTTAGATCTAACCAATGACTGCATGGAGGTATACATGGATGATTTTACAGTACATGGCAATACTTTTGATGAAGAAATGAAGAATATGGAATTTTTTTGAAGAGATGCAAGGAGCATAATCTTTCCTTAAGAAATGAAAAATTCTACATGATGATGTCTGAAGGAATAGTGTTGGGGCATTATCTATCATCTGATGGAATTCAAGTTGATCCAACTAAAATATCTGTAATTATAAATCTACCAACACTAAAGAAACAAAAGGATGTGAGGAGCTTCCTAGGCCATGCTGGTTATTATAGAAGATTTATACATGATTTCAGTAAGATTGCAACACCATTATTTGTACTACTAGGAAAGGATGTTGCCTTTGAGTGGACTGAAAAATGTGAGACTACATTCTAAAATTTGAAGCAAATGTTGACCACTACACTTGTGTTAAGAGGACTTGATTGGAACTTTCCATTTCACATCCATATTGATGCATCAGACCCTACCATTGGAGTTGTTTTACAATAGAAGGATGGAGTTATAAACTATGCAATCTATTACATCAGTAAGAACCTGCAAGCATGTTGAACTTAACTATACAGTCATAGAGAAAGAGTTCTTGGAAGTTGTGTATGCCATCAATAAGTTTAGGCACTACATCATAGGCTACCCAATGTTTATTCACACTAACCACATTGAAATTAAATAAATTGATCAATAAACCAGTTATAAGCAGCATAATAATTAGATGGTTGCTACTTTTGTAAGAGTTTGATGTTCCCATTATGGCTAAAACCAGTAAGGACAACGTTGTAGTAGACTTTATTTCAAGAATGGAAAACAATAATGAAGAACAAGTAGTGGATGACTCTTTTCTTAGATGAACACCTATTTTCCATTTTCTTCATAACACCGTGGTATTTTGATATAGCTAATTATTTGGTCTCATGTAAGACACCTCCACACTACTTATATTTTGAAAAGAAATACGTAGTTGAGAAAAGCGTGATTTTTTCTTGGATATCGTAATTTCCATTTCACACGGGGTAGGATAATGCTATGATAATATGCATAGATGATAAGGAAATATATGATTTCCTCAAATCCTACAATAGTGAATAGTGCAGAGAACACTTTGCTTTCTGAAAGAACAACACAAAATATTTTGAAAATAAGATATTAGTAGCCAACACTACATAAGGATGCAACATTATCTACCAGGAGGTGTGATAGATGCAAAAGGATGGGTAATCATACCAAGTCATATGAGATTCCATTACAACCTTAGTTAGTTTTCAGTCATTTCAAAAATAGGGTTTAGACTTCATTGGTCCTACAGAACCTAAATCTCAGTAGAAGTAATACATTTTGGTGTGCACATATTACCTCACTAAATGGATAGAAGTGAAAGCATTGTCAAATAAGAAGAGTGAAAAAGTTTTCAAATTCTTGTACGACCACATCTTCACAAGGTATGGAGTACCAAGAGAAATTTTTATTGATCAAGGTACACACTTTAAAATTGAATTTATTTTTGATCTAGCTAAGGAATATGAAATCAGACATAGGAATTCTACACCTTATCATCCCCAATATAATGGCCAAGTTGAGGTGAAAAATAGGGAAATAGAAGCCATCTTGATAACAACTATTTCACTCCACCGGAGAGATTGGGAAGATATACTTCTAGAAGTAGTTTGGGCATTCAACACAACTTGGAAGAAAACAACAAGCTTCACACCATTCGATATTTTTTATGGTAATATTTTTGTTCTCCCTATTGAATTTGAGCATAAGACACTAAGGGTTGAACTTGAACTAGGCATATATTTATTTTAAGCTCATAGGTAGAGGATTCTCCAACTCAATGAGTTAGATGAAATGAGGATACAAGATGTGCATAATACAGAGGTATTTTAGAACTAAATGACCAAATGACATGAAATGTTCATCAAAACAAGGAAATTTGAAGAAGGTGATTGAGCCCTATTGTTTGACTCTAAGTACAAGGACCACATGGGAAAACATAGGACAAGGTGGCTAGGTCCATATGAGATTGAGAAAATATTTCCCAATGGAGTTGTAAAACTCACCACCATAGATCATGTGAGATTCAAATTACTAGTGAATATTTATAGATTGATATTGTACAAAATCCAACTGACAAGAGAACCTTCATGCATCAGTTCATTGGTGGTCAAAGTAGGATGGAGATGAGAACATCAGAGTTAAGATCAAAAGTTGAGCCTACTAGTTCATCTTGAAATTGCTAAAGATCAATATGTTTTAGTGGCCTTGGTAGATTCAGCTTGTTGAACACTCGAGGATGAATAAAAGTGATGTCATCAGCCCTCTTGGTGATAAAAAAACTCACTAACATGCTTTTTTTTCTTAAAATTTATGTTTTGCAGGATTTGGTGTATTTGTTGCAAGAAGTGAATCATCTCTAACATAGAGAGATGATACAAAGACTAAGTGTTCCACTTTTAGAAACATCCAAAAATCTCTAATTTGTTTTCATGTATGACAAAACATATGATTTCATGAATAAAATAAGTAACAATCTGCATGAGTGGTGATAAAGATGACTGACACCAAAACGAGTCAGTATTCCCTCTCCAAGAATTATTTGATTTCACTAAGGATCCTTCAACATGATGCTACATACACTTGCAACACTATAACAACATCTGTAACATCATGAAAACTCAACATGTAGCATCATGACAAACCTAACATGCAACAAAAGGCACAATTACACATGCAATCATCATCCTACACATATCTTGAGATAAGTGCACTCATTTCACTTTAATAAAGTATCGATGGTATGATTATTTTTAATTAATGTTTATGCCATGTCATGAATGTATTTAAATAGCTATTATCACTACCACCTTTAAAACCTATGAGTTGTCACTCCATGTCACCCCACTTCATCACACTACTTCACCTCACACATGTGCAGTACTCAAATGAATTTGATTCATTTCCTTCTTGTGTTGAATGTGAATTGTTGCAGAATTAAAAAAATTACTCAAGGCTTTCCTCTTTACTTGAATTCTCACATCATTGTTGCAAACTGTGTGATTTTCCCTACCAGAGCTAAAATAATCTGTATATCTCATAATGGGAGGGGATTTAATTCACCATGATCCAACTAATCATTCCCAAATCTACAACCAACCACAAATATTTTAGTATTTCCATAATAGTGGATTGATGGAATATATCAGTAAGTTCCATGGTTTCAAAAATCTATGGTGAAGGAATTTTCTGCTACATTTTAGAATGGAGAGGCTATTGTCAAGGGTTGTTTACTAGTGAGAGTGGATGATGACATTTTGAATGCGAGTTAAAGGGCTTCTTGCGAGAAGGTGAGATTTTCCTTTAGAAGGAAAATCTAGATGCGGCTCAACAAGATTTTGTTGATGTCGATGATAACTTTGTATTTGACTAATAAGGTACATTTTGCACTTCTCTCAAACCACTTTGGGATGATATTTCCAATTATATCATCAAATATTTTACTTGCGAGGGTAGATATTTCAAATGAATACAATCCATTTCAAGTTGCTCAATCACTTAAAGAATGATAGGCATGTTAATGTACCAAATTTCTAAATGAAAGCTTGAAAAGGATGAGTAGAGAATCATAGAGAGGGAGGTTAGCTCTGTCCCACCATTGTCTCATCACTCTAATTGTCAAACATACATTGGAAAGAGAACATCCGAACTGAATTGGGGAGATTTTTCAAGGGTCAAGAATATTAATGAGTTATTGGGGAAAAGAAAGAAGAGAATGATAAGTACTTGGTAGTTCTTCAACCCATACAGTTGAACCCACAACTTCCACTTCTCAACCCACGAAAACCCTATTTCTAAAAATACTAAACCTAATGAAGAGAACCATGTTCCTGTATCCCTTGAGGGGATTCTAATTGATAAAACCCTACTTGAATTTTCAACCCCTGGAATCATCCATCTCAAGGAGTAAAAGAAAATGTTCTAGGACTAATCCTAAATATTCCAAGTATACTTCTCATCTTTAAAATCCACTCTGCGCCACCTAAGCATTCACATTTCCTAAGAACTCAAAATCCATAAAGAATGATACCATAGCACTTGATAGTGATAAATAATTGGAAGAAGAGAATATTGAGGCCACATCAATGAACATATACCAGAAAGTGTTGATTTTGGAACTTGTGATAAACAAGGTCTTGTGGAGCTTGTGGAGGGTATGAAAGAGAATAAGTGAGAAGAAAGTGAAGAGAAAATGGTTCAAGAAAGACCCCCGCTAAATAGATAAAATAACATGTAGAGGAATTTCATGCTTGGGAAATCCATGAGAAGCTTAAAGGACAGGTATTTAAACATAAATTAAAAACATAGCTCCTATAACCACAAATGATGAAGATAAGGTAGAGGAAGCACATTATCCCACAATTCTTGAAACACAGACTGATAAGATTGAAGTTGGGGATGATATGCCTCATGATGTTGAAGAAATTATTGAAAATATGGTTCAAAAAATTGAGTCGTAACAACCACCGAGAAGTTTGACATTGTAAAATGGAAGGTTTATACAATTATTGAGAAGACAGTTGAGACACTACTAGATCTTGCTTCACCATTTTTTTGCAAGATAACATGCAACCAAAGATTATCATTAATGAAGTTGTCAAAGGCCCTGCTAAACTAATTTTTCATAACATTAGAACATAGAAAAACTAACTAGACTCTTTGGGTCCACGGTTTGAAAACTATGTTAATTGGTTGCAAGGAAAATGGGAAAGGGAAAATGAAGAACCAATCTTCCAACACCAGCAGGACATTGAGGAAAAGGAAAAGCGGCTTAAGGCCAAAGATAAGGAGATTGAAAGGATCAAGAAAAAGTAGAAGATATAGTTCAAGTGGCCAATGATATAATCAAATGCACGCCACCTTCTAACATTTATGTCATTTTCTTAAAAGAACAAATGTTACAATTAAATCTTACCTATATCAACTTAGATATTTAGTTTGATATAAGTGGAGCCAGAATTTTCTTTAGAATATATCTAAAAATTCTTCATGAAATTTAGGTACTATTATGTGAATTGCATATGTATAATTATGCCTTAGAATATGACAGGGACTAGATCCCAATACTTTATATTGGATATATTCCAATTAGGGCACTGTGTTCTTATTTTAACAATGAATTGTACAGAGAGAAACAAATGGAAGAATACATACATGCACTTGTCAAAAGTGCAACCATTAATGATCAGAGGTGAAGTTACCAATACAGGGGCAATTATTGAAGAGTATGGAAAATACATGGAACATAGGGAAATTAGATAATGAGTACACTAGATGAGAAATGAAGTTCATGAAGAAGCCAGGGACCACATTAAATTCAATGCATGAGAGATAACATATTCTTGTAGGATGCACTGGAAAGAGATGTCCCCTGAGATGCAATGAAAAGAAATGCACTCCTATCATAATATCATTCCAACTTTTAGGAGGGTAAATGCATACATTGAATTTTCTAAAGGATGTGGAAAAATTGGTTTCCCATTGGTTATTATCCCCCAATATTCCACTATCCTATACCACATTGGTCTAGTGAAAAGCAAATTTGGATGACAAAAGACATGCCAAATTCATTGTGATACAAAGGAATGGAGGTTACTTCTTCACGAGCTTGAAGGAACATCTACACCAATGGATTTCAAACACTTATGCAACATCATTTAGGTGGACCCTAAGCCAACAGAGGAACCTAAATAATATTGAATGAGGACATTCAAGAAGTTAAGTCTAGGGGTGTGATGAGTCATTTATTTTCCTTTCTAAAAACACCTCATCTTTTGTATTCTGTTGAACCATTTGTATCCCTGAACTTGTATTTCCCTATGATACTACTAGAAATTTTCATTATAAATTGAACTCATGACATGGATATTAGTTAATATAATTATTACTAGTTTACTTTATTCTTTGGGTTATGAGTATGCATTTATTCTTTTGATTACAATATGATGTTAAATGATGCTTTGTATAATTCCAACTATGTTTGCAAAGAAATGTTTATGTAACAACTAAAATGTAGCCAAATGATCTATATGCAATAACTAACATGCAACCAAAGAGACTCATCCATGGTAAAATAAACTCATTCGCAAAAAATCATCCACAGCCAAAGGTGGTCACACTCATAAATAAATTTGTGATTATGAGGATCTTATACAACGTAAACATCACATATAAGCTCGCACGTGTTGATGGAAGAAGCAATTATGAGAATTAGGAGAGGACTCAATGTCATCACTGATTATGCATCGAACTGAAAAAAGAACTATCTGATTTAATTCATAATTTAATAATTGGTTGATCAACTAATTGATTAGCTAAGTTATGTGATTGTTATGTAAATAACTACTGAGTAGTTATGTTGCATGCATGTAGTTTTTGGATTATTTGGTTAAGATATTTTACTTAATCTAACTAGAACTCCTAGTAGAAATCTATCTCTTCACACCTCTGTTGTAATGAAGGATATAAAAAGGAAATGCTAATGTTGAAGAGAAAATTGATCCATAGATAGAGAATTTGATGTATTTTCCAACTGTAATCTTCATACTAATTAAATAAAAGTCGACTTGTGTTTATTCAATGAAGACACAAGAATTAGGAAGTATTCACACCCAAGGAAGGTCTAACTTGCAGTCTCGCTAACCATCTCTTTTTCTTTGTTTCTTTAATTCATTTTCATTATTATATTAGCAATAGTTCACTCCTTTATATGTGTTCTGTTTTATATGATTTTTCATTAGTCATAGTATTTACCTTCACTCATAATCTATTTCATTTCCAAAATTGTTATTTCTTAATTTTAGTGACATAAATTTACCTTTACACCTTTCACGCATCTTTAATTTTGCATACAACATTGGTAATATTGAAATTTTGTCTCCTTGGTCGATAATTAAATGATTGTAGATTAATAAACAACATACCAATTGCTACAAGTTAATTGTTGATTCACTACCTTCCATAACCCCACAAATCACATAACTAATGATATATCCAACCCTAATTTTACAAATAAGGACATATAGTATAAAAGAGGATAGGTGCCCTAAATTCTCCCCATATATGGCACAATTGATAATAATTAAATAACAATTGAGTAGAAATTGAACATGTTCGAAAATGTTGATAAAGGGAAGAGACTCATGCCCCCAATATCCTTGAAACTACAATAGAAATTAAAATTCCATAGGAAGGAGTGAAATATACCATTCCCCTTGTAATTATATGTGTTGAGTAACTTGAGTGAATTGAATTTGAATAATGTGTCAAAAACTTGAGAATGAAGTTGAAAATCTGAAATTGTTGATAAAATTGATGTTTCTTCACCCCAAGTAAAAACATATGGGAAGGTCAAGACCGTACCATATGGTCATGACCCATTTGTACATTTTGAGCATGTGAATATTTTGTTGCATTTATGTATTTGAATATGTGTCTAAGTGCATGTACTTTATCTCTACTTGTGTGTGCCCCAATAATTTTACGTGTCTCTTGTAAGTGTAGAAATAAACCTATTGTCAAAATAACACTCATGTTATTTTGAGAAACTACACCTAAGTTTTAGACTTAGGAAACACCCACTTGAAAAATTTTAGAATAAATAAATTTAGTACTACACAAAATTGGAGAAGCTAGTGTATCATGGACTTTCTAGAAACCACGTAGTAAAGAGAATCTACAAAGGTCAAAAATTCACAGAGTGAAGAGATAGTGTTGAGGGTGATCGTGGATGAAATAAGAACCACTAAGTATGAAATAGAGACAAATACGTTGGATTCAAAATCCCATGCAAGTCATAAGTCCATGGAACAAGAAAATCCATAAACTCATGGAACAAGGAAAATAAAAGCCACATAACAAAGGATCCACAGAACAAAGGAAAATACAACAAAATGCAACGAGTTCCATAAAGTGGAAAACAAAACTGAAAAGGTCAAAAATTGTTACACAATGGATTATATATTACAGATGAAAGTGAAAGTGAAAATAAAATACATGAGCTATGACTTTCTAAACATCACTAAAGTCGTAAAATGTCAAAATAAATATACATAAAACTAAAACATCAGGGAATAACATTATAAGTTTGTAGAATGAAGGAAAAACCATGCATGTTAAAATTCCCAACCACCCCGTGGACACGTATAATTTAGCTCGAGAAATTTAAATACTTTAAGCGTGTTAATTATACCCTTTCCCACAAATTGATGACATATCGTCAATATCACACATTTCTCTATTATTGTCATTAATTAATTACATTATGTTAATTAATTAACTCTTCTATCCAATAACGATGCCAATTAACGACCTTTTGTTAATCGGCTCCCTTTCTATCTAGATTAATTAATTATTTCTAATTAATAATACCCCTTTCTATCTAAATTACTTAATTACTCTTAATTATTTAATTCTCTCTTCTATTTAATCAATAAATCAACATTTGATTAAAATCCTCTCATAATATAAATCATACTAATTATTCTTCTAAAAATCTTCTATAAGCTTTCTCACCTATTAATTAATCACTTGGGTTAATTAATAAATCCCCTCAAACCCCATGAGTCACTAAAGGAAAAAATAAATTCTCCTAAGGTTGACTCAATCCCTTTTCAACAATGTTTATCCAACACTAACCTAACCTCTCTATTATCCCACATGTAAAGGGATGTAGAGATTCTTTTATCCATTGGGCTATATAAAGATCCCTCCTCCTACCTTTCTATTTTCACCTTTACACATTGCATGCTTATAGCTAATCTATAAGCATTTTATCTTAGAGCATCTTTCATTTGAGCTAATAGCCTCATTCTTGCATTTCATTCATCCAATATTTTGGGTCATATGGAGAGAATCAAAATGGTCTTGTAGTCATACTTTGATGAGCTTCCATTCCCAAACCCTTGAAGATCAAACAATCAACTTTGATTGTCATGGATCTATCTAGGTTCATTTAGTGTTTTTGGTGATCTAAAGAGTAGAGATTCAAATGCTTAGCATATTAGTTTGATTTCTATTTCAATTTATAATGCATGATGTTGGTATTTAGTCTTGATTATGATCTTTGTGTAGTTATTTCATGTTTTTAATCTATTAAGGTGTTATTATCAAATCCCTTTTCATAGTTAACTCATACATTGATACAACTTGAACTACCATAATTAAATGTTAAATGATACAATCATTTTTAGAAGATTTGATGGTGTGTGATTGAAGGAATGTTAGGTGCCCATACCTTCTTTGCAAACTAAATGATGATTGGTCCTTAAGGGTTGATAGGGTGGTTCGATTCATTAAATGAAGTGTGCAATTTTATTATCTCCTCTTCCTCCCTTCTTCCTATACAAATGTAAGTGCATTGGCACATAAAATAGTATATTCTACTAAGTCTTAAAGCTCTTCCATTTTGATCTTGAAGCTTGTGTTCGTGGGCCTCTATAATATTCCCGTGGAAGTTTCATGTGCCTTTTCTCTATGAAGTTGTAAATGGATGAGTTTGTGATATTATATATGCAAGTGTGATTCCTTTCCTTTGAATTCTTTAGTGTTTATTGTGAATATTTCAGTCCTCTTGCATGAATTCAGTCTTATCCTATCTCTTCTCATAGAGCTTTGTGTGCATTTCTTTTGAATTTCACATGTAATGTTATATCTATGTCTTTAGAGCTAGAATTGTACCCTATTTTAGTTTGGTGCATCACCTCTCTTTTATTTCAGCATTTCTCTCTTTCTCTCAACCCTGGTCCCTTGGAATTCTTAGGATAGGATTAGGTAGCAATAGTTTAGTGTTGGCTAGATAGTCGCAGTGAGATAGGATAGAAGGAATCCAACCTTCTCCATAGATTGACCTCAAAAGGTTCCATTGTCCCACACTTTGGACATCTTTACATGTTTTATTGAGGTGCTAGAAGCTAGTTTTGGCAGACCCGATGAGAGAGTTTTAATCACTTATATCTCACTTTGTATAATTTTCCTTAAGGGAAATGATTTTCTTAGTAGATATTATCGAGTTAGAGGCATTTTTATTCACATTTGGTGACTCCCAAGATCATATCTATTGGTTTCAAGGAGTCTACTTTGTAATTTTATGAGAAGAATAAAAACAAGGCAGAGTGTAGCAAGAGGTAATTTTTTTGAATATTTACAACTCTCACCCATAAGAAGAAGAAAAGAAATACCAATGCATAGATCACCATTATCTTCAAATAGAAATATTTCTACTCCTCCTGGTAGGTCCTTCTCTTTTCCCTCGAAAAGTTAAGAACAATTACTTTCATGGCTCATCAAAGTAATTTACCTTTTATAACATTCAATAGAGGAAATTATTTAGCCTTGACATCTACTAATGATATCCAGTTACTTCTCTAAACGGCGTACTATTATTTACTAGTGAAAATAATATTACCCCTATAAAGCATATCCATAGTGTTTGTTTAGTCCATTATGTAATTGATGATGATGTAGTGGTCATAATTTTAGCTTCTTCCCTTAAAGGAAAAACACTACAATGGTATAGAGGTCTACAACCTACCTCTATCCACTCATGAGATAAACTTGGAGAATCACTTTGCCAAAATTTTGAAGAAAAGGCAAACATCATATCTTTGTTATAACAACTAAGATTATCAAGAGAGTTCTTAATGAGCTTATGGAGGATTTTAACTTTAGATTTTAGATGACTTGGGATAGAATACCAAGTGTTTTGAGACCATATCATCAAGGTGTATTTCTATAATTTCTAAAATATCTTAATTTTGATATTGTAGTAATGATTCATTCTATGGGATCCATAGCCTTACCAAATGCATACTGAGAATAGCCATTAGGGATGAAAACCATTAAATTCAAGCTGGAAAGATAGCTCTAAATTTCCTACTCGTTTGTTTTTTAATTTCCTCTAAATATTCATCCTTCTCTTTCTCATATCCCTGAGAAAAATGCTTCATCATCTTCCTTCACTTCATACTCTTACCAAAAACAAAATCATGATGACAACCTTAGATCCTTGGTAAAAAATTGTCCAAAGAAATTATATATTTGAAAAGGAGACAAGCTCAAACATCTAGAAATCACCTAAGTTTTTAATCAAACATCTCATCGAGAGAACATAGTATCCAAGTAAGATACATGACAAAAATTATCAAACATATAGATTTCAAGGTCAAAATCTACTCTACCTCTTCAAATAGTTTCTCTGCACAACCACTTCTTGTCACCAACTAAGTAAAGAACTTGTTTCAGTGCAAAATAATGTAATACAAGAAGTTGAGTGGTGTTTTTCATGTAGTAAACACATAATAAAATACTTGTGAAAATGGTTTTAAGTATAGACCCTCATGGTGAATTTGTTTTTCAATCACTAAAAACCTATGATGGAAATGGAAAGTGTTAATGTGGAAATTATTGGCTCTGATCTAACACCCCCATGAGGGAAGAGGCCATATGCGTGGGATGAAATATTTTGGGGATCCACCAAGTTGTGTTGTTCGTAGGCATGGACAAGGTTTTCTACCCCCTGTGCACCCACATCAAGACTTCTTGAGAGTGATGGGGAGACATGGGATAGAAGGTGTGGATGCCCACTTGTTACTTCTAGTTTTTCCTAGGCTAGAGTGAGAGGAATCAAGGTGAGATATGAGAGGAGGGGATGGGGAAGGGCCTAAAAACCTAAAAAATTGGCTAGGTGGGTCAATTGGAGCCGGATGCAGCCACTAGATGCAATGCTCACTCGAAAGAGTGGTCACGAAGCATTACAAACACCTGGAAGGTCCAAAATAGACTACTAGAGGTAGATCTAATGTTATCTCAACATCAACCCCTAAGAATTTGTATGTTTCTTATCCATATTAGTTTTGAAGATGCTTTAAAAATTAATCGAAAGATGAGAACACTAGAGATATGCACGTTTTGTGTGTATCTCACAAACAGATCTCATGAGGGATATGCATGAAATGTGTGGGAAATACAAGTTATCTTGGGTAATCATTGAGAAATTATAAAGTGGGGATGGATTTGTAAAGAGGAAGAACTCAAAAATCGAGAGGGCGAGAGGGGATAAAAATATTTTAACCATCACACCTTGACATCTATATCATCTCATGACATAGTAGTAAGATGAATAAAAATTTCTTGGGGAAATTTTTCATAGGGTACCTTTAAGAAATATAAACAACCCAACATTCCATGGTAATCCATCTCATGACTCCCAAGACTGAAACACCATGTGTGAGATATGCTAAATGTTCAAGAAATAAGGAACCCCTAAGCTACATAAACATATCACCCATTGTGGTAGATTAGCAAGGAATTTTATAGGCTGTAAAGATGATGCTCTAAATTACCCTTACAGGACATCATTCTCTTCATCATCTAAATCAATTAACCATCAATAAGTTGTTAGCATATAATTTCCTAGACATAACTAACATAAGATTCATAAGGAAAATCATACATCATCAACTCCAAAATCAATCAACAAATGAGCATAACAAAATAATTACGGTAGATTATTTTTTAACATACCCATTTCAATGGAATAACTAGGGACACATTTACTAATTCTCTCAAATATTGCTAATGGTTGTACAAAAACAACCATCTAAGAATTAATTACAAAAAAATGGACAGTCTAACAATGCTTACACAAAATGTGTGGATTCCCATAAGCTGAAGCACACATCGATCCTCACAGAACACCCCAAGGAGCTCTCTCCTTCACCAAGAAAAACCCCCATCATTTAAAACCATCTCCTCCTCTTTTTCCAAAACCCCATCTTCTTATATGATGTTATCCACATCAGGGTTTTAGTGAATATTCCATTAGAATCTTGATTCATTCACACTCAAGCCATCCTTAAGAACTTCCGAGGAATAATAGGGAAAATTCCTCCGACAACCCTTAACTCTATCTCATCCCTACCTTATTACCATCATGCCAACATGACCAAGTGAAAATAATTATGTTTCACATCTATTTTTTATTTTATTTTCCACCTGAGACCAAATTATGACAGGGAAAATAAAGGCATTAAATTGATAAAATATTTATTTAAATATATGAACATTAAATCACCTCCTAAGGATATGCCTTTTATGAATGATTTTTTTGGTTTTATCCAATTTATGTCCATTGATCAAGAGAGATATGAAAATTAATGTAAACACAAAGGTTTACACGTGCCAATCAGATCAATTATCCTATTTAATCATGCCTTATCATTCCAATGGGTCACAATTTATTAGCCAAGTTTCACATATCTTTCCATACTTCATTTTGCACATCACTCATCTGTCATGGCCTCACTAGTCTTAGTAAGCAAGTTCAACAGGCTTAGAGCCTGAGAAACTGGGTGAATTTTTTTAATTGATTGGGCCAAATGAAGCCTTCATAAGATTCACGTTTAGTGTCTCAGAACATATGAGCCAATCCTTCAGATGGCTCCTCCCAAAATTTATTATTCTTATCTTTTTTGAATTGACTCGCTAAGCTATGTGCATCATTTCTAGTTTATCAAACCATGTATTTCCATCTCATCCTTCTTGAATACCACATAAAAACTCGAACATTTGAAAAACCACTAGTTTCATCACTGACGCTGACTTCATGATGAACATATACATAAATAGGGATAATTATGCCCCTCATCTACTAGAAACAAAACTTCTCGAATGAGCTCAAACATCCACACCACAGAAAGGAAATACACCCCTAGGTCAATGGGTGGGTGGAACAGAGAGTGGATCTGGCACTTGAAGCCATTATGGTTAAAATTTAGGTCATTGTGACAACTAAAGCTCCTCCCCAAAGATACAGAGGTCCCCCTTAATGGTTAAACTAGTGATGTTTTGCAAGCTCCTACAATAGGAGCCTCCACAATCCATAGCACCAAAACATATCTGAAAGGGGGCTCCACCTCCATGAGTGGGTGAACTCACTCAGGAGAAAAAAAATATCAACTAGATTCTCAATAGTATGTGATTCGAGATCCCATAGTTGATGGCAAAAATATGGCATGGGGCCTAGTCGAGGAAATTTAGTTTGTGTTCGGTGTCGTACCTCATGAGGATTTCATGCACCATAAGGACCATATTCGGTTCATGTTCCATCACTTGGGAGAAACTATGAATGTTGATGCCTAATTCTTTTTATACATGTAAATTTTCCTTCTCTTTATGTATACTTATTAACAAGGGCATGGGCCCTTGAATAGAACCTTATTTCATTCACCATATACATTATTGTTAAACTATGCACTTTATTTTTGTTTATGAAATGTCATATTTTCTTGATTCAAATTTTTTATCTTTCTCCTTAAAAATATAAAAATTCACTTTAAATTCCATAAATTCTACAATAAAATGAACCTTTACAATCCACCTCTTCAAACATTACCATTTACTATATGCGCGTTTAACAATCTTTAGACTCACCCGTAAGAATAACACACCACCTAATGACTTGATTTATTTTGGGCCTAGTCATGGAAAATAAACCATCCTTATAGCTACATCAAATGTTGAAACATGGAAATGATTTTGAATATTCATTCAAAAATAAGACTAGGATCTCGGCACTGTAACACAACTTTCATTTAGCACATAAAAAATTCAAAATGTAAAATCAGTTTTGGGCATTAAACAAGTTGCTACACATTGGGTCCGACCAAACATACCTTCTCGGGATTTGGAACAAATCATCAGTTTGTAAAAACACGTGGGCATAAAAAAATAACTTGACTTCACTACCCTCATTCCAAAATTCCACCTTATATAATTCCTTTAAACCACGGGTTCGGGAACTTAACCCACACATGAAGGATTAACTAAAAGATACAAAATGCATCTTTGCAATTTTCTTATGGCATCCAGAGCCTTCATAATATTTTATTTTTGTGGGCATTGGGGGATTGCATCTTACACAAAACATGTTAGTCTTGCAATGTCGATCAAAAGTTCTAGAAATACATGAAGATATCAACCTCTAGTATTTTTAGTCTTCCTTAATCAATAATTTTCCAGAAAGGGTAGAAATAAGTAGGATGATAAGTCACAAATAGGTTCAAAGGATTGTACATATCTTGAAAATGAAAAAGGAAATGATTTATTAAAATGGGAACAAAATTAGTGACACAAAGTGCCTAAATAGGGTATGCCAATTATGGCACCAACATTAGCTCCATCTTTGGGATGGAATCCCTTGCAGTGTCAAAATAAAACCATAATAAAAAGGGGGAGAAAAATTCCAGATGTCTATCCATTGGGAAACACACTATAATAAGTGAATCACAACCATACCACAACACAGATAGAGTGAGTAACACAATCTTCCACAAAACAACAAAAAGAGTAAACAAGGAAACAAAACAACGAAGGAAAAATACATACAATGTACATCCGAACCACCATGGCTTAGAGGAACAAAATTTCCCTTGAATACCACCCGGATCCCACACAATTTATGTGTCCCCAATCCAAATGAAATAACTAGACCATTTCTTAATGGCAAAGTAGTGTTCAAGGTGATCACAAAAACAAAAATCAACAACCACATGCTTTTTCCACAACAAAATTCAATAAAGGTCAAAATGAAAATACCATTGAGTATATCAACATATAGATCATACCCAAATAGTGGGGCATGGTGATCGATATTTATCTCTTCTTTACATATCTAAAAATATGATGACTCAAAGATAGTCCGGTATTTTTCAATATGCTTGATATATTCTGTTTTTCATGTTTAGTTAAGTTTCCACCCAACCAAACCCTTCTAATCTCATAACAAGAATCAAGTCTGAAATCCACATATTTATCATTGCTTAAACCTTTAACAATTGTGTATTTCATATCCCCTCCGAGAGTAACATATTTATTTCACAAATCGAAACTCACCAAGTAAACAACTAGTAACAACATCAAGGTACTACAATCCTTCTTTCCCCAAAGAAATAGGATTTGTTTGTAAATAAAAATTACTATCTACACATGAAATTCCATATTTCTTCTCAAATAGCCCCAATGAAGATTTATAGTCAACCAAATGATTAGTAAAAGAATAAATATTCATATATAAAGACAGTTTCACAAGTGAGTTGATACATGCTTCCTTGGAAGACAAAGATAGGCTGCAACTTTCTTGACTTCTGAAATTTGATGCAAGGTGTTCAAAGTGACCAACATCAATAATGGATTATGCATAAAGTTCATCAATGCAAAATTTTACTTATTAGATCTTGAATCCAATTGGAGAGCTAAACCATGTATTCCAACGTCGAGTAAAGAAATTGAGGCCATTCTTCAAAAGATTTATAGTATATTCACTTGATGGTTTATCCTCTAATCTATAACCTCTTTCATTTCCTACCACTACATCAAGTAATAAACATCCATCCTCTAAATAAATACTTCCCTCATCATGTTTAACAATCATCTTGTTTCATACGAGAAGGTTCAAGACTCGATAGAATTATGACCTTGCTCTAACTCCTTCATACCATTACCCTCTAAAGAAAAATAACATACATGTGTGAGAACTCGCCGAAAATTCATCCATTTTTTAGAACACAAATTATCATTTGAAGGCATCCTTATCCTAAAAGCTGTCGATTTCCCAAAAATGTGGTTTTCTTCAAAGATCAACTCACATTTTGCAACACTAACAAAAAATATGGTTGATTTAACAAAAATATTTTTTTGTAAAACCCTAAAATATTTCAAAGTTGCATGCAATAAATGAAGCAATAATGTAGAGATTTGACCTAAGAAATAAGCTAGATAAAAATGAAACCCTAGGTACAAGAGAAGGGTTAAAATACTTAGCTGATTTTGTAATTAATATTGAAGTGTGCTAGACTAGAAGACTGATGAACATGAGGAGGAAAATATCGCAATCGTTCTTAGAAAATTGTGCGACTATTAGATATGTCTGGACTACACCTCGATCAGGTCAAGGGTACCTGGGGCACTGGAGACTACTTTTGGGTGCCCTTGACTATGAAAGTACTCAAAACTAGTTTTCATTGTGTCTCTAGGTTGTCATTGGACTTTGTTTTTATCTCCTTTGTGTCTCACTATGCCCACAGAATTCACTTGTAACTCCTAAAAGCAGAAAGAGAACATATAAAACCCAAAAACACATCAAATCTTAAAAATATTAAAGATGAAAATGGGGAGTTGGAATGACACCATGGTCACCCGAATGAGTGAACTTATGACCGAGTGTTGCACTAAATTTCAGAACCATACAGTTCTTTTGTGTGTGTGCAAGAATTATGCCCTAGGTGGTTCTTGTGTAAGATGCGTTTGATAGCAAGAAATAGCTAGATGTAGCAATGTAGATAGATTTTTGGATGTCAAAATAAACTTCCCCACCTATGCATGTATGCAGAAAATGTAGTCCCTTGTCCTTGAATGAAGCTAGATGGATGTTTAAATGATCTTGAAATGTATTTTCACGCAACCTTAGGTGACGGGAGTAGATGCTTAGAGCTTGGTCCTTTATTATGGGCACATAGCTTAATATTTATATGATTCCCTTTATTGAATTTTGAAATTAACAACGAAAAGGCTGACCCATAAGAAAATAAGATTCCCAAAAGATAATAGAGGCACAAAAGAGGTGAGTTAAGTAAAGAAAGGTAAGGATCTCCCGGAAGCACGATGACACCTAGGTATTGGTGTCCGAGTGATAAAAGATGAAACCATAAATTATCGAATGGGAAGTGAGGTAAAGGAGACCAAAAATAAAGCATAAAACACAGACAAAAAGCCAAAAATAGATGTCAATTTCTAGTTTTCTCACTTAGGAATCATATGAATAGTAGTATGTGATTAGGACCTAGAAGCGTACCTAAAGTACATGATTTAGTGTCTACATTTTCCCCCAATTTATGTTGTTGATTAAATACTCGATAACATAAAGTAGATGAGGAAAACCTAATAACCATGTAGATTAATGGTGAAATCATGCTAAGGAGACAGTGAAATCATGATAAGGGGACAAGTGACCCTAGGGGTGGAAAGTGTAATGTGTGTACCATGTTCTACCTAATGTTATTGTCGTGCTTTTTTGTGTTTAAGATTGTTGCTTCTTATAAGGTTGAGCTTGTAGAATGAATAGAAAAAGAGTATTCAAGGTCATGTATATGACAAAAAAATTTATCCAAGTATGTTAAAAACATGTAAACATATGTAAAAATGTGAAAAGGAACATGTACACTTGATCCATGACAAGTGAAAAGTATAGAAAGTGTCATGAAAATTTTGTAGAAGAACAATTTTTTTGGGTGATCTCATGCCAAGAGAGAATTTTTTGTGTGATCTCATGCCAAGAGTGAGTTTTTTGGATGATCTCACACCAAATGTGATTTTTTTGGGTGATCTCACGCCACAACGGAAGAGTGTTGGGGAGAAAGGTCTAGTGTTATTCTCCATACCTGACTGCTTCTTGACAATTTATACACCACTACAAATGGTGTGATCTCGACTTTTTCTAGTTCGATTCAATTTGATCCAACGTAAAAATAGAAAAAGTAGATAACATGTATATCTTGATTGATGGAGGAGTGTGTCTATTATGTGTAAATGGCTATGTAAATTATTGAAAACTATGCAAAAATAAGAAGGTGATCGCAACTTGCCCTAGTCATAGGTGCCCGGGAAGGGTCAAGAGCATCTAGGTACTAGTTTACGGAGATGAGGATTGGTGATTGTACTAAACTAAAGACCCAAGTCGAATCAGTACATTCTATGTCTCGTATATCTATTTTTTTCTGTATTGTGTAGGCCTACACTTTGGCTATGAATTGTTGTATGATGTGACTTATTCACCTAATATAGTACCCCTCGTTTGGGGTGCATGCGATGTCGCAAGGAGAATGCAGCCTAAAGTAGGACTGGATGCTAATCTAAAACCAATACCTACGGGGAGAGAATGTGTATGATAGAAACCAAGGCACATGTAAAAAAGTGGCTAGAAACATGTGTTAGTACAATCAAGAGAAAAATTCATATAGAAGACAATGTGTAATCTATCAAGCAAGAAGACAAATTAGACCGCGAAAAGTGGGTTTCAAATAATGGACATCACTCATAATGTAGAAGAAAATTAGGGCCAAAGTGACCAAAATCACATAAGAAATGATCAAGCAAGACATAGGAAAGGCCCGAAAATAGTGGCAAACAATGGAAAACAATGAAAAATAGTAGTAAGAAAAGTATCGACAACCATGGTAGTAAATAAACCTAAAAATAAAATGTTGCACATGAAACACCCATTAACATGTTATAAAGATAAAAATTATGTCAAGATGTGTATATATAAATGAAGCAAAGTGTGCTAATAAGGATATGGAGTAGTATAAAATGAAACAATAGCACTTGTAGTGGGTACGAAAGTAGATGCTCCCATGAGCCTTGGTTGGATTGGTAAGAGAGTACAGGTGCCAAGCATTCATGTTGTGTGTAATGGTCTATATGAATTCTGCATTCACAACTAAAGACCAATTGAACGTGTATGTGTATATGGAAAACATAATGGCATATGATGCATTTGTCTAGCATGTGAAACAATGTGTACATGTAAGCATAAGCAAGCAAGAATGAATGCGACCAAGATATGAAGTATGTTGTGAATATTTATAGAATAGAATGAAAAATTAATTTTATAGGAGTAGTGTGCCCCTCGAGTGAATGTGAATGAGTATGACATGAGGTTCATTTATAAAATACCCCTTAATAGTCAAGAATAAACTGTGGAAAAAGAGTGCATCATCGGGAAATGGTTTGAATTGTGTGTGCTAGAAAGACATATCGTGAAGCATAGAGTGAGAGTGTGTGAGTGGTGTGAGGTTCATTTCATATTTATACCCTCAGTAGTTGAGTATGAACTATGGAACTAGATGCGGCATAGGGTGGTGAGATATATCAGAATGTGATGCTAGAAAGATGTGTTGTGAATGCGTAGAGTGTGAAATGTGTAGTGTGTGAGGTTCATGGACGTAATATGCCCTTAATAGTATAGTGTGAATTGTAGCACAAGAGTATATCATAGGGTAGTGAGGATATAAGAGGTGTATCAATGTATGTATAATGGAAGAGAAGAATAGATATGAAGCATATAGCATAATATAAAAATGTGAGACATCCGACAATGCTAAGAGAGAGGAGTAAGCATGATGCCCCTTCAAGTGTATGATGTATAGAATAATCAATTGACATCATCTAAGATATCATCATTTTCACGGTTGAAATCAAATGGAGATGCATAAGAGACTTTATAAGCAATAGTGTGAGGTTCATCACATAAAGAGCCATTGCGACATAAGTTATACATGCCCATTACATATTCCTCATCGAGTGAAATGTGTTAGTGGATAGCCATGTGCATACCGGTGAGTGATTTTTCTATGGATAGATGAGAAATAAATATTTGAAAATTAAAAAATGACCAAAAGGCATGGGGAATGAAATGTCGATATGATCGGGATCCAAATTTCTACCAATGTAGTCAAGCCAAGACTTCCCTAGTATGAGTGGAGATGTGCGAGGAGTGTGTGCAACAAAGATAGATAAATGGAATACACAAACGCCATAAGTAGTAGTGATGTAGACATATCCATGATAAAGATGAGGAGAATGAGGTGGAGGGAGGATATCAATGAGTGTGAATCTAATCCGAGTCAAACCATCATGTGTGCAAACAATGTCGAGTGAGTAGGATCAAGTGGAATGTGTGGCGATGAGCATTATTCATGAAAAATGTATGTGAAGGGAGGAAGCGCAGATGCATGTTACTCCAAAGAAGATGAGGAATGTGGTATGATGTCCAATGTATGGAAAATCCCCCGATAAAGTACCATTGCATTAGTGGAAGGAGGGGAGAGGTTGAAGCGGATGGAATGGTATCTAATGCACAAACAATTCCTTCGAGTGGAGGCAAGTTAACAAGATAATCGAGTGGGTTGTATCTCGTTAATAGGATGGGTAGAAAAATTTAGAGTAGGAAACATAGTGGTTGGATCGAGAAGATAATATTTGAATGGGTCATGATCAACAATGATTGTATATTCAAAGCCTTCATGTAATAATTTAATGCACCAATGAACTATTTAATTGTAAGTAATTATATTGAATTGGGATATCTATAACAAAAATACAAGTATAGATAGTTTTTAGGACAACTGTGAGTGGTAACATGATAGTTCCTATGCATGGAAGTGCAGAAAAATCATACGCATAAAGAGAAATGAATTTTGGGTTAACATAAGTGGAAGAATTACCAATGTTATGAAGGAATTGAGAGTACAAAGATTGATCTCATATCCATTATCGATTATTATCCGCTTGATACCCATGTTATTAATGCAAGCCCTTATATATAGAGGAGGATCATTTTCATAAACATAAATATTTTCAGCTATATCATATGGGAAAGTAAGTTGTCTTGAAAATACATCTACGAATGATTGATACGGTATATCCGGATGGGTAGTAGAAGGAATGCAAGTATTAGCCAAGAGAGAAGTGATTTTATCTCTACAATCAGGATTGGCAAGAAAGAAATCATGAATGGAGATATCCATGATGATAGGGTCCTAGAAAAATGAAAGAAATGATAATATGAATACCAAAGAGTGTTTGAATGAGATGGGTTCACCATATAATTTTTAAAAATAAACTTTTTGTAAAACCCTAGAATATTTTAGAGTCAAATGTAATAAATGAAGCAATAAGATACATAAAATGAGACCCTATTTTTGTGGAGCCTATTTTCATGTTAGAGTGTGGTACACCTTCTATGTGTTACACTCGGGTATTTTTTTTACGGCAATCCCGCTCATTTGGTGAGTGGGTTAGGGGTTCGGGGTGAAGCCCGAAGAAAATTTTCATGGGTGGTTTAATAACCCATGGGTAATGGGTAACCGTTATGGGCTGTTTTTGGGCCCATGGTTTTTTGGTACCCATTGTTTTGATACCCACTGTTTTGTATCAAACTACTTAAGCAATTGTCTATTTATATGGTCTTATGCATATGATACATAGACAAGCAAATGCATTGCAGATGTGCTTTGAATTCGGGTGTGAATTCTATAGAGTTTGTTGAGCATAGCTCCAAACGGATTTGGGTATTGCATTGAGAGAGTGGAGGCTTGTAATAAAATTTGAGCAAGTGATTCTTGGTGGACATAGCCCAAATTGGGTGAACCACATTAAATAATGTCTCTCGTGTTATGTTATTTATTCTACACTTTTATTTGAGATCTTTAATATTTTCTAATATTAGTTTCTATTGTTGCGATTCGTAAGGATTATTTTACATATTTTATCTCTTATTTCCTATCAAGTCCTAGAAAAATGAGAGAAATGATAATATGAATATCGAAGAGTGTTCGAATGAGATGGGTTCACCATATAATTTTTAAAAATAAACTTTTTGTAAAACCCTAGAATATTTTAGAGTCACATGCAATAAATGAAGCAATAAGATACATAAAATGAGACCCTAGGTGCAAGATAAGGGATATAATACTTAGAAAATTTCACAATTTATCCTGAAGTGTGTCGACTTGGAAGAATGAAAACAGGAGGAGGAAAATGTCCTTACAAAGTGCTCAAAAAATTGTGTGACTGCCGAATATGCTTAGACTAGGGAATTTGGATCAGTCACGGGTGCCAGGGTGTTGGAGACTACTTACTAGGCATCCGTGACTATGAAAGAACTTAGAAACTAGTTTTCATTGTGTCACTAGGTTTTTTCCAGACTTCGTTGTTTGTCACTTGTGTGTCAAACTATGCCCGCAAAATTTTCTTGTGACCTGCAAAGAGAAAGAGAACCTATAGAACCCGAAAAAACATCAAATCCTAAAAAATAAAATATGCAAATGGGGAATCAGTGACCTCGGTGGTCACCCAAATGAGTGAACTTATGACAGAGTAGTGTGTTACATTTGAGACTCCATGTAGTTCTTGTGCGTGTGTGTAAAAAGTGTGCCCTATGTGGTTCTTGTGCACGATGCACTTGATAATGAGCAATAGCTAGATGTAGCAATGTAGATAGATGTGTGGATGTTAAAATGAAAATCCCCTCCTATGCGTGTATGTAGAAAATGCAGTCACTTATCTCTTAAATGAAGCTAGATGGATGCTTTGATGCTCTTAAAATGCCTTTGGATGCAACCTTAGGTGACAGTAGTATATTCTTAGAGCTTGGTCCTTCATTATGGTCACAATGCTTTATATTTATATGATTCCTTTGTTTGAAATTTGCAATTAGCAAATAAAAGGTTACCCATAAGAAAACAAGATGCCCAAAGATGCGAGTGAAGTAAAGAGATGTCAACGACACCGGAAGGATGGGGGCTCTTGGGCATTGGCTTCCTATTTTGGTGGTGGTGTTTAGAGTGATAAAATATGAAATAATAAAGTATCGAATGGGAAATGAGGTGTAAGAGACCACAAAGAAAGCATGAAACATAGACAAAATGCCAAAGACAAATGTCAATTGCTAGTTTTATCACTTAGGAATCATGTGAATAGTAGTATATGATTAGGACCTAGAAATGTACCCAAAGTGTATGATTTAGTATATACATTTTCCCGAGATCATTGATTCCTTACCAAATTTACTTTCATTAGAGGAGGAATCTGCACTAATTGGGTCAATACTTTTACCAATTGTTTCAATATCATACTCAACTAGATTACTCGTGATTAATTATTGTTTCTTGATTCCACCCTCTCCCTCTCTAGATCCTTGGGTCGCAACTCCATTAACCAATTGTCCTTCACTGCTGCCATATTTAGAGAAATAAAAACCGGGGTCATTTTGAACCTGATTTCTAAAAATTTTGACCATTTCACACAAAGAATGTAATGAACTCGGAGACAGAGTTGAACCAGTCCCTAGAATCCTCTTTTAATGTATACACGAATAATTTCATGAAAACATCCATGTGTTCTATCTCATATTATTTCATTCTTTCCTCAAACAAACCAAGATGCTTCTCTACATCAGTCCTACCATAACCCTAAAATCCAAGCAACATAAGCCTAATACCATTAAAGACCTTGTGTGGGTACCTAGGCATCCCCTGAAGTCTATAGTTCAAAGCATTAGCTCTAAAAGGGAATGTAGGATAAGAACATGTCATACCATTAATAAAAGCTTCTAAATACATATACATTCAAGAGGAACACATACCAACAAAGATTCACTCCAAAAACTTTGAATAAGATTGGTTTTATGAGATTAAATCAAAGACATGAGGGAAAATCATTAATAGAGTATATCCATGAAGAACATCGGTCTAACCCACCACATGATAACGAGTGGTGACTAAAGATGATGATTAATTTTATTTCTGTTTAAATACATCATCTCCTGTATTTTTTTAATCCATGTGTACCCCTGAAATTGTATTTTTTGGTGATACCGTTGAACATTTCCATTATGACTTGAACTTATGGAAAATATATTAGTTACTATGATTATTACGAAGTTTACTCTATTTTGTGGATTATGGTATGCATTTATTCTTTTGGATGTAATGTGATGTTAAATAGTTCTTTTAATAGGTATCATCCTTGATTTCCAAAGAGATGTTATGTATATCCACTAACATGTATGGCGAAGGAATTCATTCATAGCTTAGAGGTCGCTCATAATAACCGACATGCAGCCAAAGGGATCCATTCGCGAGAATGCACGAAGCCACAGGAGGTCACACACATATGTAAATTCGTGATACTAAGAAGCTTGAACAATTTGGACACTTTTCCTAAGCTTACACATGTTGATAGAGAAGTAGTTATGCGAATAAGAAGAATATTCAATGCCATCACTTGATTATGTGTTGCAACTCAAACAAAGAACTAGTTGATTGAACTTATAATTTAATAACTGGTTGTTCAATCGATTAGTTAGTTAAGTTATGTGATTGTATTAGAACATCTCCTAAACAGTTTTGTTGCATGCAAATTTCCAAATTACTTGGTTAGGATATTTTACTAAAGCCAACTATAACTCCTAATATAAATCTATCTCTTAGGCCAATGTCAGAACGAAGGATATTAAAAAGGGAATGATTAATGCTACATAGGGTAGTAATAGATAGCAAATTAGATCCATAGGTAGATATTTTTTTTGTATTATTCCATTTGTAATCTTCATGATGATGAAATAAGAATCGAGTTCTGTTAATTTGTTGTAGACACAAGCCTTAGTAGGGATTAGCACCCAAGGCGGGGTCCACTTACGATTTGTTAATCCTCCCTTTTTTTATTGTTTTAATTCATTGCATTGTTAGAATTGCAAAAATTCCTTCCTTTATATGTATTCTATTTTTGCATGCTTTTGCATATCCATAGTATTTACTTCCATTCATAGTTTAGTTTGTTTCCAGTATTGTTATTTCCTAATTATAGAGACAACAATTTACCTTTACACTCCTAAAACATTTGTAATTCGTGCATACAACACTGACAATATTAAAATTTTACGTCCCTAGATATGATAATTAAATGACTGTAGATTAATAAATAAACATATTAATTGTTGCAATTCAATTTTCACCACCATTTTGGTGTCATGCGGGGATCTTTGCCAAGTTATAAGGTTTTTGAATATTTTTTAATTTCTTAGAGTAGTTTAGCTTTTAGGAAGTTCACTTCCAAACCCCCCAACTAATTTTCTATTTATATAGTTAAGTAGTTTATATATGCACCACACAAGGGATGCCCATGGTATATTTTTACCCAATCCACAAGTAGCACATATATCTTCATATACCTCTAAGGATTCTAAAGAAGACAACTTTGTACTTGGTTTGTTGTTTGAAGAGATACTCCAAGTGAAGGCTCTATAAATGCTCTTGAGAAGCTAGAAATGGCAGAAGAAGTAAATCAGAATGTTTGAAATGGGGAAACCACCTTTGAGTTCCCCATCAATGATAAAAACATAGTTGTTGGCATGAAAATATTTCTCCCTCATCTTTTCCCAACTTTCATGGATCCATGTCAGAAGACCCAGACATATTTATGTTTGAGTTTGATGTTCTGTGTAGGTGTTATGAGTATACTACTGATGCACATAGATTGAAGCTATTTTTGCTACACTCAAGGATGCATCCTTCAGATGGTTCATGTGATTGGGAAGAAACCCTATAACCATGTGGACACAAATGAAGGATAAATTCCTCGATAAGTACAAGGACTAATGCAAACAAAACAATAAAGGAGGTGATGAGATATACAAAATGGAACAAAAAGACGATAAACCATTAGAAGACTATTTGGAAAGGTTCTTATTATGTGTTCAAAAGTCAAGGAACATCGAACTAGCACTGAATCTATCAAATTACTCTTTTGAAGGGACTCAAGTGATAAGGACAAGGATGATTTGGACACGATAGGATAAGGAGAAATTTCAAAAAAATTGCATACATATGTGACGCCTGCAAAAATTACTCAAGAGCTACAATGAAGAGGGTAAGAAGTGTACGATTAAGAGGTGGGTTAGATACCAAAAATATTGGGGACATATCCAAGTCGATATTGTCAACATGTTTAAAAATATGAAGCACGAGATTGTCAATTACATGGCCAATCAATTAGATGATTTACATAACAAAAATAAAAATAAGATGCAAAGGAAACACTCATAGAGTACTACCATGCATGCAAAATGAGGAAATATGATTTGTAGATGTAGAGAATTGGCTAGCATTTCTCAAGAAAGGGAAGCTTCACCTGATTTCAATATGTTGGAGATAGAGGATGAGAAAGTTTTCTATGTTGCTCACAGAAAACCATGGCCACCGAGGCAAGGAGATATGACACACGATCCTATGCATTCATTTAAAAATTGGTCTAATAATTCATATATGCAGACCCCACCTTGGGCTAACCCTTAAGGTTGGGCCCCATATCCTAACCAATATCAACAATAGTGGTAACCTCAATTCCAAGGCCAACCACAAAAATAATAGAAATAACCTCCTCAATCATGGAAACAGCCTTAGAGAGGAGGAAACAATGGAATAACCCACCTCCAAATTACCAACAATATTATCAGCAACCTCCCTATCCACAACAACAAGCTCTAATGTCAAACCCCCAAACAAGATCTCAACTAAAAGCTACCCAAATACCAGCTCAACCAATGCCTAACCCAAACAATAAAGATGCTCAGTCAGCCTATTCCACTAAACCATTTTAATACCCTACCTATTTTGTTGATATAAATAATGTCCATCTTCACTTAGGAAGAACACTTCCTTCACCTATTGGACCCACCATTAGTGAGATTATTGAGGAACCTGTTATCTCTCAAAAGTCTACCATGTAGAGAGATGCTGCTAGGGTTCTAAGATTACTCTGGATCTCTCTCTTTCGTAGATACAATGGAAACACCTAAGGGCTATGGGTATACCTATTATTGAGGTGAGTCTCGGGTATCAAGGTCGGTTCCTTTTTGATGTATCCTAAACTAATTTTTAGGTTTCCCACTTTAATCATGGGTGGCTATTGATTGACCATAGCATATACTATTGTTGGCCCCTTTGGCTTGATTATGACCTACATTAATCTTTATTTGAATAATAATCACTCTTGATTAATCGGTTCACCGTGGTTCCCATCTGCATAAGTCAAAACAAATGATCAAAACATAAATAATGATATTTAATCATTTGGTCCCCTTTGACGATGGAAGGACCCTTAATGATAATTTGGTGGAATCTTCAAACCATGGAATAACTCATGGTGAGTTAGGGTTTTTGACTATGTGACACGTTTGTAATTTTCCTACCGTGGTTGAGTTTCATTAACTCACTGAGAGTTAAGGTAGAAAAACGTTGAGAACCCTATCATTTGTGAATAATCTCTTGGAGCTCTCCTTGATGATGGCGAAGCCCTGTTGAATTCATTTCTTGATGGCCATTAACGAAAACTTAAGCTTCTGGTTTGTTTGTATATACCCACTATCATTTTAGATCTCAACATGGAACACTTCTACGGAGGCACCTGGTTGGTTATGGATGCCATTTGTGTTTTGTGAGCTTGAAAATCCTTTCTTTGGTCAGATCTACACAAATCTTCTTGTTGTTCATCTTTTCCTTCAGGGTAAGTAGAAAAATCTTCCTTTCAACGTCATAGTTTGTAACATTTGTTATTTCAATTGCAAGAAATAAGTGAATGTGGCTCTATTTACTTATCTATGCTCTAGTTTTCTTGTTCTAGTTTGAGCTATTGAGCTTCGTGAAAACTCATCTATGACCGCTATTGTGCTATGGGTTGTCACCATTTTTTGAAATATCGAGCTCATGTTTGGGTCCTCTCTTTTATGAGCTGGAGCTATACATGGTGTTCATGATTCAAGATTTACCTTGCTAGATCCGGTCTTACAAAGGTGAGATGTGATTTGATTTTTTGCTCTACTTGAAGATGGTAACTCAAAGGTTTCCATTTAGTTCTTTGTTCATCCACGACATGATTTTGTATTATCAGTATTTTATATTGGTGGGTTTGCTACTTTGTGCCCTAAACCACTTTCACTTCTGACTTGTAACTCCAGATTTGGGAGTTTTCGCATTGTGGGTAATCGTGTTTTACTTTGTTTCTTCCATTTCTTTTTGATCTATTAGTTGTGGTCACTGCTACCATTTTCACATTATTCAGTGGCCATTATTGGACAGAAATGAAAATAGTTGTAAACCATCATCTTTGTTGCTCTTAAGCTTTGATTTACTTTGTATGAGCTGCTAGTTTGAAGGTAGAGCTCTAGTTCGACCTGGAAATATTTCATTGAGTTGTAAATATACATTTTGGTTACTCGTTGAAGATTTCAAGAGTTTTATTTTTGGTATTATGAACACGACATTCGTTTTGATCCATCATTGAAACTTCATGAATCTGTGAGCTTTTGAATGCTATAGCTAAACCTTGTTTATACTATGAATTGTGTTTGCTCTTGAATTGGATTCGTGAGACCCCTTGGTGATTGTAATTTTCTCATTCTTGTATGAATGTTGCACAAATATTGTACTTTTGAGTTTGTTATTGTTGAAGCGTGATTTTGGGGGAGTAGTTCCTTGATAGTGTTTTAAAATATTTCTCAAACCACCTACTCTATTGTTCAAAATTGCCACCAAGGGTATGGCTGTGTATTCATATCTGTGGATTTTCATACTCTATGTATTGAATTTTGAAACTATATTCACTTCCTTACATATTTTTCTAGCCTCAAGTTGTTGTAGCTTATTCTGAAAACACCGTCTTTGAATTTGATGAGCTTTGAATTTTTCGAGTGAGTTGAAGGTTCTCTCTCTTTTGTGAATAGATTGATATATAAGATGCATGATTGCTTGTTTATGATGCCATTATAGCCTTTTCATAGATGTATATGTTGACTTGTAAGTTGGAAAAAATGATTTCTTTGATGCTTAGTTGAATATTTTCCTACTTAAATCTAACTAAATCTTGTCTTCCTCAATGATCTCTTGGATTGCTTCATGGGACTTGAATGCACATTGAAAATTTCATCATATCATGGTATTTATCTCTTTGTGTATTGGAAAAGATAGGTTCTTCCTCTTACTTTCTTGTCTCATGACTTGACACATTTGTTAAGTGTTTTTAGCATAGAAGTAGACCTACTACATCGAAGATAGAGTTGAATCGCATGATAATATTGTTGTTTTAATGTAAATTTTTTTCTTGCAAGTTATATTCACTATAATCTATGATCTATTTCTACTTCTTGGATTTAGTTAGCTGATTTTGATAAAATTATACTTATGTAGATGGCTTATACTTAACTTATGGGTATTTACCATAATTATCAAACTAGTTTACTAGTGTAGTTTGATGACATAAACCTATCAATGAAGTTATCTATTATTGTACACATGCATATGTAGCTTACTTTTATCTTTTCTTTTCAAATAGATTCTACTTGATCCGAATGATGCACTCCTATATTGTAGAATTTTGCCTTTATTTGTTCATCGGTCAGTTGTACTTTTCCATCATTGTCATTAATTTTTTCAAAATTCCATTTGTTAGCTTTGTTTGATATCATCATTAGAGAAGGTATCTCTTGTATGAAGATTTATTTCATGATATCAGTGTTGACAGAATATGTGTGTAACTACCTGATTTTTCTTTCTTAATGATGGTCCAATACTTAGCAAATATGATCTGTAGATTTGTACTTAAAGTGATCATGTATCAATGTTTGTACTCATCATTTCAATGGAATGTGATCACTGTAGTTTGAAAACATGATGATTTATTTCCATTTTTATTTGAATAACCACCTCCTGATCCCTTTATTATGCTTTTACTTTATATAGTTGGACCTTTTAAAGCTTCCTTTTCATCATCATAACTACAACTTTATTATTTTTCTTAGAATGAGTATGTTTGAGATGAGTAATGTTTTGAATCCTTCTTTTCACCGATTCGAGTTATATGCCTTGTAAATGCTTCTTCATTCATTCTGGATTGATTTCAAGCTCAATTTTTGAAAGTGGACTTGCTTAAAAGTTTGTGAATACAACAAGCATGAAATATGGAGAATTGACAATCCTTCATTTTCCCTTTTAGTGTACAATGGTACTTGAGTTGGAAAATTGGTGAAGAGGAGCAGCGAGGACAACAACTCACACCAAAATCATGGGAATCTAGGTAATGATGGATTCAATTATTTTCTTTGTTCACAACTTTACGTATATGTACTTTCATTGATTACACTTGCTATCAAAGTTCCTCCCACGACTTGTGTGGGTTTACTGTACTATTATTCCTCATGAATAAATGAATTGTTTTCATGTAATGAGATGTATGTCTTTTATTCTCGAACTTTATTCATTTGTATGGATACTAAATTAACTTATACAACTCATAACACTTAAGTAATTCACTTAATCATAGAAATAAATTAAAATCAAGTGTACCTTTTTTATGCTCATCAAGAATGTGAACTACTTGTAACACTGCACCTTTCTATGCTTTAACCTGCAATTGAGACTTACGCTTCCAGAATGTAAAACCCTACATATGCCATCTTTCCCACCTTCACCAAGGCCATGCAGTAGTCTTCCCAGGTGCTTTTGCCTTTGTCTTGCTAAAGACGATAAACTAGAGAGGCGGTATACGCAGAGTGTTTCCTTCTGGGGCAACACTTTCAGTTGTTAATTTGATGCATGGCATTCTAATCTTGTCCAAAAGCAAACTATTAAAAAAAAATTCCCCTTCTGAGATGGCTACCTAAAACATAGTCAAACTTCTAACTCACCCATTCGAGAAACTTAAAATTTTTGAGTTGACCTTTTTTACATGGGTGTGAAAAATGTCAACATTTAAAGCGATCTTTGGGAAAGCTTCCTACTAGATTGTATACTAGTGCCTTTCTCTTTTCCATTGGGCATGGAGTCAAATCATATAACCAAAATTTCCTTTCCGAAAGACAAACTAAAGCTAGGAAAGGATTTGGAAACCAGATCACATGCATGAGTGCACTTTATTGAATTGAAAAACATTACAATGTGCATGAACTACACTTATTGAAAGGGAAATCCTAATCTACCCTACTCTAACTAGCAGCAACTAAAGCTAAACAAAACCCAAAATAGGTAGTGAAAAGTAGATCCCCTTTCTCCAAAGTTTCAGCCAAAAAAAGGCTAAAGTAAAGTAAAAAGGGAAGACCCCATTTTTGTTCAGTCAATGCATGCCACAAGGCCATGAATTCAGCTCTAGAAACCAGAAAAGTGAAAAAGCTGAAAACAAGATATGTACCTTTATTTCATTAATCAGATTAGTCTAAGAACTAAGAAATACCTCTATCTAATTTGTAAGTTGTTCGGCACATTTTGTGACCTGTTATTAAGAACATGAAACTCACTTTTGTGTTCTAAGACAAGCATGAAATCTGGAAATGTTGTAATCGGGTAAGAATCAACCAAATATCAGATAGGACAAGGCCTCCTAGTAGTGAATAAGATGACTATTTTGATCTGATCTGAATCATGAACATCATCTTCAACCATAATCTCATTATGAAGTTGTCTTGAAATTTTTTTTGTGTCTTCCAACTGCTATAGCTCATCTGGAAACTACTTTGAGGGTTGTTTTTCTCTACAAGTTGTTGTTCTATGACTACTATGAGTGATTTCTCAGTAGAACTGTCAAATTATTCTGCTTTACTCAGATGTTTCATGCATCTGAAACTCAAAATCATCTTCTTCTTCATAATCACTATCTAGATACATGGTACATTCGAAAAACTCAAGATCATATTCTTCTTCATAAGCACTATCTAGATACATGGTACATTTGAAAAAATCAAGATCATCTTCTTCTTCATAATCACCAGTTATGAGAAATTGTTATTTATTATCTTTTAGGACATTTTGAAGTTGATCTAAACATATTTCAGCTCCTTCAAATTGTTGTACCAAAATTTATGTTTCCTCTTAATTATCTTGATTTGACACAAAATCTCTAAGATCAAATTTGTCTCGTTTTTTTGCACAAGATTTGATCTGGGAAACATGTTGTTCTGACACATTCTCCTCCAAAAATGGTTCTTCCAGGAGGGGATAATAAAGATCTACATCTAATATCACTTCTTGCTCTTTTTCAAGTACAAGAGGAATATTAACAATTAGAGCTTCTTTGAATGATGAAACTACAAAAACAAAGTGAGTTCTATTGGTTTATCTTCACTTAGGAAGTTTTCCAAAAATCTGATAAGAAATCATCCTCTTCAAGCTGTAAATTTGCAGCATACCTTCCTTGAATTTCAACCTCAATTAGTATTACATCCATTTGATAATTAGGGTTTGGACATCATTGGTCCAATAGATCCTAAATCTTAGCTAGAAAGAGTACATTTTGGTGTGTACAAATTACCTCACTAAATGGGTAAGGAAGTGAAAGCACTGCCAAATCAGAAGAGTGAGAAAGTTGTTAAATTCTTATATGAACAAATTTTCACGAGGTATGGAGTACCAAGAGAAATCGTTACTGAGATCAAGGAACACACTTGTGGTGCTTAGTTTTGCTGAAGTTATTTCCGATCTATTTAAGGAATATGAAATAAGACACATGAATTCTACACCTTATCACCCCCAATCTAATGGTCAAGTTGAGGTAACAAACAGGGAAATAGAAGCCATCTTGAAAAAAACTATTACACTCCACATGAGAGATTGGGAAAAAAACTTCCAGAGGTAGTTTGTGTGTTAACACAACTTGGAAGACAACAACAGACTTTACACCATTTGAGCTTTTGTAACGTAATACTATTATTCTCCATATTGAATTTAAGCATAAAAAATTAATGACTGCACTTGAACCAGGAGTAGATTTGTCGAAGCTTAAATATAGAATATTATCCAACTCAATGAGCTGGATGAAATGAGGAGTAAGGCGATGCATAATATAGAAGTGACACAAAATAAAAAGATCAAATGGAATGACATATTCATTAAGAAAATTTAATTTCAAGAAGGTGAATGTGCTCTCTTATTTGACTCCAATTAAAAGGACCAAATGGGACAAATCAAGACAAGGTGGTTAGGCCCATATGAGATTGAGAAAATATTTCCCGATGGAGTTGTGAAACTCACTACCATAGATCCTGTGAGATTCAAACTACTAGTGAATGGTTATAGGTTGAGGTTTTACAAAATCCAAGTGATAGGATCACCTTCATATATCAGTTCGAGAGGAGGTCAAAGAAAAATGGAGATGAGAACATCATATTTAAGGTAAGATGTTGAACCTCCTGGTTTATATTTTGAAGTTGCCAAAGAATGAGAAGTTCGGTGACCTTGGTATACTCATCTTACTAAACACTCAAGGGTGAAAAAAAGTCATGTGATCAGCCCTCTTGGTGATCAACACCACTCAACTAACGTATTTTGTTTTCATAATTTCTCTTTTGTATCATTTGGAGTACTTGTTGCAAGAAGTGCATGGTCTCTCGATAGAAGGAGACGGTGCAAAGAATAAAGGTCCACTTGTAGTAGTATGCGAGAAAAGCCTTGTTTTGTTTTCTTATTGGTGGAACTTATGATAAAATGAAGGAAATAAAAGGAAAAATCTTCACGAGCACAAAAGTAGTGATGAATTCAACTGGAACTAGAGATAGTTAGTATTCCCTCTCCGAAATTATTTGATTTCATGTAAAGGAGCCTACAAGTATGAATTATATAAACGCTTGCAGAAATATCATCCGCAACATCGTGGCATCTCAAACTCTAGCATCATGGTGAATCGCATGCGTGAAAAGGTGCAAATTATGACAAAGCACATGTCACCATCATCTAATGTACATCTCAAGATAAGTGCACTTAATTCACTTTAATAAAGTAGTGATAGAATAATTATATGTGATTAATATTTGTGCCATGTCATAAGTGACTTTATAAGCCATAATATGCCATCGCCTTTCATTATATGATTTTTCACCCACGTCATCCCACTTCGTCACATAACCTCACCTCACACACTTACACCCCTCAAATGAAATTAATGCATGCCTTTTCATGTTGCATGTGAGTCAGTTACAAAATTTGAAAACATCAAGTACTCAAAAGCCTTACACTTACCCGAATTTTTGCATAATCACTATAAACTACAAGATTTTTCCTCTTAGAGCTCAAGAATTTTTCCAAGTTTGACATGGGAGGAGACCTAATTTGAAATGAGCCTACAAACCACTAACAATTTCACAGTCAGCCATAAATATTACATTATTTCTATGACCATTGATGGATGGACTATATTAATAATCTATAGAGATTCAACGAGTCCATGGAGATAGACTTGCTTCCACATTCAAGGATGGAAAGGCCATTGTCAAGGGTTTAACATTGAAGGTGGGTGACGAAATTCTAGTTGTAGATAACAAGACTTCCAGCGAGAAGGTGAGTTGTTTCTTGCAAAGGAAAATCCAATTGAGGTTCAAATGGAATTTGGTGAGGACGATGATAATGTTTTAAGTGATAGACAAGGTACATTGCGCACTTCCTAAAAAAATTTGGGATATTTACTTGGAATATTTAAATGATGATAATTTTTAAGTGATAGACAAGTACAAGTAACAAATGGAATATTTAAATGTAGACCACCGTCTAATATTTATGTTGTCTTCTTGAAAGAACAAATGTTACAATTGAATTATACTTATATCAACAATGATATCCCATTTGATATCTAAACCTTTCTTAGGATATATATGAAAATGTCCCATGAGATCGAGTTGTTTCTATGTGAGGTATATATGTATAGTTATTCTTTGGAGTATGATAGAGAGTGGATCCCTATACTCTATATTGGGTATGTGCAAATTAGGGCATTGTGTTCCTATTTTAACAATGAGCTATATAGAGAGAAGAAAATGGTTGACTACAGGAACTTATGTAAAGTGTAATCATTGATGATAAGGGTAGAGGTAGGAAATACCAAATCCATGATTGAATAATATGCAAACTATATGTAAGTTCGGGAAAAAGCAGAGGGTTTATTGGATGAGACAGAGAAACTCATGATGAAGCTAGAAACTACATTAAATTTAATAGCATGGAAATAGTATAGGCCTACAAGGAAAGATGGGAGGAAATGTCACAAGAGATGTAGAGGAAGGAAATGCATTCTTATCATAATATCATCCCCACTTTTAGGAGGATAAATACATATATTGAAGTCTCAAAGGGATGTGTTAAACTTAGTTTCCTATTAGTTATTATCCACCAATTTTCCACTATCCTATACCACATTGGTCTGGAAACAAGGAACTGGATGAAGGCACACATGAGAGGATAATGGAAAGATATAGGAAGAATGCATGGTACTTATTAAGCGAGCCATAAGGAAAATCTATACCCAATAACTTCAGGCACCTCTACAACATCATTCAGGAAGATCCTAAGCTAGTTGAGGAACCCAAGGAATCTTGAATGAGGAAATTCAAGAAATTAAGTCTGGGGGTGTGATGAGTCATTTTATTTCCTGTTTTAACACCTCATCTCCTATATTTTGTTTAATCCATGTGTACCCATGAACTTTTATTTCCTGGTGATCTTCTTGAAGATTTCCATTATGACTTGAACTTATGGCACATATATCGATTAATATGATTATTACTAAGTTTACTCTATTTTTTGGGTTATGGTATGCATTATTCTTCTAGATGTAATGTGATGTTAAATATTTATTTGAATAAGTATCAACCTTGATTACTAAAGATTTGTTATGTGTATCCACAAACATGTAGTGAAGGAATTCATTCACATCATAGAGGTCATCCACAGCAAAAACATGCCTTTAAAGTGACACGTTTGCAAATAAACAATTGTAGCCATAGGATGTCACACACATACGTAAAGAAGTGATTATGAGAATCTTGAACAACTTGGACACTTTACCTAAGCTTGCACACATTGATGGAGAACCAATTATGTGAACAAGAAGAAGATTCAATGACATCACTTGATTATGCATTGTAACTCAAACAAAGAGCTAGTTGATTGAACTTAATAATTGGTTGTTCAATCGATCGATCAGATTAGTTGAGTTATGTGGTTGTAGTAGAACATCTCCTAAATAGTTCCATTTGCATGTAAATTTCTAGATTTCTTGGTTAGGATCTTTTCTTGAAGCCAACTATAACTCCTAATATAAATCTATTTATTCACGCCAATGTTGTGATGATGGATATAAACAGGGAAAGATCAATGTTGTAAAGGGTAAGTAATACAAAGGAATTAGATCCATAAGTAGATAATTTTTCTGTATTTTTCCATTTGTAATCTTCATGATGATGAAATAAGAATTTGAGTTCTGTTAATTTTTTGTAGACACAGGCCTTAGGAGGGATTAGCACCCAAGACAAGGCCCGCTTGTGGTTTGATAATCCTCCCCTTTTGTTTATTGTTTTAATTAATTGTAGTAGTTCCTTCATTTATTTGTACTCTATTTTTACATGTTTTTCCATAGCCATAATATTTACTTCCAATCATAGTTTAGTTAATTTCTAGTATTGTTATTTCCCATTTGTAGTGACATGTAATTTAGCTTTACACTCCTCAAAATTTATAACTATGCATACAACATTGGAAATATTGAAATTTTACATCCCTAGGTCTGATAATTAAATGAATGTAGATTAATGAACAACATATTAATTTCTGTAAGTTAATTTTCACCACCTTCAAAAGAGTATATCCATGAAAAACAATGGTCTAACCCAACCACATGACAACGGAGTCACAACTAAATCTAATACTCTAGAAAAATAGATTGTCGATTGAATACCAAAAGATTCATGACTCAACCCACCAAAGTAAGATCACTAATAATTGAATGCCAAAAATGAAATGGTATCCCAGTGACTACTACAATTCCCAAAGTAGTGGCGCAATTTCCATGTTGGCTCCCGATCTATCATTCTTAGGATAAAAGGGATTCGAGATGCACGGGAGGAAGAAGGAGAGGGGGACCCTCCAAGTTTTTTCATTTTGTAGATGAGAAAGGGGTACCCCCTCCTCATTTACCTAAACCAAGCCTTCTTGGGAGTGACGGGAAGGCTCGGGAATAGAGGGTGTGGCTGTCTTCCTCCTACTTGTGGTTCTTCCTAGGCCAAGGTGAGAGGACTGAGGTGCATCCCGAGAGGAGGAATTGTTAGGAATGGGCCTGAAACATTCAAACTCGGTCAAGTTGGTCAATCATAGGACATATGTAGACATTAAATGCAATGCTCACTCAAACGAGCAATCACAAAGCACTACAAACACCTAGAAGCTTCGACATAGGCTATTAGAGATATGTCTAATGTGATGTCCACATCAAACCCTAAGAATTCACATGTATCATTTTCATATTGATGTTAAAGATGCTTTTAAAATGAATGGAAATGTGAGAACACTAGAGGTATGCACGTTTGGTATGTATCTCACCATAGATATAATGAGGGATATGCTAGGAAGATGAAATCAGAGAAAATACAAGATAAACGGGGTAATCATTGAGAAATTATAAAGTGGGGATGGATTTGTAAAGAGGAAGAACCCAAAAATTAGAGGGTAGAGGGGATCAAAAATATGTTAACAATCACACCATGAAATCTCCATCATCTCATGACATAGTAACTAGATAATGGAAAATTTCCCTGGGAAATTTGTCAAACAGGACATCTTAGAAAGAAAAATAACCCAACAATCCCCGATAATCTAAGTTAGGACCCCTAGAGTAAATCACCATGTGTGAGATATGCTAAATTTTCAAGAAATAAGGGACCCCTAAGATACATAAATAGATCACCCGTTGTGGTAGATTAGTAAGGAGTTTTATAGGATGCAAAGATGATGCCCCAAATTTCCCCTAAAGTACACTGTTCTCTTCACCATCCAAACCAATTAACCATCAACAAGGTGTTAACATACAAGTTCCTAGACATAACTCACACAACATTCATAAGGGAAATCATACATCATCCAACTACCAAAATAAATCAACAAAGGAACATTACAAAATAATTCGGTAGATTATTTTTTTAGAGACCCATTTATGTGGAATAACTAGGGAAACATATGCAAATGCTTTCAAAACCAGCTAATGTATGTATAATTGCAACCATCTTAGCATGAATTATAAACAAATGAAAGTCTAATAATGCTTACATAAAATATGTGGATTCCCATGACCGAAGTACACATCCGATCCTCGTAGAACACCCCAAGGATCTCTCTCCTTTACCAAAAAACCCCTCCTTGAAAACCATCTCCTCCTCTTCCGCCAAAACCCCATATTCCTATACAATGTTATCCACATCAAGGTTTTAGTGAATATTCCATTGGAATCTTGATTCATTCACTCTCAAGCCATCTTTCGGAAACTCCAAGGAATAATATGGAATATTCCTTCGTGACAGCCTTCAATTTTGTCTCATCCCTGCCCTATCACTATCGTGCCAACACGACCAAGTGAAAACAATTATGTGTCACATCCATTTCTGATTTGATTTTCTACCCAAGACTAAATTATGATAGGAAAATAAATGAATTAAATTGATAAGACCTTTATTTAAATATATGAACAATAAATCACTTTCCGGGCATATACCTTTTATGAATTATTTTCTTTGATTTAATCCAGTTTGTGCCAATTGATCTAAGAGATATGAAAATTAATGGTGACACAAAGGTTTTTACATGCTAATCCAGATCAATTTTCCTATTTAAGCTTAACTTATCATTCCAATGGGTCACAACTTATTAGTTGCATTTCACAGAGCTTTCCATACTTCATTTTTGCACAACATCCATTTGTCATGGCCTCACTAGTCTTAGGAGCAAATCCATCAGGGTTCGAGCTTGATAAATTGGGTGAATTTTCTAACTGAACATGCCGAATGAAGCCTTCATTAGATTCATGTTCAGTGTCCCAAAAATCTGAGCCAATCCCTGAATGGATCCTCCTAAAATTAATTATTGTTATCATTTCTGAACAGACTCCCTGAGTTATGTGCATCCTTTCCATTTTATGAAAGCCTACATTTCCATCTCATCCTTATCGAATACTACCTGAAAATAGAACATCTAAAAACCACTGGTTCCATCACCGACCTTGAATTCATGATGAATAGATGCATATATATATGGCTTACTATGCCCCTCCTCTTCTATAAATATAACTTACCGATTGGGATCTGACATCCACACAATAGAAAGGAAATCCACCCCTAGGTCAGAGGGTGGCTGGAATAGAGGAGCATCTCTCAGCGTTGGAAGCCACCATGGTTGAAGTTCAGGCTATTGTAACAACTAAGGCTCCTTCCCCCAAGATAAATAAGGTCACCCTTAATAGTTTAACCAACAAAGCCATGCAATCTCCTGTAACAAGATCCTCCACAAGCCGGGGCACCAAAGCATATATCTGAAATGGGGATCTACCTCCACGAGTGGGTGAACTCGCTTGGGAGAAAAAGGGATGTCACCCATATTCTCAATGGGCCACGTGTCAGGATCTCGGGCCTGAAACACAACTTTCATTTAGCACATAAAAAATTATAATGCAAAGTTAGTTCTTGGCCCTGAACAATTTGGTATGCGTTCCTTCTGACCAAACATACCTTCCGGGCTTCAGAAAAAATCATCAGTTTACACAAACACATGGGCTTATGAAAATAAATTAACTTCATTTTGCCTCATTCCAACCGTCCACCTTATATATTTCCTTCAAACCGTGTATTTTGAAACTTAACCCGCACATCGCATGAGTAACTAAAATATACAAAATGCATATTTTCAATTTTCTGATTGCCTTTATAACCTTCTTAATATTTTCCTTTCACATGCGTCGGTAGGGAAATTGCATCTTACACAACACATGTTAGTCCTGCAAATTCAATCAAAAGTTTCGGGAACACATGCAGATGTCAACCGCTAGTCTTTCTAATCTTCCTTTAATCAATAATTTTCCATGTAAGGTCATAAAAAATCATGTTGATAACTAAAAAATGGGTGCAAAGGATTGTGCAGAGCTTGAACACGTAGGAAATGAACAAGGAACCGATTTCTTAAAAATGAAAAAATTAGTGACACCATGCCTAAATAGGGCATGCCAATTATGGGCACCAACGCCAACTATAGTTTGGGGATGGACTCCCCCTCTTGGTGTCCAAAGAACACTAGAATCAAATAGGGGAGAAGAAGGACATATGTTTATCCATTTTTCAATAGGATCTAATAATTGAATCACAACCACAACACAACACACGGGGAAGAGCGAGCAACATAAACCACCACAAAAAATAAAAAGAAGGAACAAGGAAACAAAAAAATGAAGGAAAAATATTATACATTGTACATCGAACTGCCATGGCTCAGAGGACCCAAAATTTTATTGAAGACAACATGGATCCCACACGTGTGTGTGTGTGTGTGTGTGTGTGTGTGTGTGTGTGTGTGTGTGTGTGTGTGTGTGTGTGTGTGTGTGCCCGATCCAAATGAAATAACCAAGTCGAGTTCTTGATGGCAGCGATATTCAAGGTGATAATTGAAACAAAATCAAAAACCACTAGATCTTTTCACAATAGAATTCACCCAAGGTCACTGATGAAAATACCATTAAATAGATCAACATTTAGACCACACCTAACCGGTGGGGCATGGTGATTAATATTTTCTTTTTTTTACATATCTCATAATATGATAACTCCACACGGTCTAGTATTTCTCAAAATGATTGATATATTCCTAGTCTTCATGTTCGATCAGGTTTCCTCCCAACCAAACCCTTCTAATCTAAAATCAAGTATCAAGGCTGAAATCCACATGTTTATCATTGCTTAAATATCCCTGTTGTATCTTCCATATCCCCTCATGAGGGTAATATATTCATTTCACAAGTCACACACTCACCAAGTAAATAACTAGTAACCATAACTAGGTACTACATGCCTTCCGCCCCAAAGAAATAGGGTTTTTTGCAAATGGACATTAATATCTAAAATTAAAATCCATATTGTTGTTGAAATATCCCCAACAAATATTTACATTCAACAAACTAACCAGGAAAAGAAAAACATTCATATATAAAAAAGGCTCCAAATGAGCTAACACATGTTTCCTTGGAAGAAAACTACATGTCACCATTTTCCCGAATTTTGTAATCTAATGCAAGATGTTCAAAGTGACCAACATCAATAATGAAGTCTGCATGAAGTTCATCAATGCAAAAATTGACTTATTAGATCTGAATCAAAGCTGGAGAGTCGAACCATGCATTTCAAGGTAAGTAAAGTAATTGAGGCGAGTCTTCAAAAGATTTAGAGTAGATTCACTTGATGGTTCTTCCTCTAATTTGTAACCTCTTTCATGTCCTACCATTGCATCTAGTAACAAACATCCAACCTCCTATAAAATTCTTCCCCATCATGCTTAACAATCATCCTATTTCCTACCCGAGAAGGTTCGAGATTGATAAAATTGTGACCTTGCTCTAACTCCTTCATACCATTACCCTGCAAAGGAGAATAACATAACTGCATGAGAAGCGCCTAAAATTCATTTGTTGTTTTAGCAAAAAAAAGTATCAATTGAAGAAATATTGATCCTAAAACTATCTAATTTCCCAATATGTGGTTACATTCAAATCTCAACTCACATTTTACAAAGCTAACCAAAACATATGGCCCTAAGATCGATGATTCCTACCACATTTACTTCCATCGAGGCTAGAGCTTCACTAATTGGGTCAATACTTTTACCAACCTGTTCCAATATCATACCTAACCATCTTACTTGCAATAAATGACTATTTTTTTATTCCACCAAGTCCCTCTCCAAATTTTTGGGTCGTAATTCCATTAACCAATTTTATTTCCTTGTTGTCATATTTAAGAAATAAAAAACCAAAGTCATTACCAAATCGAGTTCTAAACATTTTTAAAATTTCACACCAAGAATGCAATGAACTTAAGACATAGAATTGAACCAGTTCCTCACATTATTCTAATGTGTACATGAATAATTTCATGAAAACATACTCATGTTCTATCTCATGTTATTTCATTATTTCCTCAAACAAACCAAGATGATGCTCTACATGAGTACTTCCATAACTCTAAAAACCAGGTAACCTAAGCCTAATTCCATCAGGGATCTTGTGTGGGTACCTAGGAATCCCCCTGAAGTCTATAGGTCTGAAAGCATTAGCTCGAAAGGGACTTTAGGAGAAGAACATGCCATATCGTTAATAAAATATTCCAAAGAAAAATACATTGAAGAGGAACATATACCAACAAATATTCACCCCAAAACTTTTAACAAGATTGATTGTTTAAGACTACCTCAAACATAGGAGGAAAATCATTAATAGATTATATCCATGAAGAACACACCGGTCTAATCCAACAATGGATAATGGAGTCACTACTAGAGCCAATACTCTATAGAAGTAAATTGTGCATTCAATACTCAAGGAGCTATGATTTACCCCACCAACCGCAAGATCGCTAAAATTTGAATATCAAGAACCAAACTAAACACCCCGGTGAATACTACAAGTCCTGAAAGTGGTGCCAATTTCTATGTTGGCTCCTTATCTAACTCCCCTAGGAGGGAAGGGGGTCGAATGTATAGGAGGAAGGAGTGGGAGGGGACCCTCTTGGTTGTTTTGTTTTACAAATGGGGATGGGTTCTCCTCCCCCACCCTCCGCACCTAGATGAAGCCTTCTTGGGAGTGATGGGGATGCACGAGCTAGAGGGGGTGGTTTTCTACCTGCTACTTCTAGTTCTTCTTAGACCAAGGTGAGAAGACCTGAAGTTCATTGTGAGAGGAGGAGGGGTTAGGGAAGGGCCTTAAAACATTTTAACTCGGTTAAGTGGGTCAATCGGAGTCCATATCTAGAAAATGAATGCAATGCTCACTTGAAAAGCAGTCACAAATCACTTGTAAACACCTTGGAAGCTCCGATACAGGTGATAAAGACAAATCTAATGTGATCTCAACATCAACCCTTAAGAATTCACATGTATCTTTTTCATCTTAATGTTGAAGAAGTTTTAACAAATGAATGGAAAGGTTATCACACTAGAGATATGCACATTTGGTGTTTATCTCACTTGCCAGAGATCTTATGAGGGATATGCGAGGAAGATGAAATATGTTGGAAATTCAAGGTAAATAGGGTAATCATTGAGAAATTATAAAGTGGGGATGGATTTGTAAAGAGGAAGAAACTATAAATCATAGGGTAGATGGGGATCAAAAATATATTAACCATCACACCATGACATCTCTATCATCTCATGAAATAGTAGCAAGATGAAGGAAATTTTCTTGGGGAAATTTGTTACTGAGGACCTCAAGAAAGTCAAACAACCCAACAATCCCCACTAATCCAGATCAAGACCCCAAGACTGAAACAAATTGTGTGAGATATTCTAAATGTTCAAGAAACAAGAGACCCCCAAGATACATAAATAGATCATCCGTTGTGGTAGATTAGTAAGGAATTTTACATGTTGCAAATATGACATCCCAAAGTACCCCTAAAGAAGCGTCATTCTCTTCCACATCCAAACCAATTAACTATCAATTTAGGTGTTACCATATAAATTCCTAAACATAACTCATATGAGATTAATAAGGAAAATCATACATCATCCAACTCCCAAAATCAATCAACCAAGGAAGCATAACAAAATAATTGTACTAAATTATTTTTAGTAGACCCATTTATATGTAATAATTAGGGACACACATAGGAATGCTTTCGAATCTGTTAATGGTTGTACAATTGTAACCATCTTAGCATGAATTATAAATAAATGGATAGTCTAATAATGCTTACACAAAAGGTGTGGATTCCCATAACAAGTAGAACACATCCGATCCTCGCAAAACACCCCGAGGAGCTCTCTCTCATTTACCAATAAAAATTCTCTCCTTAAAAACCATCTCCTCCTCTTCCACCTAAACCCCATCTTCTTATACAATGTTATCCACATCAGGGTTTTATAAAATATTCCATTAGAATCTTGATTCATTCACGCCTAGGCCATCCTTTGAAACTTTTGAGGAATAATAGGGAATATTCCTCCTTAACAACCCTCAATTTCATCTCATCCCTATCATGTCACTATCGTGCCAACATGACCAAGTGAAAATAATTACGTGTCATATCCATTGCTGATTTGATTTTCCACCTGAGACCAAATTGTGATGGGGAAAATAAATGATTTTAAATTGATAATACCTTTATTTAAATATATGAATATTAAATCACCTCCCGAGGATATGCTTTTTATGAATGATTTTCTTTGATTTAATCCAATTCGTGCCAATTGATCGAGAGAGATATGAGAATTAATGGTGACACAAAGGTTTACGCATGCCAATCTAGATCAATTTTCCTATTTAAGTGCATCTTTTCATTCCAAAGGGTCACAAGTTATTATTTGAGTTTCAAAGATATTTCCATACTTCATTTTTCACATCATCCATCCGTCATGGCATCACCGGTCTTAGGAGAAATTCCATCGAGGCTTAGAGATTGATAAATTGGGTGACTTTTTCTAACTAACTTGGCCAAATGAAGCCTTCATCGGATCACGTATTCGGTGTCTCGAACATCGAGCCAATCCTCTAGATGGCTCCTCCCAAAATGCATTAGTCTTATCATTTCTAAACACGCTCGCTGAATTATGTGCATCCTTTATATTTTATCAAATGTTGTATATTCATCTCATCCATCCTAAATACCACCTAAACACAAAACATCCTAAAACCATCATTTCCATCACCAAACCTAACTTCATGATGAAAATATACATATATAGGGCTTATTATGCCCCTCCTCTATTAGAAATATAACTTTTTATGCTGGGCTCCAACATCCACACCATAGAAAGGAAAGGAAAGCCACCCCTAGGTCGGTGGGTGGGGGAAACAGAGGAGCGGATCTCGGCAGCTGGAAGACATCATGGTTGAAATTAAGGGCGTTGTGACAACTAAGGCTCCTCCCTAAAGAGATAGAAGGCCATCCCTAAATATTCAACCAACTAATCCGTACAAGATCTTGCAACATGAACCTCCATAAGTCGGGGCACCAAAACATATCTCAAAGGGGGCTCCACCTCCATGAGTACGTGAACTCACTCGGGAGGATTAGAGATTAACCTTATTCTCAATGGGTCATGGCTCAAGATCTCAAAGTTGATGGTGAAAGGTATGTCATGTGTGGCACGGCCAATGACATTGAGTTTATGTTTGGTGTCATAGCTCACAAGGATTTCATGCGCGACTGAGGAGAGGCTTCGGATGCATTTGTATACACTCGAGAGAAACTACAAATGTTGATGACTAACACTTTTTATACATGCAAATTTTTCTTTTCTTTTTGTATAATTATTAACAAGGGTATGGATCCCTTGAATAGAACCTTATTTTTTCACTAAAAACACTAATTTTAAACCGTTCACTTTGTTTTTATGAAATGTCATTTTCTCGATTCAACATTTTTCTTTCTCCTTAAAAAGATAATAATTCACTTTAAATTCCATAAATTCTAACATGAAATGAACTTGTGTAATCAACCTCTTCAAACAATAGCAATTACTATATGCATTGTTTAACAATATTTAGAATCACCCGTAAGAATAACACACCACCGACTATTTGATTGATTTCGGGCCTAGTCTCAGAAGATAAACCATCTTTACAACTATATTAAATTCTAGATCTTGGAAAATACACTGAATATTTATCCAAAAATAAGACCGGGATCTCGAGACCATAACACAACTTTCATTTAGCACATAAAAATTTCAAAATGTAAATTTAGTTCTGAGCCCCAAGCAAGTTCCTACGCATTGGGTCCGACCAAACATACCTTCCTGAAATTTAGAAATAATCATCATTTTACACAAACACATAAGCGTACAAAAATAACTTGAATTCTCTACCCTCGTTACGATCATATGTCTTATATATTTCCCTTCAAACCGTAGGTTTGGGAACTTAACCCACACATCACAGGAATAAGTAAAAGATACAAAATACATCTTTGCAATTTTCTTACGGCCTCCAGAGCCTTCGTAATATTTTCCTTTCACGGGCACTGGAGGAACTGCATCTTGCACAAAACATGTTAGTCCTACAACGTCAGTTAAAAGTTCTAGGAGCACATGAAGATTTCGACCACCAGTCTTTCCAATATTCCTTAATCAATAATTTTCCAAGTAAGGAAAAAACAGGAAGGCTGATAACTCGCAGATGGGTGCAAAGGAGGGTACATAGCTTGAAAAAGTGGGAAATGGACAAGGAACCGATTTCTTTAAAATGGGAACAAAATTAGTGACATGGTTCCTAAATATGGCATTACAATTATGGGCACCAATAGAAATGATGGATGAAGATGTTGTGGATTCCAACCTCATGTTCTGTAATCTTGAATAATTCTATGTGGCTAACCAATCCATATATAATATGATCATCCTAGAGCTTCATATCATGGACAATACAAGGTCAAAGAAGTGGAAAATAGGAGGGATTCATTCATTCCTTCTAGTGTAAAGTCCATCTTTTAAAGAAAAAAATATGTGAACTTTCATGAAAATATGCAAGTAGCTTCATCTACTAGCTCTGCCTTAGCATCAAAAATTCTATGAAATGTACAAAGTCTGATTAATAGATAAGATCCATGGGATAAAGAAATTCCACCAAATTAATCAACTCATCTACCGATTGAACAAATAAGAAAAACAAATTCAACACCTTTGCTACATAAATCTACAGGTGTCCCTTTGAACATTGTTGAGAAAATTAAGAATACAAACCTCAACGTGACAATGTGGGATGCCTTATCTATTCCACCTCGGCAGGATATTTTATAAGAAGATTTAAAGACGCTGATATGGTTTGAACCATTCATCCAAAAATCAAATTTCGTGGTCAACCTATGCCAACCAAAGGATGAGCAAGTAAGTAAAATGAAGAAGCCTCCACCCTTTTATATGTCCTTGATTATTGGTAAGCACCTAATACATAATTACATGATAGATTCAAGAGCTAGTAGTTATGTCATTCCCTAAGAAGATAGTAGACATTTTAGGCATTAAATACATTCCAACCTCTTAAGGATTCTTACAAATTGATGGATCAACTATCAAAGTATTATGAGTCATAAAATATCTTGAGTTAACCTTCATGTTTGTCCTAGCTTAACCATAACTCAAGATATATCAATAATTGATCTACCTCCTTTCTTTTCCCTCTTCCTATCAAGATATTTCATAGCTAAAATGGGTGCTTATTTATCTTCTGATTGGTTTCACATCCTCTTAAGAACCATACATGGTACATGATTTACTATCCAAGTAGAACCAATTTCCTCCTACCATGTTGAGTCATATGACCATACTCCTCTCAATTCTAATTTTATGGTGTAGGAAGAGGAAATAAATGAATTAATATCAATACAACATAACTTTCCTCCTTCATCAACACCCGACCTCTTATTAGATGAATGGGCCAAAGAACACTATGAATTTGATCATAATAAATTTGGTCTATATTATTAGAAATAATCTAAGACAATAATAAAAACAAAGAATATAAAAATATTATATTAAATTAATCAGGATGTTGTATTCATCTAGAGATAGCTTCTTATATAAATGTTTGATCCTATAATCTAGGAGTCAAGTCTTATCACTTAGTCTTCCTCATATATCTCTCCATGAATCTCTCAAGCTTATCCCTAGGATCACTCACACTCCAAAATAGCTACGTGAGTTGTTTATCACAACACACTCACACTAACTATATTATTAATATGAGTTATATAAACTCATTATTAATAATATTACAATATATTAATAATGTTACACAATATATTTGTAACATTCACTCCCCTATTGTTAACATTATTAATTCCCAATATACACTCCCCTAATGTTGACATGGTAAAAAAACATTCACACGCTTATCTGCAGTATGCTCACCTATGTTGCATGCCCAAGTTGGCTCATGACCTTGATCAAAAGAAAAGATCTCTCCTTCCATGGTTTTAAATAGGTTTACCATAAACCTTGATGTGACAGAACCATCAACTTGTCCACCTCATGTGGTTTTCTGGATATTCCACAAACCTTTTCAAGATCCATGAACTAACTTACATTGGTGCTTCTGATCTTCTACAATGCTCTAACATCAAGAGAAAATGTAGGAAATATCGCTCACGCAGGAGCTCACTTATTACAATAGTTGAACATGTATAATTCATCTATTCTTATTTGCATAAAGTAAACACACAACTGAAATAAAATGCCATAACACCATTGTACGGCCCCATTGCTTGCGGCTGGCAAGAGGTCACTGATTAAAATCCTTCCTCTATTGCCTCTTTCCTCCATCATGTCACTGCTTACTCAAGCAAGATTGGAACTTGGGTCTCAAATTTGCACCACCTTTGGTCGATGCATCTTCCCAAAAAATCTTCACTTTAGTTCTAAAATTCCAAAGCGGGAGTCTGGGGGCGGAAGCCCCCATCGGGGTCAAGGGGTAGCACCCTAGGCGCGCTCCCTATCGTGATACTGAGGCGGGGTTGAGGGGCGGAGCCCAAGCCAAGCACATTTTCCTTCTTCAAAGTCATCAAAAATATCATCAACTGTAATATTATTCATCTTATTCTCCCAAAAATTAGACGTCGGGTAACACCGAAAATGTGTCCATAAGGTAATTTTTTTATTTTTACAATATTTTAACATTGACTCTTGACACCGTGATACCAAACACCTAAAATCACCTATTTGAATTTTACAATGATCACAATTTTTTTTTAGCACTTTTGACAATTTTTGACACTTTTAATCTTGGATTTCCAACTTACAATACACAAAGACTATTTGACAACACAAAATGACAATACCATGAAAATAATGAATTGACTCTTTTGATTGACAATACTAATGAACTATAAACATTAAAAAAACATTTTTGACATTACAACGACAATAACAACAAAAATGATGACAATAGACACTAATTTTACCAGATGACTATCTATACCATTAAAAAAATCTATACCCACAATAGACTTAAGAACATGTTACTACTCCTAAAACAATGAATAAAATCTGAACCGACCACTAGATATAAAAAATTAAACAAAACTCAACAAATAATAATAAACATCATAGCCGCATAGGATTTCTTTTCTGACCTGACGAGGGAAAGCAATGAAAATGAGCATAGTATATCTCCACAAACCGACATAAATTGGAGCTTGCATGTGAAAAGTTCAAATCTCGAGCTTGACATATCTTTCTCTAGCTATTTCAATTTTTGGAAACGCAGATCTATAAAAACTAACACCTAGCTTCCATAGAAACGTTGAGGTCTGCAGAAGACGTAATCATTGGATTTGGAAGAAGACACTCTGCCTGGCGTTTCTTCTATTGTATGGATCACGCTTGGTGTGGGAATATACCTCTGAGCACAGATACGATCAGCACCATGCAATTCTACCAATGTATAAGATGGGTCAACCATGCTTTTATTGCAAAACCAATATCATTGCAGTGATGTAGAATGGTAGTAAATTCAAATGGATTCATATTTACACATGGGGTTGTGTAGAAATGGATGTCAAAATGTTGTCTTCACATGTAGACATCAACTTGGACACATGGAAAATAAATATTTGCAGGCTAACAGATTAGATCTATACAATGTAGTCAGAGATTGATGAAAGAGGCTGAGCTAGTGAATCCATGGTAAATTTACCAAGGTAACATTTTTCAGATGATCCACATGAAACCAATAAGACTGCTCTCGCACATCAATAGAATATTATCTCCGCAGCGGTGATGGAGAAACACAACTGCACCTTCATTTTCTTCTAATTCTGCATAATAATAACCAAATATGTAACCACTCTGATACCAAATAATAAATTTGGTCCAGATTATTAGAAATAATCTAACACAATAATAAAAACACAGAATATAAAAATATTATATTAAATTCATCTGGGATGGTGTATTCATCTAGAGATAGCTTCTTATACAAATGCTTGATCCTATAATCTAGGAGTCAAGTCTTATCACTTAGTCTTCCTCATATCTCTCTCCATGAATCTCTCAAGCTTATCCCTAGGATCACTCACACTCCAAAATAGCTACCTTCAAGTTGTTTATCACAATGAGACTCACACTAACTATATTATTAATATGGGGTATATAGACTCATTGATAATAATATTTACAATATAATAATAATGTTACACAATATATTTGTAACAAATCGGATGTCAAGAGACTAGTATATGAACCTATTGGATTCATGAATAATATCATAATGCCATGCAATATAAGGAAGAAAATCATGTTTCAAGTCTGTGGAAGATGTTATTTTATGGGAGAAGTAGAAATGGATGTGGGTGTAGTGATAGTTTCTACTATGGGAAATAAAATCTTATTTTCCCATAGATTACACCTCAAAACAAAAAAGTAGGGATCTATTGATATAGACCTATCGCCCATGAAATATTCTTTGCCCATAAATTGCACTCTCCTTAGCTTATTACATAAGACTTATCACACCTCAAAATTCAAATTTAGGGATCTAAGGATCCATTTCTCAAATGTCCTAAAGATGATAATAAACTCATAAAATAAAAATAAGGGTATTCTCATAGGGACTCATGATGAAGCCTTGACTTATTATAACTCTTGAGTCACCCCTAAATTAGATCAAAGGAATGAAACAAAACTTGTGGGATTGGTTGAGTTAACAACAAAGGAAGAATTCAATGTGACGTGAAGGAATATACATAAAACCTTCTTCCAAATCCTTTATTAAAATATGATCCCATGTAGTTCCCAATTTCTGAGGGTGTATGATTTAATTACATATCTCAATAAGAAATACATTTCTTTCTTATATTTAACCCATCCCATCGATACGCCTTAAGAAGATCTAGGTCTTGGTCATTAAATCTTTTCACACCTCCTCCAATGGAAAAATCAACCAAATTGATTTTGATGTACATCCTCCAGGGAAAACACATGGATATAGGGTTTTAATTTGACATTAGTAAAATTAAATGTCAAGATAACATGAAGAGGAGATCATGTGTTATATTTACAATGTAGGTATACAATAATTATGTTATGAGAGATATGATGATTGGTCCTATAATCTAGTCCCCTTTTCTTTCTTGTAAAAATTGGGATATGGGGAAACCAATTAATCCTCAACCAGGAACACATTGCAAGGCTATGATATCCTTAAGGAAAATTCAATTGGAACCATAGTTCTTCTAGTTTCCCTTGGTCTAAATATTATTCTAACTAAATTTTATATCATAGATAGGGAAACCAATTACAACATGCTCCTAGGAAGGCCATGGATTCACATGATGAAGGTCTTTCCTTCCACGTTGTTCCAAGAGGTTATATTCCTCCATTTAGGAAAGGTGTTTGTCACTCAACAGGATCCAAAACCTTTGATATATATATTTGGAAAATCTTAAAAGAAACTAGGAATCTATTCCAAGTTCAAACTCCCCGTGAACAAACTAAACAAGCCACCTCCTTCAAAGTAATTAGTTGCGAACCACAAAGTGGGTTCCAAAACTGAAGAAGATAAAACCAAAACAACTAAGGTTATAGAAAAGAATTATAACAAGGTTACTGAAAGAGGGTTTAAAACCCACAAGCGAGGATCATGAGGGACGACGTGCACATCAACGAACATGCAAACGCAGGCAGTAAGAAGAGTTCTCGGAGGAGCGAGCATCAACCGAATGTGCATGTAAAGATTAAACAAATGGGCAGAACCTGGTTAAGCCATAAAACTCTCCTCTATCTCATAGATCAAATGGGGTGTACATATAGGAGGTGTTGAGTAACCCCCAATGCTGCAATCATGAAAACTCGAGTAGAGAGGGGGAGTTACATTCCCATAATAGAAGTGTAACTCCCAATGACACATATGATGCACTGACGTGCTAATGCACTAATGCACGACACACTGACGCGTAAGGGAATCTCATAATGACCCCTAAATGACACATGGACCTACGATCTCACCTAAGTGAGATGACTCACCTAATGATGTGGAAAATAACACACACCAACACCCCCTTCATCATAACTTAGGATGAGGCGGAAAGTTAGAAATGAGAAATGGGTCCCAAAGACAAAGCCTGATGAGGTACCCATGTACAAGAAAGAAGTCCCAAGCAGTGAAGGAAAACCTAGTGGGAAAAACATCCACCACAAGAGAACAACACACTCTCTAATCTAAGAAAGATGCCAAATATGGGTCCCGGCCATAGATGAGCCTGAAAGGGTACCCATGTACAAAGGAAATATCTCGAAAAGAAGAAGAAGAGAGAAGAAGAGGGAGATGAGAGGAATGCAGAAGATGCCATGGATGGATCTAAACTCTGCGTAACTCTAGGAGGTCTCCCAAAAGAATGTCGATGATGAGATCCTCTGCCTCTGGACTAAAGAAGAGCCACCCACAATGAATCAGTATGCCTGCCCTTAGGAAGGACATAAATGACGTGTTGGAAGTCTTCCCACTCCACAAAGGAAACCGAAGGCAGCAACACGAAGAACTCTGAGTCTGGTGCACTGAAGTGTGACATAGGTCTAGCGAATGAGTGCAAGGAACCAAAGGTAATGCCATGTGTGTAGAATCGCTGTCCGAGTGAAGAGGAGGAACACCCACGAGAAAGGATGTCCAAGTGATGTGAAGGGAACAAAACATCCTCCATAACAGTAAAAGGGATCCATAAGCAAGGGTGGATCAATAAAGGTCTCCGAAAAAGTGGACATGGTAAGAAACCCAAAAGGGGCACTCCCAACAACGGAGATGATGAACTCCTCTCGAAATACCTTTAGATGGATGAGGGACCTATAGTTCATCACAAGTAGACTATGAGAAAAGACGATTAAGGTCGGCGCAGATACTCGTCCCAATGAGGGGGCTCAACAAACAAAGAGCGATGTCAAATAGGTATGAGTCATCTAATGAAGGTCGAGGAGTGAAAGGGACCTCACACAGTGGAAGTGGAAAGGAGGCGGGTGTAATGAAAATGTGAGACTAAGAGGAGGAGACTTCTCGATATCTAATGAGATGTGGGGGTGACAACAATGTTTGGAATAGTGAGAGAAGGAGGAGAAGAGTCCTCTGTAGTACTCTCGACATCAGAACTAGATGCACAATCCTCATCATTAGAAGTATAACCAAGTGAGTCTATGTCAGTGGAATTCATCACATGAAGAAATGGAGGAGACAACTAAATCAGCAACAGCAACAATGGCGGTAGTATGTGAAGGGTCTCCATAGAGGGACTGAAGAATGCTCCAGACACGGTGAGGTGGATCTGATTCTGCCACGTGAAACTAGAGAGATCAAGAGACATGCATCATCATGTGACCAAATACATGGTCACAAGTGTCAAGGAAGTCCTCTAGATGACGATGATCAGTGGGTGCAGGAACTGGCCCAAGCAAGAAGGGTAAAAGACCCTCGTGAGCGAAGTAACGTTCCATGGAAGCATGCTAAGCTAAATAGTTCCCTCTCTTGGTGAGAAGTGGCGGAGGCTGTAAAGTGATCCTATGATGCTCAAGTCTGGAAAGAGCACTCTCCATGATGAAAAATGCAAGATGCACAAAAGTAAGACGTCAGACTCGGCCGATAATGCGTCTGCGTGTGAAAGCCCAAGAGTACAATCAACCCCCCCAGAATGTGGCACTTTATAAAGTAGTGCATTTACAAAAATAATAATTCCATCATGTAATGTGTGAGAAATCATGCAACTTTGACTAAAGAAGTGCTCAAAAATGAGTTGCGAGTCAAAAGTTATGGCATTATTAAGATTCCCGCAACTGATGGAAAAAGTCAATAAACGTTGCAAACTGATTAAAAAAGTGCCCAAAATGGGTGCAAAGGGTGTCGTGTGACTACTCGTTGGAAACGGACATGGAATTTTAGTAGGGGTTTGTTTTGACTGCGAGGGGGGATTAGTCTCCTGCTAACCCCGAACCTCGCCCTCCGTCTTCGACACTTATAGGAGGGGATATTAAAACAAGCCAATAACCCAAATTATAATGCCAAATGAATGTTTTAATTTTTAAACACCTTAAAACATAAAAAAGAAGGTGGAGGAGGTGGGCCCACATTTGGAGAGTGAGCAGGTCACGAGTTGTTTAGAGCCCACGTGGAGTAGCGGGTGTTGGAGGAGAGCGGTTTGTTGTGAATGGAGAACCGCGTGGAGACCATTGCCAGTGGGTTGTATGTCTTTATAGATTTGAAAGCCACCTGGTAATGCAAATAAAGCCATGTGACTATAATCCACCGAGATTGAACCAAGTAACCGAAAAATAGAGTTAAGATCACGTGTGGAGCACAAACGGAGTAACAAATTTGGGCCAAGTTTGGTTGAATGGCAATGCGAGAGGTCTAAAGATTCCAATTTCTGACCGTGGGAAGGTAAACTGCCTCTCAAGCTCTAGGCATACATTCCCCTTGTAGGTGTAACCACTAGATAGAATTAGAAACAAAGCCAATGCAAAAATGGATGAAGTGCAGGCCAGAGAAAATGGTTCAGCGAGGACGAGTGTAGAGAGTTGAACGCATGGAGTAAGCTGCGTGTTGAAGGGGATGGGAATACGAGCCAAGGTTGATTAATGCAAAACAACCACACAAGTGTAATACCTGAGCAGGCACGCCGAGCAATGAGGCAAGGGCTCATTCAAAGTAATGTGGAACGTGAATGGCTGAGTGTGGGTGTTGACTACGCAAGGAACAACCACACTAATAACCACACCAACTTGAACCAATCCAAATGAGCCTGCAGAAGTGCAAAAAACATGTAGAAGACCAAAGCTGAACCGAGTGGAAGAAACGGTGAAGAACAGAATGAGAATCCAAAACTGAGCACAAGGCACGAGTGGGGTGGTGGCATCCTATAAGAATAGCTCTCGAACCTTTCAACCACCAAAACCTACACCTCAAAACATGCAATTTCTCCACAAGTAACATAGCAAGGAGTACACAAATAACCCAAAAAGACAACAACTAGAATCTCGAAAAACCGGAAACTCAAACAACAACCCAAACAAACCACGATCAAACCCGTGCAAGAGGTATAAAAATGCCTGAAATCAATGCAAGTAGAGCATGGTCGGAATGCCATTACGACACACGCAAGAAATCTGTATATCACGCCGGAAGCCGGAAAACACGCACAAAAATGCCGATGAGTGCACGGATCCACAAGATCCACTCTGATACCATGAAAGAGGGTTTAAAACCCACAAGTGAGGATCACGAGGGATGACGTGCACATCAACGGATGTGTAAATGGAAGCGTGAAGAGATCTCGGGAGGAGCAAGCATCAACCGAATGTGCATGTAAAGATTCAAAAATGGGTAGAACCTGGTTAAGACATAAAACTCTCCTCTATCTCATAGATCAAATGGGGTGTACATATAGGAGGTGTTGAGTAACCCCTAGTGTTGCAATCATGACAACTCGAGTAGAGAGGGGGAGTTACATTCCAAAATAGAAGTGTAACTCCCAATGATGCATATGACGCACTAACACACTGACGCATTGACACACTAATGCGTAAGGGAATCTCATAATGACCCCTAAATGACACATGGACCTACGATCTCACCTAAGTGAGATGACTCACCTAATGATGTGGAAAATAACACACACCAACAGTTACCATTGTAGAAATTGTATCTACTAAAACAATGATAAAGATTATAAAACTATTAGAAAATGTCTCAATTATTACTCTCCCCTTTGACCCACGAGGAATTGGAAATATTCTCTACCTTTCTTCTCTCGTGTCAATGATCTCATAGATATTTACATGGTGGAGGTGTCGGAGGTGCGGGAAGAAACTCCCAAAAATAAAGAAGGTTCCATTTTCCCCATAAAATATTACATGCTCCACTAAAATGGATTCAAATTCTAATATGGCGCAAGTGCATGGGTGATCCTAAGTTTTCTAGAAGGAAGGATTATGCCCATTGCTTTTAAGTTATATTTTTAATGAACTAATAATGGGGCAAAAATGAAGCCTTTCTTATAAGATTCATTGTGGCAAGAGGATGTGAGTTAAAAACACTATGTTTTTAGGAGAGTCACAAATGATATCAAACCAATTTTATAAAGTTTATAAAATTAGGTCGAACACCTCCAAATCTGAAAAACCATTGTGTGTGAGATAAACAAATATTTTGAGTTTATCTCCATTGAGGCAATTCCTAGGGAAAGAAACTAGTTGGAAGATTATATGGCCTCTTCCTCTTCTCAATTTTTTCCAGATGATGGTTTGACAAATGTTGAGTTTTTTGTATCCATGAGAACCAACCCTTTAATTTGAATAATTCTAAAGATGGTGATATTGTCATATGTGGAAAACAAGTATGAACCTATCACTATGGATTTTGATGAAAATGACAAGGTAATCCTAAGCTTCTTACATGTGTACAATGACCTCCCTTCTACACATCAAAGAGTGGTTTTTATCTTATCCTACATCCTTTGTATTATTTTGAAGATAAGACTATTTCCATACCTTCCCCTCAAGATCTTGAAGTTTATGAAGTGGAAGAGGAACATCTTGAGCTTCCCCATGCTCCCCTTGAATTCAAAGAGGGAAATGCCTTTTTGATAGAAGGCACAATTGATATAAACATTAGAGTGGAAGTTGATCCTAAGATTATAAAGCTTATTTTTCATTATTAGTAGAGGAAATAGAGGAACACACCAAAGTCCTCAAGAAGCACTCAAGCACTTTCACATTCAATTATAAGGACATGACAGGGGTTTCTCCTAGTATAGTGGTTCAAAATTTTGAAACTAAACCGATGATAAACCAATCAAACAAAAGTTGAGGCTAATGAAACCTAAGGTGGTCTTAATGGCCAAAGAGAAAGTGATTAAAATCCTATGGGTAGGTTTTATCAAGCCAATGGAATACTCCTTTTGGTTATCTAACATTGTCATGGTCCTTAAGAAAAATGGAAAGATTAAGATTTGTATTCACTTTAGGGACATTAATAAAGATTTCCCTAAGGATGATTTTCCATTACCATCCATAGACATCATTTTTGACACAACATTTGGGTATGAATTGGTGTCTCTCATAGATGGTTTTTAGGTATAATCAAATAAGAATATATGAAAAATCATACTAAGATGAACTTTACCATTCCTTGGGGGACTTTCTGCTATGCAATTATGCCATTTAGCCTAAATAATTCTAGCGCTACTTATCAAAGGGCCATGACCTATAGATTTTATTATTTCATCCATAAGATCGTTTAAACTTATGTTGATGGCCTTCTAGCAAAGGCTTAAAAGAGAGAAGATCACCATGAGGTCCTCTATATTATTTTTTCATACTTAATTGAATATGATGTTACCTTAAATCCTAATAAATGTGTTTTCAAAGTCATAGGAGGAAAGATACTATACTCATCATATCCTCACGAGGAATTGATGTAGACCGACAAAAATTCATGCAATTATTGAGATGAATCCACCTACAAATGAGTCTAGCATTATATCTTTCCTAGGAAAGTTAGGGGCAATCTGAATGTTTTTACCTAACCTCATGTATTCTATATATCCCATCAATGGTTTGTAATAGAATACATATTATAAATCTTAGCAGAAGATTATCGCAATGCCTTTGAATAAGTGAAACACTTCCTACTTTCTCCACTAAATCTCATACCACCCAAGTCTGATCATCCTCTAATTCTATATTCTAGGACTATATACATGTCAATTATGTGTATTTTGACACAAGAATATGATGACATTCGTGAAGGTGCTATTTATTTCATTAGTCGTGTAGTTTTTTGTTCGAAACCCAAGACACTCAATAAAATAAGTAATTTCTAGCTATTGTTTTGGAACCAAATAATTGAGGCATTACATGTTCAATCAAGAGACCAAGGTTATTGTTACCTCTAACCAGTTATGGACTTTTCGACTCATGCAACCTTGTCTAAGAATGTTAGAAGGTTTATAATACTTATGAATGAATTTGATCTTACCTACATTAATAAAAAAAAACAAGGAGAAAATAATTTCCAAGTGGATAGCTAAAAATCCCATGGACTCTAACAAATTAGTCGACCTTGATTTCCCTAATGAATGCATTTTCCACATTGATAAACCCACAATTTCATCATGTTCGTGGTACTCTTATATAGTGAATCATATTATAGATCAAACTTTCCAGAAGGGTCCAACTTGCATCAAAGGTGGGAGAATTCGTATTATAACCGCTAAGTATGTCATAATAGAATAAGTCTTATATCAGAAGGCATTTAATGGCCTATTTTTTAGATACATAGATGATGATGAAGAAGAAAGGATTATTATTGAATCCGATAGTGGAGTGTTGTGGCCATTTTGGCAAGCACTCAAATGCTTGAAATATTCATTGAATGGGATACTTTTAGCCCACAATAGATCATGATGGCGTAGAATATGTGTAAAGATGTCAAAAATGTCATGAATTCTCATAGGCCATACATATCCTAGCTCAAAGCTCTGTAACAAATGGTTACACCTTGACCATTCTCTATGTGGGGTTTGGACTTAATAGAAAAATTCTCTCTCACCTCCACATTGTAACAATTTCATTATTATGGCCACTAAATACTTTACAAAATGGGTTGAGGTCATGTATCTAACCACAGTTCTGGCTCCATTATAGAGAAATTCATTCGAATCAAATAATTTGTAGATATGGTGTTTCACGTCTTTATCTATGATAATGGCTCTTCATTCAAGAATGATGAGGTATGTGAACTATGTGAAAAGTTCAAGATATCTCATCACACTACCTCTTTGTATTATCCTCAAGTCAATGGTCAAGTTGAGGCTAGGAACAAAATAGTGAAGTCCATTCTCTTCAAAAAGGTCAAGTAGAATAAAAGGGATAGATACTTAAAATTATTCCCAACCTTGTGTGCATACATAACTTGTATCTACACACCGACCGGGAAACACCATTTTCCTTGATATTCAAAGTGCAGATGTAGTGTTACCTTTGGAAGTATAACTTTCTAGTATTTGTGTGTCTTTACAAGGCATATTACATGAGAATGAGTATAAGAATGTGTGGTTAACAGTTTTAGAAAATTGGATAAGAAGAGGCTTAGAGTTGAACAACACCGCATACGGTTTACATAGAAAAATATGTCAACAAGTATAACAAGAAAATTTATGAGTGTCCAATTCGGGTAGGTGACCTTGTCGAGACTTGACAGTCATATAGATAAAACAAATGGTGAAGGTAGAAAATTTAGACCAAAGTGGCTAGGCCCCTACCAAGTAATTAAAAGGAACGATAACCAGATCGTACCAAGCCAAGAACACAGATGCTAATCAAACATCACAATCAATAAGATGAAAGAAATTCACCAAAATAAATTTACATAAACCTTTGCAAACAAATGAGTAGCAATATCATATATTATTATAGAACTCAATGAAATACAATGAGAATGGGCCTTGCTTATATAGGCAAGGAATAACAATCTAAGAACTAGTCAAGGTGTAGATCAAGCCATAAATCATGGAAAGAACTAGTCATCAAAGAACTAGTCAAGTCCATAGATTTATGAGAGAACTAGACATCAAGGATCTAGTCAATACTATAGATCTAGGAAAGAACTAGTTAATACCATAGATCAAGGAAAGAACTATACCTAACAACTAGATAATATCTCCTAATATCTAAATAAATAAAAAGAAATATCCACACACATAAGTGGGTGAGGATATATAATAAAGGTAAAAAAATCACCTAGGTGAACATGAGCTAAGGTAAATACCTACTCTAATAGTAATTGAATATTTTAAGAATGACGCTTACCATTTGTGCACTTTAAAGGGTGAAGATTTGGAAATTCAATCAACTCACTCCACCTAAAATGTTTCTATATAAAAATATTACATCTACACCATTCTCATTGCATTTTCACCCTTTGTTTCATTTGTATTATCATTTTGTTTAGATCATACCATGGATTTACTTATTTTTAGATGATTTTAAACTTTTAAACATTGGAAAATGTATCAATCACAATATCTCTACAACTTCTTCACACTCTTCAATTATATAATTTATATAATCATTTTCAACCATGAGACAAGATTTAATATTGATCCTATAAGATCTTTCATACTTCATCTCTCTTATGGTTTCTCCCAATTCTTATGGTTTTCACCTATATCCCTTTCTAGAAGATTCCTGATGGTAAATACCTCCATAAAATTTCTCTTTGTAACAAAAATATTCTAAGAACTTCACTCGGATCTTGTGTTCACCCATCTCAGTATTCGATGATGAGCCCTCACATCTTACTAGTTGTGTGGGGCTGAGATTGGGGGAAAATGTTCCTTCCCAAAAATCAAAATGCAAGGATAAGGTAATATAAAATAAAAAGGAATAAATGTTCTTATTACAAATAACGACATTTTATTACCTTACTAGTCTTTGGTGGTGAGCCCACACTTCTTCCTAGTAGTGTGAGGTTAGGAAAGGAGTAAGATGCCCTTACTCGCCTAGATTTTGTTCTCGATGATGATCCCATTATTCTTCATGGTAGCATGGGGAAAGATGTACGGGTCCAAAAAAATAATCCTTAAAGAAACATAAAAATAAAGTGCTTGAATGTATAAAACTTGCAAACAAATGGTTTAGAAGCTCTTGTTAAGAGAGACAATAATTCCTTAACCAAAAATTTCCAATCAGTAGGCCATCTACCAATCTAAGTCTAGTCAATGATTATAAGTGTAAACCATCTTGAATTTGGTCATTAATCTTAATTGGAGTTAAGTTGTAAGTTCCCCAAAAGGTCTTTTATTAAAAATCATGTCTCTTTCTCATCATTTCATCCATATATCTTACATCGGTATTGGCTCTTGGTGGTGATCCCTTACATCTTACTCATTGTGTGGAGTCAAGAATGGAGTGAGACATCATATCATTACATCATATACAACATATTTTGCTAATAAAATGGAAGGTTTAAGAATTTTATGAAAAATAAAGTTTTTTACATATGATTTGTAAATATGTGTAATTCCATATATCATTTTGTTTAACATACTACACTATCATCCATATAATTCATTCAAAAATTATAAAAACATCAAACATTCTTAACTATCTAGAGTGCAAAAATGAGGTAGAGTGTAAGAAAGCAAACATATAAGAGAATGTCAAGACAAAAAGATAATCATGTGTGTGTGTGTGTGTGAAATATACCTAATGGGATACCACTTAAAAATTGCACAAAATATTGAAAATTTGCAGCCACATCAAATCGATTTTACCAGATTTATATAGTAAGGACAATGAATTAAAGAAAATTAATATTTCCCAAATTAACCACCCAAATTACTTGAAAATATAAATATGGCTTAATATTATTATAAATGACATATGGAAACTATTTTGGCATATTACAAAGATTAAAATGCTGCTAGGAAATCACAACGAGCCTAGATAGTGGAAAACCCTCCATGTACACAGGTGTAAGTCACCACGCTTGGGAAAGGGGTCGGAAAATGATGGAGGCACCTTCAACATGCTACCACGCCCAGCCCAAAAGGCTGCCATGAATCTGATCTGGAGCCCCTCTGATTATCTTCCCCAAATGCCCCCAGAACTAGAAAACCCTCCACATATAGGCTGTAAGTCGCCACGGTTGGGAAAGGGTCAGAAAATGATGGAGGTTCCTTCAACGTGCTGCCACGCCTAGCCCAAAAGGCTGCCATGAATCTGATCTGGAGCCCCTCTGATTATCTTCCCCAAATGCCCCCAAAACCTCGTGAAATCCTTTCTCTAAAACCTCTGATAATGTCTCTACCACATAGCCTTGAAAATGGCTCCAAAATGACAGACTATGGTAGATCTCTCACTACCGAAGAATGCCCTACTAGCTAGGGATGGGTCTCTCACCACCGAAGCTAGGGTCCTTGTGGGATTTGACTTCACAAGTTATAGATGCACAACAACAACAACTCCACGTGAAGAAGGCTAAAATTGTATATGACAAAAGGTTCCTTTTCCTTTCTCACCCAACTCCTTATATACTTCTCATGGAAAAAGAGCCCCAATAGACCCTAGATGCATTTCTTTCCATGGAGGGGCCAATAAAATAAAAGTAACTAAAGTTAATTTTTCCTGTTTAAGTCGCCATGGTCCAAAGTGACCCCCAAATGCCAAACATGAATATTAGTACCATGTGGCCCCTTCTCAATAGCCCCCAGTGTCCACAACCCCTTGGGTATGACCATGGTTTGGGACTCGACTCGGCCCTTAGGCCTTTGGCGTAGGAAAGGGGACATTACAAATCCTCCCTTCCCGAGAAATGCTTGACCCCAAGCATTATCCCGTCATGCTATAGAAGCTAAATTCCACCGAGTAAGTTTCTCCACCTCACCCTGCAGTCAACTAATGATCGGTGTGATGCGAAGTAACCAAGACACCTCATGTAGTCGTCATGCTCTCCATGTCATGTAGAGAACAATGTTGCTCCTGAAGTAGTATGATGCCCACACCGACTCTCCACTGGTACCCACACCGAAATTGCTAATCTGTCCAATCCCTACCAATGCAAGGTTATCATCATGTGATCACTCATTGTCTCTCCAATAAACTCCTAGGTATGAAATTCCACTTGGAATCCTATATAATCCCCTTAATCAACCTGTGACACAACCTGTATATGCATAAATGGTGCTAACTCTCCCACATGACCTACACTCGTGTGAGAGAAAAGCTCCTCATAATGTATCTCAATGTGTCCCATGGGGGAAAAGTCCCAAGACTCCAGTAGACATTCAACCGGTAATATCAGCTCCACATAGTCCACCTCCTGCACTGAATGTGGACCTATTGAATAACCATGAGTCAAACTTGTCTCTCCATTGACTAACGCATGGGAAAAGTGCTCACCGGGTATAGAAGCAGTAAAATACATAGGAATGTTATCCCATGTTGACTCAAAAAATGATGAACCTGTAAGCTCTGACTTGTCATAGTGAGAAACCATACATGCCTGTATAAAGTTGAGGAAATCCTCCCTCAACCTATTCCATATGAATCTCTCTAACATGAACCTGTAGGTCTCATCAAAGCTCAAGTGCCCAGTCATGGAAGAACAATGCACATGTCGCAATATCTCCATCCTCAACCATGAACCTGACACAAGGTACAATCTGCCCTGATAGAAGATGATCTTCTCCTCTAATCTGTAGCTATCATTCTATATGTGACCATCTAGAATCTCAAAAGTGTGTTGGTTCTTGGAGTACTCAACAAGAAAATGAGATCTCCAGTCTACCGAAACGTCAAATAACCAACATAATGATAAACTTAGATGATCTGAACTTGTACTCCCAATCTCTGTAATTGTCTCATGTGTAACACTAGTGGTTACACCCACACCCATGACTCCACTCACCCCATCTAGACTCAAATTCTCCATCATATCTAACTCACTCCCCAATTTAACATCACCGACTCACTCTCCACATAAGTCATCATGGTGTGCTTTGTGTCTACAGCAAACAACCCATCAGAATAGGAGTCATCAAATATCCCACTTGTCTCATACCTTGTGATGTCACCATGACCCACAAGAGGTTGCGTTCCTTCACAATTCAACCTCTGCAATGACATGCTTCTTTCTTCACCAATCACATCTTTTTGCAATCTGCCCTTCTATCCCCTAAAATCTTATTTCTTTGTTTTCCTTGAAAAATTTTAGTTTATCCACATGAGGGATGAATGCAAATTTCCCAAAAGATGGAAGCCAATATGTCCAATGAATGATTCCAACTTCAAGTAACCCAAATGTACAAACACATTCAAGTACTTCACATCTCTTAATGATAATAAAGAAATGAGTTACCTTTTTGTACAAGACATATATTTCCATGGACATAACTCATAAACTCCTTGTATGTTGGGAATACACATGGCTGCTCCCTCATCATACTTTATTCTCTTTCCCCATATTTTCATTTCACCATAAATGCAAGAGAAAGGGAAATCAATATTAGAACTCATGCATCCATAAACTTTATCATAAGGAACTTCATACCTTTTTTGTACCCATTGATTCTCATCATGAGAGAAGACAACACATCTGAAATAGCATAATTGGGGCTTCTCATCATACATACCTTTGCAACTCATAATTTCTGATATAGGTTCAACATCTTCATTTTCCTTTTATTTTTCAACCCATGCATCATCGTTTTCCTTAACATCATGCAACCATTGCATCCCAAAACAGCCTTACCTCTAGCAAATTAAATCACAAGAAATACACCACATACCTCATGTCCTTTCAATATCATGGGCCCCTACATTATTTGTGCCAACATATGTTTATTAGTTGAATCAAGAGCAATGTGAATGGAAGATGTGTTTATTCCATCTAGCATACCTTGAAACGTGATTATGAAATAGTCTTCCTCAATCATCCAAGCATGTAAATGTTGTCCAAATAATAGAAACATGGAAACAACATAGGAGAACTCAACAAGCTAGGAAGATGGTAACCATTCTCATACCTTAGGATGCTAAAGTCATGAATGCACCTTGAATTCAACTCTTCTTTTTTAACAACAAAGTGCACCTTGATTCTTTGAGCACTTTGAGGACCAAATGCCCCCACTAACCCTTCCAAGGGTTCCACCATGTAGCTGGTATAAAAATCAGTCATGGGATCTATTAATAAACACTTTCTCCCCTATTTATGACTGATGTTATACACATTCTAGTAGGTTGAAGATGATTAAAAAATATTCTCTTACCCTTTTTAGCAATCAGAAAACCAACGCTAGTACCTTGAGAGTTACTCTCCCTTCTTGCACCGGAGTCTCCAATGAAGAAATCATGCTTGCCAACACTTGTAATCCCAAAAGGCACATTTGAATTCCTTCTTTTGCTTATGAAATTAGTCACAAAGTTTTCAAAATCAGAATTGATAGTTTTGGATAATTGCAACATATTACTAGGATCCCATACCTTATAATGCCCATGAACCCTTGTATCATGTAAGGTCTTCCATCTTTGCTTCTCTTGTATCTCTACATAAAGAAGATCATTACTCTTTGTCTTCATGATGACTTGACTTTGATGTACCAAATTCTTAGCATTCTTATCGACAATAGGCTGAATACCATCATGATAAAATTGTTGTAATGATGTAGGATGAAGATGATGAAATACATCCATGCTACTACTAACCTCCTTATAAAGAATATCATCAAAAGGTTCACCTTCTATTGCTGATTTAGAAACCTCCAAAACACCATCCCTTAGAGTATCCTCATCAAGCTTGGTCTCCAAAATGACTTGAATTTTCTACCACAAATCCTGAGCATTCTGGTCTACAATGGGCTGAAATTCTTCATAAATCAGCTTATCAGGAGTTGTTAGTTTGGAAATTGCAACAACATGCAATTCCACACAAGTGTCCATGTGAGGCTCCTCCTCATGTGCCATCTACTCCATAGAGTCTTCTTTCGTGGGTGTAGACTTCCTTGCATCAATTACCCTCATCGTTTCCTTGAACTCTTGTAAGTGTTGTCTTGCTTGAGTCACTATCAACCTAGCAGCTCCAACTCTACTATTCCATTCCTCACACTTTTTAAGAGTTTCCCTTACATCCTCCTTGCTTGCATATACAAATTTCTTCTCTGAGCTGGAATAATTTCTCTAACAAGAAAAGTTTCACTAATGCAATTATTTTTCTCAATGGAAATCATACCATTTTTTCTAGAAGCTTCTTCTTCAAATGAGTTCTTTTGTAATTTAGGTACTAGCATATGATGACCTCATTTGGGCTTGCTACCAATCTTCATCATGTAATAATCTGGAAATGGCATATTATCTCTGAAACCCCTACTCAAAGATTGGTACTTCCTCCAACAAGAATCCTCATCAATCACCTCTATTGGCCACCCTTTATCACTATTCTCACCATGTTCCTTATTGTCCCTAGATCTACTTTGATTCACATTCTGAGTGAGCTGACTCAAATAAAGGTTAGTGGCTTCCTGTTGTTTCACCATGTTGGTGAACATTTCCTTCATAAAACCCACATTGAGATCTTTCCAAACTACCATATTTAACCCACACATGCTGGAGGAACAACAAATTTGATACCACTAAAATATCCCTAATGGGATACCACTTAAAAATTGCACAAAATATTGAAAATTTGCAGCCACATCAAATACTAATTTTACCAGATTTATACAGTAAGGACAACAAACTAAAGAAACTTAATATTTCCCAAATTAACCACCCAAATTACTTGAAAATATAAAGAGGGCTTGATATTATTATAAATGACATACGGAAATTGTTTTTGGCATATTACAAAGATTAAAATGCTGCTAGGAAATCACAGTGAGCCTAGACAGCTGGAAAACCCTCCACGTACAGGTTGTAAGTCGCCACGCTTGGGAAAGGGGTTAGAAAATGATGGAGGCGCCTTCAACGTGCTGCCATGCCCAACCCAAAAGGCTGTCGTGAATCTGATCTAGAGCCCTTCTAATTATCTTCCCCAAATGCCCCCAAAACTGGAAAACCCTCCACGTAATGGTTGTAAGTTGCCACGCTTAGGAAAGGAATTGGAAAATGATGGAGGTGCCTTCAACATGCTACCAAGCCTAGCCCAAAAGGCTTGTGTGAATTTGATCTAGAGCCCCTCTGATTATCTTCCCCAAATGCCCCCAAAACCTACGAAATTATTTATCTCGAAACCTTTGATAATGTCTGCTACATTACGAAAATGGCTCTTAAATGACAGACTAGGGTAGATCTCTCACTACCGAAGAATGCTCTGCTAGCTAGGGATGGGTCTCTCACCACCAAAGCTAGGGTCCCTATGGGATTTGACTCCACAAGTTGTAGATACGCAATAGCAGAGTTACACACGTGAAGGAGGCTAAAAATGTATAGGAAAAAGGTTCCTTTTCCTTTCTCACCCAACTCCTTATATACTTCCCATGGAAAAAGAGCCCCAATAGACCCTAGACGCATTTCTTTCCATGGAGGGGTTAATAAAATAAAAGTAACTAAAGTTACTTTTTCCTATTCAATTGCCATGCCATGGTCCAAAGTGACTCTGAAATGCCAAACATGAATATTAGTACCATGCGGCCCCTTCTCAATAGCCCCCAACGTCCACAGCCCCTTGGGTATGACCACGGTTTGGGACTCGACTCGGCCCTTAGGCCTTTGGCGTAGGAAAGGGGACATTATAGTGTGTGAATGTTTTAGTATAATGTCATCACACCAAAGGACAAGTGTGGTCATATTTCTCATTCATGAGCCAAAAATATAAATAAAATCAATATATAAACCAAAATGAGACCAAGTAATAAAGGAACTTTTCCTATCCATCTCTCCAAGATCCATGAAAAGTCGTTGGATGAGGGATCGCGTTACGAATTTTGTGACGATGTATGCTAGGACCGAAATGAGAACCTCTATGTGTTGAATGATGGGAATTACCTTGAGAACATCCATGTGAGGTCACAGTGCAGTAGCTCCGGTGCAGATGGATTTTCCTCCCTCAAGCATCTCACGGTATTAATAAACCTATTGTGTAAGCACTTCAATCTTAGTCTCCATCTGCAAGAGCTCTCTTTTTACGTGTAAGGATGGTGTAAAACATCTTTATGGCTTAGGCCCTTGGTTCAGGAGTCTAACATCCTCTAATAGGGTATCTCAAGGAAAACCAAATGTGATTGAAAATAAACCTAGGTTTTTCTTCCTAATAATCTCCCGACATCCTGTAGTAGTGTCCATAAAACATAGGCCCACAACAATATATTAGCAAAACAAAAAAAAACAAAGTTTACTAACATCTAGTTAAATAACTCTTAATATAGGAAGTAGGGAAAGATAAAAATTACTCACTAGGATCTCCCTCAACCCAATCAAGGTCTAGGGCCACCTCCTTGGACTCCTATTCCTCCTCCTCCGGTGAACAAAATCCTCTTCCACCTCCTCCTTATCTCTGGCTACCTCTACCTCATCTTTACCACCTATTAGTTAAGGAATAACCCCTCTTCAAAGATGGAACCTATATCCACCTCTTCTTCCTTATTCCCCATGAGCCTCTCAATCAGCAACACTTATCGTAGTCTAGCTCCTTCCGTAGCGGTTAACCCAGTGTAGCTCCGGGTGTCCCGATTGATACTCCCAAGACTACCACTATCCACCTCAATCGGCACATGTGACTATCTCATGCCTCCTTAATACTTTTGATAAAATTCCCAACTTCGAGAAGGGCATCAATGTAAGGTATCCCAAACTTCCAAGAGAACCATACCACCAAATGAATCTTTATGCATTCACCATGTTCAACTAGTTGTGTAGTGGTTGTTCATGCAGCCAAATGTAATCCTATCCTCCCCTCACTATCTTAACATGCCTTTATATGGATAAGCTGCCATATTTTTTTAGTCACAAAGCCTTTTACCTATGGTGTGGCTCTAAATGGTGTCATATACACCCACCTCTAATATTATCATGCTCTACAATTTTCATTCACAAACTTCTCAATCGGTTCATCCTTGGGTACCAAAATTTTATCCTTGTACATTCTCTTTTCATTCCATTCAATATCACAACTCCTAATAATTTTGGAGTTTTCTAAATCCCAAAAAGGCAATCTAAAATCACCATATCCATAACCAATGAAAATGCATCTCCTACCTATTTTCCAAAAGTCGAACTAAAATTTTTTAAAAAAGAAAGATCTACCTATTTTTCCAAGTTTTTTTGTTATTCCTCCTTCCAAAGTGAACTTGAAGGCCCATGGTTAATCAAATAAACCGTTGTATCAATTTCTTCTTCCTAAAACTGCAAGGGCAATCTAGAATGTATCCTCATACTTCTAGCACATTCCATGATTGTCTTGTTCATTCTCTCTACAACACCATTCTCCTGTGGTGTTCTTGGAACCATTCTTTCTCTATGTATCCCATTCACTGAACAATAATCATTGAAAGCTTTGATATAGTATTCACCACTATTTTCATATCTAAGGCACTTTAACTTTGAATTTGATTCATTCTCAACAAGGGATTTCCATCTTTTAAAAGTCTCAAAAACATCATATTTACGTTTAATACAATAAACCCATACATTTCTTGTAGCATCATCAATGAAAGTAACATAATACTAGGATCCTCCATGAGAAGCTACCTGAGTTGGTCCCCACACATCTAAGTGTATAAGTTCCAATTTTTACTTCTTCTTAGTTTCCCCAACTTTGAGAAATCTCACTCTCTTTTGCTTTCCAAAGACACAATGCTCACAGAAATCAAGATCTAAATACTTAAAATCTAATAACTTACCCTTGTCATTTAAGATCTACATTCTTTTTGACTCATATGGCCCAATTGATTATGCCACATGCATGCATCTCGAATCAAGTAGATAATGTAGAAAATGAATAAGTAACACAGGTAGATAAATATAATGTTCTTACCTTCTTACATCTTGGCAAAACAAAAGCACCCTTGGTGACTTTCCAAGAGTCTCCTGTAAATGTAATCATGCAACCAGATCCACCTAGTTGCCCTACATAAATAAGATTCCTCCTAAGGCTTGGCACATACTTCCCATATTTTAATACCCAAGTATTTCCATTCTACAATTTTAGATGAAATTCATCTTTACAAGTAATACTACAAGGTTCATCATCACCCAAATAAACATACACAAAATTTCCCTGGACATAATTTCTGAAATAACCCTTACTAGGGGTTGCATGGAAAGAAGCTCATGAATCTAAAACTCATGATTCAATTCTATTATCTAAAGAAAGAATAAGAGCATCTTACATTACCTCTGCTGTAGAAAGATTTGATTATTTACCTTTGTCTAGTTGTTGGTTCTCTTTATCCTTTAACCAACAATATTTCTTTGCATGTCCTTTCTTTCCACATTTCCAACAAGTAATTCCCTTACCTCTGGATTTAGATCTGCTATCCCTTGACTTTGATTTCCCATTACTCTTATTCTTGGATCTCTCATTTTGCCTACCCATGCTTTCTACATTCAAAGCATTCCCAGATGATGATTCCTCTATACTCTTCTTGTAAATTTCTTCATTCAAGATTATACTAACCACATCATCAAACTTCAAAATATTATTAACAGATGTTGTATTACTAACAACCATTACCAAGTTATCCCAACTATCAGGCAAAGAACATAAGAATAAAAGTGCTTTCACTTCATCATCAAATGGTATATCAACCAATTTTAACTGATTTACAATAGATATGAAATCATTCAAATGAATCGATTCAGATCCACCCTCATGCATCTTAGAACTAAATAGTTGATTCATCAAATAAACTTTATTTGAAGCACTATGTTTTTCATATACCCTACCGTAGAAGTCACTTTTGTAATATTGGAAGCTACGGATGTTGTCGGGCTCAATCTTATATATCCCAAAGCCTTTACGTTAATAATCTTTCATTCTTCATTAGTCGTCTTTATAGGTTTAGACTTCTCATCCAATGGTAAATACAAATCTCTTTGATACTGAGATAATCCTCAATTAGCATCTTCCATAAATGATAATTTTGGCCTTCAAACTTCTCTACCTTGTACTTGTTGTTCTTACGCCATTGATGTAGCTCCCACTCAATAGAAAACCCTCTATGAGTAAATATGTCAACACAAAAACTCTCAAACAATTCTTGGATACCGGTTGTTGGGGTTAGCACACCGGTTATACAAATAATACATCATATCTAAGCATACATGCAAATAAAAGAGGATATTCTACCAGAAGAAATATACATAACAAGAGATATAAATCAACACCAGATTTAACATGGTTCACCTAGTGTGGGCTATGTCCACCAAGAAACAAGCCAATCTATTATCCAAATCTTTGACAAGATATACAATTGAATATTTACAATCTTCCACACCTCTCAGATGTACAATATTTTCTTTTCTTTCAAGCTTTTGCTTCTTCTCCAAGAATTCTCTCTCACAATTATTCTCACAATAATCATCAACTTTTGCAATTTATTCTTAATTCTTACTTCTAAACCATAGCTTTCATGTTTATATAGGTGTATACAAACTTAGGGCACTTAGCCATGTAATTACAATCAATAGATCTTTTTAATACTAAAAATAGATCTAATTCCTGAGAGTTAAATAAAACACTCCCGCATAGGTAACCGATGTCGATTAGCCCTAACCGATGTTGGTTCCTCCTCCATAATTGATTTGGTTCCATAATGTGATTTTTCCAACAAGTTTCATATTACATGCTAATTTGAAGTAATTGAGCTCCACAACTCAACAATCATAAATGTGCAAGGATGTAAAAGGAAAGGAATTAGCTAATTGTTAGAGACTGCCGTAGGTTTACGCAAGTCTAACTATGGATTCCAAAATAAGGAATAGTCACTTAGAGGTCCCACAAAGGTCAGATCTAGAAGATATAAGGGGATTGCAGCACCTAGAAGGCTTGGGGTGCCCAGGGTGCCTAGCTGCACGAGAATAAACACCCTAGTCTCTATAAAGGTCGAATCTGATTTGAAGTATCGCAAGATGCCCTGAAATATTCCTTGTCTACCACACTGGATCTATCGAATTACGTCGGGTATGTGAAATAATGCAAGATGAAGGAATGACCTACAAGAGATAAAGAAGTATCAAAACCCTAAAAATAAAAGCTGAAAAATGAACGGGTCGGACTAACCTCAGCTGCCACAATAGTGGGCTTACTAATCTAAGTGTTACACTACAATTTAGACCCAAATATAATTATGGTGTGTGTGTGCATGTCATGCCCTAGGTGCTCTTGTGTCAATTGTACTTTGTGAAGTAGCAAACAATAATAACTATAGAAAAATATAACTGTATGTGTGCATGGAATAGAATAGAATCCCTCCCCCTATGTTGTGTGTGTTGATGCATATCTCCTAGCCTTGATGTATGACTTTATGTGGATATAAGTGATGCAACTCTAGATGGAGTGATATTAGTATGTGACGCTGGGACCTTCATTATGGTCTCATAACTTTATATATATAGGTTTATCTTGCTCTAATTTTGTAATTAACCTCGAAATGGCCGACTAGGAAAAAATAAGGATGAAAAATGGATAGAAGAGGCCCAAAAAGATGTGGGAAAGTATAACATGGATCGGGGCATCCCAAGTGTGTCAGGATGCCCTAGGTACACAAGATACGGGCCTAAACACCCCGATTTAGGCTAAAATGATGGGACAATTACAAAATAGGTGGGCATGCATAGGAAAATACGTGGGAATGGTGAAATAAAAGGTAAAACTAAGATGGCCAAAAGGTGGGATTAATTATTACTTTCTTCACTTAAGAAACCTCTAAATAGTAGTATAAGAGCGGGCTAAATAATGCTTAAATTGCATGATTTTTTATTTTGAGAACTTTAATCTCAAATTACACTCACATGAATAATGTTTGCATGATATTGAGATGATAAATTAGAGGGTAGATAGTAGATACCATTTGAATAGAAACAATTTTATCAATGGAATAAATGTTAATTCCTACCTTTATACTTCCAACTTTTCATTTATGTTTTCATCTTATGTATCAAATTAAATGTCATCCAATCGAAAACCTTGATGCCATGAAATAAAAAAATAGCAAATCTTGATTGGAAGATAAAATATACTTGTCACTCATATGACTAACTATTTGAGGGGCTCAATTATTGATGATTGTTCATGCATCACCTATTTTCTTGCAATTACTTGAGCTTACAACTGGAAAGGGAGGATACAAATTGCTATAAGAAGCAAACATTTCAGTTGGATTTTGAACCCGAAACCTATTGGATTTTCCCCATTTTTTTGGTCTCTTTAAGCACAAATTGCACTTATGTGAAAAATGTGAACGAGATCAATATGATAAAGTGTAGCACATATATAAGAGATTATTTGGGTAGGAACAATCTGGGATATGGAATAGGTGTGGGACGTGTAGGTATTTAATTCCCTCCTTCTATACCCAACATTTCATTCATGTCTTTAACTTATTTAAGAAATTGAACACCATCCAATCAAAAATATTGACACCGTAAAAAGTAAAATTAAGAAATAGCAAAGCTTGATTGGTGGTAAAATCTACTTGTCACTCATATATGAATTTTTTTGGAGGGGCTAATATTTTCTTGCAATTACTCAAGCTTGAATCTAAAAGGGGGACTATAAAGTGCTACAAGAAGCAAGAAATATGGTTGGATTTTCAACCTAGATCCTATTCTATTTTTCCCTCTCTTGGCCCCTTTAAGGTCAAATTGCACTCTTGTGAATAATGCAAGTGAGATTGAGATGATAAAGTGGATCACAAATAGAAGGTATTATTTTAGTGCTAATAATCGAGTGGTTAAATAGGTGTGTGATATGTAGGTATTTAATTGCGATCTTTTGTATTTCTAGAACTTCTATTCATGTCTCTATCTTCAGTAACAAACTAAACTCATTTAATTGATGACCTTAACTCCATAAAAAAATTAAATAGATAATAGTAATTCTCGATTGGTAGATAAAATCTACTTCTCACTCATATGAACAACTATTAGAGGGGCTCAATTATTGATGATTGTTCACGCATCCCTTTTTTCATGTAAGTACTCAAGTTTGTTGTTGGTGATTGTGTACTTTAGCTTGAACACAATATTCGAAGTTTTAATTCTTTAGTCTATTAAAAAAGAAGTGAGTACCTTGACTCCATGGAAATATTTTTTTTTGTTGGAAAAGATAATAGTGTTGAATGTTTGAAAAAAACTCTTATTTTTTAATCTTTAATAAATTATAAAATCTATTGGTTAGTCATAAGACCAACTGCTAGAGGGGCTCAATTTTTATGATTATTTATGTAGCACATGTTTACTCTAATTACTCAAGCATAAAAATGAAAAAGGGGGATATAGAATGCTTCAATGTATAAGAATCCAAAGAGAAAGGAGCCTTAAAGAAATAGAAAAATAAAGTTATTGAATGTATAAAACTCTAAAGAAAATGATTTAGATGCTCATGTTAGGAGAGACAATCATTCCTTAACCAAAAATTTTCAATGAGTAGGCCATCTACCACTCTAAGTATAGTTAAGGGTTATAAGTGTAAACCATCTTGAATTGGGTCGATAAATCTTAATTGGAGTTAAGTTGTAAGTTCCCAATATGTCTTTTACTAAAACTCATGTCTCTTGGTCATCATTTTCATCCATATATGATTCATCCATACATCTTACATTGTTATTGGATCTTAGTGTTGACCTCTTTCATCTTACTCGATGTGTGGGGTCAAGAATGGAGTGAGACATCATAACATTACTTCATATACAACATATTTTTCCAATAAAATGGAAGGTTTAAATATTTGTCCGAAAATTTAAGTTTTCTAAGTATGATTTGTAAATGTGTGTGATTCCATTTATTATTATTTTTACCCTACTACACTATCATCCATAGAATTCATTCAAAAATTACAAAAACATCAAACATTCTTAACTATCTAGAGTGCACAAATGTGGTAGAGTGTAAGAAAACAAACATATAAGAGAACAAATGTGGTAGAGTGTGTGTGTGTGTCAATGTTTTAGTAAAATTCCATCACATCGAAGGACAAGTGTGGTCATATTACTCAATCGTGAGCCAAAAATACAACAAAAAAATCAATATATACACAAAAATGAGACCAAGAAATAAAGGCACTTGGCCTATCCATTTATCAAAGATCTCGAGAAGTGACTGTATCGAGGGCTCTTGCTACGGCTCCTATGATGAGGTCTTTTATGCCCGGAATGAAAACCTCCATGTGTTGAACAATGGGAATTCCCATGAGAACATCCATGTGAGGCAACAATGTCAATAGCTCCGCTACAAGTGGATTTTCCTCTCCTTAGCATCTTGTGGTATTCATCAACTTGTTGTGTAAGCACTTCAATCCTAGTTTACATCTAAGATACCTCTCTTGTTGCATGCCAAGATGGTGTAAAAACATCTTTATGGCATAGGATCTGGCCAGGATTCTAAGATCATCTAATAGGGTATATCAAGGAAAACAAGATGTCATTGAAAATAAATTGTTCATCTTCCTAATAATATCTCGACATCCTATAGTATTGGTTGTAAAACATAGGCCCACAATAACTGATTAGTAAAACAAAAAAATAACAAAGCTTACTAACATCTAGTCAAATAACTCAAAATATAGGAAGTAGGGGAAAGAGAAAAATTACTCACTAGGATCTCCCTTGACCCAATTAGGGTCCAAGGACACCTCCTTAGCCTCCTCTTCTTCCTCATCTAGCTAAACAAAATCCTCTTCCACCTCCTCCTTAGCTTTGGCTACCTCTGCATCCTCTCTACTACCCTATCGGTCATGGTATAACCCCTCCAAGATGAAACCTATCTCCACATCTTCCTCCTTACTCCCCACTTTTTCCTCTCTAATCTGTAAGACCTACGGTAGCCTAGCTCCCCTCCAGTGGTTGGCCTACGTGTTTCTCTAAGTGTCCCAATCGCTACTCCTAAGACTACCATTGTCCACCTAATTTGGTGCATGTGACTGTCTCATGCCTCCTTAATACCCCTAAATACATTCCAGAACTACGGGAATGGCATCAATGTAAGTTATCCCAAAATACTAAGAGACCCATGCCACTGACGAATCTCTATGCATCCACCATGTTCAACTAGTTGTGTAGTTGTTTTTCATGCAGCCAATGCAATCCTCTCCTCCCCTCACTATCCTAACATGCCCTAATATGGATAAACTACCACATCTTTTGTAGTCACAGAGCCTTTTAACTATGGTGTGGCTCTAAAAAGTGCAATATCAGCCCACCTCGTTTCTCTAATACTATCATGGTATGCAATCTTGATGCCCGTATGATAAGGAATCACCCTCTTGTAGATCCATTTCATTACTAGTGTAAGGTGAATGAGAGAGGTAGACCCACATCTAACCACCCAATAAAAAGTATTTGGTCCCCAAAATATCTGGCCCCCATACAAATACAATGTCATGTTAGTTTATAATTTGTACAACAAGTGCACTTTGTAGAATAATAACTTGTCTCCTCCCTTATCCCTAATCAAACATGAGGCCAATATATCGATAATGACATTACAGAATAGGAATATGATCCTCCTCCATAACTACTATTATCACTATGTACTTGGAACTCATCTTGAGTTCCTCTGTATCTCCCAAAAAAGTGGCCCATCTATGAGCCTCATCGATGAGTTGTGGCATTTCGGCTCTAGCCTCCTCATTGTAACAAGTAATACTAGTATCTTGTAGACATCCTCTAGAGTGATGGTCCACTTTCCATGAACACTAGGGATCCAAATTTATTCGATCCTTGTCCCAATATGTCATGAAGTCATAAAGAAGTTATCTAGTTGGGGAAACTAGTCTCATCTATTTTAATCATCATATCCCTGCCCTCTCCAATAGGCATATCTCGTCGGTGACTATAAAAAAAATCAAGCAAATCCCTCCTACTCTCAAGATTTTCTCCATCTCACATAATTCCCCAACATTCACAAACAAAAGTAGAAAAGAAGTGCATTAGACCTTTGTTGGCATGAAACAAACTTATACAAAGCCAAAAACAATAAGTAAAAATAATAAAATCTCATTTTGTGGCTTTGACCTTGTAAATAGTAATGATAGTTTGTGCAACTTCCCTCTTAGAAGGTTGGTGGTTGCAACCATCTCCTTAAATAGAGTAACTCTTGTGCATTCTTGCTTTATGTAAAGAAGCGGTTGTGTAGCTTCTGCGCAGTGGTTGTACCACCAAAAACTTGAGTTTTCCCTTCAAAGATAAAACACCTAAAAAGTCCAAAAATTTGTCAAATGACCCCAAATAAATTGCAAAACCCACAAGTCGTCCCCTAAAAATCGTTCAAATTACAAAATTATATTAAATATCTCCTAAAGCTCATTTCAAGAAAAAAAAGAAATCTATGGAAAAATAACAAAATGTTGATAACTTACTTGTTCCTGCTCCTCACCCGTTCTGCTACTCAATTTGATACCATCGTGTATGAATTCCTATCATTTTGGATATATTGGATTTTGAAATGATTACCGAAAATCTAGAGCTCCAAATTTAGCAAAGGTGTATGACACAAATGATATCTAAAAATATAAAATTGGTATATATAGAATATTTAGGTTTTCTAGTTTGTCATTTTGAGTGAATTAGGCTAGTGGTGGTGTTGGAAGAGTAGGTAAATATCTCACCCCCGCATGGATGATAAGTAATATTTTCTTTTCATTTCAAATTTTTTTCCAAATTTTGTTTTATTACTGCACTTGATTCACATTCCTCTTTTGTGGGTAGTGGGAAGGCTCGGTTGGCATCAAATCGATGCGTGGTTGGACAAGGTAATTATTTAACCCTCCCATTTGGGAAGCATCATTCTCAAGATCACATATTAAACCATTTATGGCTAAAACTCTCTTTCTAGGGGGAAATGTGTACGTACCCAAATATTACATGGTGCAGCACAAAAACGTGACATGTCTCTAATGATGACAAAACCGCTTCTATGGTAAAGATCAGATCTAGATCCTTTCTCTCTCATCCCACTCCCTTTGTGGCTCAACTCAATGTTTTCCTTTGAGTTACAAGCTTCATTTGGATTTTAAAATACTTTCTTATCTTGTTTTCTTTTCATACTAGAGCGTGATTTTGAAAAGTTAATATCATAATTGCATAAAGAAAATTCGAAATCTTACTCTTTATTCTTGCTCAATACATAGGAAGTATTACATCCATTTAAATAGGAGATGTTGTTCCTATATTTAAGGAGATATAATCTCCATAAATATCTCCACACATAACTCCTAAAACAACTCCATGCTATTATACGTGAGATTTTGTTTTCTCACAAAACTAATATTGTTAATGATTTGTTTACTCAACAACTCATAACAATATTTACTCACCCACTCATAATTACATTTACAATAATGTAATTAATTATTACAACACATATTATATTATCCTAGATAATATAATCACTTACATAATATTCTATGTTCACACTACAACATAGATATTCCTAACATTCGCCCCTTAGTGTGAACATGGGGTAAGAGCTCTGAAACATCAACCTTGTCGGAGTATTCATTGCATCGGATCTTGCTATCCGGATCTTGCTTTGCTAATGATCATCCTTGTCGTATGAACATCTTCATCGATGATCACCTTCCACCGAAGTACCTTCCACCGAAGTATGGCGGCAGGAGAGGACCGCGGCAGGTCGGAGGACCGTACGTAGATGATTTTCCCCGTAAGCCGAGTCATGCGGTTTGCTTCTTCCACATTGAACTGTTGTTAGTCTATGTGAACACATTAAAATCAAAACATGAAACTAGTTTCACCCCTTGTGTATAAACACACCACATAACGAAATAAAATATCACCACATCATCTGCGACCCCATCGTTGGTGAATGACGAGAGGACGCTGATTTTCCTCCTTCCTCCATTGCCTCCTTCCTCCAACAAGAAAAGAGTCTACCATAGGAAATCCTCATCACTAGGACATGAAAGTTCTTCATCAGTTGAGTAGACTTCCCAATCGGTTTTACTTCAGCTAGAAGGGCTTTCTAATCTATCTTGTCATCAAGAAGATCCCGAGCTCTCTTTTACTGATTGGAGTATTACATGCCCAATCTCATTACAATAGAAGCATTTTATTTTTCCATGTGAAGGAACCTTCTTTGGTTTATGTTTTTCCTTCTTAGATGAGGAGCTCGGTTTGTTTCCTACATATAGTACTTCTTCATGTTCTTCATGATTGCTTTGTTCTAACAATGTAGAAATCACTCCTTCTAGACTAATAGTAATTTTACTCAAAGTAAATACAATATTAGAGTAACTCTTAGGCATGCTATTAAGAAGAATAGCTTTAGCATCATCATCTTTTACATGTTCTTTAATTCCAGCTAGTTGATTTAGCAAAGAACGAAACTTACTTATATGATCTGCCATTTTGAGTTCTCTTCCATTTTCAACCCGTGCACAAGCGTTGCTTCAATGTAGTCTTTGCCATTTCAGCTTCAGAACCAAACAATTTGTTAAGAGACTCCCAAATTTCTTTTGCAGATTTTGTGAAATCCACATGATGTAGATAGGCTTTTGATAAGCCTGACCAATGGTACCCAATGCTCTCGATCTTTTGCATTCCATTTTGCCAATTCATTTCCTCCATTGGGTGGAGTTGAATTAGACTTCACCACATCCCATAGATCCTTTTCTATTAAATGTAATTGCATCGTAGTTGCCATGTATGGAAATCTTGTCCTTCAAACTTTTCAATCAGATTTAGTTTCTCCATTATTTAGTACAATACTGATAAAAAAATACAAAATTGAATCAAGTACTTTAAAATTTTATATTGAATACCTTTTAACCTCCAAGCAAGTCAAGAACTTGTATTAACAATTCAACATTATTGAAAATTGGAGAAAACTTTGATAGAGAAGAATTGATGTGCTTAATTTGATAGCTGCATAGTAAAATCCGTATTCCTTCCAAACTACGTTCTGGGTTCTTCTGAAATTTCTTTTGTAGTTTCTTGACCAGCACGTGATTCTGCACACAAAATTATAGAAAAACCCACATCTGGAAACGAAAAATATAATATATTCTTTGAGACGGATCTGATCATGAAAGCACTGAAATTTCTTGCATCAAACCCGCTCCGATACCAAATGAAAAGTTAATATCATAATTGCATAAAGAAAATTGAAATCTTACTCTTTATTCTTGCTCAATACATAGGAAGTATTAAATCCATTTAAATAGGAGATGTTGTTCCTATATTTAAGGAGATATAATCTCCATAAATATCTCCACACATAACTCCTAAAACAACTCCATGCTATTATACGTGAGATTTTGTTTTCTCACAAAACTAATATTGTTAATGATTTGTTTACTCAACAACTCATAACAATATTTACTCACCCACTCATAATTACATTTACAATAATGTAATTAATTATTACAACACATATTATATTATCCTAGATAATATAATCACTTACATAATATTCTATGTTCACACTACAACATAGATATTCCTGATTACACACAACCAGCCAAAGGTTGTTCAACTACCCCTCTAGCAATAGGGGTGGTCTTGACACCTTCTAACGTAAAATTAAAACACGTGTTTTTGAACACATGCATTTATTTCAATGTGATTTTCTCTCACATTTTTGTGTTGAATTAGCTAATTTTAGGATTTTTGGATTGATCTTGAGTTCCTCTTCCTCTTTTACTAAATATAATATGTTGATTTTTCTTCCTTAAGATAAGTCATTGCTTTTTTATTGACAATTATACTTGACACCTTCTCCTCCAACAAATTATAAAAGTGATATTTTAATTCATATCATGATTTGGGAAATTGATAATTTTGGTGAAGTGTTATACTATAGGATTTTGGAGAGGGATTACACAAATAGCCATTTCTCTACTTTGTTCTTCCTTGTTGCTCACATTCTAGTCATCCTCTTTACACAAATCTAGCCACATTCAATTTCTTGATTTTCTTGTTTTCATTCACCATTTTCCCTTAGATAAATTATAAATCACACATTAGAAGGGGATTAAAGTGAGGAGACATCGAGTGCTTCACATATTTGAAAAAAGATACCACAACACTGTAGTAACTAGGTTGGAGTTGCATTCATTTATTTAAATTTTTAATATAGTCATTATTTTTGTAAGTAGAAGAAGTTGTGTATTCAAATTAATTATAAGGGGAAGATCTCATCATTTCCCATGCGTTTGAGTGGTCCTTTTCGAAATACTTCTTCCATTGATATCATATTCTTGACTTATCCCTATGGATGTGCATGGGAAGCTGGTTGGAGGAAGAAGTAGTCATACATGTATTTTGGGTAAGTGCATGAAGTTGGGGGGCCAAAAAGCGGACAAGAATCTGAAAAAAAGCAAAACACGTACGCGTTTTGCTAAAATCCACTCACGTTTTAATTTGTTTGGCTCGGGAATCACTAAAGCATAACACCTACGCATTATAACGTGTACACGTTATAACGCGTACGGGTTTCAAACAAGACAAAATGCGACGCGTTTCAAACAAGTCAAAACGCGTACGTGTTTTGTGTAGTATGGACCATGCATATACTTTTATTATTTCTTATACTTTTATTATTTCTTATACTTTAAATTTATTTTAGTAAATATAAGAAATTAGGGTCACTCTACACCTTATAGAAGTGGTTTAGTACCTTCAACAATTATAATATAGAAGATATTTTTCAAAATCTAATAACAGTGAGTCCTTACTCATTTTCAAGGTTTAAGAAACGACCTAAAACTTTCAGGGCATATATATTGTAGTCGAGTCTTTGTTTTGGGAAAGCATATAGTCATTTTTTAGGTTTTTTGACCTTCTAAAATGGATTTTGGCCCTACCACTACTTGAATTGGTACTAATTTTTAAATTTGGTCCATAATTCACTTTAGTGACCATGAATTAACTCTATGATGTTTGTCTACTTCTTACTAAAAATAGATCCTCACTTTGTAGATAGAGGATTGTTCCCTGAATGGGATTCCTGTCCTATGGCCAAAATGAGGTGATTGTAATGTGCCTCCTCCTTAAGGTGTGATAACACTACTAGGTGTTGAATGAGTTGTTACGAATAGTACCAAGTGAATTACATCAAGTGAACTCAGATGATTGCTCATTCTTAGAAACATGGTGCTCCATATAAAGATCATCCCCTCACCTTTCCTAGCTCTAAAATCATCCTTTCATGGAATCAAATTCATGATTCTCATACATGCTTTTGCTCATATGTCTCTTATGGAGACAAACAATGCCTTAATACTTCACAAATAATGGTCCTTGATAACTCGGTGACATGACTAGCTCATTTTAGCTTGTTCTGAAGGGTGTTCAATTAACTACAAAATGGCGAAAATGCCTTTTAAGCCTTCAAAGGAAGTAATCTCTCATAAAAACTAAATGAGTTGATCGATCACCTTAAACACTATTCCTTATACTGCTTTGAAACATGTTGAATGATCTTTTTAGGAATTTCCTTTGGGTGAGGGTTTATGATTTAGGGTTTAGGGCTTGGGGTTTAGGGTTTAGGGCTTGGGGTTTAGGGTTTAGGGCTAAGGGTTTAGGACTCAAGGTGTAGATTTTAGGGTTTAAGGTTTAGTGTTTAAGGCTCATAGTTCATATTTTAGGTTTAAGGTTTAGGGCTCGGGGCTTAGGGTTCTTGGTTTAGGGTTTTAAGTTTAGGGTTTATGGTTCGAGGTTAAGGGTTTAGGGTTTAGAGTCTAAGGCTCAAGGTTGAGGTTTAGGGTTTAGGGATCAAGGTTGAGGTTTAGGGTTTATGGCTCAAGGTTCAGGGTTTAGGGTTTAGGGATCAGGGTTGAGGGTTTAGGGTTTAGGGTTGAGAGTTGAGGGTTCGAGGTTTAGGGTTCGAGTTTAGTTTTTAGGGTTTAGGGTTGAGGGTTTATGTTTGAGGGTTCAAGGTTTAGGTTTTTCTTAGGGCTTATGGCTTAGGGCCTAGGGTTCAAGGCTTAGGGTTTAGGGTTTAGGGCTCAAGGTTTAAGGTTTAGGGTCAGGGTTTAGGTTTTAGAGTTTAGGGTTTAGGGTTTAGGATTTAGGATTTAGGGCTTAGACTTTAGGGTTTATGGCTTAGGGTTTATGGTATAGGGTTTAGGGCTTAGTGCTCAAGGTTTAAGGTTTAGGGTTAAGGATTTAGGGTTTATGAATTAGGGTTTAAGGTTTAGGGTTGAGGATTTAGGGTTTACGGTTCAGGGTTTAGGAGTTAGGGTTTAAGGTTTAAAGGTCAGGGTTCAGGGTTTAGGGAAAAGGGTTTAGGGTTTAGGGTTTAGGGTTTAGGGTTGAGGGTTTAGGGTTTAGGGTTTAGGGCTTAGGGTTTAGTTTTTAGGGTTTAGGGTTGAGGGTTTATGTTTAAGGGTTCAAGGTTTAGGGTTTTGGATTAGGGCTTATGGCTTAGGGCCTAGGGTTTAGGGCTTAGGGTTTAGGGTTTAGGGCTCAAGGTTTAGGGTTTAGGGGTCAAGGTTTAGGTTTTAGGGTTTAGGGTTTAGCATTTAGGTTTTAGGGTTTAGGGTTTAGGATTTAGGGCTTAGATTTTAGGGTTTAGGGCTTATGGTTTATGGTATAGGGTTTAGGGTTTAGGGCTCAGGGTTTAAGGTTTAGGGTTGAGGATTTAGGGTTTACGGTTTAGGGTTTAAGAGTTAGGGTTTAAGGTTTAAAGGTCAGGGTTTAGGGTTTAGGGCAAAGGGTTCAGGGTTTAGGGTTTAAGGCTCGAGGTTTAGGGTTTAGGTTTTAGGGTTAAGGGTTTAGGTCACAGAGTTTAGGGTTTAGGGTTTAGTCTTTAGGGTTTAGGGTTTAGGGTTTAGGGTTTAGGGTTTAGGGCTTAGGGCTTAGGTTTAGGTTTAGTGCTTGGGGTTTATATTTTAGGGTTTAGGGGTCAGGGTTTATGGTTTATGATTTAGTTTTTAGGGTTTAGGGTTTAGGGACCTTTAGGATTTAACATTTAGGCCTTAAGGTTTAGGGTTTACGGTTTAGGGCTCAGGGCTCAGGGTTTAGGGTTTAGGGGTTATGGTGCATGGTTTAAGGTTTACGACTCAAGGTTTGGGGTTTAGAGTTATGGGTTTAAGGTTTAGGGGTTAGTTATGGGTTTAAGGTTTAGGGGTTAGAGATCAGGGCTCTAGATTTAGGGTTTAGGGCTCAGGGTTTAAGGTTTAGGGTTTAGGGCTCAAGGATTAGGGTGTAGGGTTCAAGGCTTAAGGTTTAGGGTTTATGGTTTAGGGATTAGGGTTTAGGGTTCATGGTTCATGGTTTATGGCTTAAGGTTTGGGGTTTAGAGTTATTGGTTTAAGGTTTGGGGGTTAGAGCTGGGGCTCTGGATTTAGTATTTAGGGTTTAGGGCTTAGGGCTCAAGGTTTAGGGTCTAGGGTCAAGGGTTTAGGGTTATGGGTTTAGGGTTTAGGTTTTAGGGTTTAGTATTTAGTGTTTAGGGTTTAGGATTTATTATTTTAGTTTTAGGTTTTAGGGTTTATAGTTTAGGGTTTAGGTCTCATGGTTGAGGGTTAAGGGTTTAGGTCACGAGTTCGGGTTCATGGTTCATTCAAAGAGAGTCATAAAAATTGATGTTTTTCATCTGTTGATATTTTGAAGGAGGGAAATGTCATATTCCTGATTTTCCAATCCTTCCAAAGACCCCAGTAGTCCTCAATCCTTGGATGTACAGGGAGACACTGTTACTTGGCTTCCATTTATAATGATAGAGATATTTGAAAATTCATGTTATGACCTCTAAATCTATATGAATTTCAAGTTGCTTGGAAATCACATCACACCCTTCACTAGGATTGATGACTACCCCTATCTTTTTGTTCAGGGGATTTTGAAAACATCCATGGGTTTATCATATAAGGAATTATCAATGAATGGAAGGTCACTAAGTCGTAGGCCAAGTAACTCCCATTTAGAACTAAACAAGAAATATTTACTAGGTGATTGATAACCCCTTAGTGTTCTTAGCCATTCCCTTGTTTCTATGCTTATTTTGAACACTTTAGGAAGTTTTTCAAATTTACTATCCATTCCAGTAGAACACTTGAACTTTATCTTTCTTCGAAGGAGAGGATACTACAGGAAATTCAATTATGATCCTACACCTCTACATTGATATATTCTCTATGTTTCTTTTGTTTCCTTTAAGATTAATTTTTTTGTTGTGATGGTTATTTTTTCCAGCTTCCAATGGGTCATCTGGCTTACATAATACCATACATGGAAATATGAGAAATGTGAAATTTGTTTCAGAGTGTGAATAAATTTACATTCAAGAGTGCAAGTATATGTGGGGAGAAACAGTTTGGAAGAGATGTGTAATATATGCATTACAAGGCACAAGGTAGATGTCATATCCATTTAGTTACTTGTCCCACCTCTCATAAATAAGGTAGTTCTATAAGTAGACTCAATGATGGTTCTAGGCACAAGACTAGGAAATATTGATGAAATATGGTTTGGGGTTTAGGGTTTAGGGTTTAGGGCTCATGGTTTAGGGTTTAAGGTTTAGGGTTCAAGGTTTAGGGTTATGGTTTAGGATTTAGGTTTTAGGTTTAGTGTTTATGGTTTAGGATTTAGGGATCGAGGTTTAGGATTTAGGGTTTAAGGTTTTGGGTTTTGGTTTTGGGTTTAGGGATCGGTTTTGCGTTAAGGATTTAGTGTTTAGGGATAAGGTTTATGGTTTAGGGTTTAGGGTTTAGGGTTTAGGTTAAGGTTTTAGGGTTTAGGTTTTAGGACTAAGGGTTTAGGGTATAAGGGTTTGGGTTTAGATTTTAGGGCTCGGGGATAAGGATGTAGGTTCAAGGCTTGGGGTTTAGGGTTTAGGTTGGGTTTAGGGTTTTGCGTTAAGGATTTAGTTTTAGGGTTTAAGGGTTTATGGTTTATGGTTCAAGTTTTAGGGTTTATGGTTTAGGTTCAGGTTTTAGGGTTTAGGATTTAAGGTTTATGGTTTAGGGTTTAGGGTTTAGGTTTTAGGACTAAGGGTTTAGGGTATATGGTCTAGGGTTTAGGGTTTAGATTTTAGGGCTCAGGGATAAGGGTGTAGAGTTCAAGGCTTAGGGTTTAGGGTTTAGGATTCAGTTTTTAAGGTTTAGGGTTTAGGGTTTAGGGTTTAGGATTTAGTTTTTACGGTTCATGGTTTAGGGTTTAGCATTTAGGGCTCATGGTTCATGGTTTAGGGTTTAGGGTTTAGGGTTTATGGTTTAGGGCTTATGGCTTAGGGTTTAGGGCTTAAGGCTTAGGGTTTAGGGATCATGGGTAAGGGCTAAATGTTTAAGGTTTATGGTTTAAGGTTTAGGTTTTAGGGTCTAGGGATCATGGTTAAAGGTTTAGGGTTTAGGGTTTATGGCTCAAGGTTTATAGTTTAGTGTTTAGGTTTATGGCCTATGGTTTAGGGTTTTGATTGTAGAAGTTAAATGCTAAAATATTTAGGTTGAATTGAAATCCTAAAAATTACCTATGTACTAACCAGATTATACTTTAAATAACTCTCTTAAACCATGACTCATGGAATTGTGAGACTAATTCCATAAGGTGTAGAGTGACCCTAATTTATTATATTTACATAAATAAATTTAAACTTAAACATTTATTTATGTGAATAGAAGCATGTCAAAAGCATACATAATGTTTATACTACACAGTAACGCGTACGCGTTTTGCATTTTCTCTTTTTCCAAGCCATGCCTCAAGGCTTGGGATCCGGTTTGGATCCCCAAGCTTAAGGCATGGACCTGCACAAACACATCAAATAGCGTGTTTTTATAAGAAAATGTAAAAATGCCACTTCCACTATGATAAATCAAAATAAAACAATCGATCCATTTTTAAAAATTATACCACGACATAGAGCAGAGTCTCTTATTTCTAAAAATATAATTTTTCAAATTTTTCAGACTAATATAAGGTTTCCATATTATTTATTTTCTAACTATGCCTTTTAATAGCTTTTTTTAAGAGTAAATATGTTTATCTTTCATGGTGTATCTTTTTTTTGGGTGATCAAAATTTTAAAAATATATACTAGCCCAAACTAGGCATAATTCTATACATATTAAAAAAATCTAATTTTGATATTTTTTGAGGTAGTTAGGGGGCACGGTCGGAGCTCTGTTATTTTTCAAAACATAAAAATTTTGTACTAGAAAAATCATAAATAAATAAAAATTCGCTAAAAAAATCTTTTAAAAATGGAGCCCAAACTAGATGCTCCTAGCTATCTTTCTACCAAAGGGTTTTCAAAAATACTAAATGGTGCTCAAAAAATGGTGGGGGCATGAAAGTCACTCTATTATGTTTTTTTAACAAAAACATGAGCATCTATTGGTATTTTAGTTGTTTGACCCACTTAAACTTATCCGTTTTCAATAAAATTTAGTAGCTTAGAAACTAGACTCAAAATTCTATGATTCATATTTCTACAACATCTTCCAATTTTGAGTGTAACTATTTTGAAAAACTCATACAAGTTGAATTTTTCATTTTTCAGAAAAATACATCCACTTAAGACCCCCTTTTGGCCCCCCAACTTGGTGCACTTGCCCTTTTATTTCTTCATTATTATTTTCTTCTATTTTTTAATAAAAAAATTATGTAAGGGAAGGTTTTACGGTAAAGAATAAAATTTCTTCTGAGAAGCTTTCTCTTTCCGGGGAACCTGAGGTAGAAGTTGGTTAGAAGAAATTGTGTTTTTAATACATAATTTTCTCTTGGTAATCTTCTTGTCATAATAGTAATTACATAGAAGCCCACAACAAGGGAAAAACTACATCTAGTTACTCCCTATTTTAGATTTATTTAACTTGAAGCAATTGTAAAAAAATAATTTAGAAGTAATCGTAGATTCTATTTCTTTTAATTCCTGTGTTTGTAGAGGTATATTTTCATTTCTTTTAATTATTCTTGAAACCAAAAGAATATTAGAAAAATAATTTTTATAATTGTTTTCTTTTTTTTCGAAAAGCTTAGTCAAAAACAATAAAAAAGAATTAGATTAAGTAGATGTGTTTGTTTTATTTAAATAATAGTAAATGCCTTGTCTTTTATTTAAATTAGGTTCCTTTTACGTTGTTTATTTAAAATTTGAAGTTTAGAGTAGTTTAGAAAATTGAAACAACACAACAAACTTAGTTATTAGAGGCTTAAAATTTCATTTCATAGTCCTTGGCCCCTTTTGACTAGTTCCCGACCTTATCTACCTCTCTCATGAGTTGGTGTTCCCACATGACCATTCCTAGTCTATCCCAACCTCGTAGGAGGATATTTGATCCAATCATCCACCCACCAGGCATAGATCAATATCAAGGAGACATAGATTTGGGTTTACAAACACTAGTTTTCATATATACTCCTTCCCCCTTAGATCATTAGCCAACTAGACACCCTCAACAAATTATCGATTGTAGTTGAGCGATGTTAGGATGATCAAGAAAAGTTGGTCAAACATTTGAACCCTTTGTTTGCTCCTCACATCCTTCATTGCCATTCTCACATGACCCTCCACGAAGAGGAGTATTTAGAGATGAACGGATAATTTCCACAAGTTCGATAACCAGGTCAAGGTATTTTCATCCTAACGGATATAGATCAGAAATGTATAAAACAATTGTCCTCAACCATAGTATCATGCCCATAGAGGTTAGATGATATTTTTCCACCCTTGACGAAAAATTTCAGTACTTACAAGTTGATTGATTGAGTTTAGCTTGGTCCTAGAACCTCAATTCATTATTGTTCCCATCCATTCCACATCTACCACATATACATATCTCATTCCCATTTTATCTCACACATTTCAGATGTCTTGTCATGATCTTGGGAAGTCAAGTACATAGGGAATCCCATGTATAATGACCAACCACTAAAGAGACTCAATTATCGATGGTTATTCGTGCATCGGCTATTCCATACAATTAATTGACCTTGAAATTTAAAAAGTGGGGCTACAAAATTATCCAAGAGACAAGAATTTCGAATGGGTTTTGAACTTGTAACCTATTGAATTTTATCAATTTTTATTTTGGCCCCTTTAAACATAAATTGCACTCATATGAATAATTTGAGAGAGATCGAGATGATAAAGTGGAACACATATGGAGTAGATATTATTTGTGTGTTACAATTTTCATCTTGGAAAAGGTGTGATGCATGTAGGTAGTTAGTTTTCACTATTTTATTTCCAACTTTCCATTGATGTCTTTTTCTTATCTAAAAAATCAAGTGTAGGATTTAGTGAACCTTGATGTCATAAAAAAATAAAATTAAAAATAGAAAATCTTGATTGGTGAAAAAGTTTACTTTTCACTCATATGACCATCTACTAGAGGGGATAAATTATCGATGATTATTTGTGCATCACCTATTTTCCAACAATTATTCGAGCTTATATTAGAGGGGCTCAATTTTCAATGATTGTGTGTGCATCACCTTTTTCCCATAATTACTTGATCTTAAAACCGAATAAGTGTGGCTACAAAATATTACAAGAAACATGTATATGCGGTTTGGTTTTGAGTCTGTAACCTATTAGAATTTTTCATTTTTAATTTTGACCCCTTTAATTACAAATTGCACTCATGTGAATAATGCAAACGAGATCAAGGTGATAGAGTGGAGCATCGATAGAAGATATTATTTGGGTAAGAAAATCTGAGCCGTGAAATAGGTGTGGGACATGGATAGTTTTAATTCACACCTTTAACTTTCCATTCATGTCTTTATCTTATCTAAAAAATTAAACACCATCAAATCAAAACACTTTACATCGTAGAAAAGTAAAATAAAAAATAGAAAAGCTCGATTGGAAGATAAAATCTAAATGTCACTTATATGACCATTTGGTGGAAGGGCTCAATTATCAATTGTTTATCTCGCATCACCTATTTTTATGCAATTACTCAAGATTAAAACTAAAAAGAGAGCCTACAAAGTGCTATATAAGAAGCAAGCGGTGGGGTTGGGATTTAAGCTTGGAACCTATTGAATTTTCACCATTTTTTATTTTGGGCACTTTAATCTAAAATTACACTCACGTGAATAATGCGTGCATGATATTGAGATGATAAAGTTGAGGGTAGATAGTAGATACCATTTGAATAGGAACAATCTTATCGATGGAATAAGTGTGGGACATGCGGGTATTTAATTCCTACCTTTATACTTCCAACTTTCCATTCATTTGTTCAAACTTATGTATCAAATTAAACATCGTTGAATAGAAAACCTTAATGCCGTGAAATAAAAATAAATAGCAAATCTTGATTAGAGGATGAAATATACTTGTCGCTCATATGAATAACCATTTAAGGGCTCAATTATCAATGATTGTTCATGCATCACCTATTTTCTTGCAATTATCCGAGCTTACAACTGGAAAGGGAGGCTACAAAGTGCTACAAGAAGCAAACATTTCGGTTGGGTTTTGAACCCGGAACCTATTGGATTTTCCCCATTTTTATTTTGGCCTCTTTAAGCGTAAATTGCACTCATGTGAAAAATGCGAACGAGATCAAGACGATAAAGTGGAGCACATATAGAAGATATTATTTGGGCAGAACAATCTGGGCCATGGAATAGGTGTGGGACATGTGGGTATTTAATTCCCACCTTTTTATTTCCAACATTCCATTCATGTCTTTAACTTATCTAACAAATTAAACACCATCCAATCAAAAACGTTGACACTAAAAAAGTAAAATTAAGAAACAACAAAGCTCGATTGGCTGATAAAATCTACTTGTCACTCATATGACCAACTATTGGAGGGGCTCCTATTTTCTTGCAATTACTCGAGCTTAAAACTAAAAGGGGGACTACAAAGTGCTACAAGAAGCAAGTAATATGGTTGGGTTTTGAACCTAGATCCCACCTGTATTTTTCCTTTCTTGGCCCCTTTAAGGTCAAATTACACTCGAGTGAATAATGGAAGTGATATCAAGACAATAAAGTGGAGCACAAATAGAAAATATTATTTTGGTGGTTATAATCCGAGTGGTTAAATAGGTGTGGGTATTTAATTGCCACCTTTTTATTTCTAGCAACTTTTATTCATGTCTTTGTCTTCTCGTAACAAACTAAACTCATCTAATTGATAACCTTAACTCCATAAAAAAATTAAATAAAAAATAGCAATGCTCGATTGGTAGATAAAATCTACCTCTCACTCATATGAACAACTATTGGAGGGTCTCAATTATTGATGATTGTTCACGCATCCCTTGTTTTCATGTAAGTACTCAAGCTTGTTGTTGGTGGTTGTGTACTTTAGCTTGTCTTTCACGTCACCACATGAACACAATATGACGAAGTGTTAATTCTTTGGTCTATTAAAAAGGAGTGAGTACCTTGACTCCATGGAAATATATTTTGTTGTTGGATAAGATAATATTGTTGAATGTTTGCAAAAAACCCTTCTGTTTTAATCTTTAACATAATATAAAATATATTGGTTAGTCATATGACCAACTACTAGAGGGTCTCAATTGTTGATGATTATTTGTGCATCACATATTTACTATAATTACTCGAGCTTAGAAATGAAAAAGGGGGGATATAAAGTGATACATGAAGAATACATTGTGGTTGGGTTTCGAACCTGGAACCTATTTGATTTGGCCCATTCTTTATTTTGGCCCATTCAAGCACAAATTGCACTCACATGAATATTCAAAAGAGATTGAGATGATAAAATGACACACATATAACATATATTATTTGGGTAGGAACAATCTGAGTCATGGAATAAGTGTGGAACATACAACTTTTGAATTCCCACATTTTTCAATTCCAACATTTCATTCATGACTTTGTTTTAGCTAACAGATTAAATGTTGTCTAATAAAAAACCTCGCACGTAAAAATAAAATAAAAAATAGCAAATCCCATTTTATATAGGTGGTCATTGACAAACTAGTCATCAAGGTTGTTGACAAGGGGAACACTAATTGCTACTTGAAATATATAGATAAACCTTTATCGCAAATGTGAGTGAAACCGCCGCCACATCGGGATGCCAAATCCACTCCGCATATTCCTATCTCTAAAGTGTCTTATGAGACGCGCAAGAAAATTTCCCATACCTTAACATGTGTTCTAACTACCCAAAAAAACACAACAAACAACATTGTAAACAACTATAGATATTGGTAGTATTGATTGGCCGCTCGTTGTATTTTGAGATATGTCCATGGTACATTGCCTATACGACCTACACATGCACCAACTTCCTCCTTGAAATGATTATAAAAATGGCACATGGTCATAAGAAATAAGATTTTTGCATTGGTTCTATACAGAGGTCTTCTCCTCCCTCAAACCCTTCTTCATCATCTATTTTCTTCCTACAATGTTTCACTCTCTCAAGCTTAACTTCTTCAATACATCCCTTTCAACATCTCTATTACAAATTTCACATGAAATTATTAGTAATGTATAAATATATGACTTTTATATTTTGTTTGGAAGGATAATATTCGGAAATTGCATAATAATGCTGAGAGTAAAATCAATGGCAGCTGTCGGTTTTTTCAAGTTAAAGACCAAAACTCCGTATAGAATGCATGTGCAACATTTGATGCCACTTGCTTAGTCCTCGTTTAACCCGCAAATGCATAGCTGCATGTGGTTCGAATATTCCAATCTTCCATAAACCTTGCTCCATATTTTCCCTGTGTGAGTATATATATTTTTATTCTTTTGTTTTATTGGGAAGTGGGACCGCCCCACCTTTTGAAACCTTATCTATCGGTAGGTTTGGGTAAAGTTTAAATTTTAATTTATTATAAATGTGATGAAGAGATGTTTTAGTTTTTAGTTTTAGTTTTATTAGTTTAAAATTGTTTGTAAGCCGTGACCTAATGTCCCCGGCGTATTTTGTGGATATATGTATTCCATTAATAGTATTTAAAGTTATTGAATTTAGAGTAATTTTTATAATATTTGTTGAAACTTATTTTTAGTATATTAATTTTTTTGTATGGAGTATTTTCTATTTTCATTATGATCACATGTTTTCTCGTATTAATTTAATTTATCTTGTTAAACCATATATTAATGTAATTCTAGTAATTATAAGAAAATTTCAATGTTACTACAACAAGTTTAATACTCACCAAACATTACATTAAATAGGACAATCATTTGTATACAATATTAATATCTAAATTTGTAATGGGACGATTTACAAATTAATTTTTCTCTAAATATTTGTGTGCATGTGAGGCCAAAGCTGGTCAACTCGAATGGAAATCAACTAGAATGGTAATTTTAGAAGGGAAATAATTAAATAAAGTTTTCAAACCTGTTATAATATAAGTGGATTTGGGATTCTCCTTAACAATTTTGAGTAAAGAAGTATGTTGTCTACGAGGGTTGGGTGCATGTGAACATTACAAGTGATGACTTGGGGATACCCTTCTTTTGTGTAGGGATTTGGGTTTGCTTGACATAGAAAAAAAATTTACTCTTCAACTCAACTTGCTTTCCATTTTTTTCTTCTTCAAATTCACTTATGCCATTGAATTCATGGTCTACAAAGTGTCATGTATTTATGCTCAAAAACAAATATCCTATGGGAGGGTTATGAACGTCATCCCTATGGTATTTTACTACCTCATGCAAACATTTTTCGTGGAAATAGCATTTTATTGTTATACTATGTTGTTGTCTTGGCTTTGTTACTTTCTCGGAAGTTGATTCTATGGCTTTATAAGGATAAAAATGTGCATGAGAAGGAGACAGACACATTTTTCCTATGGTGCAACAATGATGTTGTGATAATATATTTCTGCATCCACATGTATATATTTGTTCTATTTAGGGTCAAAACATAGATTTCTAACAATATTTGGTGTTTTTATTGTTAAAAAATATGCATATGTTTGAGTCTCTCTCTCTCTCTCTCTCTCTCTCTCTCTCTCTCTCTCTCTCTCTCTCTCTCTCTCTCTCACACACACACACACACACACACACACACACACACACACACACACACACACACACAACGTGTATATAAGTGTGTCCCACTTTGTGGCCAAAAATATTTTAAAACTTGATTAATAACTAAATGTCTAAAAGCACTTTAGAACTTTAAAATTTTAGGTAATTACATATGCATTGCGATTTCGTATATTTAAGCTCTTAAAAATACATGTTTGGTCATTTACACATTTTTGTTTAAGTTTTACTTGTCGGACATATTTTGTTGAAAGTACAAAATGTGATAAACAATAGGACACATATTAATAATACACACACATATTTATCTCTCTCTCTCTCTCTCTCTCTCTCTACACACACACACACACACGAAAAATGCACTGATGGTAACAATTACATCATTTTTGTGCATTTTGAAACTTCAAGAGGGGTAGGTATAAAATAGATGTATTAATGTGGCCTTGAAACTTCAAGAGGGCCACAGACACATGTAAAGCTATTTCCACAACCGATGGCCAACATCTTCCCTACTAGTGTGTTAAATGGGATCTTTATGCATGGTGGCCACTTGAAAAGGAAGTTAGATTGAACAATAATGTTGCTTCCCACGTTCCTAGTATAATCATGCAAAACCAATGCCAAGGTTCACATCATTCCAATAAGTATTAGTTTAAGGAGGAGTTGCACATTTTTCTTCCTCCAACACATGTGATTAAACCCTCTCAGAATAAATGAAGCCCTTCTATTTAGGCAATAATCACTTAAAAGAGGACTCTTATTGAAATAATTATGTGGGAAAAGTTGTAATTTATGAGGAAATGGGATCCAAAACAAACAAACAAGTATGGAAAGAAGTAAGCTATAACAAATATTTCATAATATCTGCGAATCCATAGGAGTGTATGGAGGTGTTAAAATGATTTGGGAACTTCAAGAAAATGACAAAGGCAGTGAAGTGCAAAGCAAAGATCTTAAATATGTAAAAAGCATTTCCTAGTTTGTGCCAAGAGGAGAGCTTTGAAATGGGTATGTACCCATCAAAGCATAACAGAAAGTGGGATTCTCAGTTGTAGTAGTTGTCCATACCTTGGTAGAAATTTTTGTAAAGGGATAAATGCGTATAAAATAAAAATGGAGGAGTTTCCAAATGCACACAAACTATTTGATGGAATGCTAAAAGAGAGTTGAAGCCTTGTGGAATGTAAGTGAACCCGCTTGGAGAACCTCACACACATCGAACGCTAATATTTTCTAGGCATGGTTCATCTCTCCTTATCTTTCATAATTCTCGTACTTTAGTTTTTCATTTACAATGAAATAAAATTTTAAAACCTTAGGATTATCATACATTTGATTGTTTTAGATAAACTTGTTTCAAAACAATAAGACGTCATATCATAACTTACACAATCCAAATATCCCTTGGTAGACAACCATGAACTCAACCCCTCATTTTGAGATGATCTAGCAAACTTCCTAACCAAACTAGATTGCTACAAAGACCCTTTTTATTGAAAAGTTGAGGTTGAGTTCCCTGTATATATGTTGACCGTTTCCTTGTTAAAACCAATAAATCATGATTTTCGGAGACTCGCAAACAACCTTCGAAACTCTGAAAAGGAAATGTTAAGTTTCTTTCATGTACCTTGTTATGTGAGGAGTCACTTCAATCCTTGGATCAACCTCGATTGATCATCTATGATATTTTGATGCTCCTCTAGGAGCCCTATTACCTCGTGTTGCACTTTTAGGAAGTTGTTAAAATTGAAAAGTTGGGTTTGTATCAACTCTCCGTTTGAACCCTGAAAAACAAAATGCTTATCTTCCTTCGCAAACCTCTATTATTTTTACTAGAAAATTGCCTGGAACCTTCATTTTGGGGGAAAACACTCTTCTTGATAGTTGGAAAAGGTATTTTGTAGGCCTCAATCGCAGTTTGACTAGGTCAAATTGGACCAATTATGACCAAAGTGGTTCCCAAAACCTATCACAGTTTGAAAACCATCATCGATTCGAATTCCATCAATTCTGTGAATTCTTGGTGTATAGGAGGACACGTAGAATCTTACATGTGGTGTGTTTTCCCATTGAAAGACAACATTTGAAAGTGGTTTCTTACCCTCTAAGCCTAAATTGAACATTTTTACAACTAGCAAGAAAATGTAAAAGAAAGTTGTAGGACCCCGTCGGGTTACCAAACCCCCATGGAAACTTGTTGACACTTGTAACTAACTATTTGAAACTCTATCATGTGACTTGTGTGAAATTGAACTTTTGGCAAAATAGTGGTTTCTCTCTCTCCCTATCTCTTTCTCTCTCCTTGGTTAAGAAATGAAGTGAAATGAAATGAAATAAATGTGTCTCTAACCCTCTCCTTTAGAATGTAAATTATTAGTATTATATAAATGAGAAATGAAAATGTTAATTATGCTTGATCTAGATGGATGCCATGAAATGATTTATCATTGATTTCATGCTCACATGGTTTTACAGGATGCAAGTAGGATGGCAAAATGACGTGGTTATAAGTCATTGTGTATTATTGTAATTTATGTATGTAATAATATGTGTTTGTGTGTGTATGTGTGTATTGTGTATTATTGAAATTTTATATATATATATAATTGTAATTATATACACACACACACACACACACACACACACACGCACACGCACATGCCCACACACACACACACACACACACACACACACACACACATGCATTGCTATGTTACAAAGACAGAGACTTGTTACTAAAATTTGGTAATATGTATGAGATGCTAGTTTTAGGGGTGCTTTGAGAATTGTGCATTTAACTATAGGTGTTCTTTTGATTCAAATTTTACATATGGTAGAAAGGGGGTTGAATATATATGTTAAGTAAAATTTTAAAGGATAGTTCTACATTTTTGAAGTATTAAAAGGTTTATTAGTGAAGTTTTGTAACATTTTAAGATGCTAGTGTTTAAGGGAAATGTTCATCTATATATGGGTGTTATTTTGATTCCAAGTTTTGTATTGTAAAAGTTAGATATTGTGTTAAGTGAAATTGAATTTAATATCTTATAGTGTAATTCTAGTGTGCAATTGATGATCAAATAATTAGTGTGTTGTGTTTCTTACCTCAAAATGTAATAAAGAGATCTAAATGAAACAGTCCACCCTAGTATAAATTTTTGTATAACTACCTTTCTGTGTGACTTTTCAGTAACATACAAAACTAAAACCTTAGAATAAACTTCAATCTTTACACTTGATGACACCTTCTAGTTAAGTAGATAAGAGCCCAAGTTGAGATTTCTATCCTATCCTGCATGTTTAGCGACAGTGTCGTGAACCCAATAGTTAGGAACGACATGGTTAAGCTTTTCCTTGAGTATGTGGTTCCCTCCTAGGATTGGTAGTCATGGGTGTATGGAAAACCAACTTTAAACTTGATCTAAAACCCTCTTGGCCTGAAACATGTGTAGAGTGATTGGTGTTGGGTGGAAAAGATCATCGACTACCCTTATAAGTCACCTCAAGAGTTGGGATTTTAAATGAACTCAATAACCAATCTCAATTGTCATTTGAGTTCTATGATGCAATACTAAGAGTTAATGGTGAAACTTGACAACATTTTAGTGTATGATTAATTTGTGAAAACATAACCACTAGATGATGTGCTTAGAGAAAGGTGAAATTTAGGTCATTCTCATATCATGTTTAAACCATCTTATGGTGAGAAAAGGTATCCACGTTGTGTAAAATCTAATGTGATCCTTAACCCTTTAAACGATGAACTACTCCATCTTGCTTCCCCACTAGTCCTATTAGGTAATAGATGTATGATGTGAAACTATGTGATCTTGTCCTTATAGATAAATCTCCTAAGATAGGGACTAGTAGTCTTATAAGGATAAAAATGCCCCATTAGAAAATAGGTTACACAATTCATTACAAAAGGGCATATGAACCTAGTTAGGGAAAAATAAAACCTCTTAAGTTGAATGTAAAACGATACTCAGAAACCTAATCTAGAAATAGAAATAAGGAAGTATGTTGCCATGATTAAAAGCCTTCAAACCCTTAACTATATGTTGGAGCATAACTATAGTAAAATTATAATTGACTTGGCCTTGGAAAGTGTAATCATGAGATGTTATTCCATAGGAAAAGTGAAACATGATCTTCTTGGTAATGTGATTAAACCCTCTGTTGTGGATAAAGAACCTATTTCATATATAATACTTATTGTGTACTAAATCAATCTATAAATGAGTGAAATAAACATGACCCTAAATCTTTAAACAAAAAAATATACTTCTCATCCCTTGGATTTACACTTGTTTTCATTGTGTAATAGAGGTATGATATAAGATCAAGATGCATGCCCTTAGATGTGAACCCTAGGGGTAAGACCTAATAGCCTTGTGTGTAAATAAGTACCCTATTAACAAACAAGCGAATTAAACAAGTAATTGAAATAAAGTAGATGATCCTTATTAAATGAGATACACTAAAAGTTAAATGTTAAATAATATAAAAGAAATCTAGAAAAAGAGAAAAGGAATGTATGAATCACATATTATGAGTCTTTCTAGAACTTAAGTTAAGATTGAAACATGTTTGTAATAAATGTGGGAAGGACCCTATCTACAAGTTTATTCTGTATTTGAATCGTTATGTTGTGCCTTGTCATAAAAAAAAGAAGTGGCCTTGATGTGCATCACGTGTATTCATGTTGTCTATGTGGGTTAATGTTTGTGCAAACATATCATGTGTTATGTGTTGTCCTAAGTGATCTCCTATAGTGTCGTGTAAACTTCAATGTAAGTAAAAAAATATATTTCGGTATTTTTACTGTTGTATTTGTGTGTGTAAAATGTGGGCATTACATTTGGTATTAGAGTGAGGTTCATGCTCTCAAACCTCTAGGATGGATTGGAGTTGTGATGATTCTGCATGGTGGTGGTGGATATTGGAAGAGTAATGTGATATATGTTGTTATGTGACCAACGTTGTAATTGTGATATTATGAATGCACATGTTGTGCATGTCACTTAGTGCGTATTTTTATATTGTTGATGTGCTTGTGATGAGAGTATTCTCTCTCCTTTTATGGATTCAATGAGAAATTCATGTGTGATGTACCTCCTTGTTGTGTGTGAAAAGAATGTTATTGTGGATTGCGGAGTGTTGGAGCATTTTGGCATTATGTGATATGAAGGTGTATTGATGTATTGCATGAAAAAATTGGTGTAAAGTGAATTGGATTGTATCGTGATGTCGTCACCATGTTGTAATTGCAATTGACTATATGTTGTAATGTTAGACATTTTGTTCCTCATACGTATAATTCATGTAATATGTGATGGTTCATGTTGTGATTTAGGGAATATGGTGAACGTATGATCCCTATTTATGCAGTGCTTGCACTTTGGGTGCAGTATGTGGTAATGTGATGTATTGTAACCCGTGAATGTAATTATTGTGATTTACCATGTATATATACCATGCGTAGATGCTATGGTTAATGTGCGTGAACCACCATTGTGTTAGTGATGTAGTTATGTATTATTTTTTGAACCTTATACCAACTGACCCTAAGGGAAATTGGTAAAAGGTGTATGTTTGGAGTGAGGAAATGTGTACCATTGACTAATCACTTGAGCTAAGTATGAGATAGAAGTGGAGTCTTACATAGGTGAAAGCCCAATTTTGTTCGTTTTGTATGTATGGAATTCGATCAATGGATGTCTTGCATATTGTGTTTTTCGGAAACCTTAGGATCAGTAGATGGAAACATGTAATATTTTCTCTCTCCTATATAGTTATCGTGCTGATTAAACCTAACTATAGTTATGAATATATGTTGAGCCTTGTGGAAGTGGTGGAGGGATGATTCAGACAGAGATGATGATAGTTGTATTATTTGATATGTTATTTTACGAGATGAGGCTCGATGTCCGAGTGCCAATAACTTGTTGAGTACCCCTTTGGTGGTCGTATAAGGCCACATAGTTATTGTGATGTGTTATTTCTCTATACGTATTTTATGTGTAAATTGAAGTTTCTTGTTTCTTCGCTAGAACTAACAATTTTCTTGATTAATGTGTTCTTATATTTTGGGCATTTTATTTGGTTGTTACACTAACATGCAGATTTTTTGCACTAACTATGGCTATTTAGACATTTTTTTCTTGGTTTTAAATTTACTTTTCAAGTTTATAAGTTTTATAGCCTAGCCCAAGGCTTGGGATTTTTTCCACTTGGCATTTGAAATAGATTTTTATGTTGGTTCTAATGTCGTAATGTGTTAGAATAGGGTCATGGGATTCACCATGGAGTGGTGGAACCTATGGACCCACTTCATTGTATGGGGGTACGCCCTAAGGAGTTACATATAACTAGTGGTTTTGAACCACGAGTTATTATGTCACTTGGGGTAGAGGTGTCTAGACTCTATGCACCTAGGGCCATAGGGTGACCTGACCTCTTTTGGGGAGCAAAAAGGAAAATTTATCTTTATTTTATTGCTTGGGAGGTATATGGAGTTATTTTGTGATGCTTTAGGAGGTATATGGAGTTTTTTGTGATGCTTTGAGAGGTATATGGAGTTGTTTTTTGATGCTTTAGGAGATATACCTAGTTGTTCCGTAATGCTTTTGGAGGTATATAGAGTTGCTTTGTGATTCTTTTGGAGGTATATGTAGCTACTTTGTGATGCTTTGGGAGGTATATGGAGTTGTCCTATGATTCTTTGGGAGGTATAGTGTAACACCTGCTAAAACAACCCACTTGAGACCTAAGAACAACCTAGGATTAGTCAGAAAATTATGGGATAAATTTTTTTGTTTAAAAGTGTCTGCTACTAGGTTACAAACAACAGTTGCCACAAGCAAGGTTTAGAGGCCAAATAAAAATATTAGCTCATAGTTTTCCCATTACAACAATTATTAAATTTACAGGGTCAAAACTTAGGGTTAGAATAATCATTAAGATTAAGAGGGCAATTTCTCACTCTCCCACCCTCTGACAGGCTTAAGAGATTCAACCTATTTTTTTCAAAATTAATGCACTTGAAACCTTCTGAAAACATTCCCATTAGATAGGAAATTTTCTCACCTTTCCAGTGATATAAAGAAGTCCTCCTAACTCCCTGTATTTCAAAAGTTATGGGTCGGCGGACCTTGGGAGGAAAATTTTCCCAAGGTGGGCCGGCGGGCCTAGGGGAGAAAATTTTCCCTAGGGGCGGGTCCGAGGCCACGGTGAGAAATGTTTCCCGAGAGGAGGAGTTGGTTCAATGGGACTGGGGAGGAAATATCTTCCCAGATGCGGGCTGGCGGAGCGGGGAGAAGTTTTGGAAATTTTCCCGCTTGGGGCGAAAATCCACCTTTGCACCCGCACGTCCACAAGTCCGCAAGTCTGCAAGGGACACGTGGTGCCTCCTAAGCCAATGTAGGGAAAGTGGGGTAGTGGGGATAAAATAATTTTAACACCCAGAAGGGAGAAAAGGGTAAAATTCACCCGCTCTGTCGATGCCTCACGATGCCATGTGTTAGATGTGCATTGGATGCGGATCGGCGGGTCGGCGGGGAGAATTGGGAAATGTTGAATTTTGAAGCGCGAGGTAAAAAAAGATCCGTGCCTCTACCGACACCTCAGTAATCCACGTGTCAGTCAATGATTGGCTATGGGGATGTGGGGCCGCGGAGGAAGCATAGGAAATTTTCCAAATTTATTTTCGAAAGTGCTAGGGTTTTAAATGATCTTGCACCTCTGCCGTTGCCTCATGAATCCATGTGGCAACACATGATTAGGGTCAGAGGCCGGAGGAGTGGTGGAGAAAATTAGGAAATTTTGCCAATTTTTTTTTGAACTTAGATCTTTTTTTTTGACAACATGAAGGCTTGCGGGTTAGCGGAGTGGCGGGAAACTTCATGACTTTGCGCTCTTTGGGAAAAAAGTGAAAAAGAAATTTTTAGCCCGCGGGTCCGCCCAAGAATATTTTATTCATTTAAATTTGACAGTTAGATTATTTTTGAAGCCAAATGAAGTAAAAACTTCAGAAGGTCATAACTTTTGACTGGGAACTCGTTTTTTGGAAAACGAGGACTTTTTGGAAAGCTCTCAAAGTCCTCTTTGCACAGAAATAAAATTTTAATTTTTATAAACTTTGAAGGGTCAATTTTAAGAAAACGTTCTGCAGGCTTAAAAATGTGAACTGGTCTTTTTAGTTTATTATTATTTTTTTTGTTCAATTCGACATTCTTCTATTCTCAACATGTGAACCAGACATGGAGGATTGCTCTTGGGGAATGTTAGGATTGATTGCAAGGTATAACTTGTTAGGTTTATTTTTAATTTGAAAACTCCCAATTTGACAGCAAAACGATTGTGAAACTGTCTGATCCCGATTTTGCAAAGGTTAATGAAAACTTCTTAAGTATTTTAGTATGCTTGGGGTTGTTTTGAACTTACTTAGATTGTATTAATGTTCCAAATCCCTTCTAGGTTTGCATAGGTCATTTGGGACATTGTTTGATTAATAGTTACAAGTATTCAAGGCCAACATACAACTCTAACTTTCAAATCATACATTTCAAAGGAACAAAGTAATATAACATTTCTTCATGCGTATTTACTTTTCAATTTTTCCAAACAGAGATCTCATACTATATTTCAAACATAGGTTCCCAATGAACACCAAATTATTTGAACAAGATAACAACCTCCATTAATTCAAAAATATTTCTTTACAACTTTCTTTTTTCATTCCTCAATTTCAATATACAGAATACAATTTCCTTCTCATTCATTCAAAAACAGAAAATAAAGTACATCTCTTTCACATTTTGAATTACAAATTTCATAGCCAATACAAACATCTTTCCATCACAATAATATACAAGGTCATCCACTTCAAGTGGGAAAAGGTTACAATGAGGAATAATCTCAACAATGACTGTCAAATATGTATTTTTCCTTGCTCCAAAACAGCAACATGCAGATCCATCATTCTCCAATTTGATCACAACAAAAGCGGGGAAAGGCAACGCTCTCCACCCAACCAAGACATCAATGAAAAGGAGAATCCATCCTTCTTCATTGGCCCCGAGCCCCAACCACAATGCAATAAGAAATGTGTTTCAACTCATGGCAACAATAGGCTTCCACAACACACATGCAAATTCATATTTAAAACACAATCCAAAACAAAATTGCAGTTTGCAACCACAGATAAAAGACAACAAACAACACTCAGGCTTCCTCATGCAAGCCAAAGGAGCAAGAACTATGGGGATGCTACTTATGCCTCCCAAAGGGGGAAATGGGTATCACCACCTGATTACAAACCACCAAAAATGTAATATATAAAACCCCGACATGCTCTTATGCCTCGACAAAGTACCCCTTATTCCTCACATTTCCTTATTCCTCCTCAACCTCTTATGGCACCCCATAATGAGTAAAGAAATGCAAGCTATTTCTTTGCAAGGTGGAACCTAAATCCAAACTCCCTCCACACTTATACCTCCCTAAAACACTTATGCCTCCCACAAAATACCCCATAGTCTTCTCCTACACCATTCCTAGGCCATCTACCCAAACAGCCCACACATATGCCAAAACATTCACAACAATAACATTTCCATAAATAAAAGAAGAGCATTCCAAGAGCCAAGCTCTTACCTCTCCATGATGGAGCTGTTCCAAGTTCCAAAACAAAAAAAAAGTTGTTTCCAATGCAAGCAATCCAAAAATCAACCAAGCACAAGGATTCGACAATATTTCAAAGCTTCTCCAAAAGCAATAGCTCCCAACAACAAAATAATTTGCCCCCAAATCAAGTATGCCAAAGTGAAGCAACCCAAAACAAGGTAATGAATTCAAATTTTATAGAAGAGGGAAGAGAAGAGGATGAGGTGGACCCATGTAGGATGCCACATCACACATCCTCAACTCCAACACAAAATTCAAACTTATTCTCCAAAGCATAATAAATAGGTGGGTGAATAATATGATGATTACTTACACACTCCAAAACAAGCCCACACCCCATAAGGACTGAATTTAATAAAATGTAAGAAAGTGCAATTAAAACATTCAACTTGACTTACAAAAATGCATAATGAAAGTCTAAATTCAACTCTCCAACCATAGGTATGGTTGGTAAATAAATTTAAGAGGTATGAGACAAGTTTAACTTGTCCCACAAGCCTCCAAAATTAGCCTCCAAGGAAAATTCTAATTTCCAAGAAGGTGGAGTGTTTCATACTCTAAAATCAACTTACACATCTCTTACAACACTTAAACCAAGACCAACAACTCTATTAATTACATCCTCATGACATAATTTAATTTAATAACTTAACAACATGATTACTCACATTATAAATCACAATTTAATTAAATAATGAAAAGGGAAAACACATCACTTATAAAACACATACAACATTAACAAAAGACCAAATAAAGAAAAACATAAAGCCCCTTGGTCACATTCGAAGGTGATTCCCCATGGGAATCCCTAACAAAACCAACACACACAAACAAATACAAGTTGCCATGGTGACCTTGTTGAATTCATCTAGAATTCCAATGTGGTTGGTCTCCAATCCCCGATGTTTGTTGTGATATTTTTAACCTACAAAACACAAATACCTCCTTCGGCCTCGTGGCCATATCAGAACATCCAAATGAACATAAATATAATCCCAAAATCATATATATATATGAATCACAACAACATCAAGGCAACTAACCATATCATTTGCAATTTTATCAACAACTACATGATCATCAAATTAATTCCACTTTCTAGGTCTACTTATTATATCCAATATCACATGTCTAAATAACATCCATAAATACACCATGTCGAACAACATAGCATTATCAATATATAAAAGTTTCCAATAGTCATCATGCACCATATATGAATCAAAGTCAACAATAATCCATGATCCAACATCTAACATCATACTAAATCAAAACTATAACAATGTCCATAATATAGTCAGTAGTATCAGGATCAATAACTAAAGGTGTCAAAGGGAAGTGGGAACTACATATACAGATTTGTTTTGTAATGCTTTGGGAGGTATATGGAATATTTTTGTGATTTTTGGGAGGTGTATGGTGTTGGTATTATGATTTAGGTGCACTCATGTGGGTCTGGTTATGTTTTGTAATGTTGATGTTTGATGCTCCTCATTTATGGTAAGATGTTGATTCCATCTTGATCCTTTGTAGTGTCATCACCAATCCGGTACTATGATAATTCTTTATCGGGAACTCCTCGTGCTATGATTATTTACTAATGCACAACCTTTAGTTTGGTGGATGTAATCTGGAAACAAAACAACAACATAACACAAGAATACCATCGACTATGATAAGACGGAATGATGACAAATCTGAAATATCAAAGTAAATTATAATATTAACATGAAATTGTTACAATCTCACCCATGAGGTACTTCAAGTGTTATTGACTTCACTTGCCTTTCACCAAGACTATGGGAGAAACTTTACAATTACACCTCTTAATGGCTTCTTCAACACACCTTTAAACTGATGGCTTCCTTTGCACACTTCCTACAATATTTCTCACTACTTCCTTCTATGCTAAATGAGGGGGGTGGCCTCTCTATTTATAGAACTTCCAGGCTTATCCATCTTATCTCTAAGATAGGATAAGAAATCCACTCTGACGAATCATATTCCATACCTTAACTCTTATCTGTACATATAAGCTTATCTTTTAAGATAAGATAAACCTTATCATTTTACATGGGTTCCACATTTTTAGACTTTTTACAAATAAAATATACAAAATATTTATGACCTCACTCCTTGTCCTTATTACCAATATAATATTTCTAATTCCTAATCACGTAGACCCTACTTCTCTAATTACCCAAACTTTGACATTTTAACATTACCGGACCACTTACGACAAATATTTACTTTTTACAACATTCCTATTGTACTTTGATTGTTACCATACTCCACATTATTGGCGGCGTTGTTGGCAGCGCCGTTATCTTCTATCGGACGCTACTACTAATTATACTTAACAACATCCTATTCCTAATACATACATTAATGAAATAGAAATTACGGAGGAAAATTTTAGTGTCGACATCTTCCCCCTTCCTAGCTTCTACTCCGTCCTCAGAGTAGACTATTCTAGTGCTTGGAAAATCTTCAACTTGTCGTGGTTGACCCATTTCGTAATGGGAGTGTCATCCAATTCCTCCAGTCGGTATGTACCATTTTCATGCACAGTTGCTATTTTGTAGGGCCCCATCCATTTTGGAAGAAATTTTCTGTCTTCTTTTTTTGTATCTGGAATCATATACTAGAACCAAGTCATTCACATGAAATGGAGACCACTAGATCTTTTGATCAAAGTATTCCTTCGCTTCATTTTTTCTTATGGCTTGTATCCTTTGCTATTTCTATCATTTCCTCTAGCAAATGAAGATGTACCAACCTTTCTTTTACTGAATCACTTTCATCCATCCTTTCATTTTTCATAACTCTCACAGTGGGAATATCAAACTCAATAGGAAGAACTGGATCAATGCCATAGGCCAACTAAAATGGGGAGTATCATGTTGCTGACTTTGATGTTGCCCTATATGCCCACAATGCTGCATGAATCCTTTTATCCCATTTATGTACCTGCAATTGCATCTTTTGTTAGAATTTGACACAACACAAAATTTGTTTGTTCCACTCCGTCCATTTGTGCTTGGCTTGTATGTTGTTGCCTTCCTGTGCTTAATAGAAAAATTATTGACTAAGGCTTCTACCACCTCATTAATGAAGTGGCTTCCTTGATCTATTACAATTTCTAATGGGCAACCAAATCTGGTGACAATGCGTTCATACATGAACCTTGCCACTTCATCCATGGAAGTTGTTTTCAATGGCCTAGCTTCAACCCACTTGGTTAAATAATCTGTGGCAACTACAATATACTTATTTTGGCGTGATGTAGTTGGAAGTGGACCTACAATGTCTATTCCCCACTTTTCAAAGGGACCAAGGGGAAGAATAAGACATAATGGAGCTGATGAAGTCTTACGGTTACCATGTGTTTGACAAATATCACATGTCTTACAATAATTATAACAATCTTTAAAAAGAGTGGGCCAGTGATAACCTGCATCCAAGATCCTTCTTGCTATAAGTTGTCCAGAGAAGTGCCCTCCACATGTACCATTGTGGAATTCTTCTAGCAGTTCCTTCCCTTGATCATGTCCAACTGCCCTCTTGTACTGTCCATCAGGTCCTATTCGAAATAATACTCCATGCGAGAATAGAATATGGACGATCGCCTTGAGTAATCTTTCTCTTGGTCTTTGCATTGGCACCATCAGGAAACTTGAATTCATTCAAATAATTCCAAATATCTATGTATTCACTAGGGATTGTGTCAAGGGATAACAATGGCTGCATCGGGGAAATCATCATCATCACAAGATGATCCTAAACCATCATAGGCTCGAGAGAGTGCATCTACATTGACATGCTTCTTTCCGCCTATCTATAATATCAAATTCAAATTCTTGTAGCAAAATTATCCATCTTACTATCCTCCCCGATTGGTTAGGCTTATTTACAATATATTTTAGAGCCTCGTGATCTTACAACTAGAAATTTTTACCCTAGCAAGTAATTTCTTAACTTCTTTACAAAGACAAAAATGATAGCCAAAGCTTCTTTTCGATTGATGATAATTTACCTCAAGATTTGCTCATTTATCGCTCCCAAAGTAAATTGGATGTTCATTCCCATTTTCATCCTTTTGGCTCAAAGTACTTCCTAGTGTTGCATCTCGAGGCATCAAAGTGTACACAATGAATGGGTTGCTCTAATCTGGATTCTTCAAAATAGGTGAAGACACCGGGGCTTCCTTCAGTTGTCCAAAAGCTTCATGCGCCTTATTTCCTGGTTCATAAGTAACATCCTTCTTCAAGAACTAGGTTAGTGGCTGTGCAATCTTTGAGAAATTCTTGATGAACCTTCTATAGTAACCCACATGGCCTAAAAATTATCTCAACTTACTTCTATTCATAGGAAATGGTAAATCTTTGATTTTTGAAACTTTATCAGGATCAGTACCAATACCATCTCTGGATACAACATGCCCTAACAAAACACCTTTAGAACATCCAAAGACACACTTTGTAGGGTTTAGTGAGGCTTGTGCTTCATCTAACCTTTGAAATGTTGTCTCCATTTGGTGCAGGTGGTCCAACTTGCTCCCATAGATGCAAAAATCATCCAGAAATACTCTGATGAAGGTCCCAATGTAGGGTTCGAACACCCTATTCATCAAACGCTGGAATGTTGCTGGAGCATTACACAACCCAAAAGGCATAACTCTATAAGAAAACGTTCCCCAAGGAGTGGTGAACGTGGTCTTCAAGCTGATCTTTCTCCGCTATACGAACTTGGTTGTAGCCGCTATATCCATCAGCAAAACTATAGCACTCCTGGCCAGCTACTTCATCCAAGATCTGATCTGAAAATGGAAGAGGGTAATGATCCTTCTTTGTTGCCTTATTGAGCTTCCTGTAATCAACACAAATGCGTAGCTTCCCATTCTTTTTTATTGAGATCACAATGGGAGAAACCCATTCTGAATTCTCCATAGCAAATATGAATCCTGCATCAAGCAACTTATCTATTTCTTCTTTTACAGTCTTGGAAAAATTAGGATTCATTCTATATGGCATTTGCTTTATGGGCTTAGCACCATCTACCAGCTCAATATAATGTTCTACCCAACTTACTTGACGGAGTTCCTTGTAATCAAAAGTGAATAGGTTTATGTACCTTCGAAAGAGCTGGAGGTAGGATTCCTTCTCACTCTCCATCACAGCATCACCAATCTTTATTTGTTGGAGATGATCATCAACTTCTTCTTCAAATAATTTTATGGGGTCATGAGTTGGTGTGACTGGAAGGATATCCATGATTGAAACATCCACCTCGCTTTCTTCATCTTCAGTGTCCACTTCACTGGTACTAGAGTAATCAGAGGATGTCCAATCATCAGTTTCATCACTTGAATCCACGGGTTCTGCCTTATGATGTCGAGGGATCACGTTTATCTTCACCCTCTCTCTACCATGTCCAAGTGTCATGAAACCTTCATTCTAGTAGTTTCTTGCATGAACTCTCCTTAGCCATGGTCTTCCCAGCAGCATTGGGTACGCAATAGTACCATTTTTCATCACCTGAAAGTCTACCACACATACAACACCCATAACAGATATTGCCACATTTGAAACTACACCTTCTGGTTTAGTTTTTCCCTTATTTAATGACCTTAACATAAGTGTTGAAGGGCGATCAATTTTTAAACCCAACATATTCATTACAGACTCGGTCATTACATTAACTGCAGCACCTCCATCAACTAAGACATCATGAATTGAAATACCATTACATAATACCTCAGCTTGTGGAGCATAGGGATCCGCCTCTACCTCCAAAACAGGGACCTCAATCTCCTTCCTTCGTCGAGCATTGAGTCCACTTCGCAACTCCCGCCTCTTCTCAGAAGACATAGCCAAGAGTTGACCATATGTAATATTTACAGGCCTTTTAGACAGATCTTCCAAGATGGAGTATGGTCCTTGCCCCTGTGAAATCAGAAAATCCTGCACACCCAACTTTCTTCTCCTATGTTTCTTACTAGTTTCTTCTTTCATCTTCTTAGGATCATTTCCATCTTGATTATCTTTTTCTTTCTTTCTTTTTGTTACAAACACATCTACTTCATTATTTTTGCTCTTATCTACTACATCAAAAGAATTCACAGTGCTTTTCCTTTATCATTATCTCCTTTTGATGTAGAAACTCTATCCGGACAATTATACTTATAATGACCCTTTTATAACAACCATAACATACAACTTCAGAAATATTTCTTTTTGGACCTCTATCTCCTCCCTGAGAACTAAATTCCTTTCCTTGAAGAAGATTAATAGTTAACTGACCCATCTTTTTGAGTAAATCTTCATACTCAGTAGATGTACTAGGAGAAATATTTGTGCTCACCAGAGTGGTTGTGGATTACGGACCAAAGGTGCTGGTGTAGGCTCTACTTTAGCAACAATTTCTTTGGGCTCCTCTTCCATGCTTTCTTCTTGCCTTCTTGCAATCTCCTTTGCTTGTTCAATAGTAGCTGGGTGGTCATACTTCACTCATTGTCTCGATCTCTCGGCTTCATCCCAAGAATGAAGTGCTTTACAGAGGATATTATCCACGCCATTCATCAACCCATCCACTAATCCTTCCTTCCGGATCTGGGCATCGAGCTTCCTCCTTAGCTCTAGAACACGAGCATGATAATCCCTTATCTTCTCCTTCTCTCCTTGGGATAGCTTTTGATCTCGATCATGAGATCTCGCATATTTCTCTTTGTTCACCAAATTCTTCAAGAAAACTTTCAGTTAAATAAATCCCATGAATTTTTCACATTATCACCTAGGGTTTCAAACCACCTAAGTGTTGAACCATCCAAAAAGGTAGGAAAAAATTCAGTCCATTGTTCCCTTCTTATAAGGCCATTACAAATACAAGATCACTTAAACTCTTAAATGAAAGAAGAAGCATCTTCATTAGATTGAGCTGAAAAAATAGGAATCTTTCCCATTTTCAAAAGTAACCACCATGAAATACCAACCCACAAGTACAATCAACAAGACTTATGTGCACAAATAATTGGAATCACTATACTAGAAAGTGACTTTACACCTTTCTATAGTAAAATAGAAATGACCACGGTAACTATGGTAAAACTTGACTTACTGTGGTAAAAACTGACTTTACTGTGGTAAACACTATTCACGGTAAAAAGTGAAGTTACTGCGGTAAATACTATTCACGGTAAAAAGTGACTTTACTGCGGTAAATACTATTCCCAGCAAAAATGACTTTACCATGGTAACTACTATTCATGGCAAAAATGACTTTACCATGGTAACTACTATGCACAGTAAAAACAAGGTTACCCTCCAATTGATTTTTGACTAAGTGGGAATATCTCTCCAGAAAATCCACCAACGAGGAATGGTCCCGGCAACGGAACCAAAATGTCATCACCAATCCGGCACTATGATAATTCTTCACCGGGAACTCCTCGTGCTATGATTATTTACTAATGCACAGCCTTTAGTTTGGTAGATGTAATATGGAAACAAAACAACAACATAACACAAGAATACCATCGACTATGATAAGACAGAATGATGACAAATCTGAAATATCAAAGTAAATTATAATATTAACATGAAATTGTTACAATCTCACCCATGAGGTACTTCAAGTGTTATTGACTTCACTTGCCTTTCACCAAGACTATGGGAGAAACTTTACAATTACACCTCTTAATGGCTTCTTCAACACACCTTTAAACTAATGGCTTCCTTTGCACACTTCCTACAATATTTCTCACTACTTCCTTCTATGCTAAATGAGGGGGTGGCCTCTGCATTTATAGAACTTTCAGAGCTTATCCATCTTATCTCTAAGATAGGATAAGAAATCCACTGACGAATCATATTCCATACCTTAACTCTTATCTCGTACATGTAAGCTTATCTTTTAAGATAAGCTAAACCTTATCATTTTACATGGGTTCCACATTTTTAGACTTTTTGCAAATAAAATATATAAAATATTTATGACTTCACTCCTTGTCCTTATTACCAATATAATATTTCTAATTCCTAATCACGTAGACCCTACTTCTCTAATTACCCAAACTTTGACATTTTAACATTACCGGACCACTTACGACAAATATTTACTTTTTACAACATTCCTATTGTACTTTGACTGTTACCATACTCCACATTATTGGCGGCGTCGTACTGGCAGCACCGTTATCTTCTATCGGACGCTACTACTAATTATACTTAACAACATCCTATTCCTAATACATACATTAATGAAATAGAAATTACGGAGGAAAATTTTAGTGTCGGCAGTAGCTTCAATAATTGTTTGGTGTTAAGTGAAACATTTATATATGTACTTGTTGGGAATCCCATGTTATTATAGTTTTCTTATGTTACAAGTAATTTTATGTGAGAAGCATGTATGTGACAAGTAATATGTTGTGAGATATATGTATGCTCTTTCCATGGTTTGGTTGAGTTCTTGTGATGTGATATAGTTGTGAAAGTACATATCATGATGTCTTGTGAACCATTAGTGTTGTGTTTGGCCCTTATGTGGTATTGTGATGTCATTTTTGTTGGGCACCCACAAAAATAAATAAACTAAAATCTTAAAACAATGAAATATTAAGAGCTTGAGATTGATAAATACTATTAATGGAAAAGAGTAATTATGTAATGGGTAAGTGCACGAAGTTGAGGGGCCAAAAAGAGGACAAAACCCGAAAAAAGAAAAAAATGCGACGCATTCTATTATAACGCGGTCACATTTTAAATTTTCAGGTTTGGGATTTACCGAGGCATAATGCGTATGCGTTATGCCTACTATAAAAAAAAAAAAGAGGCTCGAGCCTCTATCATTTTATCTCCCTCAAATGTGAGTTTCAGAGCTTAACCGTGCCCTTGCGTTTTTTCATTCAGCTAGATCTCAAGCTCAAAGGATCGTTTGGATCACTGGAAGATCCGAATCAATAATGGTACCATAGAGAAGAGGTAAGCACAATTATTTTCTCAATATTATGTGTCAGCAGGGGCGAGAATCATCGTAGTCCTTCCTCACTCCAAGTAGCCTCTTCCACAAGGTCCACAGTAAGGGCAAGATTTCATAACGAGGCTTCCCATCCAATCATGAACAATGTTATGCGGTACCATCTCTAACGTCCACTGCGGTGCACTTACACTCCGATGAGTCCTCGGTGATTTCCCCCATGGAAATCCCGTGTTATGTTGGCTAGGAAGACAATCGCTTTTACAAGAGCTTGTAGTTATAATCAACTGCTCCTCCTTCATCTTGGATTTCTCAATGCCAAAGCCTAGGTCTATGATGGTGGATTTGTCGTGATTGGGATTTCTCTTCTCGTCGAATAAGCGGGATGGTCATGCCTTGTTCCAAATCCCAATTCCAAAAAGGTAAGGCGAAGGTGTCATCCTCTAACAATTTTTCCAAAATGTGTTCCTAGAAGTAGAGATAATAGCAGAATGTCGGGAAGAAAAAACCAGCTACAATAGACTTTGAAGGGCTTTTCGGTCTACCCCATGTAGTAGTCAAAGTGGACATTGGCCTGATGAGTAAAATTCCTTGGGCGATACTCTTAAATGCGGCATGATAGTGGAGTTCGTAGTAAACATACGGTGGGTGTTATTATCCCGATAAAATTTGCATATTGGCATAAATTCCCACATCCTTCCACACCATGTATATGTGGTAAAAATTTCAACGCTTTGGTTTCTTTTATTTGTGCGATTGAAAAATCAACATTTTTGTAAAAATTATGCAAAGTTGCTTACGTGATTTAAAATGAAGTTTTGTCAATTAATAGTGCATGCACCCACCATTTCTGCTATCGCTTGACACATGCCATTACATCATTTGGAACCTATGCATTTAATTATATTTCTGCCCATGATTTAACAAGTTTAGGTGGGGCCCTCTCATGCATGGTATGCATACGTTCATGATGGGGCATGGATGTCGGGTTGTGCATTTTATTGGGAAGGCGGAGGCTATTCTCTTGATAAAATGCACCCATAGTCTCGTCTATCGCTTGACACATACCATTACATCATTGAAACCTATGCATTTAAATATATTTTCGCCCATGATTTGATAGGTTTAGGCAGGGCCCTCCCATGCATGATATCCATACGTTGATGATGGATTATAGATGTCGGGTTGTGTATTTTATAAGGAGAATAGCCTCCGATGTAAACATAGTATGATATCATGAGATATTGAATATCTTAACACTTACACAACTATCTACGAGACCATTGGCACTTGGAAGGGTCTCTCGCAACAAGACCAAGACTAAAAAGGAAAACTTTTTTTTCTTCTTGGAATTGATATCCGTGTTAAGGCGAGTGAATAAGCGTTTATGTGCCATTATTGTGCATTTGTTCCTATTTGAATCAGTCATGTATTTCCAACATATTGTACTCAACATTGTTAGCATCTTCGAAGTTACAACTAATTCTATAATAAAATTTCCATTTTGTCATTATGTCAACCACGTGGTAGATACCATCACTTCCATTATAGTCATTTATACAACTCATAACAATGCCATTGCATAACGACAATCCTTATCTATCACACAAACTGGTAGGGCCCACGTCTCTCCACCAATCAAAAAATTAATAATGTTTAACACTTTTTGGTATTGATTTTTGATTGGAGAAGAGTGTGGACCCCACTAGGTTTGTGAGTGCTAGATAAGGTCATCTTTGCATAAGAACACCCTTGGTTAAAAAACATTGTTAAACACTTTCCTAGGATATTTTGTTTTGTAAGTATGTTGTGTCTTGTTACACTATACCATTGGATCCACATAAGCTATTAGTATTAATTACAAAAATTGGCCTTTACCTCATCATTCGGGGATGAGTTCAAAAACTTGTTATATGAAGAGTATCTTCCAAGACACGGGCATCTATTGATGTAAGTTTTATTTTTAGAATTCTTGAAAAATGTGCCTCCAAAATGAGTGACAAAGTTGTTTGAATTCCTTCCATTACATAATGATCTATTTCATTAAATTTTACATTTATCAGTAACTAGATTGGATATTTTACATTAGTTGGGTAGTTTGTTGGATTTTTCCCAAAGGTCTTCCACTACGTAATGATTCATTTCACTGAATTTTACATGAATTGTAACTAGATTGGATATTTTACTTTAGTTGGGTATATTTTTGGTGACTCCCTCAAAATGAATGCTTGAGCTTTTGGTCCACATATTGTACAAGAAAGGATGATACATACACAAATTGTGAAGACGACTTGATATAAGTTTCCTATGGGTGGGGATTCAAAGTGTTTTTGATGACTTAAACATATTTCTTAGATTATGTAATGCCCACTCCTCTTCGACACTTATTATACTATGATTTTGCTTATTGTTGAGTAGAGACATGGACATTATTATTATTATATTTTTATTAGCATGTTATTAGAAAGTATGGATATTTTTATTATTGATATGTTGTGACTCATATTGTGGATTGTATGGACTTCTAGAGGCATGGATAGATGTTTCAGTACTGATGATGATCTAGTGTTTTACTTTATATATACTAACACTTTGGATTCTTGACATATTGATTATGTTTGGATGATCGGGCTAGTCTTGTGATCTCATTGATGTTGGTGCAAATGGTAGAATTGAAATATTTAGAAATTGTAAACAATTGATAGAACTGCTTAACCTTGATGATGATTTAGCTACATGTAATGCACACATTTTACACACACAAATACAACAAGTAAAAATACCGAGAATAAATTTTTTTGACTTACATTGCTCACTACAAAACACCACAAGGGTTCCAAGTAGAGAAACTCAATAATGCATAAGACACTTACATAAACATGAACCCACTCATACAATAGGATAACATAGGGTACCCATCAATGTCATACTCAAATGACATAAACCAAGAAAATGACCCGATTCTGATAACAAACACCGAGTAGGTATACTCCATGACATGGTGCTTTTTATAGTTTACATCTTCATTACATTTAGGTTTCCATTGTATGACTTTATAGTTTTCAAGAGAATTAAACACATAAGGTTTAAAATTTCCTACTTTACAATCTTCAATTACTTTACTTTGTAGGGAAATAGTCTTTAAAGGAGAATGCATAATTGATTCCTTTATCAAATTCCATTAATTATCCATAGATAATTTGTTAATTAATGTCAATTTTAAACAACTATGAGTCTCCCAATAACTTGTTCTTACGTTCAAGGTTTGTTTCTCAAAATATGTTTAATCGTTTGCCAAAAAAATTTATAAAATATTTGAATGTATGATAATCCAAGGGTTTTAAATTTATTACGCTGCAAATGGAAAACTAAAGTACAAGAATTATGAAGGACAAAGTGAGATAAACCATGCCTGGGAACAATGAGCGAAGCTGGTATGAGGGGCACCAAGTGGTTTACACTCGCGATCCATTGAGACCACCATTTTTGACTCATGATGCCGAGATAGCCACATGAAAATTTCAGCCATTCATTGTGCACCCATGCCTCATCAAAACACCATTTTTGCTTTTCAAGTTGTCATCCCAATCTATGAGACCGCATTTTCATTATGCAATAAGTCAAACAATTGACAAGCAATCTAAATGCTTCCACATTTTACATACATGTCTATCAGGGAACTTGCAACTACAACATCTGACCAAAAACCAGATTATATTGTTCGTACCCTGTTCCAAAATTCTTATTTTTCCACGGGCTGAGATTATGCTAGAAAATGTGATTCTTTATCATCATCTCTACTGGCTTTAGAAAGCAACGAAGGGCAACAATAGTATTAGAAGAAACCCAACCCAAACTCGTCTCCAACATAAATGGATGTGGGGTATATACGATACGACACACTGTAGGGGATGAATAAAATGGGATCACAAATGTCATTACATGGTTGAAACTAGTAGCTTTAAGCTCTAAAATTTGTGGATCTGAAAAGAACAACAACTCAAATGAACAAATCAATGACGTGGAAGTAATTTCATTTTGCTTCTATACATTTTGCTTCTGCTTGCAACATATAAATTCTTTTCAACAAACCCATTTTTTACATATCCTGCTATCATTGCCATCTATTTTGACCCAGGCTAGGAGGGTGCTGGAAAAGGTTGTGGAAATATGGATTTGCACCTACCTGTCATATTTTCTTGAAATTTTCTAAGACTTTTCAACAAACTCATTTTTGCATATCCTACAGTCCATGACACTTCTTTGGAAAACAAGAACGACACCATTTCATACATATCCTGACACCAATGCTTTCCAAAAACCACATTCTCTTTTATTTTTATATTTTTACAACATTTTGTCAAATAGTTCACCGCCATGTGCAAGGTTCCACATTTTGCATACGCATCTTCCAACACATTTACATTAAAACATCGATAAATTTCCTCCATCTTTATGCTTTGATGGATGTTCATACCCTGTTCTAGAGTGGCGTTTTGGCACAGACTAGGAGTGTGTGGCAAAGTGAACGAATCAGGTTGAGAAACTATTTGTTGCATATGTGAACCAGTGACTGTCCCGTGAGGAAAACTATTCCCCCTACATTTTGTCATCACCGCAACCTTCCAAATACTACAAAATTTACATGTTTCCTTGGGTTTCACGTGGTTATAGCCTCTATCTCTCAAATTAAAGCACTTGAATTATTATGCAAGGAAATTGAAAGGTCTAAAATCAGCTCGGGATGTCAATACCTCTTTCAAGGAGACCACATGCTTCCACATGGGTTACATGCTTTCTCCAACAAGCCATGTAACTCCCTCTAGCGTCTTCCCACCCCCTTTTTTTCAATTGATTCCATTTTAAATGTTTTAATACATTTCCCTACCCTTATAAGAGCATCATCCTCGATGCGACACAAGGATAATATTAGAAGAGGGTACTCACAAGCAAGGAGGAAACAATCATGACCCATGTCTCCAGTGAATGATACATGTAGCAAAGTGTGACTACAAGGGAGAAGGGTAGTTTGACAAGTTCTTAATGTTTTGTGAAGATTTGTAGTTCTCTTTTACTTTATCAATTAGTTAGTATTTTCCTTTACTTTATTTCTTATTCTCAAGCTCTTAATATTTCATTGTTTTAAGACTTTAGTTTATTTATTTTTGTGAGGGTGCCCAATAGAACTAACATCAAAATACCATATCAGGGCCAAACACAACACTAATGGTTCACAAGACATCATGATATGTACTTTCATGACTATATCACATCACAAGAACTCAACCAAACCATTGAAAGGAACATACATAGTTCACATAACATAGTAGATGTCACACACACATGCCTGACACAATAGTACTCATAACATAAGCATATTATAAAAATACGAGAATACCCACTAGTGCACATACAAAAGTTACACACAACTTGGGACAATAATTGTAGCTACATAGTGTCAAGATGGAAACAACATCATACCAACAATGAGGAGCATCAATCCTCAACATCACAAAACACAACCAGACTCACAAGAGTACACATAAATCATAACACCAACACCATACACCTCCCAAAACATCACAAAACATCTCCATATACCTCCCAAAGCATCACAAAAACTCCTTATACTTCTCAAAGCATCACAAAACCACTACATATGCCTCCCCAAGCATCACAAAAAAAAAACCTCCAAGTGCACTAATCACACAAACACAAGTCTCTTATGTCTCCCTGAAGTCTCTTATGTCTCCCTCAAGTCTCTTATGTCTCCCTCAAGTCTCTTATGGCTCCCTCAAGTCTCTTATGTCTCCCTCAAGTATTTTATGCCTCCCTCAAGTCTCTTATGCCTCCCTTAAAGGGGTCGGTCACCCTATGGCCCTAGGCACATAGATTCCGAAACCCCTAACCCAACTCGACATAATAACTCGATGTTCAACAACCCATTAGTTATCTGTAACTCCTTGGGGCGTACCCCCATACAATGAATTGGTTCCATAGGTTCAACCACTCCGTGGTGAATCCCATGACCCTATTCCAACACATTACGACATTAGAACCAGCATAACAATTTGTTTCAAATTCCAAGTGGAAAAAATCCCAAGCCTTGGGCTAGGCTATTAAGAAAATTTAAACTTGATACACAAATTTAAAACTAAGAAAAACAAATGGCCAAATAGCCATAGTTAGTACAAAAATCCACATGTTAGTGCAATAACCAAATAAAATGCCCAAAATACAAGAACACATAAATCAAGAAACTACTGGTTCTAACAAGAAAAGAGATAATGATCAATTTATGAATAAAATACGTATAGAGAAAATAAAAATTACAATCACTATGTGGCCTCATACAACCACCAAATGGGTACTCATCGAGTTGCTAGCATTGGTACATTGAGCCTCAGCTCGTAAAATGACCTATCAAATAATACAACTGTCACAATATCTTCTTGAATCATCCCTCCATACTCTAACAAGGCTCAACATGGTCAAAATCACATTGGATTGCTTGATGGACAACGCAATAGGAGAGAGCACGGGACACTAGTTTGCATAAGTTGAGCCTAAGGTGGTGCACATCCATAATATACTGAGAAAGATCAAATTATACTAAACAGATAGAAGTGGGTTTTAGTCTATATAAGAATCCACTTCCTCACTCGTACTCCACTCAAGATTATGAAAACTTGGTCCACTCCTCCTCTCTCCACACATACACTCTTAAATAATTCCTTCCTTAGGGTCGTCTAGTGTAAGGTTCACAACATAACACATAACTACATCACTCACACAATGGTAATTCACGCACATTAACCATAACATCTTACGCATGGTATATATATACAGGGTACAACACAATCATTACTTTCATGGGTTACGATACATCACGTTTCCACATAATGCACCCAAGGTGCAAGTACTACACAATAGGGGTCATACAATCCCCATATGCCCCTAATTCATGACATGAATCATCTCATATTACACAAATTATATGCATGATGATGTTTCACTCGGAATGTTTCGTTCCTTTTAGAAACAGAGATAAGGGTTGGGGCTAGGAGGAATACCGTAGAATGTCGAGATGATGTGCGCGTACCGTAGAGAAAGATCGGGCACGATGCGAAGAACTCCTTTTTGTCTTGGAAGGAATACGATTATTCATGGAGATGCAGTCCAAGAGCTCGATGGCAAAGGCGTAACCGAGGTAGGATGGTCGGCACATAGCGAGATCAAATCAGCCGAGTATCACAGGCTCTGGTATCCGGTGCGCGATCCTTGGCTTACTCTCCTTGTCTCTTCACTTGTCTCTGCTCGGTCAAGTAAAGATGGGTTCTCTTGATCGCTCCTGATGCTTTTTTTTTTATTCAAAGAATCCTTTCCTCTGATCCAAAAATGAAATTCCGGTCCCTTGTTTTTGGTTTGGGGAGGCCATTTACAGGGAACCGATGGCGGTTACGTAACCGACGGCGGTCGAGTAGGAACCGGCATCGGTAAGGAAAAAGTAGGCTATTTTTAGTAAAATAGCCCACCTTCCCTGCTTTTCTCCCGAGAGATTAGTTGCGGGCTTGGTCAAGTGACTAGAAGGTCGGTTTTGGGTGCGAGAAAGGGGTCATTAGTCATGGGTGTAGGTATAGACCAAGTTTTAGGTCTTAATTAGGTTAGTTTAGGATTAGGGCTAGGTCATGATGAGGTGGCAAAATGAGGTGGTAGGTGAGGTGATGGGGATTTATCAATTACAAGGTAATTAATAAATAATTGTGTAAGGTTTAGGTAATGAGGTTAGGTTGCGAAATGGGATGCGGGTCACAAGGGGTCGTAAGACACGAATTTGGTGTCTACATTAGCCCCTTATTGTCATGTAGCTTGTGTTGTAAAGCTGCGCGGACAATAATATGAAGTGGTTTCTCCTGTTAAGGATATAGGTAATCCCCCTCAAATCTAGCACAGATTGAGCGAACGGGAAATCAGGGATAGGGTTGATAAAGGGTGAATGTTGTAGAGGGGATGGTAAGGTGGTGGGGTAGGTCCAAGGAAGCAGACGCATGTTGAAATGCAATCGTACGACTAGGGTACATGATTTGACTAGCAAACCAGCAATGTATAGGCAAAGGTCGATAGTTTATCCAAACAAGGGTGATATAATCCTGGTATCCAAGGCATAGGAAGTAGCTCCAGGGTATATAACAGGTAAGGTACAGGAACGTTTAGGCATGTTCGGCAGTACCAAATGGTTGGTTTGGTTGAGATAAACGTCTCGGTCAGGTTCAGGCAAAGCTGGTCGACAGATCAAGTCAAGGACCCTAATCATGCTAAAACACGAACAGGTGAGCTCGATTGAACAAAAGGTACATGATGGATGGATAAAATAAAATGTTGATTGTGGGTATGGTATTGAAGTGATACGGCCATGGGTCGGGCCAAGTTGTTGGGTTACGGCCCTGGGTCAAATGGATGGTTAGGGTGAGGCCTGGGGCGGGCCAAATGGGTAGGCCGAGGCCTTGGGTCGGGCCAAATGGGTAGAGCGAGGCCTTGGGTCGGGCCAAATGGGTAGGCGAGGCCTGGGTCGGGCCAAATGGGTAGAGCGAGGCCTTTGGTCGGGCCAAATAGGTAGGCCGAGGCCTCTGGATCGGGCCAAATGGGTAGAGCGAGGCCTTGGGTCGGGCCAAATGGGTAGGTTGAGGCCTTGGGTTGGGCCAAATGGGTAGGGCGAGGCCTGGGTCGGGCCAAATGGGTAGGATGAGGCCGTGGGTCGGGCCAAAGTACAATAGGCCGAGGCCTTGGCGAGGCCTCGGGTCGGGCCAAATGGGCGAGGCCTGGCCTGGCCGAACAGGTAGGCCGAGGCCTGGGTCGGGCCGAATAGGTAGGTTGAGGCCTTGGGTCGGGCCGAATAGGTAGGCCGAGGCCAACAGGTAGGTCGGGTCGGGCCAACATGGGTAGGTGAGGTTGAGGCCTTGGGTCGAGGCCTTGGAATAGGTAAACAAATGGTGTTCAAAGAAAGGTGGTATAGGCGATATGTGGTTAAAAGGGGCAAATGGTAAATAAGGGAAAAAATAAAAATAAAAAAATTGGGGGAAAGTTGGAAGAAAAACCGATGTCGATTCTACATGACCGATATCGGTTAAGGGACCGATACCGGTTCATTAGGGCAAAATGAAAACGATATCGGTTAAGGGCGAAAAACCTATAAAAAAAAAAAATACGGCTTGTCATTATCGCTACTTTTGTTATTTCAAAACCAAATTGATTTGTCTCGACGTGGAGAGTTGAGATTGGAGGTTTTATTGAGTGAGGTGGAGCTATTTTACTGGAGGAGTGAGTTGTTTGTGGGCCCGAGTGAGGAGGAGGCAAGCAGCTTGATTGATTGGCCGGGACCCAAAGCAGATCGTAACTGGAGCTATGGCACAGTGCAGAGGAGGAGCAGGAGGGGTGGACCACCTGACCACCACCACCCATCCCACCACGACGACGTGTCGTCAGTCGGGTAGGTTCGGAACTCTTGATTTTGTGCATTTGAATGGTATTAAGCTAAATTGGGGGTTTGGGTAGGAATTTACATGTTTTAGAAAATAATGAGTAAATGGACGTAATTTGAAAAACGAAGAGGATAGATGGGTAAAATAGGGCAAGGCGGCTGGGTGGGTAGGTTTTTAGGGTGTTTGGGTGGGTAGATAAGTAGAAAAATGCAAAAATGTGGGTGGGGGGGCCGCGCGGGGTTCGGCTCCGGAAAACATACGACTGACCGATGTCGGTTGCTAAGCGACCGACATCGGTCGCAAAATTTTGGGGACGGGTGGTGGTGGAGGGTGCGTTGGGGATGGACCGGCGTCGGTCGTATCGGCCATCGGGTTGGGTTTGTGTGGTTTGTTTGTTTTGTTTTGGGTTGGGTGGGTTTTTGGGTTTGGGTTGGGCTTGTTTTGTGTTGGTGTGTTTTGGGGTGTGGGTGGGGTTTGTTTTGGGTGGGGTGGGTTTGGTTTTGGGTTGGTTTGTTTTGGGTAGATTTTGGGCTTTGGGTCGGGTAGTGGTTTGGGTGGGTTGAGTTGTGGGTAGATATGGGATTTGTATGGGTTGGGGTTGGGTGGGTTTTGGGTTGGGTGGTCAAGGTAGGTTGCAGAGGGGGTGGTAGAGAGTGGGGTGTGGTCGGGGGATAAAAGGGGGTTTAGAGGGTAAAGTAGATGTTGTGATAAAGAGTAGGTCTAAGGATGTGGGTTGGTTTTGCAGGCACGTCAGCAGTTGACGATGCGGGATAGGATGCCCCCGCTGTTGGTGCGGATGCGGCCACACGTATCTGCGGCTCATTGGGTGATCATGCGCGAGGTGGGACTCGGCGGAGTCCAGTGATACAGAGCTATTGATAGAGATCACAGCCTGATGGTCACCCTCATCGAGAGATGGGATCCGGCGACCAATGTGTTCCATCTCCCGACCGGGAGATGACTATCACATTGGAGGATGTGTATCGCATCCTTCGACTGCCGATCGAGGGAGAGGCAGTGTTCCAGGTAGATTTGGAGACGGCGATGGACAAAGCATCCTGCAGGTTTTTGGAGATGCAGCCGCGCTACTTACCTATCACAGCGCGAGTATCGGGTATGGTGACATGTACCGTGCGCACCACCACACGAGACACGACCGGGTGTGGCCGATGATGATTGGGATCACCGCTTCACCCTCCTGACTCGAGGGAGGCCGCTTTCCACAGAGCATTGATGGGGGTGTTGCTTGAGATGGTGGAGGAGCATACTGCTTATATGCATGGGCACCAAGCAGTATATGGTTGCAGCCTATACAGAGAGCTCTGGGGTTATCGCCGGATGCGGCGATTTGGTATTTGTTCGACTTTTTTACTTCACTGTTGGGCATATGAGCACATCATATGCATCGATCAAAGAGGGCTGCCCAAAAGCAGCCTGTGGCCACAAAGTTATATACAAATACGGCTTTCAGAGGTGGTTGGGAGTCGTGGGGCAGCCACACGAGCAAAGGCCATGGGAGAGACGCCTACTATAGGCATTTATTAGAGGGCCTGACAATGGTAGATATTGTATGGAGACCTTACAGAGGTCATCACCCTCATGGAGGAGCCCCACTTACAACAAGGCCCGATCCAAGACACATTCGGATAGCAGAGGATTCGAGGCCGGGAGAGTACGAGAGGATACCCCTGAGAGGGCACGCAGTGCAGATGGGGCTGCGACAGGACGAGCCACCTCCCTTCCCTCAGTACAGGAGGGATGATGTAGAGGCCCCACTGCCTGCACCACAGCCCTTGGATCCAGATTGGGTTGCTGAGAGGCCAGCAGATGACACAAAGAGATGATGTGGTCAGACAGAGCATACATGGTGTGGTGGTAATGGGTCGAGAGCGGCGAGGGTAAAGACACCCGCACAGCCAGACTTGGCAGCTGTGACGGCAGAGAGAGATCAGCTCAGGGGTCAGGTGCAGCTCTTACAGGGGTAGCACTTGCTCTGCAGCAGCAGTAGATAGGGGTCTTACAGGGCAGCCTAGCCCAGCTCGTGACATGTGCACAGTATGTGCAAAGACCACCACCCACAAAGAAGCCACATGTGCAGTGCAGCACAGCATGCAGCAAAGCAGCAACAGTGCAGAAGAAGCATGTGCACCAGTAAAGCAGCACCACGGCCATCAGGCACCATCACAAAAGCAAGAATGCAGCACCAAGCACCACAAAGCAGTGGGGGCATTAGTATTAGGTGCCAGGGGACCAGCCCCAGCTCCTTCAGTGGCTCGAGAGTGCTATATGGAGGTTAGAGCGGAGGCCCGATACTATCGTGATATTCTGATGGTACCGGAGTTGAGTATCGCCTTACGCAGCTCATGAGCAGCGCAGACCTCTCACAGCCAGAGATCTCAGGGAGGTGCAGCCACAGCCGGCGTGTCTGTGACAGGCAGGAGGCGAGAGGCACCACAGGGACCAGCGGGGAGAGGTGCTGAGGGCGGTGGGGAGAGCTGAGGGAGCCCGACATGGTTTTTGTATTTGTATATTGGATATGGGCACCGGTCTGCGAACCGGTTATGTTTATAGAGGCCTGCGTGCCTACATATTACTCATTTATTCATTCATTCATTTATCAGTATACTGCCTCATGAGCCGAGCACGGTCAGACAGCTTGGTACCGGCCTCGCGAGCCGAGTATATTTTTGATATGAGGGACCGGCCTGCGAGCCGAGTCGAGATTATTGATAGTTATGCGGCCTCGCGTGCCGGCTTTGTTGGATTATGAGATCACAGAGGCCCCATGTAGGCACAAGTGTATATTTGAAAACTATATATATATATAGAGATGATGTTTTGATCCACATGTTGTGTTCAAAATGTTTTTAAGTATTTTGTCGATGGTTTATGATATAGAATGTATGATGAGTTTAATTGACATGTTGATATATGGATGATGTGTTATATGATGAAATGTTGCATGTTTTGGTGCTGGTTTTGGGACATTGTTATATATGTATCTGATGAGTTGGATCCAAATGATGTATAGATAGATAGTTTTTTGTTTTGTTTTGGTATCCTTAGTTGATGACTTGTTTGTTTTTGTAAAATAGATGATGTTAATGAAATTGTAATGATATGTGTGGTGGATGGACAAATATGGATAATGGTGATGAGATGCAGGAAAAGAGGCGGGCGCGACAAAAATTAGGTAAAAAACGAAGAAAAGAACCATGTTTCAAAAAGGCAGGTGTATAACCGATATCGGTTAGATAACCGACGGCGGTAGTTAGTAGACCGATATCGGTTACATAACCGATACCGGTTATTTAGGTATGAGCTTTTCTAAAAATAAAAAGCTAGGTGGCAACTTAAGTTCTAATTTTGAGAGCCATGCAAGAAGTTAAATACGTGAACGCGACGCTTTTGACGACGATCGAGACAGTAATTGCATGAGAAATTTGAGTGATAAGGAGAAAAGAGACAGGAAAGTGAATGTGTTCGAGATTCGTAAGCGTAAAGGTGAATTTGAAAAAGGGTGGTGATCATGGCGTAACGAGGAGAAGCATCCAGCAGGCAGGGACAAGAGGGAAGACAAGGGCCACCTCAAGCTACTGCAACCCAAGAGGTAAACGTTTTGGTTGTGATTTGATTTTTGCATGTTTTGTGAATAAGATGGGGAGAGTAGGTGGGTAGATATGAGAAAGAAAAGATGATAACAAGGGTTATAAATGAGGTGAGTGTTACGTGGTAGGTAATCAAGGGTTTCGGGTATGTCTGTGTATACAGAGAGGAATAAACGAGCAATTTATTGTCGTAGGTGGTTGTTTAGGCAAGGTGTATGAAAGCAATGTTGACCGATATCGGTTAGGATAACCGTATCGTTACTCAACCGTACCTGGGTTAATCATAAACGATACGATTGGCTGTCAGAGGAATTTCAGAATTTGAGAAAACCCGGGGATTGGAGGAATTGAATGGTTGTTTGTTATTTGGATGTATGCAGGCAGAGGCAGGGTTGAGGATGAATGATAGTGTACACGCGCTGTTGTCACGAATCCGAGTGGATGTAACGCCAGCTGAATGGACATTGATAAATCATTTGGGGTTAAGTGGAATCCGCTATTATTCACGAATCGCACGTAACCATGCTATGTTACATGCGTTGATTGAGAGATGGAATCCTGAGACAAATACCTTCTATCTCCGCCAACAGGGAGATGAAAGAATATGGAAGATGTGTTCCGTATTTTGAGACTCCCTATTACAGAAAACCAAGATATCGTGCATTACCTAGCGCGGCGCTGGGAGCGATAATAACAAAGATTTGGTCCATACGCACGAGATTTAACACAATGAGGTTTGTCATTCACATATGGGATAATGTATGCAAAGACACCCCGAGGAGACAAGGTTAGCAAAGTGATATTAATGATAGCGGTAGGGTATTACGCATTACCGAGAGGCTGATGGGGGAAGATTTCCAAAGGCATTGATGTGTGTTATTTGGGAGATGATAGAAAGGAACGTGACTTTTGCATGGGCACCCGCATATTTGGCGGAGCTATACAGGGTCTATGGGCTTCAGTAGGTGAAATCACAGTGACGACGCCCGGATTGTTCATACTTATTACACTCGTTGGGCCTATGAGCACATTGTTTGTGTGCGACCAATAGCCGACCCATCCAATGTGAGAGACCGGAGTACGAGGTCGGGATTCGACGATGGGTCCATGTATGTAACAAGAGGCAAGATCTCGTGCCGTGACGGTGACATTGAGTATTACAGCGTGTATGGGAGAGGGTGATGATTCATGGATATCTCTGTTGGAGGCCTTACGGGAACTATATGGTAACAGAGAACATAGCCGAGGAGTTCGAGGGGTGTAGAGCGATTGAGGTGGATCGCAGGCACAATGTGCCAGTGTGAATATGAGAGGATTCCTATAGATCGCGTGCGTACAGCGACAATTTGGATTTGTGCAGGATATACCCCAGCTTATAGACCTATATGAGGATCGATGCAGAGGCAAAGATTCTCACCTCCCCACCCAACACCTCCGTAAGGGCTCAAGAGGAAGAAGAAGCCGATCGCAGGTAATGGATGCAGAATGACAGAGGCCTATAGATTATGGTGGGTAGCAGAACTCTGAGGTGTACGTGATCGTCCCGACATAGCGGTGATTACAAAGCAGAGGGATCTGCCTCAGCAGTTTGGTTCAAGAGCTCCAAACGCAGTGAATGAGACAAGAGGATTGTTAGTGGTCATGAGTCACTAGCAAGGAGAGACTAGAGGCTGGAGTCCTCCATGCGAGAGGGCGTATTCATATGTTACAGGAGAGATTGGCAGATCAGTGGGCGGTACCAATAGCCGTGGTACCTTTGAGGACAGAGAGGCCTGGCGAGAGGGGTCGACGATCACGATCATCACCTAGTTCGGGATGAGGCGTGAGGGTCTAAATAAATGTTAGCAAGGTATAAGAATAAATAAGAGTACCGACCTGCGTGTCGATGATAGAGAAGATGTATTTGTTTAACATCTAAATAAAACGAGATATGTATGTTGATTTGAGTTATAATAATAAGAATGTTTTCGTTTTGACTTTCGGTGTTTTGAAAAAGGATAAAGAGGAATGTGATTAAATAGAAATACACAAAAATATTTATATTTACCACACATGATAGGTTATGGTAGGGGATGGTCGAGCTAACCTTGGGAGACCCCATGTCTCCGAAGTGCTGCCTACATAGCCCATTGCACAAAGCAAGGAGGGGCCTCAGACCGATGTAGTTCTCCCTTAGGATCAGGGAGAGGTGAATTCAGGCAATTTGGTATGGTTTAGGCAATTGGTTGGTTGGTAAGAATATTGATATTAATATTGGTAAGGTAAGGTTGTTGGTGTCGGTAATGAATTGGTGATGTTGTAAAAGGTATAAGGGAAGTGAAAGTTAGCCTACCCAAGTAGAAGGGAACCATGTCCTGATTAAGATCAACACACAATCCTAGATGCGAGGCAAAGTGGAAAGAGTGCTCCGTAGGTGAAAAGAGCTAAACAAACCACACAACGTAGAACGAGCTTGAAGCCCTAGGTACCGTGCATAGACGAGAAGTCAATAGGTGAAAAGAGTCAGATGATCACAATATATCGGGTGTATGTTACGTCCCTTGAGTCAAAACAAATGGTGAGGTGAGGTGGATGATATAGCTGAGGTACAAGAGAACTTGTTACAAAGTGAGTGTTCGATGAAAGAGAACCTACCCTAAATAGACAAGTCCATGACCCAAAAAGTTTTTTTTTGAATGAGGCTTTTATTTGATCGAATATAGACCGATCGATGCGGGAAGTCTACAAGGGATATTGATTGTACTATTTCTTGAGGTCTTCAAAGTCGATCAATGCGAGAAGCTTCGATAAAGGCCGACGTGTATAGCTGTCCTTCGAGGGAGCAAGTCTATTTATAGTAAAGAGATATGATTTTAGTGCATAGCTGTCCTTCTGGGGAGCAAACTTATATATAATAAAGAAGAATAGTTTGGCATATAGCTATCCTTCGAGGGAGCATTCTATATATAATTTAGATGACTAGATGTTCTTTTGGCGTGAAGCATCTAGTTTGGTAGGAAGTTTGACTCAAGAAAATCCCATAAGAAAGGTGGTATTTTAATACTTTGAAGTCATGGACTAGACTAAAAAGGGGAAGGCATCGTTTGAGGGAGGTGAGAAGTGAGCTTGATTTTATTATGAGATGAGGAAACAAAGTGTATGTAAAGTGGTAAATGAGCTCAAGGACGAGCAAAGAGGTAGATAAGAAGTGATATAACACTAAATTCAACAAAGAGAATGGTCGAAGATGCAAGGCATTAGGGGTTCTGTGCTCAGTTTACCATTGCGAAGCTAAACGATAAGTGCCTGATCCATAAGTGTGAGTGATTATATAAGGCCCAATCCAATCGGGAGCAAATTTTCCACGTTTGCTCTTTTCTAGTTTGGTTACATGTTGATTCTCTTTGAGGACAAGATCACCAACCTTAAAGGTACGCTCATGAAGTCGCTTATCATAAGCACGCTTGATGCGTTTTTGATAGATTTGAAGGTGATCAAGAGCTGTAAGACGACGCTCGTCAAGAAGCTCCAATTGGGCTAACCGCTCTTGGCGGAAATCATCGTTGGTGAGAATATCCTGAAGAGATATTCTAAGGGAGGGTATTTGTATTTCGAGAGGCAAGACAGCCTCGGTACCATATACCAAAGAAAAAGGTGTGGCATTAGTGGAGGTACGAATGCTAGTACGATAAGCCCAAAGGGCAAAGGGAATGTGATCGTGCCAATTTCTTCCGGATTCACGACAACTTTCATGAGGATTTTGGTTAGGTTTTATTAGAAGATTCACCACCATGGCTCATGGATAATAAGGCGATGAGAAACTAAGTTTGATACCAAAGTTGTCACAAAGGTCTTGAACAACTTGTTTTTAAAGATTTACCATTATCTCGTTATTAGGCGATGAGGAATACCAAAACGATAGATAATGTGATGGTTAATGAATTCGACAATTTTTTCCTTTTTGATCGAAACGAGTGGAATGGCCTCCACCCATTTTGTGTAATATTCGTGGTCGTGATTATCCATCGGTGACGTTGTGAAGAGGACGGGTGAATCTCACCAATAAGGTCTAAACCCCATTGTGAGAAAGGCCAAAGATCTCGTGCGACTGCAGCGGATGGCTAGGAGTATGTCAAGGTTAGCATGTTGTTGACACATAACACAACGCTTAACATATTCGAAAGCAAATCGTTATCGAGAGTAGGCCAATAATAACCTAGGCGAAGGATTCATTTAGCCACGGCAAGGCCACTAAAATGTCCACCACAAATCCCATCATGGACTTGCTGGATGGTATAGGTGACCTCCGCGCGGAGACATCAAGGAGGATACCATCAAAGCCACGTTTATAGAGGAGTCCCCCATGACAACATAACGAGAAACACTTTTAAGAAAAGCACGTTTGCCGTTACTAGTAAGGTCAGGTGGGAGAACAGAGATTGTAAGATAGTCGTGAAATTGGTGATACCAAGTATCCCGTGAATTAGTAGACACGTATTTATCATACAAACTACCGGGGTTGAGTAGATGGGGCAAAAAGTTGTTGGACCATGACATAATAATTCAGAGTCACTGATGAAGTCGAATTTGCAGGAGGCTAAGCAAGCCATAGTATCCGCAAATTTTTGTTAGTGGAGCGGGAATGGTTCGATAGAATAGTGAGTAAATAAGGCTAGAAGTGAGTCCACGTAGTATTTGTACTTTTGAAGTTCCTCATTTTTACATTGGTAGATGCCCATAACTTGATTGACTACCAATCGAGAGTCGCCAAAAATATTGATAGATTTGATACCTAAGTGTATCGCAACTGAGACCTAGTAACAAGGGCCTCGTATTCCGCCGTATTATTAGTGCAGGGAAATCAAGCGGAATGAAAGAGGCATAGGTTCAAGGTCAAGAGGGATGAGAACAACGCCGGCTCCTCCGCCGCCGGCATTTAGATCCATCGAAGAAGAGGGTCATTTGATACGACTCTTCCCGAGTGAAAGAGTGGCGATGAGTTCGCTTGGGAATGTAAAATTGGTAAATTGTTCCCTGTAAAGGGGCTTCCGCAAGTTGGGTCGCATGATGGTTTGTCCTTTGATTGATTTTCGTGGACGAACTCAAGGTCGAGGTCGGCGAGGAGCATGAGCCATCGGAGCGATGCGTTGGTTTAGATGAGGTTTGGCATACATGTAATGGATGGGGTCCGTGTTGGTGATGACGAAAGTTTTGTGATCAGAAGGTAGTGTCGAGTTTGTAGCCACGAATGATAGGGCTAGGCACAACTTTTCTACATGTGTATACCTAGTCTCATAATCCACCAAAGTACGACTTATATAATAAACGGCTTGTTCTCGATTTTCGTGAGTCACGATGTGCAAGCATGGCCCCTACAAACATGGTCAGTGGCAAGGAAAGGTAAAGGTAGAAAGGGTGGTCGTCTTGAGGTGGGATAAGCACGGTGGTCGCAAGAGATAAGTTTTGAGAGCTTCAAAGGCTTGGTGGCACTCTTCGCTCCATTGAAATTCAATGTCCTTTTTAAGGAGGTGATGGAAAGGTTGACATCGATCCGAGAGTTGGGAGATGAAACATCGGATAGATCAGAAGTTTACCCTGTAAACTACGCAATTGTTTCGAGATTAGGGTGGGGGCATTTCTAGATAGCTTTGACTTTAGATGGATCGACCTCAATGCCACGCAAAGAGACGATAAAGCCAAGAAGTTTCCCAAAGGACACCAAAGACACATTTTTTGGTCAAGACGACAGTAATATCATTGTAACAAAGCGATCAAAAATAATGGTTAAAACATCGAGATGTTCACCGCGATGTTTAGATTTGCCAAGAAGATCATCGACGTAATCTTCAAGGATAGTGTGCATAATGTCATGAAAATGTAGGTCATAGCCCGCCGATAGGTGGCACCAAAGATTCTTAAGGCCAAATGGCATGACACGATAATGTAAGGTTCCCAAGGAGTTATGAAGGTAGTTTTGTGTTGATCGGCAGGGGCAACCAAAATTTGGTTGTATCCTGAAAAGCCATCCATGAGAGAAAGCATCTCATGGCCTGCAGTGAGATCAACAAGTTGGTCAATACTAGGTAGGGGGAAGTCATCCTTAGGGCAAGCGAGGTTAAGATCCCGTAAACTGCGGCATATCCGAAGTCCCCCGCCGCTTTAGTGGATGTGTACGATGTTAGAAATCCATGAGGATAGTCAATAGCAAAGTAATGAAGGAAACAAAGGAGTCGCTGAGCTCCTCTTGACCAAGAGGGCAATGCGTGGATGCATTTTTCTCAATTTGTTTAATTGGCTGGAATCGGGTTTAGAGTGTAATGTTATGGACAAAGCAATGTCGTAGGATCAATTCCCGGCATGTCACAGAGGACCAAGCGAAAGCTTGGTCATGCGAGCACGGAGGAAAGTAGTAAAGGTGACTTGTTCTCGATGCGTTAAGGGATTGTCCGATCTTCACAATGTGAGGATCCTCCTCCGTGTGGATGTTGATTTCTATAGTAGACTCTGCTCAAACATGGTTTGGGTTTCAGATGGTAAGGCTCGTTGAATATAAGAGTCATCCGCGCCAAGGTAAGTGAGGATGGAGTCATCATCCCGCACTCAACAACATTAATCAAGGGGAGTCCTCTTCAATCATGTCCTGGATATAGAAGGGGAATAGAAGAGGGGTGCTCATTATCGCGTTGATAAGTGAGAGGACCTAGAAGATAGCATTTAAAAAAAAAAAGTTAGGAGGGATAGATTCATGATCTATTGACTCGTGGGTGACGAAGGCAAAATGGGTGATGATGGTTTGGTAGGGGTAACGTCATCATCTTCTAGAAGACAACTGACACGAGGTTCCGCGATGTAAGTGTTTCCAGAAACCGAGACCACTACGATCATTATGTTTGCGTGTGGTGATGGGGATGAGCGTATGTCGCCTTGTTCATAAAGACCAAAACCAAAGCCTTTCCAAGCACAAATGAGTCAAGAAGGTGAGGGCGAAGCGATGATTTGTCAAGGTATTGAAAATCGGATCGAAAGGAACCACACCAAGAGGAGGCTGTGGGTAATGGAGATGCGCCAACACCCCCATACGTTAGGTTAGTGCGGCAATGGGGTGGTCCGTAAGAGATTACTTCTCCCACACGACTGGTCGAGGGATGTGCATGTAATTGTCCATACTCTGTGGGGTATGGAAAGAACTAACGTTATATAAAGCGATACTCCCCCAAACAGAAGGCGTTGAAAACATCTACTAAGGGGCCTGAGGTTGGGATGTTAGTCATGGAAGGGAAGTGGTTTTTATGACGGTGGTTTCATCACCAAGGCGTAAGTGTGGTTGAGGTGGATGGTTGAGGCACATTCAAGAGGATGGTGGGTTGAATGAATGGGTGTCTTGATTGGTATAAGCACATCGTTAGGGCGGTATAACATATGCAGGTTTTAAAGGGGGAGGATCAGCTTTTACGGTGTAGGACTTCCCTCGTACTCAAATTTTATGCATCTATGTAATGTTGAGGGAACGCATCCCATGGCCCTGATCCAAGGACGACCCAAACAATATATTATATCGAACTCTCCCTCAAGGACATAGAAGAGTTCGGGTAAAGTACGTGGTCCTACCCGAATGTTGAGGATCACGGTGCCTAAGGTAGAGGTAATAGCATCATTGAATGATCGCAACATGATGGGGTTGGCGCACATGCAACTGGAAGGGATATTCATTTGTTGGAAGGCTTTTGAAGAGATGATGTTTAGGCTAGACCCCGGTCAATCATAACACGACGTACCCGAATGTCCCGAACGTACGCTGAGATAAAAAGAGCAGGGTCAGGATCTTCGGTACCAAAGTCGATAATTTCATCTTCAGAGAAACTGACTGCAGCAGCTTGTGGTACAGAGACGGAAGTGGTTGGGGCGGTGGGTTGTTTGGTGAGAGAGGCAACGTGATTGGGTGTTCGAATGGAGGCAACGGAAGGGTTTCATTAGGTAAGACCTCGATCCTCAAGAATTTCAACGAGAGTCTTGTCGATGAGATTCAAGTCCGAATGAGATCATATAGTGTCATTTTTACGGGTGATGGTGAAGTCGTTTGATCATGGCTCGATGGGCAGCTCCATTAGAGACGGGTAAGGGTCCACGAATAACCACTTTGGGTGGTGGTGCAACCGGGATGTTGACGGAGAAGGAGAGGACGCAGTGTGCTTTCTTTCGCTTTCTCATTGTTTTTTCGCCGAGTAGCAACACTAATCATATTAATCTCAGAGACTTGAGATGAGGAAGATGATTGGGATAAATCATGGTCTTCAAGAGGTGGGGTCAGAATAATGATAGATCTTGGTGAGGCGGGGACAGATGGTATAGAGAGGGAATGGAAACTAAAGGTCTCTCCCTTCGTAAGTTGTCTTTCTTAACCTTTCTATCCGGGAGAGGTGACTCGATTAAGGATGGTTTTTAAAGCTTTGCATCCCTCCACATCATGTCCCGGTGTGGTGATAAGCGCAGATCTTAGACTCATCATAACCTATAGGTCGAGGTTTAGACGGGTCATAAGGTCTAAGTGGGGGTAGGGAAATGGTCGCATTCTCTACTAACATAGCAAGGATTTTGGCGTAAGATCCTTTGAGTGGGTCAAAATCAAGAGGATGAGGGTATTGATTGCTGGGTTTTGGTAATGTTTGGGGGGTATGGTTGGTTCGTCAGATGGGTGGTGGTTTAGCCAGGGGTGTCGACACGTGGTTTTCACTAAACGTGGTTTCTTCGGGCTAAGCAGGTTATATCGATGATGAGGCTACGATGATGTGGTATCGTAAAACAACCACGGGAATAGGAGTGACCTAAAACAAATCTTTGATGATGGAATTTGTTTAGGGTTGATAGTGGACAGATACGCGGAGTGATAATGTGATATACCCTCGATCTCCGTATGGGTGCGTAAGGCGAGGTCGCTTTTAAAGAAAACGCAGAGGTATGATATATTGATGTAAGGTAGAGGGATGGGTCCCAATATGGAAGGTAGGTGTGACGATGATGGTTTTAGATTGTGATAGAGGCATAGGTTGAGGAGATTGAGTCTGTCTCCTAATGGGGTGGACGGCTTTATTTTTAGACAAACTGCCCGCTTAGTGGGTGTGTTAGACTGGTATGGGTGAGGTCCCAAGTGTAGGGGAAGATTTGGTTAGGTTGATAGAAGTGGATGGGGCATTGAGTATAGTGTGAGGGGGTGAAGGTGAGAACATGGGCATTTTAAGCTTCTGTAAACACTTCGGGTATATGGTGGAGGCCTCAGGATCGGTCATTTGCATTTGAGTAGAATAGGGGTACTCAAACGTTCCCATAGGATTCGTCTATCTTCTGTGGAATGACAGTCCTCACGTGTGAATGTGAACTTTTGTACGGAAGAAAGGTGGGTTGTGATTCCAGTCCACTGTGGGTGTGATACAGGGGTAGATGAGGCACTGTATCAATAGATGTTAAGAGGTCGACCGGTTGTTGAAAAGATTTAGGTGATGAAGGACTAATAGGCAGAGGGCATGTTCGAGAGGATCCGTCATGGTTAAAGAATTTGGTGATGTCGGTGCAAGAGATTCCTCGCATCTAAGGATGTCAAAAAGGAGTGGCGACCTTCCTCTTGTGCAAAGCAAGAGGGGCAGAAGGAGAAGTTTGGGAAATAGATAGATTAGATAACATCCGTTCGCAATCTTGTAGGGATGTGGTATAAGAAGACTCATCGATGGGAAGAGAAGTCTGGGCAGTTTAACTCCTTTATGGGTAAAGGAATGATTTCGCTTTGGTCTTGATGGTGGTAAAGGAGGTTCGGGCTCGTGTTAGTGAAGAGGCTTGATTCAAAATTTTCTCGATAGAGGCTTTGGGCTGGGTATCGAAGACTGCATGGATCTCATGAACACTCTCCTCGGCTAAGATATCCTGGTTTACGTTGCTGTTGGAAGAGTGATTCGGGAATGGTTTGTTGAAGATTTTCAAATTTCGGTTGGCAGGGGCATTAGGATTATCGAGGGTTATATCCCCTACATCAACCATTTCCTGCACTATGTTTTTCAACATCTTGCAGTTTTCATGACTATGTCCTTTACGCGGTGGAAGTTACGTAAGTCATTTTTTTGTACCAGAAGGTATGGCGCGAGTGGAATCAAACCCGAATGAGGTTTAACAGAGGTAATGTAATGGCTCTCGCTTTGAGCAATTTTTCCAATATCACACCATATGTTTCTCCCAAGGGAGTGTAGTTGATGGGCTCTCGCTTTATACTTATAGTGGTTTTTGGTGGAGTATGGGACGGTGGTCGAGATTTGACCATCACCGCGTGGACAGCCTCCTTTGATTTAGAAGAAGTGGACGCGTGAGGAGTGGTGGTATTTGGTTTATTGGTAGAATCAGGAGTTCGAAATTGGGGTTTTTTACGCGCAACCGCAATTTCTCTTCTTCTAAGGCTCGAATTTCTAGTTTTCGAGCCACAAGTAAAGGCTTCATCGAATGTACGGAAAGTTTGAATTTGGAGGGTAGGAGAAATGTGCTTAGCAAGCAGCCCGCGTGAAAAGTCTCGATAAGTTCGGCTTGAGGCAAGGCATACGTAAGTTGGTCGATAAGGCCCCGCCATCGTCCAACGAAATCTGCGATAGATTCGCCCTCAAATGTCGAATGGCATAGAGGTCGGTGATAGATACTTTCAAAGCAATGTTAATGGAGAAATGATCCAAGAAAGATTGGGCTAGTTGGTTAAAAGAGAAGATTGAGTGCTGGGTTAAAGCACTGTACCACTCCAAGGCAGGTCCTGATAAGGACATGGGAAAGGTGCGGAGTAACAAGGCATCATCATGGGCAATCAAATAACAAGCATGTCTAAATGATCGCAAGTGTTGTTGAGGATCCTCTTTACTATTAAAACGAGTAAATTTCAGTAACTCCCATTGAGGAGGATATGAATGAAGGGGGACAGAAGGGTGAATGGGCTCCGACAAACTTGCTCGTATGTCAAGGCGCGCTACGACTTCCTCAAACATGTAAGCCTGTGTTTTGCATTTTGTCCATCATTTGTTTAATTAGATCAGTAGTTGGATGAGATGATGGTGTGGTTGTGGTAAACGGAGGCAAATTGGGCCAAGGACCACCGCTAGATCCTGGTGGGGTTAAGTGTTGATAAGGTGTGGAGGATGAATATGTTGAGGCAACCGAATAGGGATGTCCCATATAGGATGTTGAGGTCACTGGATACGTGTATGGGAATGAAAAGGTAGGCGGAGCTTGAGAAGGAAAGCTCGTGTGGATAGGTGGCAGAGAGCAAGTCATGAATGGAGCAGTCTGCAAGAGAGATGAGGTAGGGGCAGTCGGCGGTAATGATATGTGGGGTCCGAGGTTAACCAACGGAAAGCCAATCTGAGTCGATGAACCTCAAGCCGCCGCCGGATCGGGAGACGGGGCTAGAGATGCAGAAGCAAGGCGGTATTATCAAAGTGAGTGGGAGCTAAATGAGCAGCTATACTAATAGGCATACGCCAACAAGGAGCTGACCATCAAAGCGACGGTCGGGGTATGAGACAAATAGTATCAGACAAAGCACTAGAATTAGCATCTAGTAAACTTGGCAAAGTCCTTATCTCCCACAGAATTTTAGGAACCTCGCCGGTATCCGTAGGATTCCCTACGTAATGTGAAGGGGGTGATTCAGCAAAGAAACAGAGCAAGCATGTGAAACCATGGCGGCGGCTTGCTTTGAGTGATAACAACCATGGACAGGAGTTCGTGAGGGTTTCAATCATCAGAATAGAAACAAACTCTGATCGGTAAAATTGGTAGGTCATTGGTTTGTCAGAATCGAAAAGACAAGAATCGATATCGGCCTAAGAACCGATGTCGGTTATACTATAGCCGACGTCGTCAGTGTAACCGGCGTCGTGTAAGAAGTCTGGGCTAACAAGATATAAAAAGGCTGCTAATTTGATTTTTAACAACGTTTAGTATACTTGTCCAATTATTGATCACAGAAGATAGAGTATGAGAAAGAAAACAGAACTAAAAACAAGCAAGATGCACACACAAATCCAGAGATTAACCCTAGGGTTAATTTTAATTATCGTGGGCTTATGCCTTTAGACGTAGAATGATGTCAGAATCCTAAACAAGAGACTTAGGGGAAATGTCAAGTTGTTTTGGCTTATAAGGTTACCTCAATCGGGCAAGGAGGAATACCATGAAAAAGGGGGATGTTTGAGCTGTTGTGTTAATTGTGAAGTGATTCGCATGTGTTGTGTGTTGAATGTAAGATTAATTTCCGTCAATACCGTGGATATCACCCCCACGTGTACGAATTGTTACTTAATCTACGTTCACTAGAATTGAAAAAACAACAAGGGAATGCAATGCACGTGTTTTAAACCCAAATCAAAATTATGTTCGATGAAGCAAGAGAGATGACTTTCACTAATGCGAAACTAGGAAAGCAAGACAAATTCTTTACTTAAATATATAACAAAAAGCAGCAAGAATAACAACAAGTATGCTTCCTAAAATGAAAATAAGCAAGAGAAACATAAACCCAAAATGGGTCCCACCTAAGGTGCAAAATGTTTCACTTAATGTTTCTGCCTTTTAGAAACAGATAAGGGTCAGCTAGAGGAATACCGTAGAATGTCGAGATGATGTGCAAGCATCGAGAGAAAGATCAGCCGATCGCGAAGAACTCCTTTTGTCTGGAAGGACTACCTCGCAAATAAGAACACAAGACCACAAGATTTTAATTAGACAATAAATGAGGAAACTCGCCTTGGGCCTGTGAAATATAAAACTTCCTTTTCAAGGTGGTCGGGCTTCGCTAATATGAATTAACACAAAAGACTATAAGATATCAATTAAATTGCTTTGTTGAATCGGGTAGGGAAAGGTGGTTATTGGTTATAATGTGATAACCGATGTTTCTAAGCATCGATAACCGATGGCGGTTATCGATGACCGATATCCAGAGAGTCTAGGATCCTCAAGGTTAGTTGTTTTGTGGGGTGGTGGTGTTATTTGGTAGTTGTGTTATTCAGTAAGGTCTGAAATGGGTGATATTAGGAAATGAGGTGATGAGAGGTAGATGAATGATGGTTAGATGAAATGGCACGGGTAGTGGATTCAGTAAATGGATTTATGAGGACTGTGATTCAAAAGGCATAAGAAATGTTATAACAAGACATGCAAGATGTGACTTATCGGTTTGGACATAAGATGCAAGTCGATCTCCTCATCAGAACGCTCGTTTCTTCTTCACTTGTCTCTCTCTCGCTGGTCAAGTGAAGATCCTGACTGATCGCTCCCAATGATCTCTATTGATTCAAAATCCTTCGACCTCGATCCAAAATGAAATTCCGATCCTTGTTTTTGGTCTGGGAGCCATTTACAGTGGAACCGATGGCGGTTACGTAACCGACGGCATGGTCGAGCAGAACCCAGATCAGAAGGAAAAAGTAGGCTATTTTTAGTAAAATAGCCCACCTTCCCCGCTTTTCCCGAGAGATTAGTCATGGCTTGGTCAAGTGACTAGAAGGTCGGTTTTGGGTGTGAGAAAGGGGTCATTAGTCATGGGTGTAGGTGTAGACCAAGTTTTAGGTCTTAATTAGGTTAGTTTAGGATTAGGCGATTTATCAATTACAAGGTCCATGGTGTTTTTAACTAATAAATCATCGCCTATCTAAATGGCGATCGGCTATTTAGCTCTTCATTGTAAAATATAAAATGTCAAGAGGACTAGACTATAAATCTGAGATGGAAAATAACAAATACCCATTGTGTAATTTAGGCACGTAGATTTATTCATTTTCTCGTATGAGATTGAATAATAGTTTGCCGACCACTAAGCTTCAGAGGTTTTATTGAAAGGACACACTACATGACCTCTAGGTCATTACATACTCATTTTCAAATATGGCAAATACGGATATAAATGGGAGAAAGCTTATATTGAATGCTCCATAATGCAATGAGCATGGAATCTATCAAGAAATTCTTTTGAAGTTAGAAACACTATGATGAGACAAGCTTCTGGTCATGCTAGTTTTTGCATGGATATCCATATCAAGTTTGATTCAATCGGCTCATTCATACCATGCTATGACATGGAACGATGCTCAAATATTAATAATCCAATCATAAGTAGTTTAGAGGGAGGGTGCAATTGGATAAATCATTAACACTTTCGCATAAGACAATTATCAAGATATGGATAAACATATTTCATATTAAGCCTATTTATCAAAGAAAATGTGTCGATAGAACACCTTTTAGCATTAGTGAAAGGGGAAATGAGTTAGAGAGATACCCGAGATCCTTTATCAATAATGTAGTCTTATATGCAAAATAACCATGGAGAAAAATAAAAATTATGGTACTAGCTTTTAAGGCCCTTAATCACATCCTACCTCGACCAACTTCAAATTATAAACAATATCTCAATTTGTCAGAGCATCTAATTAACTTAGGGGAAATCTTAATATCTAATTAAGATATATCTATTTCGACAACTTAATTGGTAATCAAGCTTCACTGCATCAAAATAATAACTGCTTAATATTCACTAAGACCCTGTTACTTAGTCTTCAAAAATCACATTTATAAAACCCTAGCTCAAAATTTTGGTTAATTTGGGATAATTAGCTCATATATCTGTCAAATCCTCCGTATCTTAGCACAGTCTCCTTGACTCCACCTGATTTGCTCATCGACATTATATCAACACTATTTGTAGCCACTGATTTTTGGATTTCTCGGAGCCATTATTCTGTTGATTCGTACTAATATTGTACATTTCAATTTCATCTACCATCGAACTTGGACCTACAAATAGAATTCATAGCTTCCAAGCATAAATTGATACAGCACCTTATCTTATTCCAGCAATGATTGGTCAATGGTATGCTACAAAGTTGGGCCCCCTAGTCACCATGGCCATTTATTGAGTTTTTTTACACTTATAATATGAGGGACTAAGAAAATACATTCTGATAATATTTTCTGGCCTAATAAACAATGGATTTATTCCATTCGAGTATCCACTTCGTTCTAATTTATTCGAACAACTGTAATGTTTCATCATCCTAGAAAGGATTCTTTATTCTTTTATCTCATGTGCTATACGTCGCAGTGTGTAGGATTCATCCTCGTTACAAAGTTTACAAATGGCCAACATATAAATCCTTGGAAAATATTTGTCAACACCATGGAAAGGAATACCTTAGCGGCCACCTAGAGACTCAAATGCTTTATTATGATCTTCAAATGCATGGCATATTCGAAATTTAACAATTAAAGCAATGGATGTTAACAAGCCATTTAATAAGATATTTTCCTAGAATATAAAGCTTGGATGTGAAATATGATGTCAACAAAGTTATATTAGATTGCCTTTCTAACTTTGGCATTCTTAACTTATGCAACGTGGCACCAAACATTTTATTGGATGTAATTCATACTTAAATTAACGTGAGTGATATCTGCTCAAAGTCTAATATTTATGATTTTGATAAAAATTAAAACTAAATGTTCCGTATACTACCTTTACATTCATAGCCCTTTTAAATTCCTATGTTTAGGATTTATTTAATTACAAACATTACTAGTCTTACATTAATCGATAGTTCATCATCAAATCATATCTATTTATTAGATAAATTTTATACCATCAATGTACACTCTTTTACTTATCAATAGAATATAATGTAAATTTCACTGGCCTTACTTTTCAATAGGCATGTATTATTTAAATTTCTTTATGAGGAAAAATTCCAAATTTTCAAATACGAATTCGTCAGGCATTTTCAAATATTTGAATATTTCAATATCCTGGGAGGGTCACTTTTCTTTATTCGCATAGAACAAAGTTAATTTTTAAAATTAGCTCTCATCCCATACTTTTTTAATTTTCAAAATTTATATCGCAATGTTCAAAACAAATTATTAAATACCTCCGAGAAATATTGATTAGGGTTCTACGGTTTTTCTACCTGCGTAGAAAAGTGATTAACTTGAAATTATACCCGCATATGTACGAAGTCGTACTTTATAGGTTATGAAACATGAATACTGCTATTTTTCACAAACGATTATAATATTGTTTGAACATGTATGAACTCGTGAAATGATGCACATACAAAGGACCACACCTGCAGAGGAGGATAAGAAAATGAGTCATTGTGAGATAGAATCATCCCGCAGATACAACTCACTACCAGGTAGAAGTATGGAGGTTTCACAGGACATCATACTAAAGCTATTCGGGCAGGTAATCTTAGACAATTACTAAATCGTATTTATTAGGAAAATCACCCTATATTATAGTAAATGTGTACCTTTTTAATGGCTCATACGATCTATTATATTTAGTTATGAGTACAAACTCTATGTTCATGCTCGCTTCACCACAACTAAAGGACTCTAACACACAACCTACCCATTGAATCGTAATCCACCACTTTGGCTTTTGTCCCTACTAAATCATGCTCCGCATTCTCAAGCCTTGAGTTTCGAATTATTTTTTATCACATAAACCAAACCACCTTTTCTTCATGAAAACACAATTTCTGTTATGCTTAATGAAAGAAATACGATCCTCTTTTCATGTTTAGTATTTCCCTATGTTTCACGCTTTCCCATCTGGCCATCCTTATGCCTCTCTCGAGGTATTTTCTTTTTGAATTTTTCTATTCCTTTATCTCAACATGTGATTATTTTTTCCCAATAATGATGCCCTTTCGTATGGACAAAGTAATTTTTTTTTTAAAAAAATTTAATGGGTTGTAAGAACAAAAAATATTTTAATTTTCTTTAGTCAGATGATACAAAGAAATGTCACTGAATTATTTCATTGTACAGTTGTTTACATGGTCAGTCATTAGCCATGCATTTTAGGATACAGATATGTGGTTAAAGAAATTACTTTAAAACTATAAACAATATTGATATAAGTATTCAATTTATATGATAAATATTTTCAATTATATATGCTTTCCCGTGTAGAAATAGTCAAATGCAATGTCTTCAGTAATTTTGTTTCAGTGTACCTGATCTGAGTTAAACATATTAAATATACAAAGTGTAAATATTATTAAATATAAATTTTAATCACTTTATATATTTAAATATAATTAATATGTAATTACTTTCAGACCCTCTAAGCTAAGCCCAAAATTCACATAGGTTCAGGTCTCCATGATATAATTCTTTATTTTGACAAAAAAAAATTAATAAAATAGAAACTTGTTTGAATTAAATGTGAAAGCAGAAATTAATATATTTCATTTTAAAATATATTTTTAATATCTTTATGTATTCTTAAGAGATAGAGTGTTGTTATATACATTAATACAGTTATACCCGTATGTATGTATGTATATATATATATATATATATAATCTAGATTTATTTAGTTATGGTTTATAGCTTTTCCATTTTATTTATTGTATATGAATACACTCTGACCATGAGAAAAGATTATCGTTTAGCGTAGCAGCATTTGGAGGCTATAATTATTATTCTCGGAGAAAACATATCATTTAGCTTAGCATGCCTCGTGTAACTCAGCTGTTTTTATATAGGCAACACATTGTTTTTTTCAAGCCTAATAGTTATTAGTTTCATATTTATCTCTTATTTTATACGCAAAGATTAACACCTCAGTCACTAGTCCAAGTTTTTAAAATTAACAGTAAATGTAAAATAGTTCTTCAAAATCTCATAATAAATAGAGAAATCTATATGTATACATGTATAACACATAAAAGGTTGATGTTTAGAAATTTTTGGTCGCTAGGTAAATCTCTGGAGCATAAAGTAGACGAATCTTGTTTTACTAAAAAAAAGAGTTGTATACATTAGTAAAATTTATTGTTTGGATTTAAGGATTTAAAATATGATATTTTTAGCTTAGCGGACGCTATGATATGCTACCACATAAAATTGGGAGTGTAGCGGTGTTTTCATAATATAGGATTTAACAATTTCAATTAAGATATTATGAGATTTTCGGACACTATTTTAGATGACAACATAATATTTATCAAAAGGATTTAAAAAATTACTGAAAGATATTTTGATCTTAGCGAGTACTATGCTAGTTTAAGAAATAATATTTGGAGCTTACGGATTGTAGGATTAAACAAATTAAATTAACATATTTTGAGCTAGTTAGACCAGGTATTTCCACGTAAGATAATATTTCGATCTTAGTACGTTATCATTTAACAAGTTACTAAATAATATTTTGAGCTTAGCATTCGCTAGCTTATGGCACAACATAACATTTGGATCCTGATTTGCCACTCGTATTTAACAAATTAAATTAACATATTTTGAAAGATTGCATTGCTAGGTTCTTTAAACAATGTAATTTTTCTAGCCTAAAGAGTCATTAAGTGATTTAACAAACTAAAAATACATGTTGATTTTAATGTCCACTAGGTTATGCCTCAACATAACCTAACAAACTATAATTGTGAATCTTAGAAGTCATTATGTTTTAACAAATTAAAGTAATATTTTTCGAAAGCTTAAGAACCTCTAAGCTAATTAATGACATTAACTTCGAGAGATCAATATAAAGTTAATCAAGACTCCATATAAATTAGTTGATTTTATTGTATGATTTTAATATTTTAAATTAATATATTTAAAGCTTAGATCTCGTTAGGTTACTGCGTGAACCATATGTAATATTCTAGACTATCAAATAGTTTATGATTTAAGAAATTAAAATTAATATATTTGGAGCTATATGGTAATACTAAAGTTATGCCACAACAAATTATTCGAGATCGTGCATTCCTACTCATGATTATTAAGTCATAATTATGATATTTTATAGAATTTAAAAAAATAGATGAAGATAATTTTAATCTTAGTGCTTATCCAAAATAACTTCTAATTATTTCACAACCTATATCCCCATTTTCGCTCAAGATTAATTATCACAGATTGTGTGTACTGCTATCTTTGCACATTTTTCGGGATGTAGTTCTTCCATGCATTTCGCGGAGCCCTTCCCTTTACCATTCCTCTATCCCCTTTTATTCTCCATTTACAAGATACCTCCGTGACATTCCCGCCTTCCTTCTCACATTTTGTGTATTCTCCATGCGCTCCCTCGATTCTTCCCTCCAAATTCGCTAATTCCCCTACATTCTTCCCGACACATACTACTTCCCACTTCCTAAGCTACGATGTGCACTTGACACATTAGCTTGCTACCGTGTTCTCTCTTTTTTTTTTTTCCATCGTGCACTTTTTTAATCAAGGATCAGTTCCTACTTCAGAGATACTGTGTATACTTTTACAGACATGCACTATCTTCTCCCATTCCCACTCATACCCCTCTTTTGAGAGTATGTCTTCTACATTCCGTGCATTTTGTTTTTTTGGTGTGCACTCCTACACTTTCTTCGGGTGGTTGAGTCAGCGTGACACATCAACACTATCAATCTTGGAGTGTGCACACAAAAGCTATAAAATCAAGCGTCAACAGCATCAACTTACAATCAACTAGTAGTGATGTGACAAAAACAAAAAATAGCAAAAACATTCGTCGATCACATGGATCAATCATTACACACTTCAGTATCTTTGTGTGTTCGCACTTTGTACTATAAACTTCATAATGCCATAATTTTTTCACGCGCGGGCTCTCTAAAACATTTATGCTTGGGCTTCATATAAAATGGCTGATGGGACACATGTTGGACTTTTCAAAATTAGATTTTGGAGGGATTTGGTAGGTGAGAACCATGGAACACATTTCATCCATTACTACATCGTGTCGACTTCAACCCAACCACTAGATTTGATTTGATTTTCCCTCTATCCTTCTTCCACAAGCTAAGAAGACATGGGGAGGTGGATCTCTGATAGCTATAGGTGGATTTGTAGGAATTGATGTATGTATACTATTGGTGGTTGAATTTCAAATATGATTTTCCCTCTTATTTCTTCTCTTTTCTCTCCTTCTTATTCTATAAATGTAAGAACAATGCTCATTGTAAAAGGTTGGACCCCTTTAGTTTTCTAAGAGCTATGCTCCTTGGCATATTGAGTCAGTAGGCCTTTCGATCTGGTTTTTTCATGTGGATATCGGCCTCATCTTCCATTATAATTGATTTGTGCATTTTTGGAAGTAATAGAAGCTTTGTTTTTGTTTATTCTCTACCTCGCTCATTTCATTGCATCTCCTTGCCTCTCTTTTTCGCATTGTCTATTTTTATGCTCTCTCATGTCCCTCAGTAGGTTCCTTTTCTATTTTTTCTCCATGAAATGAGTTTGCAGCAACTATGTTTTAGGCTATGATATAGGTTTCTATTCTCCCTATGTGCATTCTCCTTCATTTTCTCTTAAAGATAATTGTGTTCATTCCCTCTTCTAGCATTATCGCCTCCTTTAGCTTAGTTTTCCCTTTTCCATATGTGACCTTGTAAACCTGAAAGCAGTTGTGAGATTTAAGAAGTTTTGAGCTTTTGTTAATTATGCAATGCAGATGGGTAAAAGTGCAAACTACTTCTAAAAATGTGAATAGAAGGAATGTAAAAGCGAGATAATATATTTAGCCCCAAACATCAATCTTTATTTATATCTCTAGAGTAATAACTACATTGAATCTCCATTATATATATAGATATTGTTTATTCTATCTCATATATTTTTTTCTCCTCATACATTTGTATCATATATTTTTCTACTATGGAACTCACTCATATATTTCTTTGTGATGCCTCTATACTATACACAATGGACTAATTACAATAGAAATGTATTTTTATGAAACATATCCAAGAAGTAACTCCTTTTGATCATGGATTTATCATCTTGCATGTCTTGTTCTTACTTAATTTTGTCTTTTGTATGTGGTTTCCTATTTAGTGTATCAATATATATATATATATATATATATATATATATATATATATATATATATATATATATATATATATATATATATATATATATACAAACCATTACCATAGCTTTTCTCATTTTATATCGTGACTTACCTTAGTCTTTGGTGTATTTTTTGTACTACCACGACTTGTTCTAGTATTTATGAACTTCTTCTAGACTTTTGGTGGCTTTCTTGCAGCGATTCCACGCTTTTACTCAAAATTTGATGAGGAACTTGTCCAACATCATCTCCTGACTTCAAACCTTGTCTCATCCTCAAGACAACAAAATGATGAAGAACCATTTCTTCCAAAAATTTAAGAAAAAAAATTGTTTCTATCCTTTTCATTGAACCAAAATTGAGCATCACCTCCCCAAAACTTAGATGTCTGGGACGTAAGGAGGAACTTTGTCGCCCAACTCGCTCCAGTATCTGGACTTATGGGACCCACATTGAGCTGCCAAAATCATCAACCCCTAGAAACTTATACGTTTGGCATAAGGAAGAGTTCCTTCACTTGACTCACCCATGGCCATTTGGGTCTGGGACACGCCCATGAATTTTATTCATCTTTATAAGTGTGGAGCTTAGGGGATGTACTTGGCAATCTATGGAGTAATACTCTTCTCAAAAATGTACCATAACTCTAAAAGGATGTCAATTTGTTTCACCTATTCTTGAAGCTGTGAATTTTCTTGGATCAAAGGAAAAATCTCATATGGTGGTCATTTTGTTTTGATTTGAGCCTATCTTTCTTGAGAAATTTTGACCTCTTGTTGCATTTTTATAAGTATTCTTTCCATCATGGTGTTGCATTCTTGCATCTCTGATGATTTTCTCTATCCATGTCCTTTACAAGGTTTCATATTTATCTAAGAGTTCAACGAGCATGCTTCTGAGGCTCTATATTTGTTATTGGTAATACAATAATGCTTAGTAGATGCACTGACATGTATTTGTTGTTGTTCTACTTAGGTCTCACTGAGGCCTTACCCCATTTGTATATGTATAATAGGGTTGTAGCATTATTTAGCTTTGTTTTCTAATTTGTTTACTGTGAATTGCATCATCCTTTAATTATGTTTTGATTATCCAAAGTTGTTGGTTGTAAGATTTGCTACTTATATTCCTTCACAACTTCTTCGTGGATTTTTATTCTTTTCTTCTTCTACGCTAACTTTATCTTCTTTTAGTATCTTGTTCAAAGTCGTTTCTGTTGCCACACCTCTACCTTAGTATTGGAGTGCTGTGTAATGATGATATATGGCTTTTCTACCTGAATGGATGATAGTATTTTCTGCGTTTTCTCCTCCATATCAGCATTACCACTACATCCAATCATGTTTGACACTTTGCTCAATACCTGACTACAAGCAATTTTTGCAGAGAGGGAGAATTTTTCAAGTTGAACCTTGAATCCCTACGTGGTCTTTTCTACCACCCCTTGCTTACGATTCTTATAGATTTTTCCTTTTTCTTTGTTACTTGATACCTATTTTATTTTTACTAATGAGTCTCGGGGTGATCGTGCACGAGGTCTCGAGACTTGTAAAAGTGTTTGTTGATGATGTTGATGGTAATAAATGTGTGGGATTTTTCCCATTTATTGCTCATATCGGGGTTCATTTTAAGACCCCCTCGAAAAAAATAGTTTATAATTGGTGGAAAATCTCTCAAAAGAATTAATTTCATATCGATGGAAAATTTATGAAAAATCATTTTGTGTGCAAAGCCAAGCCCCGGGTGGGATGGATGACCTTCTAACCGGTTGGATAGTTGGGTTAGACAACGAGATAATGGAAGAATGTCCAACCCGGAGGTTGGACGGCCACCCATTATCTTAAAGTAGTAACCTAGGTTGGATGACATCTAACCTAGGTTGTAGGGAAAACGATGGATGGCCATTTGATGCAGAATTTTGTCCGACCATCCATCTAACCTGCGACCCATCGGCCTCGGTACCGCCTAACCCTAGTTTGTCAACCTAACCATCTAACCCGGTCATCGAACCTAGTTATCTAACCCGACCTTCGACCCAAATCGTCTAACCCATTTTTCCAACCTAGTCTTCTAACCAGTACCCATGATTTATCCATCCAACTCCATCCAATATAACCTAGCCATCGACGATCATCGACCTAGCCATCCGAGACTCGACCTAACCACCCAACCCAACCATCAAACCCATCATTCCAACCTATTTGTCCATTTCGGCCATCCGACCTTGGTTGAGGCGACTAAATCGTTATCTGGTGTCGATCAAACCATCCAGCCTAGGTTGGATGGTAGTACATTATCTCATCGTATAATCCTAGGTTGGAAGATAGAAATGGATGGCCCAGTCGACACCTAGGTTAGATGGATATCCAGCTCTCATCTATCATCCTACCTGAAATTTGAATGGAAGACAATGTCTAGATGGCTAACCATGCAAAATGACTTGTTTATGCAGAAATGTTTGGTTAATCGGGTGGAAATATTTGCTGGAAAATTAACCATTTCTAATTTCCAAAATCCCTATTATTCACGATTTTATGAAAAAAATTCCACTAAAATTTTCCCTATGTGCTCTGCTTCTATCTCATTTGCCTTTTTTTCTTATTGTTTCTTCTTTTCTTTCTCTTCATTTCCTTCTTCTCCTTTTCTACTTTTTCTATCCTTTCCTTTCTTCTTCTTCCTTCTCTTTTATTTTCTTTTTCCTCTTGTTCCTTCTCTCTTCTATTTTTATTTCTTTTATTCTTCTTCCTTCTCTTTCTTTTTTGTTATTTTCTTTTCTTCTTTTTCCATCTTTTCTCTATTTTCTTTTTTTTCTTTTATTTTTCTATCTTCTCTTTCTTTTCTTTTTATTTTCTCTCTTCTTCTACATTTCTTCTATTTTTTTTTGTTATTTCTTGTTATTTACCACCTACTTCTCTTTACCTCTTCTTGTTGTTTCTTCTCTCTTTTTTTCTTCTTCTCTCTTGTTGTTCCTTTTTCTTCTTTTCTTTTTCTTGTTTCTTTTGTTCCTCTTCCTCTCTACTATTTCTCCTTCTGTTCTATTTATGTCTGTGTTATAACTTCCATTTCCTTATTTTTCTTCTATTATTGAAAAAATTTATTGTTTTTTCTTCTTTGACCTCCTTTTGTTTCTCCTTCTTGTTCTTTATTTTCTCTTATTTTATCTTCTTTTTTATCCACTTCCAAGGCTTTCTTCTATTTTATTCTATTCATTTTCTTTTCTTTTCTCTAAGTCTTTATTTTGTGCTTTTTGTTTTTTTCTTAGAAAAGAGATTTATTAGCTTCTTCTTCTCTTTCTTTCCTTGTTTTGATAAGAATCCCAATTATATATTCCACCTCCTTGATTCAATTTTGATCTTGAGTGGTATTTTTCTTATTTTGTTTTAATGATGTCCTTTCTGTTGAAGGAATTTTTAGGAAGTTTGTCTCTTACTACCTCTACTTGTTCACTGAATTTCCTTTTCGATTCTTGTTGAAGTAAGTGAATAATATCCCTATGACTAACCCAAATTTTTACATGTAATAAATTATAACCATTCTGATATATCTGGTTGTTCCCTTCATGTACTAGTTTCATATTCACTTGGGCTACCTAGGAAATTTTTCCTGTGAGATAAACATTTCTTATAATACCCTTATGCTTTAACCCAATTGATTGTGTTTCTTGGCCATGGATTCTGCCTCTCTAAGAATTGGTGCCCTAATTTATCTTGGTGGGTAATAACAGATGGAGAAGGATTTTTTCTTCTTGCTTCTAATCGTAAATGCTTTTTACCTCTTTTTTGATTATTCTTCTTCTTCTACACTACATCATGGATTCTTCGCTTTACTTTATGGCATGGATTTTTTCGGGGCATTCGCAACAGGTTATAAGGCAAGAGGGCCTTTGTTGGTCTTCGCCATATGTTTCTTGGGACTATTTTACTTTTCATGTTTTCTTTACCATTGTTTCGAGTATTTATTTTTGTAATCTTTCCAAGTTTCTTCAATGACTTATCTAAACAAAGCTGTTGGCTTTTATGGTCCATATGGAGAATTTAATTACAAGTACAAC